>LR989927.1:46704290-47336712 GCA_905146935.1 Scaeva pyrastri | reverse complement strand
TCGACAACGGCCAACATGGCATTGGAACGCTCTTAAAAATCCATCCAAACGATTTTTGAAACTCAATGAATGACTGTGTTGTGTATTTAGTTCCTGATCGATTTATTTCGCCTCCCTTCGTCCATAGCCCTCCATATGCCGATACAAACGCTCACATTGTTATGCCCTCTCAACGAAAGAAAAAAAATCTCTAGCACATTATCGCGGACCTCGAAAGTTCGTTTTTGCAGCATCAACAGTTTTCAAGATTTAAATAGAGTCTGAAAGAATGTTAATTATCCTCTTGGATGCGTTGCGTTAAGTTGGTTGCAAGTAAATGACATGCCCTATCAACCACCCGTATGTTTTGTGTTTTATAAAGGGTAAGAGATCAGCGGTTTGCACCTTTATGCCTTTTCTTAAATAATGGATCCTTTTTGTGACGCAAGGCTGCAAGAAGTGTCCTCGTTTTACACCAATATGATACGGGCTAGTTTTGTGTTGAATTTGAATGATGGAATATTATTATTTTGTCAACAACTGCATCCATCATCAGCAATGGGTTTTCTCTCAGCCTGAGTCTGAGACACTTTCAATATACCACCTGAAGTTTCAATTATAAAATTGGAACCCTTATTTGGAGAGTCTTTCTCTTTGTCCCTAATTAATGTTGGACCAAATGAAATAAACTAAAAGGTTTAAGTTACATTTTTGTGCGTTGCCAGAGAACAAACTATTCGTTGGGTTGGTGAGAGTATGTAATATCTATACTTACATGAGTAAATACAGCCGGTTGTGGCCGTTTTTTCAGAGTTTCGGGTGTAAGATAATATGGTTCATTTACAATACCACACCAGCCGTATTTTGTCTCTATGAAAAAAAAAAAGATAATGGAAACAAAATTTCGTTAGCGGGGGAGAAACAACATTTAATGTAGTAATGTGGGACTGAGAATGAGAAGTTATGTAGGCTTGTGTGGTTAATCGATAATCCATTGTGCCTATATGGGATTGGGGCAGATGTTCGTAGTAAAATTCAAAACCAATTTTTCCAACAGCTTTTCAATTAAACATATGTATATAGTCGCCTTTCTTTCAAAACCTCGTAAGTCGAAAATGATAAATTTTCCAGGAGGCGCATACAAACGAGTTTTTAAAGGGATATTTATAAAAGCCAATAGACTTAGGTTTTAAAACTGGTTGATAGAGACAAAAGGAATCACGTTGGATTAACGAGATATTGATATTTAGATTCCTTAAATGTTTTTAGGCTAATTTAAGTCCTCAACTTTTTCTATTTATAAAATCATATACAAATGTTTTTTTTTTATTTAAAGTTTTATTTAAAAGTGTGTATGTCCAGACAAAACTCTAGAACGGCTGGGCCGATTTGGCTGATTTTGGCTTTGAAATGTTTGTTTCAGAGGTGAAAAAATTAGGAAAAGTGAGTTAAAATAACATTTCCCATATGAACTGTTCTATCTATCTATCAGTTATCGAATGTTTATGCATATTTCAGTCGCCATGTGGTTCTGTCAATATTATAGGTACAGTTAGTAAAATCTTCTATTATTAGATATAGTTAGTTTCGAAATGCTAAGGAAAAGAAGAACCAGATAAATATGCTGAAAGTGTGCCTATGAGCCCAAAACAAATTCGTACATGGCTTGCCATAATAGACTTTTGGCTCATTTGGGTGGATTAAAATCCCATAAATTTTCTATGAGCTTAAAAAAATCCCAGAAAAATTCTAGCCCATCGTCTATCGATTTTTGGTGCAGAAAAAAGTGAGTTGAATTTCATACATTTTTAAGAGTGAGATAAATAAATACTTCAACGTTCACATTATTATATCTGAACTTATGTACAGTAAACCAAAAAAAAGCAAAAATTTTATGTACTTCTGGATCAGCTAAGAGCGCCAAAAATCGTTAGACGATGGGGCAACTTTTTCTGGGATCAACGTAAACGAGGAGATAAAGTCAATGGACAACATACACAGCAGCTTTTTGATGCCAATACAGGGTGATTTCTATAAGATGCATTAAAGAGCTGCAAATCACCCTGTTAACACAAAGCAATGCAGTTGCAAGTGCACGAGTGCATGATATGATAACAATGGATTATAATTTACATATAAATATACATATTTAATGTACATATGGGTACATTACATACATACATATATATGTAGATCCAACGAATGCCTACAACTTGGCCATACCTGACATAAAATAGACTTGATTCTGTGGCTGTTCTAGTTTGTAAGTAGTTCTTAAGTAGTCTTAAGTTGTAAATAAATAAGTAGTCTTAATTAGTTTTAATTAGTTTTAAATTAGGTTTAATTAGTTTTAAGTTAGTTTTACTTAGTATTATTTTAGTTTACTTTAGCTTTATTTGTTTTATTTCTTTTAGTTTTAAGTTTTTTTAAAAAATAAATTAAAACCCGATGGAGAAACCAAGGTTTTTGCTATTCTTCTTGGTGATAAAAAAGATATAGAAATTTAGATTTAAGTTAGTTCTTACGCCGAAAGGCATTAGCATTAAGATATTAGTTTAACTTAGAGCGTCCGCATAGGGCCAGTAAGTTAGTTTTAAGTTATTGATATATATGCTAGTTTTAAGAATTTTTGTCTAGCTTTAAGTAGTTGTAAGATTGAAGTAAAATAAAAATGATGAATTAAAAAAAAAAAAAAAAATAGACTTGATTCTTTTTAATTTTAAGAAAAAGATTTTATTTTGAATTGTTTTTCTATTTATTTCTCAGTTTTTGAATACCAACATTTTCATTTATTGTCCACTACATACGACTATTTTGTTTAGCGGGGCACATACATTATGTACACCATGATAACGCATCCGAGAGATGCGCATCCTTAATGAATCATGAATCTATCGTTAGGTAAGACTTCGTTCAATACAAAAGGGCTCTTATATTTAGACAAAAGTTTTTTCTAACTTCAATTGTTACTATATTTTTAACCTTTACTATAGGTAATATTTATACCATAAGTAGGAAAAATTTGATTGTTTGAATTTTATAGGTTCCGAAACTACACTATCCCCGGTTGAAATAGGTGTCATTATATTTAAAATAAAAAGAGGCTGGGTGCGACCCACACTGATAACTTCCCAGTATGCATAATTTGAAAACTTAGCGTTCCTGATAATAATTGATTCACTTTTGATGTTAGTTAATAACAATTTTATTAACACATAAAATCTCAGATATATTGAATCTGAAAACAATATTTACCAATTTTCTCAGAAATATTTGTAGTTTTGTATTTATTGTGAGAATTTCAATTTGACATTCGTCAATATTTTACGAGTAGGTTGAAAATAAAATACATTTGAAGTGAATATCATTGTTTGTAGTGATGATATTTAAGCCGAAAAACAATTTATGACATTTTTCTGTAAATCTCAGTTTTAATTTTATATTTTAGTAAAAAAAACTGTCATTTCGAAATTTGTCAAAAATGTATCATAAGTTGACAATTCTATTATGCAAAAATAAAATAAAATCCGAAGTTAAAATGATTTACCACTTTGGACATATTAAAGTCAATTAACTAATTTTGACATTTTTCTGCAAATTTTTGTTAAAGTTTTTTATTTTTTGTGAAAAAACTGTCAGTTCTATATTTGTCAAAATTGTAGCGTTTATTAATAATTGTATATTGTTTAAGCTAAAATAAATTTGAAGTCAATATCGTTGCCCATTCTCGTGATATTCAAGTCAAAAAACATTTTTTACCAAATTTTGGTAGAATTTTTTGTACTTTTTTATTTTTTGTAAAAAAACTGTCAATTAAATTTTTTCAAAAATTTTAACAGATGTCAAAGACTACATTTCACATAATAAAAAAATGTTTTGAAGATGATATCATTTTTCCTTCCTTGCATATTTGCGCGCCAAAAAATTTTTTTTTAGTTTTTAGTTTTTTTAAAAATAACGGTATGTTAAATTATTTTCAAATTTACACCAAACCTGTGTAACATTGCAATCTACCCAATAAAATTTATTTGAAGTCAATAGCATTATTCGTTTCTGAGATATTTGCGACAAACTAAAATTTTTACTTTTTTTAAAAACCGCTATAGTGGAAAAACCGTTAGACAAATTTTTATAAAAGTCCTTTCAGCTTCTTTTGAAGTTATAACCTATCGAACAAAATTTAATTGGAATCGATATGTCTACTGGTTCTTGAGATATCGTTAACGAAAAAGGGTATCTCGAACGTACGAACGTACATACGTACGAACGTACGTACACACACACACACAGACATCTCTCTACAAATGACGAATTTAGATTCTGGGAACCATAAAACGTCCAGATTTGTCAAAAATTTCAATTTGACAAATCGGACCCATTACAATAACTCCCTATGGGAAGTTAAAAATAGGTCTCCCTACTAAGTCAGCTGTTTTTAAATAAAAGTCTTGAGTTATATTTCATAAAATAGATAAGGGAAATAACGTAGCAAAATAATAGAAAAATTAATTCAGAAAAAATACATGAGACAAGACATTTTTCCTAACCCAAGAATCATTCTTGCTTATGTGGGTTTAGATTTTGCTTCCATTCCGATGGAAAACAATACATATGTATGTATATATGTATCTAAATACTTTTGGAATTTAGATTAAACTTTCTCTAATCTCTCTGCAAAGGAATCCGGAATCCAACAAGGAAAGCAAAAAAAAAAAAACCCTGTAGAAATGCAGAACACGCAATGATCCTCGTTCCTTCTATTACCATTACCACCAACCAGTCGTAGTGCTAGATTAATATGCATGCATAACGGTTTTCTTCTCAATAAGTTAAATAAATGAACAAAAATCAGATAATAATGCATCCCTTCGAAGAATAAGAAAAAATCGTTATTGTACTTCCTGTTGGGTGGGTTGCGCTTGAATTGTTTTTTTTTTTTTTTATTTCTTTGTTTTCTGTTTGCTCACGAACTTTTAATTTAGTGAGACATTTCATTGCATCTGTCATTCGATATAATGAATCCTAGGGTTGCAAAGTGTAAAACTATTTACAACTGCTTATTCTTTTTCTCCAATAATAATAATATTTTTGTTCTCAGTCGCTGTCACTCGGGGATTGTGAGCAGTAAAGGCAAAGTGTCACCAGGGAAGAAATGGTGCAGAGATATAAGAGTAGTAGTTGTTTTGCTATGTGGCATTGTCCAATCCATATGAATGTGGGGGAAAACTTTATTGTTGCTGCACACATCATTTTGGGAAAGTGTTACCAAACGAACTTCCTGTGTGGCGTTTAATTATTGTTATACCTCAATTTAGAAAACATGTTCATTAAAAAAGTAAAGTATGTGGTGGCTATCTACTACGATATGTAGCTTGGTATATGGCTTCATCACTAAAAAAAACAAAATTTAATTTCGTCGACAGTAAGTGTTAGAATTGAAAAGCTCAAAATTATTTATGATTTAACTTAAAAACAACAAACTTTAATTGAAAATATCAATTTATTATTGTTTTTAATTGTTTGTAGATACATTTTTAGTATTTACTAAAAAACCTTTTATATATATTTTTGTTTAAACAGTGATTTGTCCTACCAAAATTCAACTGTATAGTAAAGTAAAGTAGAGTAACATTAAAGTTATTAGGTCTGCTGACTTTAATTTTGAGGTTTTCAAAAAATCTTAGGTCCACCGATTGGGAAAACCTCTTAAAAGCATTATTTAATTCCTTTAAAATTAGAGATCAGTTAACTTTGCAAGATACTTTGGATTTTTCCATCCAATCCAAATGAATTAATTTTTGTTTCATAATCCCAAAATGCTATAGGAAATGAAAAAAACAAATGGAAAAGAACGATAAAACATAAACACAAACAAGAACATTTTTTTGCTTCTAAAATTAGCACTTCGCACCCGGACTTTTTTCGAATATTTGAGTGAACGAAGGGCCGGCCGTGGAAAACCCAGTATAATACCAAAATTTTGAATTAAAATAATACCTACATGTTTTTTTTCTGACTATATAGAAAACTCCTTTATTTGTCAATATTTTTTTCTGTATAAAGTTATTACAAAAATATAAACATATGTATTTGAAGTTATTGTTTTGTTTATAAATTAAATTTTTAAAATTCGCTTACAGTTTATACATATTTTTAGTATCACATTTTTTTATTAATTCTTTTTCTTTAATTTTAAAACTTACAAAAATATGTTTTGTTTATGATTTAAATTTTCTAAAACAATATTTTTTTTTGTTTCATAAATTGATTGTTTTTGGTCTTAAATAGGATTTCTATAAAAATATTTTTTTAATTTACACAAAATTTAGTTTCGTTTTTTTTTTTTTAATGAAAACTTAAATTTTTTCTTTTATAAGACGTTCCTTATTTTAATGTTAACTACAAAACTTGTACTTTGTCATCAGAAGTGTGACTTTAATTTTTTAAATACATTTTTAAGGAACAGATGAGTTGCGATATTTTTACCTTTCGTTGATTTTTTTATTTGTACAATTTTATCGAAATGAATTTAGTTTAAAATAAATATTGATGCATAGATTATAATAACAATAAACTAATCTTAAATGTTTGTAATTCTTAAAAAATAATTTTTGGTCTGAGCTGTAGCTTAACATTATTTTGGTAGTTATTAGCTGGTTTTTGTGTGTTAATTTAAATTTTACAAATAAACTTAAGGTTAAACATAAATTACAAATATTAATCGGTTATTAAGTTAATATGCCTTGAGAGGATAATTAGTTAAGACATTTCCTTACAAACTAACATGACTAGATTTCACTCGATTTGCGAAAATCTCACTCTCAAACACAAGATTCCCATGTTTTTATGCAAATTACGTGTTAAATATAAATTTAAAAATAGTTAAGAAATTAATAAATATTTTTGAATAATCTAAAAAATGGTTTTATGTTATTTTTATTGTAAAATGTTTTAATGTTTGGAATGACTAGAATTATTTCTGTGACTAATTGGATATTCTTTCTTTTAAACTAATTAATATAATATTTTATGCTTGAAATTTATCCCTTTTAAAAAATTAATATTTTTTGTACAACCAAAATAAGAAAATGACTAGAATTATTGGTAAGCCTATTGTGATTGTTAAGTCTTATAAAATTTATTTGTTTGTATGTTATTTAAATAAGAAAAACTTAAACTTTATTTTAATTATTCGGTATTGTTATAAGATAACTTGGTGTTAAATATAATATTAATAACTAAACATGACTAGATTGAACTCATTTCTCTCTATTGGAATAATTTCCAAATAATGTACAAACTTAATTTTAAATATATGTATGTACATATGTAAACTTAATTAAAGAAAAACTAAGTGCCACTGGGAAATACCATAATATAAAAATATTTAAACGGGAAATTAATTATGAAAGATTAAACAAAATTGTAACATGTATGTATGTCTTCGGAAATGTAAATAATTGCAATTATTTTCTTTATTTTTGCGAGACATAGTTAAGCATGTTTTTTACTTGCATTCTTTGAGTTTTGAATAAGAAAATGAACAAAAAAAAAAATCAACAGGATTAACAATCTTACTCTTTCAAACATTAATAAAATAAATAATAATATTGAATATTATTGAGTTATAAAAACAAATAACTTAATCAAATGAAATAAACAAAACTTGTGTTTGAAAAAACTTATTTAGCAGAATTAACAAAATCATACATACATACATATGTACATATTTTATTAAATTCACATAAAAAAAACTTTAAATAAAATGAGAAATTTTCCAATGGCAATGCTTAACTCTCCTTACACAAAACTTACCCTTGGATTATATTCTTGCACTTGATTTATTGCCTCCTCGCATCTTTTTTTTAATCCCACAACGTTCCTTTTCCTTCTCATATTTCTAATGAGCCATACCCACTACGACTGTCGTGTGCTGTATCACCGAGGTACAATTTCTCAAGTTCGTAAGAGCTGTCGCTGCGATATTCTCCTCTTCGGTGAGATTGTGTTCGACTATTTGGAGTCGGTCCGAACTCGAGCTGGAATCGGAGTCCATGGAATCCATGTCATCGTAGTCGTTGGTGTAGATGCCTTCGTCTTCGTTTGAATGAACGCTCTGGGCGTCACTTCCCGAGACGACATTCTTTCTCAAAGATTCCTCTTTGACTCTGATGGGCGTGCTGAGGGTAGCTTGTTTCTTGTGTGTCAGTTTGTGCTTCCTCAAGTATGCTGCTCTCTTGAAAGTTTTGCCACATTCGTCGCAGTTGAATTGGGATGCTGTGGCTTGGACTTCCGCTTGACCTTGGTTCTCCTTTTTGGCATCAGTGGACTTCTTGGGCTTGTGCCATCTGCGATGGGAGGCCAGATTGGCTGGACAGTTGAACTGTTTTCCGCACTCGGGACAACGGTATTCGAGCAGAACTATGCACGAACAGCGGTGCTGGGCCAGGCCAAAGGCATCGTCGAATTTGATTCGACAGAGTCTGCACAAATAGTCACCGATAACATTTTTAATGGCGGCCAGCTCGGCTTTGGTCTCTTCAGTGATTTCGACGATGTTGTACTTAGGGTCAATGTCTCCGTTGCTGTATTGTAGAGTCCCCTCGTTTATCTCTTCCAAGGGTCGAATTATTGTCCCGGAAACCGGAGAGCTTGTATCCTCGTCGAATTTTAGCTTCCTGGTGGCTTTATTGCGACTAGGCTTGGCTGCCGGGGGGTGGGTCTTTGCGGTTTTTGGTGCCGACTCGCATTTAATCGGTTTCGAAGGGGTGGTATTACGTTTGTTGGACAAATGAACTTCGGTCTTCATCATTTTGCCAGGGTTACTGTAGTTTGTTGAAGATTGAGAGGATTGCCTGTTAGATGAATTACCATCTATTGACTGGTTTGACAGGGTTGACTGGACTGACAACGAGGACGACATTGATGATTCATCGGATGCTTGAGATAACTTACGTTTCCGTTGCGGTGATGGTGGAGGCGTGATGGGTGGTTGTTCATTTTCTTGTTGACAATTGGTGTCGTTGTTGTTGGAAACACTGCTGCTTGAGCTGTTACTACTATTACTGCAGCTTTGTGTAGTTATATGGTCATTTGGGGAAAAAGGCTTCACCGACAAGTCCAAAGGAATCTCAAATTTGGTCTTGAGATTGAGGTAGCGGCTTCGGTACTTTGGTGGCAACTGGGCAACAGTAGTTAGTAGTCCCAGTCCACAAGTGATGCTGTGGTGTTGATGAGAATGCTGGGATAGCGTTGCCATTATTTTTACATTATTAACTTTTCAAAATTGTCAACACTTTTTATTAGCATCAAACAAATTTAAATACAAATTCATAAACACAAAACTAAAACTTTTTATTATTTTTAGGAACCAATATTGAATATAAAGTTCCTTGAAAATTAAAAAGAGCCAACGTTCCAGGACCACGACTCTGCAATGAATGACTAACTCAATATCTGTTTGTCCTGCATTTATGGCAAAGATGGATGAAACTCCTGACTCTAAAACATCCCCTTTTATTGAGTCGTCGTCGTCTAGCGTGAGTACTACTACTATACTATACCTACAATCTCCTTTTACACAACAGCAGCGGCGTGCTCTCTAAACATATATAGTATCGTCATCGTCAGTCATTCACTCAACCACCATCACTCGGTTCGCTGGAATCTCTTCGTCTTGGCATTGTTTATGACATATTAGTCACCCTTTTTCCCGATACGTCACAGTGTTTTTCTCTGGTGTTATCCTGCCTGTTCTTTGGTGGGGTAGGTACAGCGGTAACAAAGCAACAAGAAGAGCAATAACAAAAACGAAAAAGTGGAAAAAATTCTTCCCTTAGGGTTGCAACACTCTGCTGCACCACTATACTTGGTATGGTTTGGTTTGGTTCGGTTTGGTCTTTTGTAGGTAGGCATAGTTCCTGTGCTATACTGTGGATGATGACGAAGGTGGTGCAAAAGGATTTTTTTTTTACTTTTTTGTACGTTGAGCTTGATGGTGATTGTTTATATTAGAATTAAATTTTTACTTAAGAACAACATTGAACATTATTATTAGAATACCAACCTATCGAACGTGCTAAAGGTGGTGGCGCGGCGGCGGAAGTTGGGAGTATAAAGAGCATTTTTTAACAATCAATATAGGAAGATGGAAAAGGCTTTTAGAAGAAGGAATTTTCAAGATCCACACAATTTTTGGCTATGATGATGATGATCAGAAAAAGGGGTTGTGTTTGTGTGTATTTGTGATTGTTCTTATCGTAAGTGAATTAGGGGTTGCTAAGCAAGCGTTGATAAGGAAACGTAAGAGTGTTGCTGGTAGGTTGTTTTAGGATTTAATAGGAAAGTAGTAAAGGTTTATCTCTGCTTGTTTTTTAAACTATAAGAATTTAAATAAATGTAGAATGTCTTTTGTTTAGAACTGTTGAAAACAATTTAGGTTTGAATTTAAACAAATCTTTAAAAAGTTGAAAAGGACAATAGACGAAATTTTAATAAAAATATATTTTGTAATACGTATAGGTACCTGGTTTTTATAAACAATCTCAATCTTTTATGCATCTCACTGTTTTGTCTATCTGTGTCAACAATTCCGTTTGGCACTAACATAACTAATTTTATGTTCTTTGTTCTTTGAAGAAAATATTTCTGACTTCAATGCTGCATCCATTACTTGCTCCAAGTTTTAAAATGAAAACAAAGCGTCCACTCCTCCACTGTAACTCGATAGAACGAATTCATCATTTTTGAAAGATTAAAAAATCATTTTTACAGAAGTATTTAAGCTTCTTGCCAAAAAAATAACATACATTACTCGTTATATTTTGTTTAACTTCCCTTTTGTCCCTAATGCTTTGGAACATATCGTATTTGTCTTGAACCACAAGATCAAGTTCATGGGGTAAATTTATTGGTTTTGTTCTTAACGGTTTTATTATTTATATTAACCTAATGTAAATTAGAGCAACAAAATTATGTATTACATTGTATTTTATAGTAGCTTATATTATTAACATTTTTTCTTAAACATAATATATACTCATAACTTTACCTCACAACTGAAAAAATATTCTTTTTATTACAATTATCACAAATTTAGAAAATAACGAAGGAAAAGCTAAAATTTTTTTTATTTTAGCCTTATTTTCTCTAAAACGACGATAAAGCAGTTGGTCCACTTGGGCGTGTGCGCACTTTTTATATCTATCTAAAAATCAGAGAAACATCTGATAATTCAGCTTTTCTTAAATAAGAAGTGATTTAGTCGTAATATAAGAGATTTCAGTCCATCTTATGGATAGAATTAAAACTCGATTTCTCACCATTCTTAAATGTTTAGTTTATGTCCTTTTAAAAAATAGGATAATTTGTTTAAGTGCATCCGACTTGAACGGAAGGAAAACTGTTTTTGATTTTCATTGAAAGGAGAAAATTTGAAAAACATCACCTCCTTGTCAGACTCCTTTTTTTCCTGAAAATATTGATAAAACAACACTCAGCCTTATTTATAAAACCCCCATAAAGCCTGCATAAAGTTATACACCCCTTATAATGCCTCTAAACTCGAAAATGTTATTTATAAAAGTTGTGCAACGTTGAATAGAGCCAGAATAGTCTAAACGCGTTTTGAGGCTGAATACAGCCTGAATAAGGAAATTATATTGACAAAATGTCATGGTTTCCATGGTGTCCATAACAGAAATAAAAAAAATAAAAAAGCCTTTTCAATTTTCTTCCTTTTGAAATGATTTATATAATTAAAATCGTGTTACCATGACTAAGCGATAAAGAATTTAAAAACAAATACCTAAAGATTTTCGATAGAAAATATAAAACAAATTATTGAAATTCTCCGTTCGGACCTCAACAGCAACAATTGAGGAGCCCGTAGATATCCAAGTTATAGCTGCAATGTATGTATGTACCTTATCGGACGATTGACGAACACATTTTCTTCCCTTTCGATTCCATTTTTTATTGTTGTCATTAGATATTTATTTACATACCTATTTCATTGAAAAAAAAACAGTTGTTGATTTAATTATGACATCTAAATGGAATAGATTTCCCATTTTGGTACTTTTCTTGATATAAGAATTGCATAACTATAATTTGTAGGAAAATTTTTTATAAATACGAATTTATACAGCTTTGAATAGAGCCTACATAAATCCTTATACACTGCATAACTATTCATCTGTTTAGTGAATTCTATTAAATGAGGCTGACTATGTATATTTTTATCTACACTGATTATTGATTATTTCAAAATCAAAATTTCAACAAAAAAAAAGATACGAAAAAAAGGTAACTGGTTCTTGCACGCAGTTGACGAAATATTCCCTTTCAAGGTTGATGGCAACACTTTTGCTATTAAAATCAACTCATTCGCCTTGCGCTTTCCTTACAGCAACAAAAAAATCTAAACAAACATACCTACCAACTTTACGACCCTTTAATTCCATTTCCATGTCCCGAAAGTTCTATAATAGTGTACACATATGATATGTGCTGTGATCTATCACGGTTCTACCAATGGTCCTGCTGCACCACCTCTCGCTCTCATAAGGCACCTTATTCGAAAACACCCAAAAGGACCCCTGCTTCGCTTGCTTGCTCCTTGTGTGATGGATGAGCGAGCACAAATACATATATGTATGTAAGTACAATGTACATCCTAATGCCAGACTACTACGAGTATACTATTCCCCGACAACGACGACGCGACGATGAGTGCCGGCACTTCGGGCACGCGACCTCAAATGTGTTCGCTGTTTGTAGTTTTATGGCATGTGCTGCATGAAAAATCCTTCCAGGTGCACTTTTCTCTCGAAAAGAATAAGAACGGTGGACAAAAAAAATGTTTCATAATGCGATTTGAGGGAACTCGATAAAACCCTAGCGTTGCGTCGACATCGACGACGAGAACGAAGCCCGTAGACGATGGGTGAGATACCAAAAGTGCACATTACCATTACCAAACTCCGAAGGGAGTTTTATATCAGCCTCTATGCCAAAAAACAAAGGAGTCGAAAAAAACGATTTTTCGCAGGAGTGTCCTTAGAAAATCATTATACTTTCAACAAATATAGGGGATGTTGCGCTTACTCGATACTGGTAAAATTTTGTTGGTCGGTCTGTGTAGGCTGGCTGAAGTCAGAGCCTTACAGTCTCAGAGTGGAAAACGAAGTGGTGCGTTGCGCTTACTTGACGATTAGGATTTCCTTTTACATGCTTGTAATTTGGGATTTTTGTTTTTTAGATTCGCAGCGTGCACTACCTACCCTTAAATTATGCCCCCTTTGGTGTTGCCTAGTGTAGAACTATGCAGCGCAAGGCTCATGGTTATTGAAATTTCAAGTTTTTCCTCGAATTTCGTCGTACATCAGGGGTCGAACAACTTTTTTATATGGATTTGCCTAATTTTTACGAGTATACCACGATGTGTGTCCTAGGTATCCATGTATTAGAGCCTGCCACGAGTCGAGCAAATCTGTTAAAATGTAGGCAAAGATACATACATTTATTCAATTGTTGGAACTTTATCAGAGGGAAGAGGGAAACAGCTGGTCGTTTGGCATAGCGCAGAGCGCATAGGGCTCTTATGGGTTATCAGGTTTTTGTTAATTTCGGTCAAATGCAGTGAAATGAATTGCAAAATCAGGCACTCTCACTTGTTTTGGGGGTTGAAAAAACCGATTAAAGTTGCAGCTGGATGAATGAACTGCAGTTATTTACGTGCATTTTGTACACATGTGTAGCTATGGAAACTAAATGGCTGAGTCCCGGGTTTTGGTTATTGCAGCCGCGTTTTGTTGTTCATTTTATCCTCAGGTTAGTAAAATTTTACATAGTAAACAACAACAAACGAAAACTGAGGAGAAACAAGTTAGTAATCGAGCTCAGTAATTTACTAAGGATACAGTTTTGGCTATTTGACACATTTTATTATTTTTATTTCAAAGCGATATTTTGTTTATTTCCCTGACATGTTTTGACGTTTGATTAGATTTTTTTTTCTTTTTTTCTCCGAAAAGTGTTGACATTTGGCTCAAGGGGAAAAGTCAGTTTAAAACTAAGGCTAGCGTTTTATTGCGATTATGATTACTAAGCTAACCTTAGTTTAGCAATAAAACGCGCCTTGCATTAAATGTTTCTACATAATGTTCTAATAAACAACACATTAAATGCAATACTCTGTTCAAAAGATGAAATAGGCTAGGGAATGCTGTTTTTTTTTTGTTTATTGTTGTTTAAATATGTACATATTCTTTCGATATTCTAGTTTTATACATACATACATACATATGTAGATAATATTCTGCTTCTCATAATTCTGACTTTTCAAATAAATTTGATTTATTTATCAAGGAAATAAACTTGTCAGATTTCTAATAATTAAACTGACTAAACTATTATTTTAGACCAGCTCATTAAAAATGTCTGGCTTTTAACCTAACAATTGATACATTTTTAAGAGGGTTTCACTTTGCAATATTCCATCAGTACCTACCTACTCTTAAAAAATAAAAGCAAACATTATTCTATTTTAAGCTACATATGTATGTACAACGGAGTTTCTTGCTTGCTCGCTTTGTGTAAAAATAATACCTACCGTTTTATGAGTCGCAAATGTCCAATAGAACAATTTGTGTTGTTGTAAAAATAATGCCTTTTATCAGTCCAATAGAACAATTTATGTTTTAACTATGATTTTTCAATATTTATTTTTTAGAATTTTGAAAGATACAATTTCCGAAGCAAAATTTTAATCTTTTAGTTTCTATTAGTGTTTTATGACAAAAGCGTCAAAAGAGGACTATTTAAAACAGTGAGTTTGTTTCACAATTTAACAAACATTCGCAATTCGACAAGATCTTAGGGCATTATTTGTAAAATAGGTCAAAACTACGAAAAATCTTTCTCTCTCATGGGTATTGGTAGATATCTAGTATTTTACGGATATAAAAAACTCGCCTATAAGATAAAACTCTTATAAGAAACAGAAAATTACTTCATCAAAAAACCTTTTGCAAAACTTTTTGTTTACTCATTCTTGGGGGAGAGTACGATAACTTTGGCGCCAAGATTTGATAACGGGATCTTGTAGAGGGGTTCAAAATAAGCATTTTTTACTATCGAAGGGGGGTCAACTCCCCCTCCCCCCGCTTAGGCGGAAGGGGAAATTTAATATAAGAAAGCTATGAGCGAACAAAAAGTTGTCAAGAATAATAAAAATACTTACAATTCTATCAGCCTGTTTTTAAACCAAGTGAAAAAAGTTTATAGTTTTCGAAAAAACTTATTTTAAAAACAAAATTTGTCCAAAAAATTGCTTTGAAATAATTTTGAAGAGTAATTTTTCATGAAATATAAAAAGTTTTTGATTTACAATATGTTGCTCTAATTAATTCTTAATCAAAAACTGAAAAGTTTATGAACTTTGAATGAAAATAAAAATATCTGATCTCATCTTTGTACTTGTTAAATTTTTAAAAAGTATTCAAAAAAGTTTTTATCTGATATGGAGTGTAACTCTAGTTTTGTTTTTGTGTTTCATGGAACTGGCGGCGGTATGGATTAATTTTTTACTTTGAGAAACAATATTTTTTTAATAGAAACAATTTTTCTTCTTTTGAGGTCCCAAGTTTGAATCCTTCACAAGTTAAGAGTATCTTCATTAAGTACCTATTTGGGCAATATTTGTTTATTCTTGAAATCTTATAAAAAAAACACAACCAATGTGGGCTTTTTTCACAAAAATTAAAAATCTCATGCTCGCAATATTTTCTTCTTTATTTGAATTCGAGCACGCACATTGTTATAGGTATGATTTATATATTCCACATGTACCTAACGTATAAGTAATAACAGTGACATCAGACATTATTCCAATCGGATGTTTCAAATTTCAACAGCTATTAATAAAATAGGTACCTATTTACCATTAAACTTCTATTTCATGTATCTATTATTTCCACCAAATTGCATTCCATATTGCAGCGCTGCACTTGCTTCTTTTTGTTGCATGATTGTGTCTGGTGTAATGTGCGCATAAAGAGCTAATTTAAGAATTTCATAACCGCAAGAACAAAGTAATTAACTGTTATTATTTTCCGGAACCCCTAGAAAAAATTCACAATTTTTCATTATCGGGGTTTCATTGTTGTTAACACACTCTGGCATATACTCTAATAAATTAGAATGCAAAATAGGAATTCTTTTTATTTTTTAACTCTTGTTTAAAACACGATTGCGTGACTATGTTCGGCTTTGTCACAAATTAAACACCACACCGCCGCCGCCGCCGCCATCAACAGTGTGGGTTGTTTGATTCCACATTTTTTTAATTTTTAATTTGAAGCACTCAAGCGAGTCGGAATTTTTCTCGAAACAAATATCTAATTCCTATATGAATCACTTTTTTTAAATCAAATGAAAAAGTTTAAGTGTAAATTCCAACTGCGCAAGTAAAATCTGAGAATTCGAAAAACCAACCGAGGCGACGACGACGATCCAAATCATCGGGCGACAAAATCCAAACTCAACGCCAATACCTAGTACGCAACATTCCGTTAATCTTTCCTTGGAATTATCGGCCTTGAGGTGCATGGATTTTACTTTCTTAAAGAAGCAACCCCTTACTCCGTAAAAGGAGGTGTAATCTTGAAGGAACACAAAAAATCCAAGGAATAATGTCTATGGCGAAGTAAATACGAGTATAATGTTTCTGTGTAGTCTACGTACATATATACACGAAACGAGGGGTAAACTTCCATTTCATACGAATTTGTTCCCTTCTTTCTCTTAGATTTTGAAAGTACGAGTAATAACAACATTGAAGCCCGTCCGGCCGCAAAAGATCCCGATAAGAAAACATTGTTTGCCTTCAGGTTGTTGGGTTTGTTTTTGAGAATACCAGGAAACACAAATAACTGCATTTATTTATATAAAATAAAAAAATACATATACAAATGTGTATATTTACATATCTGGAAAAGGAGATTGGGGAATATGACTCAATTCAAACTTATACTTACGAGTGTTTCCAAAGGAAAGGGTTGTTTTATTTACAGAAGAAAAAGACGATTGTCATAAATACTTAGCTGAACTCTAAGTGAGAAATACGATTTTTTTTTTTAAATTAATTAAGTACTCAACAGTTTCAATTTAATAATTTGAATATCAAGGAACAAAAAACCTGGGCGTTTTTTTTTTTTTGTTCGAGTTCGAGGGCCAACCTCAACGACGAATAATGCATAATAAGCTGTTCAAGTGCATTTTCAATGATTGTTATTGGCCCTCAATTGCAACAAAGAAGGTTGGGTTAAGAAAGACAAGAATAAAATCTTAGAGGAGGGTGGCCATCCCTCCGTTTAGGCGGGAGCAATTTTATACAAAAAAATACTTAAAACATTAGAAACAAATTACATACATATATAGAAATAACGGTGAGATCTATAATAATAGGCGTTTTTCTTTTTTTGCTCAGAAAAGAGTTCTGACTGAAAAGATTCCGAGCATATCGAGCATGCTCTAAACATCCTCTGGCCAAAACATGTTCTGAGCACTGAGAATTGTTTTTAAAACACTCCTATTCATGCTGTGTTAGTTGTCACGAGTTGCTTATTTGTCTACTGCCTTATCATTTTACAAAAAACATGAAATAAGATTCAAAACTAACATAAAAATTGAAAAACGAATTGCAATCAATCAAACAAACATTCAATTTTAATTATCTATTAAGGTAGGGGGGCCAAATAAGGCCTACCTAACAGATTTTTCTAAATTTCTGCCACATTTTTGAAAAATTCGGAGTGAATTTAAGTGATCATGAACCTGTATCATTTTATCTACAAATAAATGTAGATTTTCTTTATTTTTTATATATGGAAAGTATATTTACCGAAATTTAAAAAAGCTTACGTCGGGCCTTATTAAGAACAGGGGTCTTAATAAGGCCCATTCGTTTTCAATAAGATTTTCCCAAAATTTCTATTTGAAATAAAACGTATTTAAATTAAAACACAAAAAAAAACAATAGGTATTTTTTCAAAAAACCATTAAAAAATTTTATTTCATAAAAAATATAAAAAAAACTGCCTCTTCAACATACATGTGTAGTATTTTTTTAAACGAAAAACATGAAACTAATGAAACCCATCTTGGTTTTAAAACAAAAAACTTAACTTAAATGCCCTTCTTGGGTAAAATATCACATAAAAACTTAAAAAAATTAATAAATAAAAATTAATAAAAAAAGCCAGTCGGTTCAGCATGAGTTAAATTTAAATCTTTAACAGGTGTTCATTCGCATCCACCAGGGCATTCGAAAACCTCGTCAACTGATGTCAACCCAACACAGAGTTCATGGTACCAGGCTTCACAATTCTGAAATTTCCTCATATCCTACATGCGATCTTCTTTGCAGGCATGACAATACTAAGCTGCAATAGTACGCTTTTGCTTTGGTACAGATTCATTCATGATTCATTCTTGTCAATAAACAAATTTTTTGTCACTTGCTGACCCTTAAAGTTCAGAGCCTTTTTTCGTACCGTTTTATTAGTTTTTATTTTAGGAGTTGGCAATAGTTTCTGAAATGGAGATTGGGCTTGGCTACGTTCCTCACTCTCCATTCGCTCCACAGCTTGTAGCTTTGCAGCTAGTCCAAATGCTGGTTTTGGCTCTGTTACCACAGCGACGTTAGCATTTTCAATAAAAGTCGATTCAGCATCCGAGGCTGGTGCGACCGTACATAAATACTTACATATATTAAAAGAAATTTTGTCATGTGCCCAATAAGGCCCACCACGTTTTTATATGGGCCTTATTAGGACAATGAAAGACACTTGTTAAAAAAATTATAGAAAATAAAAATTAAAACGTTTTTAATAAAAAAATATCGTGATGTAGTCTACATTGAATTTACTTTATGGGAAAAATAATAAAAATGTACTTACTTCGTTGAATTTTCCTGAAAACACACAAATAACCATCGTTTTTTTATAAATCGAGTGATCTTCACCCTTCAACGAACTTCATTCAACTGCAGGTTTCGTCATGAATCGCGCAGCTGGCTGTTTTTACCTCGTATGAGTTTCTATAGAGAGAGGTAACATATACAAAGCAAAAAAGTCCCGTTATTTGTTCGTTCCAGTGTTTTCTACGATTTGGGCCTTATTAGGCACTGGGCCTTATTTGGCCCCCCCTACCTTATTTTACATTTTTTTTTCAATTTCACTTGTCAAATGCTTGTATTTAGCATTCAACTCAGTTTGCTCAATTATTTTATTCTGATCTCACCGAGCGTGCTCTGAACAAGCTCAAAACATGTTCAGAACGAAAAAAATGCAAATTTGAAGCTCTGAACGTCCAAAAGTAAAAAGCAACACAATTTTTTGTGACAGTTCAGGCTCTGCTCTGAACTAAAAAACAAAAACGTCTAATGCTATGTTATATACTTTTTTGGAAAGCCAAAAATCTCTTCTCTAATTCTCAGTTTAAATTAAGTTGGGTTTGTGCATGTGTAGTTTACGAAAAATTAAATTTCAAACTAAATTTTGAAAAAAAAAAATATTCAAAATAAATTTTTTAAAAAGTGCATGTCATCTATATATGTATGTATGTATATAAAAGAAAGTCGTGTTAGTTACACTATTTATAACAAAAGAACGGGTGTACCGATTTGTCTGAAATTTTTCACTGAGACAATTCATAGAGTAGTCTATAGGCAACTTTTTATCCCGGCAATTTTGAATACCGTTAAAAAGTATTTTATTGGGATTAAACATTGACCGCGTTTTACACAAAAATTGAAGTAAACTACGGTTATTATCTTACATTCAGCACAACGAAACAGATGGTTTCAACAACTAGGTCTTGTCGCTCTACTTTTTAATAAACTTATAAAGTATACCGGGCCATCTAGAAACTGATGAAAATAAAATAAAATCATGAAATATATTTATATATAATATGTGCTCTGATCAGACCAAATTCAATTCTCGTCAGCAATCCAAAGTGCGTAGTTGGTAAGCAGTGTCCACTAAGGAGAACCTGGCGTGAGTTCAAGCATTGGGTGTTGTTGGCCATCCATTGTGTGCAACGTTTACACTAATGTCGTTTTCAATTGGCAATCTGGAATCAGAAAAAAGCATTCTGAAAGCGTTCAATTAGGCAAAAGTGACAGTTCTAATTCTGAAAAAGAAGAGATTTCTCTTCTGGATTTGAAGTCAGAAGCAAAAACAGAATCACTCACACATTCAAAGATTTTACATGGCACACTTGACAAATGTCATCTTTTTGAATTAACAAATTGTGCGAACTGTGAAGTGATTGCTTGAAATTAAAACTAAACTATAAAAAAATGGATAGTAATATTGACAATATCTTAGCAATTGTTCCTAATTTGTTAGAAACATTGTTGGAGTCGTCTTGCTCATCTTCTTCATCAAGTGATGACGATGCAAGTGATGCAGTTAATTTTCTATTGCATTAGTTTTCCAAAAATCCAAGATTGTAAAACTACCAATACAGTCACACCAAACTTCAAATTTTTCAGAATTCACAAAAAGTGTTCAATTGGGATTCTGCTTCTACTTCTCATTCCGGATTGCCAATTGAAAACGACATAAGCATTCGCATATGGATGGGCAACACGCACACACAAACTCGCAAATAAGGAATCCGGCTGGTGGAATGTGTGGAGTTTATACTAAGCGCCCACTGGTTCACTCGTCTGGTTCACTTTAATTTTTTTTATTCTTTCCTCAATATAGAACACTCCTGCCACGGTTGCCAACTTAATTTTTATGTCTAATTTAAGCAAACTATCTAGATTTAAGATTTTCTTTAGATTTAAATAAAGTTATAAAATTATTGTTAAAATTTTAAACAATCTGTGTTATTATTTTACGAGGAAAGGAAACATTTGCTACACTGCCTATTCAACGTGTACTGTGGTCCTCGGACAGCATACAACGTGGTAGAGAGTTTGCACTGCAAGATTTAACGGCAAGCGTGATCCGCAAGCTGTCGATGCATTCATTGCTACCATCAACATCTATAAAGAAGTAGAACGTATCACCGACGCCGACGCCATAGCTGGTTTTCCCTTAAAACCTTTCAAGAATTATTAAATAAAGCCAGGAATGTGGAAATGTCTCTCCTCGAGAAACAACAGCAGGCACATTCTTCTGAAGAGAAAAAACGATGCAATTTTTGTAAGCATACAGGACATTTCGTAGCGGACTGTCGGAAGAAACAAAAAGCTGAAAATAAAGCAACCGACCAGAACCAACAGATGCCAAACAAGTCATATCATTTTTGCAAACTTGCTCATGGTATCGACGATTCATTGCTAACTTTGCCGACATTTCCAAGCCACTCAGTAATCTTACCAATAAAACAGCAATATGGAAATGGGGAAGAGATGAAAGAGACTCCTTTAAAACTCTGAAATCTCTCCTTACCACAGCGCCAATTCTACAACAAGCTACGGAGGATGTGCCATTTCAATTAAAAGCAGACGCCAGTAACTATGCTATCGGAGCAGTTCTTGTCCAGGGGGAGAAAGCCGATGAACACCCTATAGAATATGCTTCACGCCTCCTTACGGCAGCAGAACGCAACTATTCAACAACAGAACGAGAAGCTCTAGCCATAGTCTGGGCAGTTAATAAATTTCGAGGGTACATCGAAGGAGGAAAAGTTATCCTCATAACAGATCATCAACCCTTAAAATGGCTACTAAGCCTTAAATCACCAACACTGACTTCAAGATTGAGTATACACCAGGAAGAACAAATGTCATAGCTGATATGTTGTCAAGACTACCCTGTACTAACCATACTGAATCTGAATGTAAAATTTGTAGTTTCGAAGTTGATCTACCTACAAGAAAACCCGCTGAAATTCGGGCAGCTCAATTACAGGACGAAGAGTTGCAAGCTATAATTAAGTCATTCGAAAGTAATGATGAAAACATAACAAGATGGACATCCCGAGGATACTTACTGAACAATAGCATTCTATATAGATACTCTCCACAATCAGATTCTGAAGATGCTCAACTTGTAGTACCACTCCAGGAACGAGATGCAATTCTTGCAAGCTATCATGATTCTCCCACAGCTGGACAGTGTGGAGTTGATCGAACTATAGCACGAATATCTTCAAGATACTTTTGGCCTGGTATAAGAAAAGAAATAACTGCACACGTTTCCAAATGCCTTGCATGTCAATGCTATAAGCCAAGCAACCTGAAACCAGCAGGACTCCTACAAACAGTATCCCTATCCAGTAATCAACGTTTTGAGATTGTTGCAGTCGATCTATTCGGTCCATTACCTCCTACAGTGGAAGGTTTCCAATGGATCCTAATTGTTGAAGACATTGCCACAAGGTGGATAGAAGTATTCCCTTTAAAAGAAGCAACAGCTATTAATTGTGGACTTACCCTACTTAATGAAATATTTTTTCGATATGGTATCCCTAGACGGCTCCTTTCCGACAACGGGACACAATTTATATCAGTATTGATGCAGCAGCTTACCGATCTTCTCGGCATTCAACAAACCCTTACACCCGTTTATCACCCAGAAGCGAATCCTGTAGAAAGACGAAACCGCGACATGAAGACACAACTAGCCATACTCGCTGGCACAAATCATACTACTTGGACTGATGAATTACCTCATATACGTTACGCTATGAATACAAATAAATGTCAAAGCACTGGTTACACACCGTCATATTTGATGTTCGGGCGAGAGCTTAGAACCATTCATGAAGTAACCAACGATCAACGTCCTATTATTGAGAATCAAAATTTTATTCCACAAATTAAGTCAACATTGGAAAAACTCGCAGAAAACATGAAGAATGTAAGAGAAAACTCCGAAAAGACTCAAGATCACAACAAGCGCTATATCGATAAGAAACGTTGCCCACAACCAATTCTGAAAGTTGGGGACAAAGTCCTTATCACCACGCACGTCCCAAGCAAATCATCAAAGAACCTCACCTCCAAATTCATGCCAAAAAGAGACGGACCTTATGTTATCATCAAGCAGCTTGGTACGTCCACATTCCAAATCGCATCGCCAGAAGATACATCAACAACATTGGGTACCTACCATATTTCCTCTATTACGAAATATAAGAATCAGTTTTCCGATGATCAACCTATCCAGCGGCTCAAAAAACGAGGTCGTCCTAAGAAGTCTGTCGCATCATCGAGACGATCTCTACGACAGAGGGGGCGAATGTAAAAACTATATCCTTTTAATTCAAACCAACATTACTTTGTATCATTTAAAATTATTTCATAAATTCACTTACTACTTAAAATTATTATTTTCACTTTATAAAAATTCACTTACTACTTTAAATTATTATTTTGCTTTGTAAAATTCACTTACTACCTTTGTATGTATATATAATGGAATAGTACAATCATGCAAGGGAACGCTAGACGCGACCCCTAACCTGTCTCCTCGGAATCAATATTTATACATATTTAAGAGAGGTGACGAGAAGAAAATAAGAGAGAACTAAAAAAAGAAAAAGATAATTTGAGAGATATGTCAACGCAAAAAAATCTGAAACGAATATATAGAGTTAATAGGGAGGGAAGATTAAAAAAAATAACATTAAGGCAAAAAAAAAACGTCAAAGAGGAGGAAGAATGAAAATGTAGTTGCCAATTCGAAGAATCATTGCCCAATGAGAAAAATATTTTCAAATAATGTATGTACATAAATAAATTTCAAAAAGTAAATTAAATTAGGTATTTGAACTTTTTTTATGAAAAATACTTTTGATACATAGAATAGTTTTGAGAACTTCATTAGAAATTCAAATTAGGTACCTATTTGCTTTTCAAGACGTCGTACATGAAAAATCAAGTTTAAGTCAAATTAGCAGAACATGTGGATGTTATTTATTGAAGTTTTAGTGTTGTAATAAATAATTTTCAATCAAACAAGAGGTAGGTATTAGATTGTAAAATTAGCCATTTGTTGTCATTTTAGTTTATATTATATATATAAAACAAATCTAAACGTCAAAACCTGAACCTGATGGAATAATATTTCCGAAACGCGTAGTTTATTATTAAAAATAAAATAAGTTGTGATACAATTTTCTTAAAATAAAACTAAATTTAATTCAAAATTAAAATTTGTTTATTTAATTAATACATATAATCTACACAACTTGGAGACCATAACACAAAATGATTCAAACATAATAAAAATGAATATTCCTTAGAAATATTAAAACATTATTTTTGTCGCCAATTTGTTTTATTTTATTTCTCATAAATTAAATATCAAGTAGCAACACCTTACCTGCAAAGCTACTTTTGCTTACCCACCTACTCCCTTGCGAACAATTTGCAAAATAATAAAAAACAACAAATACAATAATGCAATTGCCTACAAATTTGGCAACAACGAATCAGTTTTCACAAAAATTGAAAAATCAATTCAAAACGAATTTAAAATAGCAAAATATCTACAATGGTTAAAGCATACATAGCTATAGCCAAATGTATAGCATACACGACTCCGTCGCTAGGCAGCCACAAACAAAATCTGTAAGCGAATAATGCTCAGACAAGAAGGAACGTCAAATTTTTGTTTATGTTTACGTTTTTTCTGCATTCTTATTGTGGCGGGAAACAACCAACCCTGTCGCACTCCCTATTTCTTATGACAGAAAATAAAATACTCCTTTCACTCGCACATTATTATTTTTTTTATGTGAACTTTGGCTCTTATCGTTCTCTTTAATTTATAAATTTCAATAAAGCTAGCGCCCCCAATGTTGTCTCCTCGGTAACACAAAATTGTGTTCCATGAGAATACTATATAATTATATATACAAAGCTTACTACTTAAAATTATTATTATCCCTTTATAAAACACAAAGTGGCATCCCTGTTCTATTTCCAAAAGCATTTTCAATTTTCCATTCATAATATCATATGTTCGAAAGCTTTTCCAGCCCATACATAAAAAGCTCTTTAGATTCGTATAAAACAGCGGCGCTGATCAGACCAAATTCAATTCTCGTCAGCAATCCAAAGTGCGAAGTTGGTAAGCAGTGTCCACTAAGGAGAACCTGGCTTGAGTTCAAGCATTGGGTGCTGTTGGCCATTCATTGTGTGCAACGTTTACACTAAGCGTTCGCATATGGATGGGCAACACGCACACACAAACTCGCAAATAAGGAATCCGGCTGGTGGAATGTGTGGAGTTTATACTAAGCGCCCAGCCAACTGGTTCACTTGTCTGGTTCACTTTAATTTTTTTTGTACAATGTATAGTAATATGTTACGTTTTATATTATAATTTAAGGTAGCACAAGCAGTTGTAGCTAATACAATGAAAAAGACAAGTTAAAATTTTTAAAGGAAATTCTTTCAATAGGTACGAATTTTAAATTGGGTGTTTTCATAGTGTTTGGCTAAACTCGTGTTTTACTTAACTATACAGTTAAAATAAACAACACAAAATATTAAAAACGTCAAAAATAGTGCATGGCAAAAATTAAAATGAATGTTAAAAAATTCAAGTTCAAGGGACTATGAATAGGTACGGCCCGTTGATTTCATAAAATAAGTATGAGAATGATTTTTTGTTTTATGAACTATGCCCTGTTACGCATTTTTAAATACATTTTCATTCTGAAATATAACAAAAATATTAGCTGATCTTTGTTTTGTTTGCAAAAAATAGGATTTTTACTTTTAGTGTTTTATTTTAAATTAGTTGGCCAATCTAAAATGGATCAGAAAAACAGACGATACTGAGAGAGTGCTTTACTTAGAACTATATTTATTAGTGTTGTATATTCAGTTTTTTGAACGTATACCACATTACATATAACTTTGTTTTTAATCTGTGAATACTGAGATTCGTTGGAAATGTCAAACATAATCTATACATAGATTACGGTTAGAATTAAATAATGATTTTATAACATTATACAGTCGAACTTCCATAACTGGAACTCTCAAAAAGAAAGAAAAAAAGTTCGAGTTATAGAAACTTCGATAAGGAGATAAGAAAAATGTTGACTTTTGTTGATTTATTTTATTTAAAAGTATATTCAAGAGTGAAAATGATTATTGAAGCTTATAAATAGTCAGTAATCATTCTTTGACGTTTTTTTCATTACATTTTAATTTATAAAAAATTTCCATCTTGTGTATTACATTGAAGAAATGATCCGGTGTGTTGTTTTTAGTAAGAAGAACATCACGTATTGTTTCAAAGGCTTTATATACCTTAGCTTGTTTCGGCTTCACGATTAGGCCATTACCTGGATCTACATCAGCATCAATTTCATCGTCACTTATGTTTTCCACCTCATCAGACGTTAACGAAAGTAAAATTTTTCAAAATCAAAGTTCAAATGAAAAATCTACAACATTTGAACACAACCATCCCCTTCCACAAGGAAACTTTCAAATCTAATCACAGTAGACTCAATTTATTTTCAAAAAAAAATTAAACTAAATGGGATTTCCCGATTTTGATTTGTATCCTACAAAATAATCATACATAGTTGACTAGAGTAAATTTCAAAAAAACTTGAAATACATAGGTAGGGATTTCCCCAATAAGATAAATTCGAGTTAAGGAGACTTTTTGACTTCCAAATGCAATTTAAAAAGTTCGAAACATAGATAACTTCGAGTTACAGAAGTTCGGATTATGGGGAACAAAATTGATGACAATATATACATACATACATAGTTTAAAAATTCGACTTAAGGAAGTTCGAGTAATGGAAGTTCGGCTGTATATACTAAAATTGAATGCTAAATTAAACAAATATAAAATGTAAACGAAAAAATGATAAAAAAGTAATCTTCGATATTATACGTATGAAAACACGTGTACCTACATACCTTCATTAAATTCTCTTATACGCACCATGCACTGGGCTAGGGTATATTGTCACAGACAGAACACAACATCGAATGAAAAAACCAACCAGAGAATACCGCCGAACCATGCAATTCCGTCATCCCAATCCCGTAGCCAAACTAACCCAACCTGAATCTGAAACTATAAAGACGAGAGCTGTACGAACAAAAAAGTATTTTGTTTCATCCAAGAGTAGGACAAAAATCTACGATTCTCTAATATCGATAGATCCTTTCTTTCCAGCATTAGCATTAGCATTTATTCGAGTTATTATGTACATATACAAATGAATGTATGTAGGTAGATACATACAATATTGAAATCCAAAACTTGAATTTCAGTTGGCAGCTTAAGCTGAGCGTATCTGCCATCTACAATCATTACCGTCATCGTTGAGCGTTTACAGTTCAGTTTTTGTACAGAAAAGAAAATGCATCTATCTATGTATGTATGTATGTTTTATCGGGCATAGGGTGCAAATTCTTAGTAGTCCGGTTTAAAAAGTTGAATTTGGCACTTCGAAAGTTCAGTTAAATACATTTTTGAAAATATTAGTCGTACATTTTCAACGACCCACTTTGTTTCGCTAGCAATCAATGAATTATTCTCCAGATTTAGATGTCAGACTGTTGGAATTAGGAGTCAATATTTATTTCATTTATGGGTTATAGTAGTTGTGTTTTATTCACTGTTGTGATTGCTGGCTTCTTTTTCACCAGCAATCAAATTGTTGTTGTATACTGAGGGAAATTTTGCTGTGCTAGCTACACACCCACTAGCTAGCTACAGGGGGTTACCCACATTTTTTTCATTTACTATATTACTATAGTAACTATTATTTTAATGTAAAATTTTTTAATAAATTAACTTTCTCCCTGTTTTTTAATTTTTAAAACCGTTGCATTTTCGAAACACGAATAAGCTAAGAACATCCGGTTTTCATTGAACTTAACATTTTCGAAATTATGTAACTAAATTATTGATATAAACAGCTACCCACTTCCTTTACCATTGGGCTGGACACACATTCTCCACTTTATTTATAAAACCCAATGCATGCATGCATGTTCTTAGATTTATTTTAGTTTACAAGTCCTACATAAATTCTTACTTTCTTGTAGAACATTAAATAATTAGCTAATTTTGTTGGTTGGATTAAACATAAAATATGATTCTCATCAAACGTTGTCGAAAATGTAGATCGGTGTTTTGTACAAATAGATAACAAAAATTCAAAAATATCAGATGTAATAACACTAAGTCTAAAAACCACTGCGATCCGATTAAAAAACATGACGTTTCTTAAACATTACACCCTAGACTATAGAGTGCAAGCAGCAAGTGCGCTTCGTACAAAACGTAATTCGAGACCCAAATTAATATTTTATTCAAACAATCATGTCAGGGAGTAGAAAGTCGAGACATTTTTTTGATGTAGGTAAATTATTTTGTCTTCAAATTTCTTTTGCATAAATGTTTCAGAGTCCTGATGCGATGGCGCTTTCTATATACTGCATCAATACATGCATCAGTCATTTGCTCGTTGAAATCGTTGCCCGTCGCGCCGTGCGTCGCGTCGTCGCTTAATGCGTCGTCCGTTGTTGCCAAATGTCCCGTTCCATAATTGTTATTTTACTCAGAATTTAATAATTAATGTGCCACTTGTATGTGAAGGCGCAAGTTTACTGTCTTTATCGAAACTCGGAAAAGCCCTTAAACAACCGAAGGAATCTTGATTATGTGTATGTGGTCTATAATAGGGGTACATACCTTACCTACTCGTGCTGTGTGAGAAGGGGTTTTGAGATGTCCTTTGATTTTACGAGAACTTGAGTCCACAGACAAGAACATTATGGGTTGCATTGCATGTGGTGTGGCACAAATGCGGAAACCCTTTCATTTCTTTTCTTTGCAACAACAACAAAAAGTAAAACGCAATATGGGTGAATATCGGGCTAACGTATGTTGCGTCTAGGGTACCCCAACCCTTCATATATTTTATAAGAGGCTGCGGCGCGTGCATCAGCAAAATTAAAACCGGTTCTCATTTAAATTTGAATAAATATGAAATTAAATATTTAATATGGGTTTAAGCTTAGGGTTTTTTTTTCTTGGTTGAGGCTTAAGGGTCGGTTTATGAGGATATGCATGCAATCTTCTCGAATACTCCCAATCTGCCTGCCTACTTTTTCCATGTGCCTAGCTCCTTCTTACAATGGAATCTGTGCTAAGTTAATATTGAATGCCTTTAAATAAATACATAATGTAACATGAAAAAAAAATTATGTTTTATATTTATGGAATAGAAAATTTTCATTGTATTGTTGTAATGGAATATTTATATATTGGCTTTATGTACATGTATACGGAAGGCCAATTATTAAAAATGTCATTAAAAGCACTCAAATTCTGGTTTTTCAAAATATTGGTACAATTTTACAATATTCAGTAAGAGTCCTTCTTAACCTTTGTGTTTTTTTTTTAACATCAGCAACTTCATAAAGCGTATTTAGTTTCTTTGCAGTCAGGAAAACAAATTTGCCTCATTGATTTTGTAAAAAAAGTTTTTAAAGTTTTTTTTTTTTTTTGAATTTATGGCACATGGCAGCACAAAACCAAAAAGAACACATTTCAGCATAACTTAACTTCACGCTTTTATTTGGTCAAGGCACAAAAACAGCAAGACATAATAGATTTGTTTTTTTTTGGCAATGCTATCCGTATATAATATAGTGAAGTAAGATTTTACTAGCATTACAAAAACACCAACCTTACTACCAATAAAAGTACAAGTAGGATCTTACTACGTATAGAATGTTGACGTTTGCTCGAGTCTCGAATATAAATGTTGGTACCCTTGAATAAGAAATAGAGGAAGAGGCATATGTCACAAATAAAAAAAGCCGTACGAGAGTGTGGAAATAAAAGAATAGCCATATTTAAGCGTTGAAACCATATAAAAAAGTTAAATAAAAGTGATTCTGTTAAATATATGTATACTATATTTCATTTAAAATAATACAAAACAGTATGTGGTGCTGTGTTAAATCGTGCAAAAACACCTATAATAAGGATAGAAAAAAGTTTTTGTTTCACAAGTAAGTTTTTGGCTCATATTTAGCACAAAGTAGTTTGAAGTGATGTTTTTTAGGTAATTACACTATCGTAAAATACTTTTCAATTGATATTTTATGGTATTTTTCCTTAATAAAGCAATTCTGTTGAGAATTAAAATATACTTCTATCTTGTGACTTCTCTGGAGACGACCTGTCAAATTATAAATTCTCGGACAGCGTCGGATTAGTTTTTGTTGGTGATGGCAAGGCGCCCAAAATCGCTGAGCCCGTAGAGGAGAATTATTTTTCTACTTAATTGACAAAAAATGTTCAAAGTAACCATAAGTATAATTTCAAATTATTTGACTAAAAAAAATATTTGTGAAAGAGTTTTTTTTTTCATTAAAATAAAACTTAAAACTAAAAACTATATGTATTTTCATTTCTAAATTCCCAATTTTAAAGTTTCTGTAATAGGTAAGTTTTATTTTATTACTTCAAACTTGATTTCTTCGTTATTATAACCTAGCTAAGCAAATAAATTGAAAAAGACTTTCATTCCATCATTTATTAGATCGAATAAAATTAAACTAAATTAAAAAAAAAAATTCTTTCAAGGCTGCAAACAATTTATTTGGGCTCCCCAGTAAGTAGCCGTTAACTTTCATGTCGACCCTGTATCAAAGCAAGTATGAAAAATGCTTCACTTTTTTCTCGATATGCCTCTTCCTGTAGTTTAGTTCTTATTCAATGAAGTTCTTATTCAATGGTTGGTACAATTGATAACTCTTGTGTATCTCGAAGGCATGTTCGTAGAGTACGATAAGTAGTTTTTGTTTAACATTTTACATTTGTCATTGCGTGTTAGCACTTTTACTCTTTTTGAGGTTTCAAGTTATATATGCAACCAAACTAACGTGAAATAGAAAGGTGACAAAATTTAAAACGCTGTCGATCGAGTGTTCGTAAACTAACGCGCCAAATAAACAGTCTCACTACTAAAAAACGCATCGGACAATATTTTTATAAGAAAATTGGTGCTCTTTTTCGTTGAATTTATGTTTAAAATCTTATAAACCTCAGGCTAATTAAATTGTAAAACTTTTTTACAAAACACTATTGCAGAGGCAGCGACGTTTTTACGTTCTTTGCTTTTTACTTTTCACGTTTAAGTATAATATAATCTCATAAACTTAGATCACTTTTGACGTTGCTACATAAACTTTTGATGCTAAAACCGTAGGAATTATGAGATGAATTAACTAAGATACATAATCTTTTTTCATGTTTATTATCATACCAATTTGTAAATCTTCCATTTTAATTTAATTATTGTCTTATTCTGTATTCTCAGCCTGGCAAACAGTTTTTGTTTGTTTTTTATTTCATTTACATACATATGTATGTACATAAATATTTGACAACTTGTCAGAAGTACCATACCAGTGCGGGTACACGAAATTCCACTTCACTACAGATAGCATTGCTAAAAAAACTCACCTAATGTGTGCAAAGCATTACGGGCCTTGAACCACCCAACTGATTTTGATTACATGTCAAATGTAAATGTTTTATTCGTTTTAATTCATTCTAAATGTGGCTGATTACATTGACGCAAAAAAGGATAAGTTCTCGAAGGAGAGAAGATGATTTTTACTTTTTAGAAAGATGGAAAATAATAGATTTTTTTCTATCCCTTTCCTTCTTTCTAACAATCGTCCTTTTTCTTTCGAGAATTAATTATTTTTTGCGTCAATGTAATCAGCCACCATGTTTTTTTTTTCTATGGCAATCAGATTCGATACAAATTAACGTTTCCTCAATCATCTGCTCGGACGCGTCAAAAATTGGAATCCATCAAGAATTTCCAAAACAACAAAAGAAAACTACACGTTTACACCATCGAGTGCTTCTGATGGTTTTTTGGTTACTCAACCCTAATTGCATTCGAGCACGCGATTTAAAGTATCCATATTTATTTTCTTTTTGTTTTTGAGTTCCGAGTTCAAGGAACATCATGATGCGAACAGTATTGGAATCTGTTAAACAATCGCACCCTCTCTTGTACCGCATAGAAATTCGATTTTCCAGGTGTTTCAGTATTTTATTCGATTTACGTTTTCATCCATTTGAGATGATGGTAGGCGGACACTGTCCACTTAAATACTTCTTCAATTTTCATAGTCATAAATATTTATACATTTTTTTAATTTAATGCGCGCATTTAGTTCGATTACACTTATTAATGATCCTTACCAGGGTTTGTGACCCTCTTCATTTTTGTCTGTCTATACACAGAAGACCTTAAAACAATCCTGGGAAGGAATTGCGTGAGAGTGTGCGGTTAAGTTGCCAGTGGTTACTTGCTAAGTTTGTCTACTCGTATATTCAAAAACCCTGTACAAACCCTGGTGCAAACAAACCGATATGAGGCACCCTTGCATTTTACTAGTACTCGAATGCGATTATTGATGAACACGATGATGAAGAAATGGAAAATTCGTATAAATTCAATGAAGCGTTACCAGTCCTTTTTCACATATTATTATGTTGCAAGGAGACAAGATGCATAATATTTAAGTATGCAATAATCTTCTCAAGCCCCTGAGATATTGGGATATACTGTCCATAAAATAGGGATGAAAGGGAAGAAAGCGTGAAAACACACACATTTTCTTAAATGACAATAAGTGTTCTTAATTGTTTTAGGTACATATGTACATACATATATAGCTCGTTTATTGTGAGTCCTTTACGTAATTATATTACAAATGGAATTTAGGAAATAATATGATTGCTTATGATCTAAGCCGCAAAAATATATTATTTACATACGTATCTGGAGGCTTTAAAATTTTAAGGGTTTCGTTTATATACGAAATTCTAAAGCTTTTCTGGTTTTACTAAAATTAATTACTCCCTGTTAATGTTAACCGTAAAATCAACATTATTATTTTATTAACATTAACTTTTTAACGCCTCGTTAACGTTAATGCAAATATACCTACGCTTAATTAATTTAATTGCTGGAGTGAAACGTAGTGAGTGGAATTCGAAAAAGGGCTGATAATAATCTTGTTGGGCTTACGACTAACACGACTCAATTTTTGGAATTGAAATTAACAAAGAAAACAGAAATACGAACATTTATGTTGTAATTATAATTAATTATAATTATAGCAGATACGCATTGATTTTATTGATTGTGTAAAAAAATTCAGTCTTTTTCTAGTATTAATTCTACGGAAGGTAGCCTCTTGACCTACTAGTAGCTTTAAGTTGTGGTCCATGGTTCTGTTTTTCAACCAAATGAAAACTATTAATAACGAGGTGACTTCAGTATCGTCTGCAAATTTTGATTTTTTGTTTAAGAGGTTTAAAATAGACTTAAAAATACCCTCTGTTGTAGACCGAGTTCTGACTGATCTAGTGATCCAGATATCTTCGAATTTTATCTTACTTTATTTAACACTAATAAATATAGTTTGAAAAAACTAAAAACCACGCTTTTAAAGCACGTTAAACTAAAAAGTTAAAAATAAATATAGTTTGAAAATCTCATAATTTTAATTAAAAAAAAAAAGTCACCCATAAGCTAAGGATTTGATCCCACGACCCTTGACGCCCAAACTGAAACGTGACCGCGCTTTAACCAACTGAGCCACCGCAGCACTTAAAATGAGGGAGTCTATTAATATTTATTAGCGCATAATAAAATAAGGAAAAAGCAGGAGCTGTGGGATTAAAATATTTAATCCTGGTAATCCTGATAAGGATATTGAGATAAACTTATGAAATTATTGTTTTCCCACCGGTTCTTGATATGTGTACAACATTTTATTAAAATCGGTTCGTGTAAAGTGGGTCAAAATCGAGTGTAAAGGTGTCGGTTACATACATACATACATACATACATACATACATACATACAAGTGAAGCTAATATAAGCGTGTTAAAAAAAATGGACTTAATTAGAATTAGGTACCTTGGCAACTAAGCTTTCGACTCTCCAAAAACAGAAATTTTGAAAAATGTGGAGTAACCCCTTTTTCAAATTCAAGTTCTTTTTTTTCTAACCACAAAACAGTTCTTTTCTTTGTAACACCTCATGCCAACTCAAGCATAATCGTCGTTATTTTTGTTTGCACCAAAACAAAAATGGTTCTGAATATGCATCAATAGAGTCTTTCAATTTCAATCCTCACCGGCATTGGCACACGCATCACTTGTCAATCCAAAAGCCTTTTACTTCCAGATATTCGGAGAAACAGATGCATTTTCATCATTTCAAGAATTTCAACCATCATCAGTGTGCATATAAATTAAACAGAGACAAATGTGTATAAAGTAGCAAAAAAAAAACATTTACTCGTAAAGTGTCATATTCACTTTGTCATGAAGTGTGCTCTTCTGGGTTTTATTATACACCCCACATTATTATTATTATTATAAACAATAACTTCTTTGTGCATGTTATTTATTACGAATGCATTTATTCACATGTATGTATATGTTGATATAGGACGAGTAGAGGATGAGGAGGGAATTCCTACTTCTGGTACTTCAAAAACATCCTTGATATTATACAGCGAACCATTAACGTCCGTCGAGACGTGGTGTCGGCAGCCATCGTGAGTCGTCGTCATCGTCTGGTTGAAGTTTGTATAACGAAAGCGAGAGTTTGTGTTCTATTTACGCTGCTTTTTATGTTTATCATCAAGGAACACTCAAACCATACCATACCCTTGGGCGTTGTAAAAGTAAAAGCTTTCAATTGAAATCCAAGATAGCCCTCTCCGTCCGCGTGTCAAATTTCCAATGCATAAAATGCCATACATATTAGTGGTTTTATTACAAAAAAAAAAAACACCGAAGTGGTTGATGTCCCGCGCGGCCGTCGCCGTGCGTCGTCACCATTAGATACTAGAACTAGGTTTAAGTATTTCACACGTGCGTCGTCGTCGCGTAACGATTTTAATTGCACTAATAAATATTTTGTTGATGTCAACGTTACAATTTTTTTCACATTTTTTGCAACTTGCATGGGTAAAAGGTAAAACACATACATTATAGTCCGCTTTGTATATATAATTATATAGTACTTTGTATATGAAAACTATAGTACTCTCATGGCTGAGTCTTTTTAGAGTGACCACATGCCGACTTGGCGCTAGTGTCGCAGAGTGGAGAGATGCATTTGATCTTGAGTCAATGACTGAGAGGTGAATATTATTACTATTCCATAAGGAACTAGTGGAGTAAAGGAGATAAATAGTTTCCCTGTAAAAATAATAAAAAACTAAAACTCTCCCATCGTCTTTCGTACCATACGAAGTTCAATTTGTGATGTTTATTATGAAATTTTTGTATGCGAACAGAAAAGAAAACCGAAAGGAATGCTTGCGTCGTGGCTGCGCCGCCGTGGTCGTCGTCAGCGACTTAGCTTCTTCGATCGTTTTTTTTGTATTTTACGAAGGAATTTTTTTCTTGATAGGTAGTTTTTGCGAGGCGATTAAGAAAAATGTGTGTATTATGAAGAGTAGGTAGCTATGTACATATATACATTTGACTTGAAGTTTTGTTATAAAATTCGGGTAGGTTTTCTTTTAACTTTGGAATTGAATTTTTTGAAGGTATGAATTGTGAATGTAATTTTAAAGATTTCGGAAATGTTTTTGGTACTTTTATTTTACTTACTATTTATAGCTTATTGAAGGTACGTTGCTAGGTATCTAGGTAAGGATTAAATTATTAAAGTAGGTAATTAAATTTCGGTTTGTACCTAGGTAAATTGGAACGTTCAATATTTGTTATTTTAAGGACACATAGCAAAACATACATACCTAATTTTTTTTAAAGGATTTTGTTATTTCATTCTATGAAATCTCGAAATAGGTACTTGAATGTATGTATGTACATTATCTATGCATGATAAAAAAACAAGTTTTAGAGTCGAAAAAAAATTGAAAAATTGAACCATTTTTGGTTTAAACATTTTTATATCTTTTTTAGACAACGTTTGGACGGTTTTTTTGGTTTCTCAAATAGGTACCTATGTCAGGAACAAAATATGTATGTTATTGACTTTAAATAAATATTAATTCCCTACTGTTATTTTTTTAAGTAGAAAAACTAAAAAAAATGTTTGGGCCTCAAATATACAATGAATGAAAAATTGTACAATACCTATTCAAAACTATTTTCTACTACATGAAATGATGTTTTTGACATATGGTAAAAGTTTGAAAAAATATTCTATTGACAATTTTTTTTACAAAAAATAAAAAAGAACAAAAAAAATCTACCAAGAAATGGTAAAAAATGTTTTTTGGCTCGAATATCTCAAGACCGGGTAACGATATTGACTTCAAATTTAAATATGGAATAATTTTGACAAATATCGATTTGAAAGTTCTTTTACAAGAAATAGAAACCTAAAACCAAAATTATGTTAAAAAAATGCTAAAGTGTTTCTTGACTTGAATATGTCGAGAGTTTATTGTTTGCATAATGCACATGTTAGAATATGGTACATTTTTGACATTTATCGTATTGACAGTTTTATTAAAAATATTAAAAATTGTTTTTCGACTCAAATATCTTCACAACAAGCAATGATATTGACTTCAAATTTATTTTATTTTCATCATAAATAATACAATTTTCAATAAATTATAAAATATTGAGAAAAATCAAATTAACATTTTTTACAACAAAATAAAAACCACAAAAAGTTATATGAAAAATTGGTATAAATGTCTCGAGAAATTCTTAAGTCTGATTATAATTTTTTTTATTATTAAAATTTGTATCAATCAACATCAAAAGTAAATCGATTAATAGGTATCTCTCTTTTTTCATTTTTAAAAACCTGACGATATATGTACATACATACATAGAGTGATGTTGAAGTTTTATTCAGGCTAGAGTTATCAAAAATCTTATAACTTATTTGCCGTTTAAAAACCTTGTTTGCAATATGTACCTACATATATGTACCTAAAGAGAAAATAGGAATTAAATCTATTTCCATTTTTTACTAGGTATGTATCTAAGGTTTATATCTTTTTAAAAATAGCTTGATAACCCAATTCAAAAACTTTTACTACAATTTATTTGAAAAAAGAATTGAAACGATTTACTAAAATTAATGAAAAATGATCTTAAGACTTTTTTAATTGGCAAACTTATCTACCTAGGTAAGTCACGGTGTCTGGCTTTTTTTGCCCATCATTTTTAGGACATAAAAGTTTTGATAAGGTATTTAACTAGTTAAATAAAAGACACTAACACACCTACAGGTACACACATAAGTAGGTATGTAAATTTAAAAAAATAAATAAATGCTTTACTTACCTACATAGGTACCAAGTTTCTTTTCTAAGCTTCAAAAGAATTAAAAATGCAAAATAAGATGATGCGTAAGAAAAACTAGTCTAAAAAGGAACATTTAAAGTTCTTATTTTAATAAGAAAAAAATATACATACCTACCGACCTATGCAGATACATTCAAACATTTAAACAACATTTTTTCATGGCAAGTATTAAAAAGAGAACACATAATATTTAAAGCATTTCTATTTCTAAATATGAACATAATTTCCTTATACTTATCTACCAAGTTCATAATTTTCAATAAGGTAGTCTTTTAAAGATGAATAAGAACCTACATTGTTTTGCAACTCTTGCAAACCTTTTTCATATTCCTTAACGCTCAGCTTTAAAACATTATAATAATTATATTTCCATACCTACCTATCTTAATTACATCCATCTGATCATCAACAAAACAAAATTCATCAAAGATCAAACCATACAGGAATACGAATGCCTAACCAAAATTGTTTCTTTCACCTGCTTTGTGTGTCGTCTGGTAAAGACGACTACCGTAAAGCATACTCGACCAAAAAAATGTAAACAAACCAAAGTCTCCCAAACCAGCAAAATGTCCGTTTTTTTAGTCTTTCTAACTCTCACAAAAATTGTATAGTGTTTCCTTGTCTCACTTCGATTTGAATTCTCGTGAGTTGCATGTCTCCCATCTTTAACTAATGTCTCCAGGCGACGTTTAACGAAAAAAAAAAAATAGATGCCGCACCATTCGACCTCAGCCATGAGAGTACTATAGTTTTCATATACAAAGGTAATAATGGCTGGGCACCTTGTTTTTATGGTTATATATTTACCTACTTTAAACCAAAAACAACAAAACCAATTACGAAGCAAAATTAAATACAAAATCAAAGCGATTGTCTTATTCCTTAAAAGTCCAAGAATATTATACCTAAATGTAAACTAAACGAATCAATCCAATCCGAAAAACAACAACAAAACCAAACCAAAACAAAAATACCAAATCGTAAAGCTAAACAGAAATAACCAAAAATCGAAAGCAGTTAAATCAATCGTCAAATAACAGAGTACACATAGGTACATAGGTGCCGTATGCAATGTAGTGTGAAGAGCAGGCCCGCATTTAAGTACAGATAAAGAGCACACAACTTTAGCGAGTTTCAAAAACATATCAGCCCCATCTGTCGGAATCCATGAGTAAAACTTATTTATGTTTCAAATTTTGATTTTATCTTAAAAGCTTATTGATTTGTTTTAATTAAATTATTTTATTATTGGTTTTTTCAACCCCACGATTTTTTGTCACAAATAGTCCGCATACCAATTTTTAGCTTTTTACCTTGAAAATTGCGGAATGCTCCAAAAAAAAAAGTTAAAGGCACTTTTGCTTCGACGAAATGTAATTAAATTTACAAATTTTCCGGACATAAAAATTATTGAACGCCAAAAAAAAATATATATACATGTACATACATATACATATGTGTATGATAGTTTTCGACGTCCTGAGATCGAATCTGACATCAGAATTGCTCTATCACGTCAGGCTTTTGAAAAATTCGAAGTTGTAAGACAAAATCACAGTTCATGCTACTATGGAGGTGTGTGCATTGTATATAAACAAAATAGTATTCTCATGGAACAGAAAATTTTAGTACGGAATCGGATCCACTGGGGGCGCTAGTTGGACGAAAATTTCTCAGTTTAAGAGAACGAGAAGAGCCAAACTTCATATAAAAAAAAATAATTTGCGAATGAAAGGAGTATTTTATTTTCTGTCATAGGAAATAGGTTGTGTGAAAGAGTTGTTTGTTTCCCGCCACAAAAAGAAGGCAAAAAAAAACGTAAACATAAACAAAAATTTGACGTTCCTTCTTGTCTGAGCATTATTCGCATAGAATTGAGAGAAAGATTCTTTCCGCAGCAAAGGGTGCATGAGCGTTTTGTGAAAGCCGTAACGAGCAGACGTGTTTTTGGCTGCGGAAAAAATAAAGATATAAAAAAATAAATAAATTTTACATACTTACAATTATATTTAAAATTGTGTTTCGTCCATTTTAAACATGGATGGGAGTTCCATTAGATCTCCAAAATCTCAAGCTTTGCCTCCTGATAAAGGTTTAAGACGTTATCTAAAAAAGCCCTCAGACCTGTTGAGCACGGATGAAAAAGATGCAATTTCCAGGAAAATTTATGAAAGAGATTGGTGGTGTGATACCGACAACGACGCCTCCGATTTCGAGGACGCCATGATTAATTCTCCTAAAAACGCTTCGCTCTCTGGTGAAAAAGGGACAGATAATTGTTTTAATAAACAAGCAAGTGAAATGTCTAATGAGACATATAATAACATGCCGTTCTTGTCGCGCAGTAACTGCGTTCATATCGGACATTCTGGAATCTCATCTAATGAGAAAATTGACGACGTTCAGCGTGCTACGGAAGAAATATTGAGCAAAGCCCTTTGCAATGATAAGGAGGTTTACATAAAAATCCTGGATCGAAAAAGACGTCAAGAATTACCCAACAAATCTGCAAAAAAGATTGCAGTAGAAAATAATGCTAGTTCGAATCGCTTCGCCCTTTTGTATTCGGAAGAAGATGCTTCTGGGTGTCCTACACAGAATGAATGTAACTCCAACTTGGGAAACATTCTACAAAACAAAAACAAGGGAATGAAGAACACGTCATTTATCCAAAATACCGAAAATGGTAATCACACTCAAGTAGCAATCAACAAGTCAAGTGATAGTTCCAATAATGGAATCAGATTGGAACATTCTGAAGAAACCAAAGGCTGGTGTCCTCCAATTTTCACCAAGGGAGTTTCGTCGAAAACTATTATCGAATATATAAGTAAGTCTAGTTTTAATATTAATGATGTTAAATTTATTTGTAATGGTTTTGGTAAACTTAAAATTATTGTGAAGAATGTTGAACTCCATAGCTTCTTTATTGATCTTTTCAAAAAATGTAACATTGAGGCGTTTTCTTTTACGCCAAAGCAATTGAAAAAATTTAGTGTTATCCTAAAGGGTCTTCCTGGAAACTTCTCAACTGTTGAGGTTCAAAAGGAATTATTGAGGTCGGATCCTTCATTGAGGGTGTCTGTGAAGAAATTTGAGACAAAGTGGTCAAGAGAAAACGACATTCCTCTTGATCTTTTTCAGTGCGTTCTGGAGGATAGGGAGAGTCTATCAAAAATTAAATCCTTAAAATCTTTATTTAGACATAGAATCAAGTGGGATTCCATGAAAAATTCGGGAGATAGGCAATGCTTTAGATGTCAGCGTTATGGTCATGTTTCGGCCTACTGTACTTTCGAGGTGAGATGTGTCAAATGCTTATCTTCTCATGATATAGGAAAGTGTAGTTTAGGTCCGAAGAGTGATAATTCTGTTGCTTCATGCGTTAATTGTGGTTCGGCAGGTCATCCTGCCAGCTATAAAGGTTGTCCCAAAAGACTGGAACTGGTTAAAAAGAAGAAGGATGTTTTGTTAGTCTCTAAAATAAATAGAATCCAGAATCCAAAGTCCAGCTTAGCTGGTAATAGTCTCTCTTTTGCTGAAGTAGCAAAGGGAGGTATTGCTAAAAGTCAAAAATATTCTTCTCCTTTGCCAAATATAGCTGGTGGTGACATCTCAGATTTTTTAGAAGAATCCTACAAACTGTTTGGTCTACACATTGGCCAATTAATTATGAAAATACGAGAGTTTTGGCCTCAGTATTCAAAATTAGATAGTAACTTGAAACCAGGTGCTTACTTAAGCTTTATAGCCTCTCTCACCCCACCATGAATTTAAAAAAAATTTTGACAGCCAATGTAAATTCCCTTTTAGCTAAAAACAAATTAATTGAAGTAGATATCCTTCTTAATGATATTCTTTCTACGGCGGTTCTACTTCAAGAAACATGCCTTGAAAATTCCAAAGTTACACCTTTACTTGATTACCTACTAAATCTCTTTAAAAGAAGAATTTCCACTCTTCAATTACATAGTAACCCTATCCTCCAGACCATCTATAGGGACAATATAGGATCTTCAATTCTTGACCACTATTGTCTGTCACCCATATGCATCCTCAATGAGGGTTCCGACCCTAGTTTTCGCCTTCCAGAAGAGAACAACAATCTTTCGGCCCCTTTTTATAATAAAAGCCTCTGAAAATCACAGAGGTTAGGCAGTTCAACTTCTACTTTCCTTTTTATTGAAATCAAAGACTCAAATATGTACAAATACCTTAAACTAAGTAATGTAAAATATATTTAACTCTCAAAACTATAATATAACTATTAATAATTATAACAAATGTGCATTATATATCTATCAACTGTGAGAAATTGCCTTTTATTAATTAGTACTTTATATCCTTAATACTAAATTAAGATTTCTTTCTATACAAATTATCATTAGAACTCGTAATTAACTAAATAACTTTTTCAAATGAATTGTGATTAAATTTAGGTTTCTCAATGTTCCTACAAATATGCATTTACATTAGTATGTATAAGATTGTTTAAGTATGTACCTATTACTTTGTATAAGTTCTTTTTCATATAGATGTAAGATATTCTTGTCTTTAATTTGGCTATTTGCCTCACTCGCACACTCTTACAGTGTTATAGGTAACTTAACAATGTTGTATCTATCCCGTTCTTTATATCTCAAACATTGTTATCTTTCCTCCTCTTTTATTCCATCTCTTTTAGGTTAAGTTTTTTATACTTGTATGAAGTTTGATTGAGTGAACTCATGTTAATTTTAGTTTATTTGCAGACGTTGTAGTCTTTTGATATATTATCCTTTATATTTTAAATATAAAATTCAAACTTTGTAATTAATATATAGCCAGGCCAATTCAAAGTCGGCAAATTATAATTGTTTCTACTTTTAAGTTCTCTAATGTATTAATTTAATGAAATTGAATGTAAAAAAAAAAAAAAAAAATCTCAATAAAATTTACTACTACTACTACTCGCATAGAATTGAATATACATGTATTCATACTTGTATACAACGATTGCTTTCAGAATTTGGTTGTGGCTGCCTAGCGACGGCTATTCATTTTGCTATAGCTATGTATGCTTTAACCATTGTAGGTATTTTGCTATTTCAAATTCGTTTTGAATTGATTTTTCAATTTTTGTAAAAACTGATTCGTTGTTGCCAAATTTGTAGTCTGGTGCATTGATGTTTTTGTTGTTTTTTATTATTTTGCAAATTGTTCTAAAGGGAGTAGGTGGGTAAGTAAAAGTAGCTTTACAGGTAGGTGTTGCTACTTGACATTTAAGTTACGAGAAATCAAATGAATATTTAATAATATTTTATTTGGTTGAAGCAAAAATCTTTATAGGTAGATTTTTACTTAATTTAATGTAAAAATAACATCATAACAACTGAAATTATAATTTTCAAGTACTATGAATATTTTCCACGAGTATAGTAAAGTTGTAAGGTTCAAGTGAACTAAAAAAAGTTTACATTGTTTTCACGTGTAATGAAATAAAATTCCAGTATAGACGTGATTTACATTAAAATTTGTGAGTTCAAAACAAATTTAATGGGATTTTATTGTTTGTGACTTGGAATAAAGTTTTAATACATACCTACTTTCATTTAAAATAACCTTTTTGTTTAAGAATTGTTTTAACATTTATTTTGAATTGAATATTGTTGAATAAATTACATTCAAATGCCCTACAAATTTGACTTGAACTTGATTTTTTATGTATTAAGTCTTCAAAAGCAAATGTGTATCTATTTTTATGAAGTTCTTAAAATGATTCCATACATACATATGTATATCAAAAATATTATATTCACAAAAAAGTTAAAAAATACCTAATTGAATTTACTTCATTATTTGAAAATTTCTCAATGATTTTTCAAATTGGCAACTCCATAGCAATTCGTACTTCTGTTTACTTTTGTTTGCTTCTTCGTTATTTTTTATAATTTTTCCTCCCTTCCAACTCCTTATAACGCCATGAATAGAAAAAAGCAATATAAATGTTCACAAAAGTGCCTCTTAACTATCTCACTCGAACCTTTCTTTTATTTGTATATATTCATTTCAGATGTTTTGGGTGACGTTTGAAAATCAAATTAATTTTTTTTGTCTGAATTCTCTCTTCTTCTCATCTCTTAAATATTCCAGAATTTGCTTAAATATTAGTTCGGAATCGCTTCTACAGAGGGCTCACGTTCTGTTCCCCATCATGATTGTCATTGTACTATTCCATTTCATATACAATGGTGTGTGTGGTCGGTGAGAGTGTAATAATTGTGCTTAGTTAAACTTTCTTTTTTGGAGTGACTTACTTGGGGAGCATTTGTGAGTGTTCGATATTTGTTCATCTCCTACTACTTTGAAATTCTCTTATTTTGTTTTTATCTTTAATTTTTTTTGTACGTACATAGTATTACAATATTTTTATTATAACAACTGACTAAAAAATAATTTAATAAACCATTGCGGTTTATTATGGGTTACTTACCCGTGCCTCTAAAGTCATATTTTGTCCATACAAATTTGTATGGGAATTTCACTTTGTGAAGGTTTTTTTTTTCTTGTTAATTATATTAATTATATACACCCTAATGTACAAGTAAATGCTTCATAGGTTACAATTTACTTTCCCCCATTTGAAATTCATAAACTAAATCAAGAGCTAATGATATTTCACAACACCGTCTAGATAAGCGTTAAATTATAAGTATCTTTGTATCTTTTTCACTAACTTTAGAAACAATTAGCCTAATAGTTTATATTTCCATGTTGAAAGTCCGTGACATCTTCTGTCAAGCATTAATTCTATTTTTATAAAGCACAAATATGTATGTAGTATATTATGAACGAAGCTACTACTACTCGAAATAACTACACCAGTTCAAAGTTGCTCATTCAAATAGAAAATGATAATTAACTCTTCAAAGTCAAAGTCCATTGGCCCCTTCCCCCCCCCCCCCTCCTCATCACCACCACATCACCATCAGCATCATCATCATAATATGTTATTATTATTTCGTGATAAATTTGATTAAACTAAAAGATACTCGTACACGCTATTAGCAAGCAGAGATCCAATAAACTCCAAGCTACAATCACAAACATGCATCAGCTGCTTGTGTGCCCCGGCTTCTACCAGCAAACCAAAGTCATTCATGATTATTGTACTATTGGTGTTACGTAAAATCAAAATATAATAAGCTTTTCCTTAGACTAAGACTATCGCAGCAAATCCCCAATCCAACAGGTTTTCTTTCACAATTTTCCATTACACAAAGGTATACAATTTTTATTTCGTAAGTAGGTGTGTATTTCGGTTTTCCATTTCACTTTTTGTTGTTCGTTTTTTCTTTTCAGGCTTAGAGATTTTCCTCAACTCGCTTCGCTAGATGCAGTGCTCGATAAGTGCTCGTGGAAATTATTATAAAAATTAACTCACTTAAAATTCGTCTCGGTCCGGATAATTGTCTTTAAAAAAAAAACAATCTTGAAATGAAAATAGTCCCGGCAAATGTGGAGGAACAATATCGGCGGTTCCCCGAAATGGAAAAGCAAGATGTTCTGAAATTGAAACAATGGGTCCAGCAGCAACCGCATATGCCTAATTTCAACGAATTGGAAGTGATTCTATTCTTCCACGCGTGTCATTATAGCATGGAATTGACGAAGCGTACGATCGAAACGAATCTTTCGATTCGAACGCATTGTCCGGAATTTTTTCAAAATCTGGACATCGAACGGGCCGAATTGAAGAGGGCAATGAACACAGTGTAAGGACTTTCTTTTAGTGATTCTTTGTTGTTCAAAAGATGTTGTTTTAGTGCAATTATCCCACTTCCAAAAGCAACTCCAGAGGGCTATAGAGTTATAATTGGAAAACTGGCCGATACGGATACTTCAAAGTTTAATTTTGCAGATATAATGAAATTGTGAGTTAACATTTTTAAATATTTTAATTGAACAATTATCTAAATTACTTTCTTGAAAAGCAATTCTTGCTATTTTTAATGATTAAATAAATATGTAATTTCCATAAGAAACACAAACATATGTACATACATGGCTTTGTCTACGAGTTCTAATGTATCCCAAACCCAAATTCTCGTATCCTGAATCCGAAAAAAGGAAATTTTGCCTCTTTTATACGATAAGTAATTTTTGTGGAATTAATAATTTGATTTATTTTAAAATATAATGTATTGCTTAAAAGTACAAAAACAACAAATAAGGCACAATACGAAAGGTTTTATAAATTGCTGAACGAGAAATCCGAGTTGGATACACCTACCAAAGCTCCAAAACCAGATGTGACCCTGTTCTGGGAATATGTCAAATGCCATTTAAACGCCTTGGGCCACTTTCCACGGAAGCTTCTGTCTGAAGAAAATTTGGTGAAATATTAAAAAAAAATGGTTTTTTTTTTCAATATTTAAACCCTTCTGAAAACTCTTAGGTTTGGTATATGTAAAAAAAAGAAACTAGCTAGTTAATAGATAAACAGAAAATGTGTACATTTTTCGTAGTTCGTAACGTAGCTTTGTTCAGAGATTTTCTACGAATAGATTTTTCAATTGAAATAACTTATATACATATATATTATGAGATAATTTAATTTTCCTGACCTGTCATTTAGGTACTGCATGATTTTCGATCTATGGATCACTGAAGGTGGTATCGAACAAGGACACATACTTGTCATGGATCTGAAGGGTGTCACACTGGGTCATGTTGCACGACTGGGATTGCTGACAATGAAAAAATTTTTGGTTTATTTACAAGTTAGTGCACAGCCTTAGGAAAATATTAATGATCACCAAAAAATTAAAAATTACCTGATAAGTTTTAATAATTGCATTCATTTATTTTGTGTCAAACTCAAGAGTGCATTTTGTATCGTGATCGCTTTTATATATTTTTTTTTTCAATTTAAATTTTTTTTTCAATTCAACTTCAGGAAGCAGCAGCAATTCGTTTGGTTGGTTTTCATTTCATCAATATTGTACCTTTTATTGATAAGGTTTTAGCTCTTATGAATCCATTTATGAAGAAAGAATTACAGGCGATGATTCAGTTGCATGGTAATATGGAGACATTTTATAAATACGTCCCCAGAGATATTCTGCCATCAGATTATGGAGGTTTAGATGTTGATAGTAATGAAATCAAAAGTCTGTACATTTATTTACCACAAACAGAAATAGTAACTAATTTTTATTCTTTCAGGTGCTATTTATAAAAGTCAAATAGCCAATCGTGAATTTACGTTGGATCTTGAAAAGTCTCATCAAATTAATGAGAAACTCCGACCTGGCAAGCCAAAAGATGCGTCCGACTTGTTTGGAGTAGAGGGAAATTTCAAAAAATTGGAATTCGATTAAGGAAAAATATTTTATTGATCGATGTTTTGTTAATTAAGTTGATAAGGTGCAGGCAAATTTTGGTTTCTTTCAATTTCTGTTTAAATTTAAATTGTCTTTCAAAATAAAGTATGAGATATTTTAAATATTTTGTTACAAACAATTGTCTTTTCAAATCCTTCTAAAAACTCGTGAAAATCGTATATCTAATAAGAAACGCTTAGAACATCAAACTAAAAAAAAGAAAAAAATAATTTTTAAGTTATAAAGAATTCTACAAAAACAACGTGTTTTAAGATTCTGTGTAATTAGAATCCGTGTACTAAGAATCCGTGTACACAATAGGTGTGCTTTTTTAGCAATGCCATCCGTAGTGAAGTGGAATTTCCCAAAAAAAATGTTTAAAATTTAGTACTACCGACTAGTTGTCAAATATTTAATTGAAATAAAAAACAAACAAAAACTTATTGCCAGGCTAAGAATACAGAATAAAAAGAAAATTAAATTAAAATAGAAGATTTACAAGATGATATGGTAATAAACATCAAAAAAGTTTATTCATCTTAGTTAATTCATGTCATAATTCCTATGGTTTTAGAACCAAAAGTTGATTTGTGTAATCTTTGTTACAAATATCAAAGCAAAAGTCAAGGGGTCTGTTCGCAGACTTTGGTTGGGGTTGATATGTACACAAGAATTATCAATTGTACAAACATTTATATTCGAGACTCGAGCAAACGTCAAAATTCTTTCCGTAGTGAGATCCTTCTTTTACTTTTATTGGCAGTGAGGTTGGTGTAGTTTTAATGCTAGTAAAATCTTACTTCACTTTTCACTATGTATGTATACATAAGGCGTTTTTCTTTTTTAGCTCCGAGCGGGGCACCGATCTGTCAAAAAAAGAACTGTGTTACTTTTTTAGCTCGGAGCGCTCGGAGCCAAAAGTTTGTGTTTCTTTTTTATCTCCGAGCTCGCTCAGGGCGCGCTCGATGAGCTCGATAAAAAATGACCGAGTAAAAAGATGAGCGCGGCTATGTCACTTTTTTGTTCATGTGGTAAGACAGAGACAGACTGCTTTTGGCAGTTCAGTGCTCAATTGTGTTTCTTAATTAGCTTGGAGCGCTAAGGTTACGTTCAGTTCTGAGCGAGCTCTGAGTGCTCTGTGCCCCGCTCGATGCCCCGCTCGGAGCTAAAAAAGAAAAACGCCTATAGCATTGCCAAAAAAACACACCTAATATCATAATTTGGCAATTGGGCTATATATTTTGATATCACTTTCGGGACCTTTTTTGTGGACTGGAGTTACGAACTAGGTTTTCCATGCATGAGGAAATTCCCCTTTAGTTATACAGCCCTAGTCTGCTATCTGTCGGGGGGAATTTATCTTGAATTCTCACTTGTCGCTATTCTGCTATTCACTTGAAATGAATCTGTTTTAAAGCAGGTAACATCGGTAATGCTGCGCGGTATTCTGCTATTCACGTAAAGGGATTTGTTCCATACACTTCAGATCCGCATATAAAAAGTTGCGGATTTTACATTTATGGTTCGTCTTTCTTGTTTGTGCTTAGTGCTTAGTAAAATTTTAGTAAAAACAATAAATACCGAAATCCTCTCTTATTTGGCCTTAAGTTTATAGTAAATATATGATTTAGAAATAATTTGCTAAACATTTATTTTAAAATCAAAATAAATCAACTTACGTTTCATCCAGCAGTCCCAATTTTTTTTTTTTTTATTTTCTAAAATTTCTCCAAACCTCTCTTTTCGAGGATTTTCTTAATCCTCTACTCATAATTGGAAAAAAGTACAATACTATCCATTAGGTGAAGCGATAAAACTTAAAAATTGAAATAAAAGAAATGTATTCAAGATTTTCAATGGAAAATCTGTTCACGTAAATGTCAAATTGGTTCGGGATAATGTAGCTCATCCGACGGATAGCAGAATGGAAAGGAAGTTCGAAAGTGAATCGAATGGGTGGATCGGATATACTATTCACGTGAATAGCAGAATAGGGCTGATAGATAGATTAAAATAAAAGTGTAAGGGAGGATGCTGAGCAGTTTTTAAGAAATATGGAAGGAAGACCATCTGGTCGAAGTGAGAATTCAACTTCAACACTAAATTTATTGAATTTACATATACACTGCCAATCACTAGGATGAGGCCACATATTTTTCAACCGATTTTCGGTCCGATACCTGTTGGAATTTGTTTAACCCGGAAAATTTTACTACATAAGAGTAGGTACATATTTTCTTAAAACAAAGTGATACAATTATAGGGTTAATTAGAAAAGACCGTTGGAATTTCCCTACATTAATGAATGAGCTACCTAAAAAGGATATAAAAAAGTGCGTCACTAGGATGAGGCCATTGCGAATATTTCGTTGTAGAAGTTCACATCAGCAATTTTTTTCAAAATTTTGGTTGCAATATTTAAGAACGTTTTACAAATAACTCTTTTTATTAAATTTCAATTACAAATGGGTTCCGGAAAGACGTTGACAGTGGCAGAAAGAGGACAAATCGATGCTTTCAAGGAAATGGGACTCTCAAGCCGAGAAATAGAAAGTAAGCTGAACAGAAGTAAGACAGTTGTAAACAACTATCTTGCTGATCCTCAAAACTATGGAAAAAACCAAAAAGAACGCACAGCCCAAGCAACAACATCCCGAGAAAAGCCGTTAATTTTACGTATTGCTTCAAATTCTACTCAATCAGCTACTAAAATAAGGTCCAAAAGCGGAGTATCAGCCAGTATTTCGACAGTCCCAAGGATAATAAGAAAAGATGGTACTATCCAGAGAAGAAAACTCAAAAAGAAACCTGTTCTAAAGCAAGTACACAAGGAGCTGCGAATGAACTTTGCAACAGAACATGTCTCTTGGAGCAGTCAATGGAAACGCGTTGTCTTTTCGGATGAAAAAAAGTATAACCTTGACGGCCCCGATGGTTACAACTTTTATTTCCATGATTTAAGAAAAGAGGAACTAATTTTGGGAAGACATCACAGCCGTACATCAGGTGTTACGGTGTGGGGAGCTATCACCTACTATGGCAAAATCGTATTTGAGTTTCTTTCTACAACAATGAACGGAAACAGCTACAAATGCTTGTTGGAACGGTCATTTCCGAAGATGAAAAATATTTTTGGACCTCTGCCTTGGATTTTCCAACAAGACAATGCCCCCATCCACACTTCCAGGGTTGTCAAAAGCTGGATTTTATCAGAAAACGTAGAGCTTTTGCCATGGCCACCCTATTTACCGGACTTGAACATAATCGAAAACGTATGGGCATGGCTATCTCGAAAAGTTTATGAAGGCGGTAGACAATTTGAAGACAAGGACTCCTTAATTGAAGCTATCCGTGATGCCTGGGACGAGATTTCACTTGACTATTTAAAAAAAACTTTATGATTCCATTCCCAACCGTCTAATAGAGGTCATATCCTAAAAAGGGGGGTATACTCATCATTAATGGAGAAAAACTTAATAAATAAATGTTTGAAAACCAAAAACCAAAAACTGTAAACATTTATTTCATTTTTTTGATATTTTATAAGATTTTTCATGTGGCCTCATCCAAGTGACGCACTTTTTCATACTGTTTTTAAGTAGCTCTTTAATTAATGTAGTGAAATTCCAACAGTTTTTTCTATTTAACCCCTTAATTTTATTACTTTTTTTAAAGAAAATATCTACCTACTCAAATGTAGTAAATTTGTATGGGTACGAAATTTCCAGCAGGTATAAAGAACGAAAATCGATTAAAAAATATGTGGTCTCATCCTAGTGATTGGCAGTGTATTATATAAGATCCTGGTCAACTGTATGAGGAACAAATGGTCCAAGAGTGAAATTAGGTAGGTACTCAAAGTAAGCAGAATCTAGTAGAAAAAGCGTCATCAGTAAAATATTGTTTGAATAAGAAAGCGAAAAAGTTGGAGATCATTTGAAGTTTTATTATTTAGTGTGGGAGAGTTTGGGTGACCATCTAGTTATTTTTTTTTTTTTTTTGAAGTTAACAAACTAATAAAATGATTTAGAGTCGTTTATGGATTGGCTTGAGTTTCAATTAAGAAGCGTTGCTAAAGAGAATTAATAGAGCTCAGTAAAATTCAAATATGTATGTAGCGAGGTAGTTAGAATAATCAGAGGGAGATCGAGAACGAAGAGAACCGTTTCAAAGCTTATTTTTCTTATTTCGAAGAGAACGTCACCTTCGATTGTACTAAGGTGGAGAGGAAGTTATTACTTTGTTTTGGGATAGAGGTACATAGAGGGATTTTTCTGTATAAAAACGGTCTACGGCAGAATTCACAGACTGGTTATTAACATTGAAAGTAATTCTGCTAAGATACATATTAACTTTATCGAAATTTGCCTTATGAAAATCGTATAAATATGTTATTTTTTGGGGAGGCGAGGAGGGGAAGTAATAAAAAACACGTTGGTTCTACTGCACAGACTTTATTAGAATGAGGTTAAGTATTTCTAATGGTATATAAATAGGTATAATAATAAGTATTTACATTTGGTATAATTCATTATAATACTGGGTATAAGAAATTATGTATGTGTCACAAAGATGGCATTGATAATAATAGGGTATTGTATTGTAATGTTGATATAAAATAACAGGAAGAACGATCGTCAGATTTAATCCAATTTAGATGAGGTAAATTGAAGCCACCAAAAAGTAAAATATCATCATGAAGTTCAGTTAGAGATACTATTTTGTTAATCAGGGTAGAACTATAAAAAGTCATGAGAGAATTTGTCATTCCAAACAAATTGACACGACTATTTAGATTCACCATGACCAATATAACAAGCCAAGTTAAAATAGCCAGATTTCTACATCTACAAAGGGGATGGCCTGGCCTCCCTCTCTTCAACCTGGCATTGGAGAAGGCAATCCGTAACTTTGGCACGGCAATAAGAGGGATCATCGTCAACAGGTCTAGCCGGATAATGGCTTATACGGACCACATTGGAAGAACCAAACACGATTCTTTTACCTATAGGTATCGAGTATTCTGTCAGAGGTATTTAAATCCAGAAACCTAACCATAATCTCTAAATTGCTGCTGTACAGAACTATGGTCCTGCCAGTACTCAACTCACATACATATGGATCCGAGACCTGATTGCTTAGTAAAAGGCACCTCTTATAGGAGCGTCCGAGAACAGACGAGTAAAGTATTAAGGAGAATTCTTGGCCCCGTATATGAGGAAGGACGATTTTGGAGAAGCTATAATCATGAACTGATGTAATCTACCTCAAAGTAGATATCGTGGAAAAATTAAGATCGGTGGACTCTGGTGGGCTGGGCACCTAATTCGCATGAGCGAAAAGGAACCAACTGGGAAATCTCTTTGTAACATTTTATAGCGTTGACCAGGACGTCCGAAGCCTTGGGGTGTCATCATGATGATGATGAAGTGCACCTATGTTAGAAAAGGTTGTAAGCTTAAATAAAATCAATTTGAAAATCACAGCTACTACGTAAATTGAAACAAAGATAAAGAAACTGAATTTAATATATTGACAACAAAAAAAATTACTTTTAAATATATTAAAACGTTTGTGCTTAGTGTTGAACTTTGATTCAAATAAATTGTTGATACTTGAAATGATTTTCTTAAACATTAAAGAAAATAATTTAGAATTATTGATTGACAGTTTGAAGTTATTTTTTAATAACAAAAATTGTACCTTTGCAGTAAAAGTTCATTAATTTTCTTTTCGAAAAACTCAAAAATGCGAAATGAGACACACAAAACCTTCTCTTGAAAAATCAACATTATTTTTTTTTTACGTTTTAAAAAAAAGCTCCTCGCAATTACAATTTCATTCGTAACAAATTAAAAGCATACCGACACGCCCCCTCAAGTTTTTTTTGTATCAATCTTGTATCAAATTTTGCGAGGATGAACCCATCTACTGCAATAAAGTTTTAATCTGCTATTTAACTACATAATCTACAATGAATAAATAAAATTTATTTAGACAAGTGGGAATGAAATTTGATTCGTTCCAAATTACTTATTGCAAAAAGTGTTTTACATATTGCAAATTTGAATGATGTATAAGGTATTAATAAAGGTATCATGATTTGATAAAATCGAAACATGTTTTCATTCAATAATTGTTTGCAAATACATTGTAATTTTTATTACTGAAGTGTGTTTTGAAGTACTATTTAAGAACCTTTTTTAATTTCGAAAAATCAGTATCCCCGCACATTAAACACTCTCGAGAACATGAAATTTGTAAACCAATTGTTGACAGTTTTCCTGGGAATTATTCTGTTCATGGTTTGAATTTATTCTTAATTCATTTTACTAATAAAAAATATTGTGATATTTAATACTGTTTTTTTTTTTTAGAATTTCGGGACTTCTGTAGGTCAAATGCCACCTGGAACACCTTCTGGTGGACCACCATCAGGTATGCCTTCCGGAGCTGATGGTTTTATGGTAGGAATGGAAAGTGGTATGTCAATTGGCTCACAAGGAAATGCCAACGGCTGATGTTAATCTCATAACTCATGTTACTATTTTTTAAAGTGTAATAAATAAAATAACAGAACGTTGCACAACTATTGAGTTTTGTGTAGTGTTAACATTTTTTGATTTAAATGCAGTCACCCACTTATCCCCAAGCCTCTAGATTCAGATTGGACACTAATAAAAAAAATAAATTACTTCACAGGTTTTACTGAAGTTTACAAGTTCAAGTTTTTTTTATATTTTTTTTATGTAAAAAAAAAATGTTTACTTCGTTTTGGTCCCTACTTGAATAAAAAATACCTAGACCTATGTAAGCCGGCCAAGGTCAAGAGACTCGGTCGACTTTTTACTGATCAATTTGAGAAAATGACAATGCGGAAAGAACACCCACAAATTGAACACAACCTATGTATATCTATCAAATTTTATCATTAATCGTACCCCAAAGCCATCTATTATTTATCTTTCTGATTTCTTCACGCAAAATGCAAGCAAAACAATTTTATTTTTCATACAAAAATCAATTTTAATAATTCCCTGACTTGTTGGAAATGCTTTCTTTTATAAAAACCTTCTCATGACTAACAGACAGGAAACAGATTATACTGAAAATATTATTGTTGCTTTTTCAATTTTTCGGAAATTATAGTGATGATGTTATATTCAGATGTTTGTCCATAATTGAAATTAAGAAATTAAAAAGAATAAAAATGCTTTTTCAATTTTGTCCCATTTTAGATTTAAATCTACTCTGAGAAGAAGGAAAGTATACAAAAACTTAAAAATAAGTAGAACCAAGCCAAAAAGATAATAAAAATCTATCGAAATTCGCCCTTTTCGTTAAAAAATCCGAAAAGATTCAAATGTACGAATACGAATGAGAGTTTCAATTTTGATGCATCTTGTTAAATGATTTTTTGTCATTTTTAGGATTACCAATATTTATTTCAAATAACTGCATGTCTATTTTGTTTTAAATTTATTTGTTTACTTCTTGGGAGCAAATAAATGCAAGTAGTACAAGGTGTACGAATATGACTAAAAGTGACTGTATGGACTTTCATTTTGTAAAGAATTGTTTTCGAATATCATTTTTTATATACCAACAATTCTCTACAAAATGCCAAAAACAAAATTAAAATCGGTACATAAATTCGCGCGTTAGGCGGCCACACACACATTATTTAAACAACAAAATCCTTAAGTTACATTTGAAACCAAAAAAATTACACATCGGTATATTGAAAACACTCACTTTTTTGTATTACAACTCAAAATCACTTCACGTTTAAAAATTTAAATTGAAAACGATTCAGAATAAAATAAAATAATTTAAGTTAAAAAAAACTAAGTTTAAAGCTAAATTAATGATAATGGGAATATATTGTCTAAAACAAAAAATTGAACATCTTTACTGTATATATGGAACTGTCGATACCGAAAAATACTTACACATTCTCGAAAACGCCTTAATACTATAATTTCAGCAAGTGCGATCAAAAATGGAAATTTGGAGAATCGTGTGCTTAAAGTATCAAAATCTGTTGGAAACAATGTCAAAACTGTTAAAATATGTACATATGTTCTTGATTTTGCAAAATTGCGTTTTTATGAGTCGATTTAAATTTTTGCTATTTGTAGAGAATGGTGCTTTCGAATATAACTTTTTTTACATAGAAACCATCTACAGATAATTCTCTAGGCAAAAAACCAAATTTAAATCGGTACATAAATGCGCGAGTTAGGCGACCACACACACATTTTAGAAACTCATTTTTATATATGTAATAATATAGAAAAATATAGAATATAGATATAGATATATAGATATAGATTATCTTATTATATCTTACATATACATATATCCATTTTGTGAAGAATTGATTTTACCAAGTTTACTTACGAAATAATTTTGTTTTAATAATTTCAACCCAAAAAAAAATGTTTGGTTTGAATTGTGTGGAACGCTTGCACTTTGCAATGCAGGCAAAGTGTAAAAGAAGTGTATTTATTACCGAACACATCCTCATGTTTGCCAACATTTGTATATTTCTTGCACTTCTTGACTGTCTCCTACATTTAACTAGATGAAACTCTAGCTTCACTAAAATACTTTGGATAAATACTAGCTTATTTTTGTTCATTAATGAGGTGTTATTGTTTTCCATGTAAAATCTTACTAGCTAGTATTTTCAATTACGAATAAAACACGGCTAATATTAGTATTTCACCAAAAATATGTACCCTCAATCCTCGTTTATATACCTCCATGCAGATTTGGCAGAGTAGTTTACGTCAAGTAATCTCCTCGTTTAACACCGCGTAGTTAATCGGGTAAACTACACGCCTGATTTGTTTCATTAACTACCTACATTTGTAACATGTGCTACCTAAACACAAAACGTTAGATTAAAAGAATTAAAAAAAAAAACTTATGAGTGAAAAACACTGAACGGTATAGGTACCAAATATTTAGCGCAAATGAGAAAAATCATAGAATTTGAAGCTTAATAAATGATAAATGCAAATTTATTATAATCATCTGTTTTATTCTTTCAATTTTCAATTTACTTCCTAGAATCAAGAACTTTATTTAAACAATATAATAAAGATTTATGAACAGCGAGAAAAGTCTCAAAAAATAAAGTGCGACCGGCGACGAACAACGACAGAAATATTCTTTACAATACAAGACTATCTAACTTCTTTTCTATTTTCCACTGAGGCATTTGCTAACCTGAATGCTACAGAAATTGCAAATACAATACCAAATAACATTGTGATTTTCTCGGTTAGCCTTTCTGCTATCAAGACAATCAATAGAATTGAAAACTACTCCTCAACCATTACCAATGTCCACAACAATGTTCTTAAGAACAAACACAGAATTGTGCTACTATTGTTCCCAGGCCTGGAGGCCAGGCAAGGGCGGATCCAGCTTTTCGATCAGGGGGGGCCACAAAAAATTCTAATTCAACACAAAATAAAACTAATTGTTAACTTTTCACAGGAATACATTGTTATCGGTTGTCAGGGGGGGTCACAAAAAATTCTAATTCAACGCAAAATAAAACTAATTGTTAACTTTTCACAGGAATACATTGTTATCGGTTGTCAAATTGAAATTTTTGACAAATATGAACATTTTAGACGTCGGTCATCCGTAAATTATAGATACTTTTTTTCACTATGGCAATTTAAAAAGCGAAAAATTTGTTTGGTCGGAAATATCTCCTTAACAAAAAAGGCTTTTGACTTCAAATAAAATGTATGATGTAATATAAATAAGGAAACAATCAACCATACCCTGGCTTTTTTAAATAGAAAAACTGTTAAGAATTTTTTTTGACTAAATATATGTACATATGTACAATTGATGAAAAATAATAGATATCAATTTCAATAAATTGTATTCAATATATAATCAAAAAAAAAAATACTCAAATTGTACCAAAAATTAGTAAAAAATGTTTTTTGACTAAAATATCTCTACAAGTTAGTGCTAATGATATAAACTTTAAATTTATTTTATTTCCTACATTGTAAGTAAAAACTATATTTTGTTAAATGTAGAACTAAAAAATCTACCAAAGTGTTAAAAATTGTTTTTCGACTTCTAGAAAGCGGGCAAATTTAATTTTCAATTTAATATTTCCAATTATCAATAAATGGTAAGTTTTTGACGAATTGACAGTTTTTTACACAAAATAAAATAAATTCACTACAAAGTGTTATCAACAAAACATCCCACAAATTACCAAATTTAGTTTTGTTTTGAGATTGAAAGTCACGTATTATCTTAATCTTTTGTTTGATTGCCCATACCTAGCCTTTTTTTAATATAAATTAATTTTTAAAAAATTTTGAAGCTTAGATGTTGACTTTTGGAAGTATTAAAAATTAAGTGATGCGAGTATATAAGGATCACCAAGAACATAAGTTTTATTTGGCTTTAAAACGTTAAGTCTATGTTTATTTTTCGTATTTTAATATATCGGGTTTTTCAACAGGGAAGCTACAAAACTAGAGAGACAGGAAAAGAAAACGACGCCATATTTCTTGCCGCTCTTTTGACATTTCTCTACAGTAAGGTTTGCCATTTCATGATGCAAAGATATACGAGCCAACAACGAGTCGAAATTCATAAAATATACTACCGGAATTCGGAGTCAGTGAATTCAACCTTAAGAGCACTACGTCGAATTTATGGTCGTCATAATCAACCTAGCAGATCAACAATTGAGAGTCTAGTGGACAAATTTGAATCCACAGGCACAGTACAAAATGTTCCCGTGCCAGTGAGACAAAGAAGTACCTGAAGTGTCCTGACGCTGAGGCTTCAGTTGCAGAAAGCCCAAATGTGTCTCTCACACGTTCTAAAGCGTTGGGCATCTCTGTGACGTCGTTGTGTCAAATTTTGCAAGAACTGAAGCCGCTTGACAGCCAGAAGCGTCGTATGTTCGTGAATTGGGCTGAGCAACAACTTGAAAATGATTCGGATTTTCATCGAAAAATTATCTTCAGCGATTAGGCTCATTTCTGGCTGAATTTCAATAAACAAAATATGCGGTATTGGTCAGGGAGCCATCCACACGTACTCCATGAGTCATCATTGCATTCCGAAAAAATTACGGTTTGATGTGGTTTATGGGCCGGCGGCGTCATTGGGCCGTATTTCTTCCGTGATGATTAAAGCCGTCACATTACTGTGAATGGGGATCGCTACCGTTCAATGATAACCGAATATTTTTGGCCCCAATTGGATGATATGAACTTGGACGACATGTGGTTTCAAATTCAACAGGACGGTGCCACAAGCCACACAGCGAATGTCACTGTTTATTGGAAACCAAGTTTGGAGAACGTGTTATCTCACGAAATTGTCCAGTCGCTTGGCCAATGGCCTCCTCGGTTGTGTGATTTGACGCCGCGCCTTAAGACTATTTCCTGTGGGGCTACGTCAAGTCTGGTCTATGCCAATAAGCCAGCGACGCGGACGATTGATGAAGTTCATGTATTTTATATTGTAAATAATATCAATAATAACAGATTTATGTAAATGATGCAATTGAAAGGGGCATGGTTCTAAATTTGTTTATAATACATATGTATGAAACACGAGGTTACCGACAAAACGTACATATGTACGTACATATGTACATATATTCGAAACCTTAAACACAAAACAACCTAATATTATTTTTTATTTTTATTTTATTTACAAACATTTTAAAAGTTCAATTTCATTAAAACATTTTTTTTATTTAAATTAAATTTTTCCTTGCCAATTTTATTTCCAAATCAATTATGTGAATTTTCTTCCAATAAATTTGCTTCAGATGTTGCTTCAAAAGCCAAACGTTCAGCTAATTGTTGTGCTCCAATAGCAGCATGTTCATGAGCGATCTTATCAAACAAAGTCAAATGGTTTTTGGTTGCTCGAATAACAGATTCACTTTGTTGAGGAGCCTCAGCAATGGATTGCTAAAAATAAAAATGTTGTTTACTGTTGAGTCAATTATCACTGTACAAAAAATAACAAAAATGTTGGAAGCGCTAAGGCTAAACAGGGCCTACAACTCTTAACCAATAACCGTGTGTACATATGTACATTTAATATGTAGTTTGAATAGAAGTTGCAGTTCCCAATACATACATATGTATATATAACCGAAATAATACATATGTATATATATGTACATAAATAGCATTAATTTCTATGTAAGATTTTTTAATACACAGTAGCCCATGATGCTAAATGTGAATTTACTCGAGCGTCACCAAATCCTATACATTAATCGATTTCCGTTGTGGGGGTGGTTATGCTGAACGGTTTAAAAATAATAATAAAAATAAAACATTATTATTAATTTATTTTACTTGTTTTAAAAACAAACTGATAGAACAAAGTGTTGGCTTAAAAAAAGGTATAATACTTGCAAGTGTAAGTATTACCGTTATTTTTTAACAATTTCTTGTTTGTTTTAATTTTGATTTGAATTACTTTGGAATAAATTGCGGAAATAGTCAGATTATATTTTTTGGCAATTCTGACATCATTTGCGCTGGAGTAAGTCCGCTCAAATCGTCAGATCAACGAAACATAAACTTCTTATTTAGTAATTGACCTAATGCTATCTTAAGTATATCAGGTGATCTATTAGCCGCGAACCCTTAAATCCTAGATAATTCAAATTTCAATTGGATCGAATCGAAATTAGTAGTGAGTTGTGTTCATAAAAATAGCAGTGCCCCCTAAATAAAACTAAAAGGCTTTCATTATCATCGTTATAATATGTTTCACTAAAATTTAAATAACAAATTAAGGTCCTCCATTGGTATTAACAATAAAAAATGAATTTAAGTTTTTAACGTTATTTTTGTCACAGTGGTCATTTTTTTTTAAATTTATAGCTGTTCATAAAAATAGCAGCGCATAACATTGTATTGCAAAAAGTAAGAAAAACTGTAATAAGTTGCATTAAACTATATTAATAACTTTAGCTTAACATTAATACTTTGTTGCATAACCATTATTTTTGAATATAAAAGTGTATCTGTGTGGCATCGTATCGATTAAAGCCTTACACCTCTCGAATATCGCACTACTTCCCACAGTTCTTTTGAATTCGCTTCATGGGCCGCATTTTTGACATCCCCCCACAAGTTTTCAATGGGCTACAGATCAGGGCATTGAGCCGGCCACTCCATAGTAATAAAGTGTAACCAGCACTGCTATTTTTATGAACACAACTGTACATATTATGATAAATCAATGTTTTTGAATTTACATTGAAAAACACGCGAATAGGCAACGTACGATAGGAAAATTTTAAATTAGTTTCACACATTTCCCACGATTGAACTTACGATTTATTGATTGTCATCGAAAAAAGCAATCGAACGGGGAACTAAATCTTCTTTAATTGGACGGAATAATCAAAATTCGTGGAATATGGACTTCTTACAGGGGCGGATCCATAAAAAAATTTCAGGTGGGGTCCAAAAATAACGATTGGAAAATTTTCGTTTATATTGTTGTTGAAAACTGTTTTTAAAATAGCTTTGAACGAAGAAACAAAATAGGAACTTACGCTTACAAAGTTATATTTAATTTTCTCTTGCTTTTAGCAAGAATGTCCAAGATTTCATCGCTGGACATATCAATATCTCTGAGAATATTCATAGGCACTAAAAGGTGGTAGATCTATCACTTAAGTGGTAGAAGTCCCAACACTGTCGCATACACTACTTGCACCAAACACAGAATTAGAACAGAGAAGAAAAAGGAATAATGAATGAGTATAGAAGATAGAACCTTGTCCTTGTTTACATACAAACCATAGTTAATTATTAACCGAACACACCACTGTGCTTTACTTACCTACACCAAATTTCAACCACAAAATATTAAATATACATAGGTTTGTAGAGAAAAAATTGCAATAATGGAAACATTATTCTGAATTCTGATTGTCGGTTATAGCATTTAATAAGTTTTTGTGTCATGTTCAACAGAAAAATATATTTGTCAAAAACAAAGAATCAAATCACATTAGAACAACGAAATACATAGATTGGCGCAAAATTTTAAACAACCCATTGTTAAGGACTTATCATTTTACTAATTAACAATTTGCTAACGACTCCAAAATTTTAAACCCTCTTTTCGTTTTGCAAACTAGTATTAAAAAACGGGCATCCAAACATTTCCAAATAGTGACGGTTTGTGAGAATTAGCAAAGCAAACATGCTTAAACGGACCCATTAGATGGAAATGTCCCAACTGTAATCCCATGCAATCCAATAAGATTAAAATTAACATGAACACAGGTTTATTCTAGTATTCCATCATCCTGATGTAGATTTCTCAAAAAAAAAATGTCTGCACAAAGACTTCAAATATTTTGAAATCTTTGTCTTCCGATAGCATTTTTTTGATTAAAAACATAACGAATTATGAAAAATACACGAATCAACACTTTGAAGTAAAATTGAAAAGACAGTTTTTTTTAGGATAATGACAGATATGGATTTAGCAAATTGCTGAAAGTTCAAGTTGGGTTTTCCGGATTTTAACATTAACAATTTGTTAAGATATAGTAAAATGTTAAAATCGTTTAAAATTAGAAAAACCATCTTTTTAGCTTAGCAAATTGCAAAAATGGGTTTAACAATTTGCTAAATCGTTTAAAATTTTGCGTCATTATTTATAAAGTTTTTGCAATCAGATCACTTGATAAAAAAATAAAATCTCCTAAGAAAACATTGAAAATCCTATTTTCCAATTAAATTTGGTCAACTTTTTTTTAATTCTTTTGGTAAAAAATAGTTCACACAAATCTTCGTCTTACTGCAGTCATATTTCATCGGGGTCAGATGTCAATAGTAAAACTTGGAGAGTATTTTTTTTTTCTGATGAGCCACACGCCGCAACCTACAACCATTCCCATAGCGATAAGCATAGGACGTTCTTAAGAGATAAATATTCAAAACTACCAAAAATGATATAAAAGAACAATAAGACGATTGGAATTAAAATCATGAGTGTTATTTGGAATATGACAACCAAAAATATTCATTTAAAATTTTCATTTCATTGATGAACTTAACTGACTGTGGATTGCTCGACATCAATTAAATGAGTTTTAAAAAGTGATTCTAAATGGCACCGACTTACATAAGTAACCGAACCGGAATTTTTACAAAATTTCTAACGATTTTTTTATGTTTGTTGTATGAATTGAATGAATTAGTCTTAAAACGTTAAAATTTTTGATGAATCAACTAAAATCAACCACGACTCAAGGCTATACATACTTTCAATATAAAATTCTTAAAGAACAATGATGTCCAATAGTTTCCTATAATTTTGTAAATTTGATTCTTTAACAACAGTAACACAGGCCAACACATTTGTTTTGTGTTTCAATATCTAAATGGTGATTTTTAATGTTCGTATTGAAAAATACATAACTTTGCTGTCGGTATTTTGTTCTTTCACATGTTACAGTGATAACTGAATATTTCGAGAAAAACGAAATTTTTTCCTTATATATGTACATATTTATTTACGTTCAGTTCTTTCATGGTATTAGAGTTCCAAAATCTATCAAATATTCTAGGAGGTGATTTTTAAAGATCTAAGCAAGTGAAAATGCAAACAAATATTTCAATTGTTTTTTTTTTTTTAATTTAAACCTATAGTAGTACCTTAAGAAAATTTGGTACTATAAAATACTTCTTCAGATAAAAGTTTTTTTTTATAATTAATAAGTAATGTAGGAGAAACAAGAAAATCATATCAATATCAACTTAAGATCTTTGAATCAAACATTAAAATGTTGCAAAAAGTTCTGACGTCAGCTTTTGCTTAAAATGTTTGTATGAACAAAACTATATCCCCTAAACAGAAATTCAAATAAACCACTGAAACTATATTTGCCAATTAAATTATTAGCACTCAAAAAATGCAAGCAGAATTACCAATCCGATCGATATGATCATACGAATTTTTGAATTGTGCATGTCCGTTCGTCTGCAAATACTTCCCTTAAACCAAGTTCATTCGAATTCAAACAATGAATAATTAGTTATTAATTTTAGCAATAGTTGAAAAACTGGTATGTCATTCGTTTCTTTACACAAGACTTTTTTTGCAACTGCAAACCTTTCAAATATAGGACGAAATTGCATTCGTTTAAAAATTCCTCATACTTCTGTAGATGAATGTAAGTGCTCAGAAGAGCAGGAATGAAATACTTCTAAAAACATCACGACCAAAAACTGGGCAACTTTCTTACATATATATGTACATTGTACATACATAAGCTCTTTCTTTTCAGGCCAAATTAACTATTAATATAAGCTCACCTCTTGAAGGAGTTGAGGATTAGCATGTTGTTCAGCAATTTTATTGTACAAAGCAAAATGTCGCTCCTTAGCCAATTTGGTTGCTTCAGTATCTTCTGGCGGGTGGCTCAATTCCGGATGGAATCCATATTCATCCGCAGTATATTGCACTGTTCGCACCTGTTGTCTTGGATCAACATAAGAAAACGCGCCACGAATAACACCCGAACCATCTGAAACTTCGGTATGGGTTCGATCAACATGTCCGGGTGCCCTGCCAGCTGCATAACTGAACACATACGGATTGGCTGGAGGCGGATGTGTTGTTGTGGAATGTTCATTTAGAATGTATGATACATCCGCTATGGCAGATGAGACTGTATACAGCACGGTGACCTTATATAAAGTTAATAGAAAATTATAAGTATTTTTAATAAGGCTTGTAAAACATTTTGCACTTGTTCTTTTTTTAAACAATCTAAAAATTACTTTATTTATTGCATCACATCATAAAGTGTGAAACTTGTTGGGCAAAGAAACATGACCTCATTTCAAAAATCACAACCGAATCATGAAGAAAAAAAACCAAGTGCTCTTAAATAAATTGTACGTTCAAAGACTTACTGCGATCAAAAATGACTTCATTTTGTTTAAAATTATTATCTCTTTTTAACAAGTCACAATTTTTTTATTTGCTTTCGACAATGCCTTCTTTCTTCAATGTGACTTTAACAAATACTGATAGTTAACTCATGGCCACTGCTCTTCTATACCATTTCCCCGAAGTGGAATCTGTTTAAGAGCTCATAGCACACGTTTTACACATACATATGTATGAACTAAGGTAAGGTAATGTATCTACTAAGCTCGAGACAAAGACCGGTATTTTGTATTATTATTAGCAAAAGTTGTTGTCAATTTATAGTCAAAACATAAAAAACACTAACTTAAATGTTGTTTTGCAAATCTGGTTATTTTACTTTGGGTTTCAAATTAAGGCTGTGATGGCTATGGGTATATAACAGATGAGCTTTTTCTTGAGATATATTTCGATGATGTTTGAGATATAAAAGTTTCTTTATATATTTCATCTGATACCAGGAATATGAGAAGCTGATTATCTGTGTTGGCTAGGTTATAAATATAATAATTAAAAAGAAAAGGTCTTGAAAAAAAACTACATACATTTCACACTTAAAACTTGTTTTGACATCATTTGTGATAAATTTATTATTTTTGATATCACTGAGTCATAATCATAACAAATTAAAATACCCATTTTTTGGTAAATCAATAATACCAGAACGGCTCAACAGATTTGGATGAAATTTGCCACATAGATAGATTATAGTCTGGAATAGCACATAGGCTCTTTTTTATCGCGGTAAAATGTATAGTTCCCGTTTGACAGATTTCTTTTAATTTTTCCAATCACTCCGTCTACCGTAAGGATCGTTCAATTGCTGAACGAATCTGAATAAAACTTGGCACAGAGATATTATGTATAAACAAACAGACTTTCAACTCAAAAACTACTATTAATATGATGTGCTTTTCTATTATATAGCCCGGACGAGCTGCTAGTAAGAAATAATTATGTAAACGAAGCATCTTCAACTTGATTGTCTGCCAAAAAATTTTAAATTTCGAGTACAAAAACCAATTGATTTCATATAAGCAATCAATCATAAATTCCGAAATTTATTAATATTAAAATGAATATTGTATTTCAAAATTTAATAAAGGCTCCGCTAGTTATAGATAAAAGTTATACAAAATGTAGGTACGCCAACAGTGAAAACATTATTCATGTTAGGATCAAATTAAAAATAATAATAATTGCCTAAGATCAACGGCAATGCAAGAGCCTATCTGTATTAACTAATACAAACAATTCTAAGTGTTTGAATATTCAAGGGGAATATTTAACTTACAACACATTCCAAAATTATAAACCTAATACATCATTAACGTAATCTACAATAGTTTTGTGTTTTAATTATGTAGTATGTTTTAACAATACCATTATGAAAAAATCAAATAATTATTTTTCTGATGACTATAATCATACTTTTTTTGTATTACAATAATTATTAGTTATACCATAGGTGTACAATATAATATACATATACATAGGTAGGTTAGGTACCTCTTTTGCTGTTCAGTAGGAATTTGTTGGAGGAGTTGTTAACAGAACTTAGAGCATGTCCCGGAATTTTATTAACAAAAAAATATCAGAATTACAAAATTTCTCGAGATATTGTTTTTCTTAGAACTTTTTGTAGTTTTGTATTTATTGTAAAAAAATTCAATTTGATATTCCTCAATATTCTATCATTTAAGTATTGACAAATGCGACATCAATTTTATTGCAAGTTGTGATGATATTTAAGGCAAAAAACAATTTTAGTTGTAATACAGGTTTGGTATAAGTTTGGAAATAGATCAATCTACCGTTATTTTTTTAAAAAGTAAAAACTAAAAAAAAAAAGTTTGCGCTAAAATATACAGGCCGACTCCACTAGATATCTGTATCGCCAACTAAATCTCTGACATCTATATCTGTGAAATGTCTTCTCTCTTTGCTGGGCAGTTTATGTCTTGACATTTCATTCATGCAAAAGACTCTGACTTGGAAGTATCTCTGGCAAACGTCCAATAGTAGATACTTCTTCGTCAAGCTTTTTTGAGAATATCGTATTTTGCATTGTTTGTTTATGTTATGAAAAATTAGAAATTAATTTTATGAATAAATTTTGTTTTTTTACCTTTATCTCCTCTGGGTTATTAAAAAAGTTGAAATTTTTTTTATTTCGTACTCGAAAAAAAATTGTTTTGGCTCCAAACAAAACCTGCCGGCATGAGAATCAAAAAATAATGAGATGAAATGTCAGCTGCACACAAAAAAGCAACAAAAACAAAACATCTGTCAAATTCATGTCAGACATCTATATCAAGACAAAACCGCTGACATAGATCGCTGACATCATGTCATAAGATGAGATATCGCGACTCCATTGGAGATTTCATGTCATGATCGGACCGCATGACATAAATTATGTCCTGTGGAGTCGGCCTGATACAATGAAGGAAAAATGAGATCATCTTCGAAACAATTTTTTACTATAGAAATGCTGTCCTTGACATCTGGTAAAATTTTAGAAAAAAAATCAATTGACACTTTTTTACAAAAAAATAAAAACAACAAAAACAAGAAATTCTGCCAAAAGTTGGTAAAAAGTGTTTTTTGATTTAAATATCTCGAGAATGATCACCGATATTGACTTCAAACTTATTTATGTTTTTACAAAATGCAATTGTTAATGTATAACTTTGTATATATAATGGAATAGTACAATCATGAAAAGGAACGCTCGACGCGACCCCTAACCTGTCTCCTCGGAATCAATATTTATACATATTTAAGAGAGGTGACGAGAAGAAAATAAGAGAGAACTAAAAAAAGAAAAAAATAATTTGAGAGATATGTCAACGCAAAAAAATCTGAAACGAATATATAGAGTTAATAGGGAGGGAAGATTAAAAAAAAATAAAAATAAGGCAAAAAAAAACGTCAAAGAGGAGGAAGAATGAAAATGTAGTTCCCAATTCGAAGAATCATTGCCCAATGAGAAAAATATTTTCAAATAATGTAAATAAATTTCAAAAAGTAAATTAAATGAGGTACTTGAACTTTTTTTATGAAAAATACTTTTGATACATAGAATAGTTTTGAGAACTTAATTAGAAATTCAAATTAGGTATTTGCTTTTCAAGAAGTCGTATACATGAAAAATCAAGTTTAAGTCAAATTAGTAGAACATGTGAATGTTATTTATTGAAGTTTTAGTGTTGTAATAAATAATTGTCAATCAAACAAGAGGTATTAGATGTTCATTTTTAATGTTTAAACAAAATTCAAGTGAAATTAAATTCTTTACACAAGTTGTATTGAATTACACGTGAAAACAATGTGAACTTTTTCTTAGTTCACTTGAATCTTACAATTTTACTTGTACGTGAAAATTATAATTTCGGTTGTGATGTCGCTATTTTTCTTTAAATTAAGTAAAAATCTACCTATAAATATTTTTGCTTCAACCGAACATAATAAAAATGAATATTCCTTTGGAATATTAAAACATTATTTTTGTCGCCAATTTGTTTTATTTTATTTCTCATAAATTAAATATCAAGTAGCAACACTTTACCTGCAAAGCTACTTTTGCTTACCCACCTACTCCCTTACGAACAATTTGCAAAATAATAAAAAACAACAAATACAATAATGCAATTGCCTACAAATTTGGCAACAACTAATCAGTTTTCACAAAAATTGAAAAATCAATTCAAAACGAATTTAAAATAGCAAAATATCTACAATGGTTAAAGCATACATAGCTATAGCCAAATGTATAGCATACACGACGCCGTAGCTAGGCAGCCACAAACAAAATCTGTAAGCCAATAATACTCAGACAAGAAGGAACGTCAAATTTTTGTTTATGTTTACGTTTTTTCTGCATTCTTACTGTGGCGGGAAACAACCAACCCTGTCGCACTCCCTATTTCTTAGGACAGAAAATAAAATACTCCTTTCACTCGCACATTATTATTTTTTTTATATGAACTTTGGCTCTTATCGTTCTCCTTGGTAACACAAAATTGTGTTCCATGAGAATACTATATAATTATACTAGAGGACCCGGCAAACTTCGTCTTGCCCCAATTTAATGCAGAAACTTAAGCTATGGAAAAATATTGTTGTTGCTTATTTGATTTCCAATACAATTTTGTTTTCTTGATGGCCCGGTGAATTTCGTAAGTTTATTAAAAAGTGAATCGATCGGCAGGACAACCGAAGTTGTTGAAAACATCTGTTTCGTTGTGCTAAAAAATACATTTTACCGGGGTAAAAATCAGAGTACGTGCTTTTTAAGACTATACTCTATGTCTGTGCCAAATTTCATATTATATACATACATACATATACATATATCAAATATAGCTATTTGATTAAGTATTAACGCTAACACCAAAAATTGAAAAAGTAAAATTCACTGTATTTCGGTTTACTACAAACTAAATTTAACCTGCACTTTAGTCTCAGCAACATGTGGTGGTTATGCTATCAAGTTGTAACTTATATGGAACGTTTAGACGTTTGACATAGCGCCATCTATTGAATTCTTAACTTACTCAATCCAGTGCACAGATGTCGCTATCTGATAAAATCGTTTGGAGCTAACAGATAATTGTGACTGTCAAATAATAATAACAGACAAATAATTAGCAATAAATTAAAATTGCGACTATAATTTGAGATTTAAACTATCCTATCTCTCAAGTTGGATCGAACTGCACATGGTGTGCGAATTTTATTATAATCGGTTAAGTGGTTTAGGAGTCCATTGAGGACAAACATTGTGACACGAGATTTATATATATTAAGATATACAAAGTATATAATACAATTTTGACAAATATCGAATTGAGAGTTTTTCTACGAAAAATAAAACACTAAAACTGTAATTTATAGAAAAGTGTCAAAAATTGTTTTTCGGCTTAATATCATCACAACAAAGCAATGATGTTGACTTCAAATGTATTTTGTTTTCAACATAATGCATTTGTCAATATCTAAAAATGATAAAATATTGACAAATAACATATTGACATTTTTTAACAATAAATAGAAAACTACAAGAAGTTCTAAAAAAATTGTTATTATTGTTGTTCCGCTACAAAATCACGAGAAATTTTTTAAGTCTGAAATTTTTTTGTTAATAACAAAATAATTATTGTTATCAATCAACATCATTTATAGTTATCAGTGTGGGTCGCTGATGAAAATAAATTAATAAACCCAATGTTTTACAACGCATTTATTGAATAATTATTTAATAGGGAATGAAGAAAAATAATATTTAATATTATAAACAAGTTTAGTTTAAAATCAAAGTAGTATAGAAAACTAACAACAAATTATTAAACAAACAAGTAATTGATATCTATTCACCCCTATCGAGGTATCCGTTCGGAAGAAAATTTTCTCCGATTTGTTCGAAATCGGAGAATTTTCTATCGAGGTATCCGTTCCGATAAGCATTTCGCATAAATCTTCCGACAAAATACATCGCATTCCTTCGCTCAGCGGTGCGATGCGATTAGGCAACAATTTTTGAAAGCTACGCGTTGAATTTCTTCAGAAATTGTCCGATGAAAAATCATTGCGGAATCTATTCGGAAATTTAAACAACAAAATTGTAAATAAAATATTAAAACGAACGCGATTGGTTGCTTCATTTTATTTAGTTCCGCAACGGATACCTCGAAAGTAATCTGAGTTCCGATCGGAATTCACTTTCGTTTCTTAAATTCTCCGAACGAATACCTCGATAGGGCTGATTATTTCAATACTCCCACTTAATTAAATAATTGATTATTTGATTAATTTAAATTTCACTGTACATATACCCATTCCGTTAGTACAAAATAAATGCTTAATTCTTTGAACTGCTTTTGTTAAACTGTCAGCTACCATGTGTTCTGTTTTGGTATATAACACACAGTTATAGACAAATCATTTATTCGATCTCTGATAAAATGATGACGAATTTCTATGTGTTTCGACCTTGCTTTATATGCATCTGATTCACCTAGATTTATCGCACTTTGATTATCGCATTTAATTTGAATCGATTCTTTTACATCTTCAAGTTCTTCTTTAAATTGCTTCTTGAACCGCCGAAGACAATGCCTATTATTCAGCTTCGGTACTTGAGAGAGCAACTGTTGGTTGTCGTTTGCTGTTCCAAGAAATTGCACCATTATACATTTTGAATAAATATCCAGTACATGAACGGCGTTTGTCAATATCCGATGCCCAATCTGCATCCGAAAAACCAGTTAAATCTTCTGTTCCCGAATATTTAATTTTGTAATCAATTGTTTCTTTGAGGCAGCGAAAAATTCGTTTGACACCAGTCCAATGAGCATTTCCAAAATTGTTGTTTATTCGGTTCACATCACTAACAGCAAAAGCTATGTCTGGTCTTGTGCCTTGTGAGGGATACAGTAAACTTCCGATTGGCTTTGGTAGGGAATTCTTTTTAAATCTTCATCCTCTTTGTTGATCATGTTAATTAATAATTTCTTGTTTGGATCGCTTGGTGTTGAAACGGGCTTACAATTTTCCATTTCAAATCTAGCCAATATTTTTTTTATATACTTAGATTGATCTAGAAGAGTAATCATTTTGGATTCATCTTGATATAATATATATTCAAACCAATTATATTTTTAGCCTTACCCATGTCCTTCATCTTAAATACGTTACTAAAAAATGATTTTAATTCATCTCGTTCTTTGATTGATTTCCACAGAATGAGTAAATCATCAACATATACTCCTACAATAATATCTTTCTGTGGACTGAAATAGACGCAAGGATCTATAGTTTTGATTGTGTTAGACCAGATATTTTTAAAGCAACATCTAACTGCAAGTTCCACTGACGATTACTTTGCTTGAGACCATAAATTGACTTCTTTAATTTACATACCTCATTACTTCCATCATTGCATCCTTCGGGTTGTTCCATGAAAATGTCTTCCGAAATCCAGTGATTGCGTCCATCTGATCTATCTGCATGTTTTTCTTGACAGCTAATGCGATAAGATACCTTACAGAACTGTATCGAACAATAGGTGAATATGTTTCATTATAATCCATGCCATATTTCTGAGAACACCCTTTTGCTACTAATCTTGCTTTGTATCGAATTACCATTCCATTATTGTCCAATTTCTTCTTGAAAAGCTACTTCGACTTTATAGGTTTACGTCCAGATGGTAGATCGACAACCTCCCAAGTTTTATTTTCTGTAAGTGAATCAAGTTCATCTTTAAGTAATAGCGGCTTTCCATTCGTTCCAGTCTTCCCGTTTCAATGCATCTGTGATAGTCAGAGGATCATTTAAGTTGTCAATAATAGCCGAATATGTTACACTGTCATCGAAGTTGCGACGAACAGGAATTCTTGAAGATCGTCTCAGTTACGTCTTGTTTGTTTCTTTTGGAATACAAATTGAACTTCCACCTAACGGTTCCATACTACTTTCTTGACGAATCTGTTCAATAGCTCCTAAAAATGCATTTTTTGATTTTTTTTTGATAATCAAAATAAAGTAACTTAGCTTTGATGTCTTGGCCGGTGATAATTTTTCCATGGCTTACATCCCATTATAAAAGGCTTGAAATCGTCGGTTAAGCCTGCAATCATTATAGCTCCGATGCATTCGTTTATATGATTATTCTAAAAAATAAATTACGTCCTGGGCCCATAACCCGATGAAAATAAATTATTAAACCCAATGTTTTATATAAACAACGTATTTATTAAAGAATTATTTAATAGGGAATGAAGAAAAATAGTATTTATGTAATATTATAAACAAGTTTAGTTTAAAATCAAAGTAATATAGAAAACTAACAACAAAGTATTAAACAAACAAGTAATTGATATTGGGACCTATTCTGCCAAATCTGTTATTCTGCTATGAATTTTCTGTTATGAATCGTAAAAACTCTTTTATAATTTGTATTCAGGAGTTCGAACTTTTATAAAAGTCTGTTATGAACATTCGAAAACGAAATGAATAAGCAATCAAAACTAAAACCTGTTATCAAAATTAAATTGTTTTGTTATTATGTATTTAAGTACGTAAATGATTTATTACGATTTTACAACCTACTTAATGTTTAAGGAAATACCATATCAACTACCATTATACGAGTAGCCTATAATGCAATTAAAATTCTAGGATCCTTTGTTAAGCGGGTTACGCAATATAAAACGTAGGTACTCTCATGGTATTTCGTGGAACATACATACATAGTCACGTGGAAGGTAACTTAGTATACCTATCATGGTATGTACAGACATCAGTAGTTAAGATAAATTAACTATTAATTCTTGGAGGAAATTCAGTTTATTTACAAAAGGAAACATAAGGATGCGTGTGTCCATTCGTCAGTCTCTTGAAGCTCTTGAATTTGAAATGCAATGGTCGTGTTTGAAAACTGTGTTGTTTCATTTCAATCGGAATACATAGCTGCACATCTTGAAATTTAAAGGAACTTCTTTTTTAACGTACCCCCATCAAAAGTTGTCTTTTCTTTTTTCTAAGAAAGTATTTCTATAAAATAAGCTTGCAGTTTTGAGAGTAGGTACATATTTTCTTAAAACAAAGTGATACAATTATAGGGTTAATTAGAAAAGACCGTTGGAATTTCCCTAAATTAATGAATGAGCTACCTAAAAAGGATATAAAAAAGTGCGTCACTAGGATGAGGCCATTGCGAATATTTCGTTGTAGAAGTTCACATCAGCAATTTTTTTCAAAATTTTGGTTGCAATATTTAAGAACGTTTTACAAATAACTCTTTTTATTAAATTTCAATTACAAATGGGTTCCGGAAAGACGTTGACAGTGGCAGAAAGAGGACAAATCGATGCTTTCAAGGAAATGGGACTCTCAAGCCGAGAAATAGAAAGGAAGCTGAACAGAAGTAAGACAGTTGTAAACAACTATCTTGCTGATCCTCAAAACTATGGAAAAAACCAAAAAGAACGCACAGCCCAAGCAACAACATCCCGAGAAAAGCCGTTAATTTTACGTATTGCTTCAAATTCTACTCAATCAGCTACTAAAATAAGGTCCAAAAGCGGAGTATCAGCCAGTATTTCGACAGTCCCAAGGATAATAAGAAAAGATGGTACTATCCAGAGAAGAAAACTCAAAAAGAAACCTGCAAGTACACAAGGAGCTGCGAATGAACTTTGCAACAGAACATGTCTCTTGGAGCAGTCAATGGAAACGCGTTGCCTTTCGGATGAAAAAAAGTTTAACCTTGACGGCCCCGCTGGTTACAACTTTTATTTCCATCATGATTTAAGAAAAAAGGAACTAATTTTGGGAAGACATCATAGCCGTGCATCAGGTGTTATGGTGTGGGGAGCTATCACCTACTATGGCAAAATCGAGTTGGAATTTTTTTCTACAACAATGAACGGAAACAGCTACAAGTGCTTGTTGGAACGGTAATTTCCGAAGATAAAAAATATTTTTGGACCTCTGCCTTGGATTTTCCAACAAGAAAATGCCCCCATCCACACTTCCAAGGTTGTCAAAAGCTGGATTTTATCAGAAAACGTAGAGCTTTTGCCATGGCCACCGGACTTGAACATAATCGAAAACGTATGGGCATTGGGCATGGCTATCTCGAAAAGTTTATGAAAGCGGTAGACAATTTGAAGACAAGGACTCCTTAATTGAAGCTATCCGTGATGCCTGGGACGAGATTTCACTTGACTATTTAAAAAAAACTTTATGATTCCATTCCCAACCGTCTAATAGAGGTCATATCCTAAAAAGGGGGGTATACTCATCATTAATGGAGAAAAACTTAATAAATAAATGTTTGAAAACCAAAAACCAAAAACTGTAAACATTTATTTCATTTTTTTGATATTTTATAAGATTTTTCATGTGGCCTCATCCAAGTGACGCACTTTTTCATACTGTTTTTAAGTAGCTCTTTAATTAATGTAGGGAAATTCCAACAGTTTTTTCTTTTAACCCCTTAATTTTATTACTTTTTTTAAAGAAAATATCTACCTACTCAAATGTAGTAAATTTGTATGGGTACGAAATTTCCAGCAGGTATAAAGAACGAAAATCGATTCAAAAATATGTGGCCTCATCCTAGTGATTGTCAGTGTATTTGTCTTTTATTCTTTTATGATTCATAACAGATTTTATAGCAGATTTAGTACACTAAAACGAAAATTAAGATTCCTAAAAGACTTTTTGACAACTCAAATTTTTGTATGGAAATTCATAGCAGATTAACAGAATTGCAGAATAAAATATGTCGCCGAATACGTTTAATTATTTCAAAAGTCGCACCCAGCATCTTTTTTTATTATTAAATCGAGTTACCGGTAACAGTTTGGGCAGCTGAAATCGATGAAATCAACAGTAAAATTGATGATGTAGAACCTACAAACGGCAGTTCAGGGTACCACGGAGACATATACAAAATAAAAAAATAAAAAAGTCGCCGATTGATTTTTAAAAAAAGATCTTTTGATAACTTAAAATATAAAATTAACTTATCTTCATTTTTGCAACTTAAGCATTTTATTATTAGATATTGAATATGAAAAATGCTCGTGCAGTATTTTTGATATTGAAATATAATATAAATTGCATTTGCAGATGTTAATTTACTTTTAGTTCTATGAGAATGGATTTGGTTAGAAATGAAATGAAATTGGATATAACATAATTTGCATTAATAATGTTAATGAACTTTTGGTTCTATGGGAATGGGAAGTGTAAATATGGATTTAGGTTAAAATTCTCCTGAATTTTGGAAATTTCTTTACAATTTTCTTCTAAATTTTTAATACATTTTTCTTTAATATTTTCCATTGATATTTTAAGTGTTTTTTAGCCATATTAATAACTAAAAACCTAAATACAAAGATAATTATTATAGTTGTAGAACCTATAATATAGTGCATATTTTTATGAAATTTTAACAATTTTATTGGTTTATTATTTATAACGTTGTTCTTAAGAATAATTAGGAAGTGTGAATATGGAGTGGGTGGAGGAATGTGTGGGATATGTAACCTACATAGGTAATCTCTTCAATTCCCAGTGTCACCTACAGGTGACGTTTATATAAATTTATTTTTGAGCCATACGGCAACAGTTTTTTTTTCTTCTTTTTTTCACAAATGCAAAGCCAATATGTCCTAGAAGCTGATATTATTTTTTAGAAATATTTGCTTCAAGTAAATTGCCGATTTCAATTCATTGTTTCAGACACAATTGGAGTGCTCTTACTGTGTGTAATTAGTAAAATATAATCTTCTATCTTCTATATATATAAAAGAAAGTCTGTTTTTTTGTGTTCGTTCACTAACCAGCCAAACCGGTTGGCCGATTTTCCTAATTTTTTTTTTAAATTAAAGAGGAATAAGAGTAGAAGGTTTAGGGGGCAAAAAAAAATTATAAAAAAATATGTAAAATATGTTAAACAAAGAAATTAAATTTTGGTTGCTTATTTTAATAATATTTTGCAATTTGCGCACACCTAAATCAGTAGAGATCGTGGTGTCCTGGTAAGATCTCCGCTCGAGACGTGAGGGGTCTTAAGTTTGATTCCTGTCGCTGGAAACATTTTTTTTTTTTTTTTTTTAATAAAAATGCATAGCCTGAACCAAAATTTTGGTAAAAACGACAAACAATGAATTATATTTGTTTATACTTTTTTATATTTTTTATCCAATTATAGCAACAAAATAGTTATGTCAATCACTGTTTTGTATTTTTTTTTGCATTTTAACCGCATCCGTCGAGTATGGGTCATTTCTTATAGGATTAATAATGATAAAACCAAAGATATTTTTGTTTATAAAAAGGCATTGGTATGAAAAAATAAAAAAGAGGCTCAGGCGACCCACACTGATAACTTTCCATAATTTTTTTGTTAAATTTAACTTCTCATAGAAGATATTGTTGTCAAATTGAAATTTTGCACAAATATCTCGCGAAAGTGGAATTATATTGTATTCAACTGTATTTTATTTTCAAAATTTTTCAATATACCTTAAAAATGATCAAATATTGACGAATATCAACATTTTTTGTAAAAAAAAACATCTATTCGATTTATTTTTGATTTTTCTAATTAATAACAATTTTAGTAAAAAGACTGTATCATACTTAAGAAATTTTATTATTTTTGAAACATAAAATTAATTCAAAATCAATGTCATGTTTAGCCCTCTGATATTCAAGTTGAAAAACAATATTTTACTCTTTTTGGTAAATTTATGTTGTAGGTTTTACCAAATGTCATATCGGTCATTGTATATTTGAGCAATACATTGTTTTTCAGTTTTTCTATTTAGTATTGCAGAAGTTATAACCTGTCGAAAGTATTTATTTGGAGTCGATATCTCTACCCGTTCTTGAGATATCGCTGAAGAAAAATATTTCTCGAACGTAGGAAAACGTACGTACACTTACACACACAGACATCTCTCTAAAAATGACAGATATATAGGTATTGTAAGACCCTAAAACGTCCAGATATGCCAAAAATTTCAGTTTGACAAATCGGACCGATAACAATAACCTCCTATGGTCGTATGGGAAGTTAAAAAAACTATTTTTGTAACGCCCTGCAAAGCGGGCGGGGGTTTCGCTAGTCTTAAATAAAAATGTCCAAACTGTAAGTTTGTTTGTTTTTTCAACTTGCATACGTGATAAAAGAATATACAACGTTTGATATACATAAATGCACTTCATGACAAAAATAAAAACAAGTATGATTATTACATAGGTAAAAATGTTTAGTGTCAATTGCAGGTTACCATCTTTTAAAAAATGTTTTTTTTTTCTATTTTAAACCCATTTCTGCTATTAAGTTAAAGAAATTGTTTTTTTTTTGTTCGCAAACATAGGCATGCGAATTGAAGGGTTGGTTCTTCAATATAAAAAATGTGATTTTGTTTTATTAAAAAGAAAAGTAGGACTAAGTTTATGAAAAAAGTAGATATTTAATAATAGCTGTGTTTTATTTTCCCCGTGATCCAGATCAGATCATCTATTTATTTGCTTTTCAATAACACAATGAAATCCTACTTTATGCTTGGATCTATTTTTAAGATGCAAAAATTAGTTTTTCTATTCCAGACAAGGTGAAATTTTCTATTATAAAGGTTGATATTACTGCAAATTATTATGTCAAAAAACAAAAAAACATCAAATAAATAAATAAACTTAGATCGTTAATTTGTGTTGTCAAGATGGAAGAAAAAAAAAATCAAATGTAATTTTCTAAATAATTATTATTTTTTATATATATTATTAAACATTCATATGTACATACATTCATTTTAATTGCCTCAAAAAAGTGCAGAAGTAAAAAAATGTTAAAGATTATACAGCTACGAAGATAAAGAAAATGAATGAAGGTGAGCGAGGAAGAGAAGAGAGTCTGACCAGAAAATAAAATTTTCTAAGAGAATTATTTAATAACTTACTTACTTACTTAGGTCCTCAGACCTACGATCTCTCAGATTCCTCCTCGACTGTTCTTCTCCACGTGCTTCTTGGTCTACCAACTCTTCTACATTCTTGTGTGAGTGGATTCCACTGCATTGCCTGGACAGCAATGTAGTCATTACCTTTTCGAAGCGTGTGTCCAATCCACTGCCACTTGCGCCTTCGTATAATGGTGTCTATGGGTTCCTGACCTGTTCGTCTATGTAGATCCTCGTTGGAGATACGATTAGGCCAGAAAACTCTTAAGATGTTTCGAAGACACCTATTGACGAAGGTTTGCAGTTTCCTGGTTATTGTAGTTGTTATTTTCCAGGTGCTGCATCCATATATCAGAACTGATTTGACGTTGGAGTTAAACAGTCGTAGCTGTGTATTCAAGCTGAGAGATTTGTTCCTCCAAACATTGGACAACATCCCGAACGCAGCCTTTGCTTTTCCGATACGACTGACGATGTCTAGTTCGGTACCTCCTTCAGGAGAGATGATGCTTCCAAGGTATTGGAAGCTCTCTACTTTCTCTACTGTTTGTTGACCAATGTTCATCGGAGCGGATGACTGTGAGCTCTCGAGGCTGAACATCTTTGTTTTTCCCGTGTTGATTTTCAGCCCCACCATTTTCTGCTTCTCGCTCCACCCTTGTTGCCATTTGATGGAGATCCATGATCTTATGTGAAAGCAAGCAAATATCGTCAGCGTAGTCAAGATGTTTAAGGTAAGTTGTCAGAGTCCATCTTATTCCTCCGCTTCCTGTCAAAGCCATCCGCAGTACATCACTTATCACCAATAAAAACAGGATTGGTGACAGTATGCAGCCTTGTCTGACCCCGCTTTGGACTTCAAATTCTTCAGACAACCTACCTCCGTGTAAGACGTGACATTTGGACCCATCGTAAGTCGCTTTGATAATAGCAATGAGTTTCTCTGGTATACCCCTCCTCCGTAAAGCAAGCCAAATAAACTCCCTGTTGACGCTGTCGAAAGCCTTCTCGAAATCAATGAACAGCAGGTGAAGTGGTGATCGATATTCGACGCACTGTTCGATGATGATCCTCAAGGTGTTAATGTGATCAATACAGGTGGACCCAGTGCGGAAGCCTGCTTGTTCAGCGTCAAGCGATGCTTCGAGGTGTTCTTTAATACGATCTTTTTTTTTTTAGATAGATAGATACTTTATTTTTCGTAGATAATGCTTTACAAAAATTTACGTAGTACGCAGCTTGCTCAGAGATTTGATATTTGAAATATATCTTACAACTGAAAAATGTTATGAAAGTTAATAAATATATTTTAATTGAAAAAGAAATTACATTTGAAGGAAAACTATGATAAAAAACCTTCATTCGATATATTTTATATAAAAAAAAAGTGACTAGATTAAACTTACAAACTAGAGGAATTGCCAAGTTGGTATATAAGTATTATAATGTATAATACAATAATAATAATATTTATTATTGAAGCATAGAAAAAAAGAAAAACAAACATAAATTCATAAATAAATAAATAAATAAATAAATAAATAAGTAAATAAATAAATAAATAAATAAGTACATAAATAAATAAATAAATAAATGAATAAATAAATAAATAAATAAATAAATAAATAAATGAATAAATAAATAAATAAATAAATATATAAATAAAAAATAAATAAATAAATAAATAAGTAAATAAATATATAAATATAAAAACAAATAAATAAACAAATATTTACATCAATAAACAACTTATTACATAGATAAATAATCAAATAAACGAATAGATAAATGAATAAATAACAATAACAATTATTAAATACAAATAAATAATAGAATTTCGATTTTACAAACATTGATATTACTGACTTACTAAATTTTGTATTAACATATTATTTGAATCACTACATCTTAAATAAAATCTTTCGTTGAGAGTTTCAATTTTTCTAGCAACTTGATGAACTCCAGTTTGATAGTGTAAAAGTTGGGTGGAAAAATGCCAAGGTAAATTTGCCATCATTTTTAGTGTTTTGTTCTGAGAAACTTGTAGTTTTTGTATGTGTGTTTTTGCACAAGTTCCCCATACTGGGCATGCATAAACAATAATAGCTTGAAAAATTACTTTATAGATAATTATTTTATTGAACTTACTCAGGGGTGATTTCCTACATATAAGTGGGTATAGCATTTTAGTGGCAATACTTATTTTGTTAAGAGTATTTGTAATATGGTCCCGAAAAGTTAATGTCTTGTCTAAATATACTCCAAGATATTTGACAGAATCAACCCACGGGATATCACAGTTATTTATCTTAAGCTGATTAAGTGGTAAAGCACAGGCTTTTCTTTTCCTGGTGAAAAAGATTGCCTGTGTTTTTTCAGCATTTAGTCTTACTTTCCATGTTATGTAATAATTATGAATTTTATTAAGCGCATGTTGCAAGTCTTTCTCAATTTCATAGCCAATTTTACTTGAACTGTAAATGGCGGTATCATCGGCAAACATTGCTATTTCACAGTTCCATATTTCTGGAAAATCAGCAACATACGTAATGTATAATAATGGACCTAGTACTGACCCTTGAGGTACCCCCGATGTCGAGCGATGCTTCGAGGTGTTCTTTAATGCGATCTAAAACAATCTTTGCTACTATTTTGGCGACTGCAGGCAAAACGCAGATACCCCTCCAGTTTTCACACTTCATCAAGTCTCCTTTTTTTGGGAGCTTGACAATCATTCCCTTTTTCCACTCTTCGGGAAAGCATTCGGAGACCCACGCTGTCTCTATGAGCGGTTGCAGCAGTTCGCTGGATGTTGTTGGCGCTGCTTGTAGCAATTTAGCGGGAATGCCGTCAAGTCCTACCGCTTTGTTGTTCTTAAGTGCTTTGATGGCGGTACATATCTCTTCCTTACTGGGGGGGGCGGTGCGTAATCGGGAATTGGTTGTATCGGGCAGCTCGGAAGATGTCATTTGCATGTTACTGTCAAAAACATGATTTAAGACAGAGGCAAAATGCTCCCTCCACCTTCTGAGTTGGTCCTCATCCGATATCAGCAGGGTTCCATCTCTATCTTTAACCGGGTGTTGTTTCGAGCTCTGCACACCAGCGAGTTCTTTGGTTATTCTATAGAGAGTTCTGCTGTCGCACCTGTTTGCAGCTTCTTCTGCTTCTAGGGCCAGAACGTTGGTGTGATTACGTTTATCACGTCTTACACTACGCTGGACCTCTTTCATCTTCATGCGGTATGTGGATTCTAGCTCGTTTCTTTCTTCTCCGTAAACAGCTGCCAAACGAGCTTTTAGATGTTTTCTTTCGTCGATCTTTGCCCAAGTTTCTTCCGAAAGCCAGGTGTTACTGCTTCCTTGCACACGACCGACTATTCTTTCAGCACCTGATATGAGAACATTTTTCACAGCACTCCATTGGTTTTCTATGGATTCGGGTCCAGTGCTGCTGATTGAACTCATATGTTTCGAAAAGTGGTCCCTGAGTTGTTGTCGAACGCTAGGGTCCTTTAGTCTGACCGTGTTAAACTTGGGCATTCTGATGTTCGAGTTCGATCTCCGAATTGCAGCTGTACGTAATCTTAAGGTAGCTAACATAAGATGGTGATCGCGGGCAAGCCCTATGTCAGCACCTCTTCTATTCCTGACATCTAGGAGACTGCTTCTGAACCGACGGCTAATAGCGAAGTGGTCAATTTTGTTGGAAGAATCTTGTCAGTCTGTCGACACCCAGCTTATTTTGTGGCATGTCTTATGTTCAAACATGATGCCACCAATCACACGGTTGATGGTTGGCGTTGCAGAAATCCACGAACCTCTCGCCATTGTCATTGCAACTGCCAACTCCATGCTTTCCCATGACGTGCCTGAGCCCTTCGTTGTTACTGCCAACCTTGGCATTCAAGTCTCCCATTACCATTATGATGTCTCCGCGCGGTGTGTTGTTGTAAACGGCACTTAGCCGACTGTAGAAGCCTTCTTTCTCTTCGTCTGGAGCGAGTTCCGTTGGGGCGTAACACTGAATGATGGTGATATTGCGTACTCTACTCCGGAATCTGGCCTTAATAATGCGTTCACCTAGTGGCTCCCATGAAATTAGACCGTTGATAGCCGTTTTAGTTAGCAACAGCCCAACTCCAGCTATCTTACTTCACTGATCCCTAAGATATCCAACCCATACCGCATGAACTCTTTCTCTAATTGGAGGAATCTGGAGTTGTGTGGACCCTCATTTCCTGCTTCCAGGAGCGTCTTCACATTCCAGAAACCTATCTTTGTCCGGGTACAATAGCCAAAAGTCGTCAACGTGTGATCATTCCTTATCCGAGGCGTAGTTTCGGTTTCGGTAGCAGGTTTTTTCAGTTACGAAGAATGCTAACCTCCGTAACCTATCCCAGAGAAAGCTGGGAGCTCTGCACTTACAATTTTAGCTTCTTTTTGTATATAGGACTATAGGTATACAAAAATAATTACCGGCGACCACCACGGGGAGGTAAAGTAAGCACTTCGTCGTGTCTGAAAGTTGCGCTGCTGGCCTATGCCAAGTTATAGGCAATCAACAGTTACCCGATCAGACACGGCGCAGGTCCTCCAATTATTATTTAATAAGCTCTTTATAAATTTATAAATTTACCAGCGATTTTGAAAATATTTGACACACATAACTTCACCTTTCAATTGATACCAATTTTATAACTAAACGCACTGTGACCAAAAGTGGGCCATCTCTTTTTTACTTTTTTCTTAAAAAAATAAAATAAAAAACAAATATTTGCAATGCATTTTTATCTTTATTCGCTTATGTTACAAATCGACGACAAAGATTATTTTGAAGTGGAAGATTCACCCTGTTCTCCTTGTCCTCCACCGGGTGGTCCTTGTCCACCACCTGGTGGCCCACCACCGGGTGGTCCATGTGGTCCACCGGGTGGTGGTCCTCCATGTTGCCCATTTCCTTGAGGACTCCTTTTCACAATATTACGGATTATTCCTCCCTCAGTGGCTCCAAGATCCTTGAATAGAAAAAATGACGGCATTGAAATATAAAATTCTTTTAATATTCTACAATCCTTTCATACCATCAACATAAAAAGGCCAAGTAGCAGGATTAGAAGTTTAGTAGCTATCTTCATTTTGAGGTTGTTTAAGTTCAACTGTAGCATTAGCAGTATTTTAACATTCTTAAATAGTACCAATCTAGAGGTCTAGCTCATAATTATATTTGCATTTAAATTTTTTTTTTTAATATTAACAAGTAAAATAATAGAACCACACAATTGCTTTTATATCACGTTTTGTTGATAAAATCGAAACACAACCGAAAAGCGAAAATATCAATACAATTGTAAAAATATTTCAATTATATTAATTCATTTAAATTGAAGCGAAAGTTGTAAGAACATTTATACAATTAAATTATTTGTTATCGCTGTCATGGTAATAAATCTTTGTTGATGATAATTTGACATTAATTGTACAGTGGAGTTTGCAAACAAATTAAAATTTATTAGTTAATTTGGTTTGCCGTATTTTTTTTTATAATCGAACTAGCTTATTCCTACCCGCTTCGCTGTGTGCATTCATGAAAAAAAATTGAACTTGTGTAAAAATAATTTAAAATTGAACACTTCGTCTCAACCCAATTTAACGCCATGTGATAAACTCCAGAGTGATAATAAAACTCAGATAATTCAAATTTCAATGTTATTTATGTGAAACATTTTTTAGTTAGTTTTCCGGTTCAAGAACAAAAAAAAGAAGAAGGTTTGTAAACATATGAATAGTAATTTCTCACACTTGAATAGTAATTTCTCACACTTATATCGATTGGTCAATGCGAAAGCCAATGTTAAAGAGAACTGAATCCGCTTTAATTGGAAGATCAGTTGGAATAACTCGAACCCGTGCGATAAGGTCCTTTTCTCCTTTGAATTTTCCATTGATAAATCGTCTCCTGAATCACATTGTATAACGGTTTTGGCATTGGTCGTATTCCAACGCCATCTATTATTTATCTTTCTAACTTCTATACCCAAAATGGATGCAAAACACTTTTATTTTTTTCCAACATTTCCTGAATGTTCTCTTTTATAAAAACCTTCTCGTGGATAACAAGAAGCAGTTTGTACTGAAAAATATAATTGTTGCTATTTCAATTTTCCATTCAATTTTTCCATAATTTCTCATCATTTAAATTACTGCCATAAACCAAAATTAGTCAAATCGGTACAGCCGTTTTCGAGTCATAGCGAGAAAAACAGATCTGGATTTCTATTTTGTTAAGAATTGTTTTCGGATATCATTTTTTTTATATAGAAACCATCTACAGATAATTCTCTACAAAGTACAAAAAAAAACTAAAATACGCACGTTAGGCGGCCACACACACATTTTTTAAATTCTCTTTTATATCATAGATTTGCATTAGAAAAATGTAAATAATTATTGCACCACTCTAATAAAGCTCACACAATGGTATATTCACAACCCACTTTTTTATCAACATTACATTATTGAAAATTACACAGCGGTATATTGAAAACACTTAGGTACTTTTTTGTTATTCAATTCAATTCACGTTTTATCATTATACTAGCTGACCCCGCAGACGTTGTTCTGCCCTGTTTTTGAAATTGTGTGAAATAAATTGCTTTAAATCTTCATATCCAGGTTCTAATAAAGTTTTAGCATTCATAACTTAACCAATGAGCGCAATTTTTAATCTCAATTCGATTAATGACTTTTGAAATCCTGGAAACGCCATTAATTTTTTGTTTGCAAAATAAAAGCGTCTCTTAGATCTTTTCTCTTCACATACAGGACCACATCATATAACCATGAACAATAGCAACTTATATGATTAGATTTTAAGATTAAAAAAGCCTTTACAGAATAAATGGCATGAAGATACCAGCTCCAATCCAGCATAAAAACCTATAAATAGACCTTATATTTTGTTCACTATGTTTCCCTTGTATTTCTCTTAAACAAATCTTGAGGCACTATTTTCTGCTTCTTTCCATATCCAATTTATCACAATATAAATCTACGTAGCTTTCTATTGGCAAAAGAATTTTAAAAATCGGTTCAGTAGATCTAGAGAAACGATGGATTTAGGTACTGTGGCCGTTTTGCCAAAAATTCAATTCGACCATTCTAAACTTTAATCTTCAATGTTATGACTGTTTTGTAAACAGTGCTATTTGGCAAGTCTAAAATATTTCAATAAAGAAATTCAGATTTGAAAAGTGTCAACCGTTTGTCTTGATCATACTTCCAGGAGGACACTATTTGTATTTTCTTATCGATAATAATAAATATTGATGTTTAATGTCAACTGTGACTATTAACTGTCAGTTTAATGTCAACTGTGACTATTAACTGTCAGTTAATTAGTTCTAAAACACGGTGGTGATTTGAAATATTTGTCGAAATTCGACACCATTCATCAAATCTTGTAAGACTTTTAATTTCGTAAGCAATTTAATTTAAAATATTGAAGGAACACACATTTTTTAAATATATTATTTGGCATAGTACAGTGTTCAATAGTGCAGACAAAAATGAGCCATAGTGTGTTAATTTTCATTGTTTCTAAGATGTATTCTGCTATTCGGGGTGGAGACAAATCCAACGAATCAATAACCATGAAAATTGGTTTAGCAGATCTCGAGTTATAAGTGTTGTAACAAACCCGTCTGTGTAAAAAAAACTAAGTTTAAAGCTAAATTTATGATAATGGGAATGGGAATATATTCCCAAACACAAAAAATTAGACATCTTCCGTCGTTACTGTATTATGGAACTATCGATTTCGAAAAATAATACTCACCCCTTTTGAGGTGGACATCCGAGAATTTTCTATCGATGTATCCGTTCCAATAAGCATTTCGTATAAATCTTCCGACAAAATACATCACATTCCTTCGCTCAGCGGTTCTTAGGCAACAATTTTTGAGAGCTATGCGTTGAATTTCTTCAGATGTTGTCCGATGAAAAATCATTTCGGAAATTTAAGCTATAAAATTTTAAGTGAAATATCAAAACGAACGCGATTGTTTGCTTCATTTTATTTAGTTCCGCAACGGATACCTCGAAAGTAATCTGCGTTCCAATCGGAATTCACTTTCGTTTTTTTAATTCTCCGAACGAATGCCTCGATAGGGCTGACTATGATTTAAGCAAGTACGATCAACAAATGGAAATTTGGAAAATCGTGGGCTTCGTCACAAATAAGGTATCAAGGTCTTGTGGAGACAATGTCAAAACTGTTAAAATATGAACCTATGCTCTTCATGATGCGAACTTGCGTTTTTATGAATCGATTTAAATTTTTGTTACTTGTAAAGAATGGTTTGTTCGAATACATTTTGTTTATATATAAACCATCTACAGGCAATGCTCTACAAAAGGCAAAAAACAAAATTGAAATCGGTACACAAATGCACGAGTTACGCGGCCACACACACATTTTTGGAACTCATTTTTTTATATACATATACGAGTACATTTAGAGCCATTTTCTTCACTAAAAGTTGAACTCAACTTGAGGATTTTTTTTCTCAACTTGTGATATTGTTTTTCTTCACTTAAAGTTGACAGTATCAACTTTCGATTCTCAACTCTCGAGTTGATCATCTTCTGGTTTTCTCAACTTCCGAAAATAGTAGGAGTTGAGAGAGCAAACTTTAGAGTTTCCTATCAAATTCAAATTTGTAATACATTTTGTTTTGTTGAAATCATAGCAACGCCTGAGGTAATATTTCGGATAAGAATATTTCATAAGAATACACACAAAGCCCGACCGACCTAACGCTGTATTGTGATTTAGCTATAATTTTCGAATAATCGCACAGAATAAATTCAAATCCCAAGTTAAAACATACATACATACGTATCTGTCAAAAATTTCTTAGGGAAATTTATAAAAACGCAAGTTGGCTAACTTTTAAATTTCAACTCTCGAGTTGAGATTTTAAATAGTGAAGAAAAACAAATTTCAACTTCCCACTCAACTCTCAAGTTTGTGTCAACTCTAGAGTTGGCCAACTTGAGAGTTTGCGGCAAGTTGACAAATAGTGAAGAAAATGGCTCTTAGGGGCCGGTTATAGCTATCAGTAAAATCGATCAGTAAAATTTTTGTTTTTAGTTTTTGAACATGTTACAGATTTATTCCTAGCAAAAGATTGATGCAATAAGATGAATCCTATATTCAAGTATTTTTTTCAAAAAGAAACAACGCATTTAAAGTTTTATTTAATTTATAAATCCATTTTAATTTTTTTAATGATGAAATTTCATTTTACTGAACAGCTGACTGCCAAAAGCCAAACAAAATTCCATTCCATTTCGTTTTACTGTTGGTGTTCCAATTTTTTACTGTTCCGATAACATCATTAAAAATTTTACTGATGAAAACAACAGTAAACAAATTGTCTGAGGCGCGAAGCTCGATGTTATGATCGAAAGAAAACAACATTTTTCTAACATTATTTAATGACGTAAATTTACTGATTGCTATAAACGCTCATCAGTAAAACATTTCAGATTCCTCCTATTTCAAATTTTGCTGATGGATTTTACTGATAGCTATAACCGGCCCCTTAATCACTTTCAACTTTTATACGTTTTTTCAGATATGTAGAAAAATCAAAACTCGTTGTTTGTTACCTCTTAAATGGTCGCAGAACAAGTAAAGCGTGTCCAAATTTAACTCAAGATTCGAATTAGATAGAAAACACAATTTTTACTTTTTTGATTGTAATATACTAGTATTTATATTGAATCACAAAGTAGGTGCATATGATACGGTTATTTATCCAATAACACATCGGGCAAAAAGGCCACTTTACTGAATAAATGGCCGCAAAATTAAAATCTTGGTTATTTTAGGACCCCTTTACAACCACCACAAAATAGTTTACTTTATTCAGTTGACTAATCAATAAAAACATTGGTGTGAAAATAATTAACAAACAACACTATTTTTTTTCATCTTGGATACTTTCATTTACTTCTTTTATTAACTTTGATATATTTGTTTTCTTTTTAAATAGGGTTTTTCGTACAATTTTATGTATTAACCCCAAGTAGGGGTTTTAGATTGACATTTGACTGTCATTTGACTGCCTCAAATAATCTCTACACAGAGTATTTAACTACTCGTCAATAGCAACACAAAAATAAATCTTATTTTCTATGTATTTTATTTTCTTGAAGAAATAATAATTGTTATTTTTTTGATCTTCGCTTTAAAAAAAAAAAAAAAAAAAGCGATGTTAAACAGCTTGGAGTCGGGATTGGCCTGTTTTTTAATTTTTTCTTTGTCTTTCTTTCTTTTCAGTTAACTTTCATATTTGCATATGACACTAAACGTATCACCACCTAATCGATTTGCAAGCCATTTGTTTTTAATTACTGCCAATTTTAAAGTATCACATCGAAATTTTGCATAGAGATTTGTATGCAAAGCGCGACCCATGCCCTCAATGATCAGTAAATCAGTCTCGTTACTTTCAATTGCATTGCATAATTCTGTAATAAAAACATAAAATATAAACTTAATTTAAAATAAATATACCACCAAACCTGGTGTTAAATGCCGCATATCTAAGCAAGGGCCTTTTTGACCATTGGCATAGATTAAAAGCTGTTCATTTTTCAAAGCACTACTTATCGTATCACAGTAACAACTACATTTTTGTAATATATCTTCGAGTTCTTTGTGGGTCACATCATTTAGCGCTGGCTCCGAATTAGCGCATAGTAAGACTTTGGTTTGACGCTTTAAAAGTTCTCTTGCAAAGGGAAGAATACCTAAAATTACATCTGCGCCGCTGTTGTCTACGAAAATCACTGCGCATTTATGTGGAGTTTCCTAGATAAAAAAAAATAGATAAAATTATGTAAACATTATTTTCTCCTTCAATTTTCTATTTTAATCATGAGTGCATTGCATACAATTATGATGGTATGTATGTATGTTCTTATTTTTTAAGTGAAACTTCTTTACGCACAGAAATGAAAATTTATGTTCAAATCCTGCAATGTTGTAGTCTTTTTGACGCCAATTGTGTAACAAATTTGTGACTGCGAAATCAGATGAATCTTAATTTTAAGCAACTAAAAGTCATGAGTCATGCTCATGACCAACTAGAAACTAAAAATCCGTATTAACGGTATGAACATAAGTAAACGCCATGGACAGTTAGCACAGCTAACTGCACTAGGCTGCTAACACTACGTCTGAAAACATTACAAGTAGTAATAAGTAATAAATTAATTTGTGGGTTCACTTCCAAGAAAAAAAATATCTAAATAATAATATAAAAATAATAATATTATGTTACATACCTACACATATGTATAAAAGAAAGTCGCAGTAGTTAAACTCTTTATAACTCAAGAGCGGAAAAATGTATGTTTCCCGCGGGATATATTTCTTTTAATTTTTCCAATCACGCCAGAAAAATTGAAGCAATCTGCGGTTATTGTTTTACATTCAGCACAACGAAATAGATGGTTTCAACAACTTGGATATGAACTTCGGTTGTCCTGTGGCTCAATACACTTTTAAATAAGCTTAAGAAGTACACCGGGCCATCTAAATGATCAAATGAATAAAATCGAATAAGCAACAATATTTTTCCATAGCTTGAGTTTCTGAAATTGGGGCGAGGCGAAGTTTGCCAGGCCCTCTAGTAATTGGCACCTGAGAAAGGACCCGATAATCGTATAAAGAAAAACAAAAAATAAACTAACCGCGAAAATCGGTGTTTCCAAAATAAAAAAGTGATATAAAACAGCACCAGTGCTTCATCTTTTTCGACAATCGATGTCTTAGAGTTCATAAAAACAGAACTTATCAAAGTAAATCAACTAATCAACAGAGCTTAAAGCGAACGATTACCAGCACAGTGTCGTAGGTTGGAGCCGACCGCCCGGACCAGGAGACAATTTTGAAGACCTTTAATTTACATAAGTTAGGTACATACTCGTAATTCAATTCAATGTACCAATGTTTGTATCTATCTTCTATATTTATAAAAGAAAGTCTGTTTTTTTGTGTTCGTTCACTAACGAGCCAAACCGGTTGACCGATTTTCTTAATTTTTTTTTTTTAATTAAAGAGGAATAAGAGTAGAAGGTTTAGGGAGCAAAAAAAAAATTATAAAAAATATGGAAATTATGTTAAACAAAGAAATTAAATTTTGGTCGCTTATTTTAACAATATGTAGGAATTTGCGAACACCTAAATCAGTAGAGTTCGTGGTATTCTGGTAAGATCTCCGCTGTTGACGTGAGATGTCTTAAGTTCGATTCCTGTCGCTGGAAAGTCTGACCCAAAGTTTTGGTAAGGAAACGACAAACAATGAATTATATTTGTTTATACTTTTTTATATTTTGCATCCAATTATAGCAACAAAATAGTTATTTCAATTACTGTTTTTTTTTTTGCACTTTTAAGCTAAACATATCCAGTCTTAGTTTTTAGTGTTTTCTTTTTTTTTTTTTTTGTAATCGCATTCGTCGAGTATGGGTCATTTCTTATAAGGTTAATAATGATGAAACCAAAGATATTTTTGTTTATAAAAAGGCATTGGTATGAAAAAATATAAAAGAAATAAAAAAGAGGCTCGGTGCGACCCACACTGATAACTTATCAATAACTTTGCATTACTCATCGCCTTTTAACAAAATAATTTTTTTGTTAAATTTAACTTCTCATAGGAGATATTGTTGTCGGTCCGATTTATCAAATTAAAATTTTGGACAAATATCTCGAGAAAGGGGAATGATATTGTATTCAACTGTATTTTATTTTCAACATACATAATGCATGTCAATACTTTAAAAAAGATCAAATATTGACGTATATCAACATTTTTTGTAAAAAAAACTATCTATTCGATTTATTTTTGATTTTTCTAATTAATAACAATTTTAGTAAAAAGACTTTATCACACTTAGAAATTTTATTATTTTTGAAACATAAAATTAATTCAAAATCAATGTCATGTTTAGCCCTCGGATATTCAAGTTGAAAAACAATATTTGACACTTTTTGGTAAATTTTTGGTGTAGTTTTTTTTATTTTTTTTTTTCAAAAAGTTTACCAAATGTCAAAAACTTTTATTTTGAAGTTTATATCATTTATCGGTCGTTGTATATTTGAGCAATACATTGTTTTTCAGTTTTTCTATTTAGTATTTCAGAAGTTATAACCTGTCGAAAATATTTAGTTGGAGTCGATATCTCTACCCGTTCTTGAGATATCGCTGAAGAAAAATATTTCTCGAACGTACGAACGTAGGAAAACGTACGTACACTCACACGCACAGACATTTCTCTAAAAATGACAGCTTACAGGTATTGTAAGACCTTGAAAAAATAACGTGCAGGCCAACGCGATCAGATACGACCATTTATGTTGTAAAATGTCGTGATATCACAATCACAAGGCAATCAAAGCCTACTTTTCTTTGAGCTATATAAACCTGAAATTTTTAAGTAACCGATGTAGGTATGTTTCTGTAAAAAAACTAAAAAGTGTAATTATTTGAACAAAACACTGAGTACGAGAGTCTAAAACTCACTGCTTGGCCGTTCCAATTAATTAAAGCTTGAACAGATCAGTCAGTACAACATACAATTACGTACATAAAATACTTTTTTAATATTCACACAGTTGAATGTAGGTACCTACGTAGCCGAAAAATTTAATTTATTACAAAGTTGCTAGCTACAAAATATTACTCAAAGAAAAGGGATTCCCCGAATTTGTCACGGAATGTAATGGAAAAAAAAAATCAAGCACAATTTGCAAAACTTAGAATAAGTCAAATCATTCATAATGGTTCATACAAGAACTGGTCTGGTGAGGTACTCTCAGCAACAATCCAAAATCAGAGACAAGGTGAAGTTTAAATTTCTCTGATCTAATTTTCCCCAATCCACACCTTCCATCTACACGACACGACAGAAGGCAGTTTTCTTGTATATGTTAACGACAACACTAGTAGATTTCAATAATCTACTCTCCCACGAAAGTGCTGACTGGTGTCTGGACTGGAAACCTGCAACATGTTGAAATTCTTAGGAAATTGTTGCTTCATGAATTATGTTAAGTTAGCATTAAATAGGTATTTAAGATGTAGAATGTAAGTAGAATTAATTAGTATTTTGTTAGAAGGCAGAATCGCTTCCGGTTTTAAAATCGAATAAAAAAGAAAATATAATAAATATTTATTTATTTATTTATTTCAAGAAAAAATCGCTTACAAAGTAGGACATTGTCTTATAAAGTTTTGCAAGCCTTTAAATTTTTTTAGATATTTTAATTTAAATTAACTAAAAAAAAGAAATAATGAAAAAATTAAGCAGAAAAAAATGAAAGAAAATAATAAAATAAAAAATATTTTTTTTATGAAAACATAAAAAGGAAAACTTTAAATGGTGCCCAACGTGGGGCCACTGTGTTCGTGTTTGCGCAGGAAAATAAAATCTAAATAGTTAAAGTCCTCAAGAAGTACTTATAAAAACTGCGCGAAAAAAAAATAAAGTGAAATTCATTGAAGCCCTTAAGTAATGCGAACCAAGTGAAACACCGACACACTGGTTCGCAAAAAAAATTGTGACAATAAATACAATAAATACTAATATCAAGTGAAAATTAAAATTGAAACAAAGTGACAATAAATATTGATATTAAGTGACATAGTGATGAAAGCCCCGAAGTGGTACCGAATAATAAAAAACATTACTGTTGAAGAAAAACAAAAGCGCCTTAGTAACTCAAAGTAAAAAGGAAACAGTTGGAACTGTTAGCCGCTCCACAACATGTTGATTATCACTTGAAAAAATATATATTGAAATCAAACAGATTAATAAATCTAGTGCAAGAATATTAGTACCTACTTCAATCTTTATTTAATACACAGTAGTTCACTTTTTGTTCATAATTTTTCTTAAAAAAAAAACCAAAAATGTCAAATCCAAATAATTTAATTAGACCTAAAATTGGAAATAATCCACCTGTACTCCAGCTGTTCCACTAGGTCAAAATAACGTTAATATCACACGTCCCGAATTGCAAAATATGATATTATCAATCGGTAATCATGTTCTCAATATAGAGGGAAGAGATATTATTCAAAGTATTATAAATCCTAATTCCGACAGATTTCGATGGATTGATCAAGTAATCGATCCAGCACAAAGAACCAATCTCACGGATGTCGTTAGGTGTTTAAGGGAATTTTCAGGTCAGCCAGGAGAGTTTAGCTCTTGGAAAAGAGCGTTGATCGAATAATTCGCCTTTATGAACCTATCAAAGGTTCACCAAAATATTTCGGTGTCCTTAATGTCAGATATTGCGTTAGAATCTTATAATACACCCCTCAATTGGGATAGTATTTCCCGATGCTTAGCACTTCATTACGTTGACAAGAGCGATTTGGGTACGCTCGAGTACCAAATGACTTCCCTTATACAAGGGAACGATACGATACAAGGTTTCTATGAAGCCGTTTACTCTCATTTATCTCTTATTCTAAACAAAATTAGCTGCATGAAGGTTAGTCCTGAAGCGCTATCCTTATTGACGAAAACGTACAGAGACAAGGTTCTGGACACTTTCGTCAGAGGTCTAAAAGGAGACTTACCTTCATGGGATTCGTGAACCCGTAGACCTCCCGCAAGCTCTCTATCTTTGCCTAAACCTAGAGAATCAAAATTACAGATCAAATTATGCTTATAAAACCCAAGGAGCAATTAGAAAACTCCGTCAACCAACTCCCCCGACACTTCCTCCTAGGAGACCAAACCAAAACACTATGCCTAATAATCATATGCCATTCTATCCACAACTTACTTATTTTCCTCAACCAGCTATGAATTATAATCATCAATCGTATACATTTAATATTAACAATACTCCTAGACAGCAACCTTTTAATAATAATCATTATCAATACCAATCCCCGAAGCAAGCACAGGGAAACAATAACAAACCACCTCTAAAGCCCAGAGATGGAAACATCCACTATTGGCACCACCAAGTTAAAATTATGTATATATGCACCAAAGAGACCTTATAATCTACAACAACAATCGAGCTTTCCATACGAATTATAAAGAAATTTCCATCTACACACCTCATCCCAGGAAAACCCTTCAGTACAACAATCGGAACTCGAACAATATTACAATTCACTATACTTAGATGATCAACAGTACGAACAAAGTTTTAATAACTACAAATGTAGAACCTCTAATAAAAAATAGAAGAAAATAATACTGAAGCAATATCTGATTTCAGTGACATACATTTTTTAGATTAGCTAGCTCTTCGTTGCCGTATATAGAAGTTAAAGCTGATGTCGGCGAAGTGCTAAAAAATTTTTATAGATACAGGTTTAGCAAAGATTTTTCTAGAACGCATTAAAGAACACCTCCTGCATTGATCACATCAACAACTTGAGGATCATAATCACCTGCTGTTCATTGATTTCGAGAAGGCTTTTGACAGCGTCAACAGGGAGTTTATCTGGCTTGCTTTGCGGAGGAGGGGTATACCGGAGAAACTCATTGCTATTATAAAAGCGAATTATGATGGGTCGAAATGTCACGTCTTACACGAGGATAGGTTTTCTGAAGAATTAGAAGTATAACGCGGGTCAGACAGGGCTGCATACTGTCACTAATCCTGCTTTTATTGGTGATAAACTGATAAGTGATGTAATGCGGATGGCTTTGACAGGAAGCGGAGGAATAAGATGGACTCTGACAACTTACCTTAAACATCTTGACTACGCTGTTGTTCAATGTTTGGAGGAACAAATCTCTCAGCTTGAACACAAAGCTACGACTGTTTAACTCCAACGGCGAATCAGTTCTGCTATTTGGTTGCATCAGCACCTGGAAAATAACAACAACAATAACCAGGAAACTGCAAACCTTCGTTAATAGGTGTCTTCGAAACATCTGCGGGTTTTATGGTCTAATCGTATCTCCAACGAGGACATACATAGACGAACAGGTCAGGCACCCATAGATACCATTATACGAAGGCGAAAATGGCAGTGGATTGGACATGACTGCATTCGCTGGAAACCGCACACGATGGCGCGTAGGAGTAATGGAGGCCCTATGTCCCGCTAGGCAACACCAACGGACTTCGTACAGAACAAAAAAAACTTGAAATCATTGGCTAGAAAACACCCCAATTTATTCAATGATCCAGGTGAAAAACACACTTATACGACCGGTGTCAAGGCAGAGATCCGAACCTCCACAGATTCTCCAGTTTATACCAAATGCTACCCATATCCAATGGCTCTCAAAAATGAAGTATTGAATAACTCCTAAAAGATGGTATAATAAGACCATCGAGCTCACCGTACAATTCACCTTGTGGAAATTAACGGCGTACTAGCGCAATTGGGTCAGAACAAACTTTTCACGGTCATCGACCTTATGAGCGGTTTCGCACTAAATCCCATTCAAAGAAAAAGACATCGAAAAGACAGCGTTTAGAGTGAATAATGGGAAATATGAATTCACCCGACTGCCTTTTGGGCTTAAAAATGCCCCATCTATTTCCAAAGAACACTTGACTGAGGGAGCATATAGGGAAAAAATGCTTTGTCTATATTGATGATATCATCATATTCAGTAAAGTTGAAGACTCACATTTAAGAAATATCGAAATTATTTTCAAAACTTTAGAAGCTGCAAATATGAAAGTTCAACTTGATAAGTGTGAATTTTTCAAGAAACAAGTAGAATTTCTTGGAGTTATTATCTCTTCCAACCCCTCACATATGCTTTATGTACCAAAAATACTAATTCGAAAATGAAACGTTGGAAATCGGCATTAGAAGAATATAACAACGAAATTAAATATAAACCAGGCAAAACTAGAGTAGTTGCCGATGCAATTTCTAGACCTCCTGTTGACTATCAAATTAATTCACTTACAGCTTACAGCATCCCAACAAAGTGATGAAAGTTCATCATACGAACTAATTCCAGCAGTAGAATTATCAATTAATGTTTTCAGAAATCAACTCATTCTGCTAGGTATATGCGAAGAATATAATTTTCAACTCCAATATCCTTTCCTAAATTTGCGCGGATTTATTTTTACACAACTTCGATATACTAAAGAAAACATTATCTAGATTCCTTAGTCCTACGGTCTGATGACCAACGAAGAAACAATGGGAATAATCCAAAATATATAACGACTTTATTTCAAACATTATAAAATTCGTTACACGCAAACAAAAGTTCTTGATATATGTACATAACTAATCAAACAGAGCAAGAACATATTCTAAAATTCAATAATAATACACAGAAATGCACGCGAAAATGAAGCCCAACTACTCCAAATTATTATTTTATTATTATGGAACTCGATTTCTTTTGCATGGCCACCACGGGCACGCTTGCAGAAGTCCAAACGCTGAACCCAATTTTGGACGGTTTTCAAGCATAAATCGGCCGATACTGTTGCAATTTCACGTTCGATATTCGTACGAAGTTCATCAATCTTCGCTGGCTTGTTGGCATGGACCATATACTTGACGTAGTCCCACAGGAAAAAGTCTACCGGCATCAAATTGCACCACCGAGGGCCAAACTACTGGACAATTTCGTGAGATAACACGTTCTCCAAACTTAGTTTCCAATAAATTGATTGTGACATTCGCCGTGTGGCTTGTGGCGCCGCCCGCCGTCCTGTTGGAACCACATGTCCTCCAAGTCCATATCATCCAATAGGGCCAAAAATATTCGGTTATCATTGAAATTGCAAACCTTACGAAGAGAAATGTCAAAAGAGCGGAAATGTCAATACCCCGGACACATTTTACATTTAGATATCTATTCAACTGAAGACAATCTTGCACCGCGTTAGATACTTGCAAAAAACATGAGAACGGTGTAACAATATATCGGCACATGCAATAATATAGACAAAATATGCAACTAAATTATGCCTGTATGTTTTGAAGCAAAAATAAATTTAAAAAAACATATGATGGAAGACAAATATAGTGAAGCTGATGTCAAGTTTAGGGTAATTCATGGAGTTACTGGCATTGAAAATTAATTTTTAAAAAAATGCATTTTTGTTGCATTTGGTTTAACATAAGATCCATAACTAAAACAAGGGATAATTATATATCTGAAATTGGAAATATACCAAGCTATGTTGATATCTTAGTTTTAAATGAAATGAATATACCTAAAACCAAAAATGAAATATATTACATAAATGGCTTTAATTCAGAATTTATTAATAGAACAGGAACGAAGGGAGGAGGGGTTGCAATTTTCATAAAAAATAGCAGAACATATAAAGTTATACCTGAGAACCCGATACACTACGAAGGAATTCATTTGGAAATAAATCATGAAAACGAAAAAAAACACATACATACAAGACTAAAGTTAAGTGCAGTTTGATTTATTGAGGAACTGAATATAGTTATCATCGCAGAAAAGGAAAACATCGTCTTAGGTGATATGAATAAACGAGTAGATGTAATTGATGAAAATAACTCACTAGTTCTGAAACATATGGAAATGATGGCATCCAAAGGACTCACAAATGTCATACAAAAACCTATACACGTGTTGACCTTAGATGAAACACATCAACTCTTATTGATCACATATATGTAAGCATCACAAAGAATGAGATATTTTCTCCAGTTGTGGAAACGGATCTTACTGATCACTATGCCATACTTTATGCTACAAAAGGACAACAAGATAATCGATTCATCGATGAACACAACACTACACAAATATACAAGTTAACGACAACAAGGAAAATGCTGACTTGGTGTCTGGGCAATGACACCAAGTATCCGTTGCAGCAAACAATTTAATTCTCAATTATGAAGCTATGCAACGTAACAATTTAATTCTCGGAAATAAATCAATTCTGAAGCTATGCAGCGTAAGCATTAAGTAGGTATTTAACTTCTAGATTTTAAGAAAAATTATTCATTAAGTTTTAGAAGGCGGAATCGCTGCCAGTTTTAAAATCGAAATAAAGATAAAATAAAAATAAAAAAAAATATTTTTTTAATGCAAATCTAACCGCAATAAATTAACTGGCGCCCGAGCAGGGACCTCTAAAATGAAATATCGCGAAAAAATCTAAGTGTCGTAGAAAAAAAAAACATTTAGTAAACCGAAAAGTGTTCTCAAGTAGTCCCCTCGGTTCGCGAAATTGATTTAAAAAAATAAGTGTCCCGAAAGAATCCCTTTAAAATTGTGACAATTTAAAAAAAAAAAAACAAGTGAAAATAAACTGTTGCAGAAATAGACAGTTTTAAATCAAAGTGGAAATACCATAAAGTGTTGGAGAATTGGAAAAAGGGCCCCTAAGTAGCAGAACAGCAAAAAGGACGTTGTTGAACTACACGCCGCTCCAAACGGATGGTAGGCGCATTGTTCATTCAATAATGAACCCCAACTCTGATCAGTTCGCAGGAATTGATCAAATTATCAACCCAGATCAACAAGGAAATATTTCAGACCTTGATAAAATACCTGATGTTGTCAGAAGCTTGAAAGAGTTTTCTGTGCAACCTGGCGAATTTAGTTCTTAGCACAAAAGCGTCAAAAGAATACTTAGAATCTATGATTCTACAAGAGGCTCTCCAAAATATTTCGGTATCATAAACGTAATCCGAAATAAAATTGTTGGACACACAGACCATGTTCTCGAGTCCTACAATACGCCCCTTAAATGGGAGAATATTTCCAGAGGCCTTACGCTCCATTACGCAGATAAGCGTGATTTGGGAACTTTAGAGTACCAATTAACTTCGTTAGTACAGGGTAACTCTTCTATACAGGACTTCTACCAAGAAGTCTATACTCATCTCTCACTAATTCTCAACAAAATTTCCTCTATGGAAATGGGAGCAGAAGCTTTGAACATGTTAATGCATACTTATAGAGACAAAGCCCTTGACACCTTTATAAGGGGTCTTAAAGGCGATCTACCTAGGCTTCTCGGCATCCGAGAACCTTCCGATTTACCCCAAGCATTACATTTATGCTTAAAATTAGAAAATCAAAACTATCGTGCTCAGTATGCAATAGCATCAAATAATAATACAAAGAGAATCCATAATTCAATACCCAATTTGCAAGATATTTCACCGGATCAATTACAAAGTAGTAAGAAAATTCAATTTGAGATGGCAGTGGGAAATACATATGTCAATTGACCAGCTTAAAGTTCTTTTGGACGAATGTTTAACGCCGAAATTAAAAGACATCGCAACAAAGAAAGAAGTTTTAGCGGTCTCAAATGACATCCAGTTGTTACGGACTCAAAATGTCTACCTGCTGAACCGAATAGCAAGCATGGAAAATTATTGCCAAACTTTGGAGCGTCAGCTTGAAACACTATCGCGAAAAGAAAATGAAAATTCAGTTGTAGTGCACTTTCCGGCAGAAGGGAAAACCAATAAAGTTGAGTTTGCCAAACAAACTTGTATTGGTCTTCTCCAGCTTCAAGAAAATGCGGATTTGCCTATAAAACAAACACGAGAATTCACAAATCGCAACACAAACAAAACCACAGTAATTATCAACTTTCATCCCGGCGGCGACACTGCAAACAAACTAATTGAAGCTACACCGAAATTGAGAAACACGGGAATTGTTATCCATCGCGAACAATCAATCATAACACGCCAAAAAAGAAGTGCACTTTACCAAATTAAAACTAAATTGTTAGATTTGGCACCTGCATCAAAGATTGTTATAAGAGGAATAAAACTAAACGTAAACAATCATTCGTTTACATATAACTTTTCGCGAGGTTTAATTGTAAACAATGCAGATGAATTGACGTTTATAAAAAACACGTTTGGAGAAGTGGGATTGCAGTTCTTTGACATAGACAACGTCAGTAGCAACAGCCGTCAGAACCAGAACTATGCGATGACAGCGCCAGTTGTTTCACGAGATGAACGTAGCATTCAACACAATCAACATAGAAACCAAAGTTAGGGTAGTGTTGCCGTCTGCCATTTAAATTTAAAAATTGTATGTTACAATGTGTCTGGGTTAAAAAACAAATTATTAATTCCAGATTTTTTTAATTTTATTCTAACTTTTGATATTATTATTTTAATAGAAACATTTCTTGAAGAAGGTAGTGAAACACAATTTATAAAATATTTTAAGGAATTCACTGTCCAGCTACTAGAATTATTATTTTTGGTAGAGCTAGTGGTGGCATTCTAATCGCATACAAATGTAATTTAAGTAATTTTGTAAAATTTAAAACAATAAGTGGGAAAATGGTTATAGAATTAAACCATAGACATGACCGCTATTACATTATTCCAACCTATCTTAATTGTAATACTTGGATAAGCGATTTCAATAACTTAATAACCTGTTTTAATGAAAATGACCTGCAAAATATTCTGGTACTGATCTAAATGGAAGAATCGGTAGTTTTCAAAACCCAGCTTCACTGGTAGAAAACGTTTCACATGTGTTTGAAAGTGTAAGAAACTCTATGGATAATACGGTTAATAGATGCGGAGGGCAACTTTTAGATTTTATTGAAGATTTTGGTTTTTTGATTATAAATGGGACAGCTAAAAGTGATAAAAGAGAGGAACTTACTTTCGTTTCGGGTCAAGGTGCTTCAGTAATCGATTATTGCTTAGCGAGGGGTAACTGGATGCACTTGCAAATTACTCGGGTCATTTACCTACAATAACATCACTTAAGTTTGAAGATATATCGGTGTTGCCGAGGAACGCAATTAATAGTATAAAATGGATAGCTAATCGTGCTGATGTATTTAGGCGAAGACTTGATACCCAATTAATGGGACATCCTGCTGAAGAACAACGGAATTGTGATCAAACCGTTGAAATTATTACACAGTGTATTAGAAATGCGTCGATTGTGAAGAAACCTCAATCTAGGAATTTGTTTGTTGCTGAATGGTTTGACTGGGAATGTAGGAAACTTCGTAAAAAATCTTTCGCTTATCTGAATCTTTTCAGAAACACCAATTCAACTTTTTTTAAAACTCTCTATTTAGAATCAAATAAGCTTTATAAAAATCTTTGTTTACAAAAACAGAAAAAATATATTAGTGATGTTGCTGCCAACCTTTCAACCTGCAAGGACTCAAAATCTTTCTGGTCAAAGGTGAGACTGCTTGGTGGCTGTAAGACGATATCATCTTCAGTTATTGAAGTTGAAAAACATGCAGACTACTTTGAAGAGCTTCTGAACCCAGTTACAACCCATCTATCATTCCAGTATGCATTACCTCTAGTTTTAGTCTCAGAACTTGATGGGCCAATTACAGCGTGAACTACAATTAACGTTAAATTCAATGAAAAATGATAAGGCAGCAGGAATTGATGGCATTCCTGTTGAATTCTATAAGAATTCAACACTGAAATTCTTGGAAATAACTAAAACTTTTTTTAATAAGCTTCTAGAAGAGGAAACAATCCCAAAATCATTTTTAAAAGCATGGATTTGCGCTATTTTTAAGAAAGGTGATTCGCAGCTTCCAAGCAATTACAGGGGTATATCAATCCTACCTTGTCTTAGAAAAATATTCACCCATCGGCTTCTGACACTGTAAACAGAGCTTCTTTGATTTATAAGCTTTCAACCTTAGGTTTATCGACTAAGTTCCTTAATATTTATAAGCTTCTTATTACCGATACTTCTGCGGCCATTTGGAATGGAATATCAATGTCCGAATTTTTTAATACAAGAGCTGGTGTCCCTCAAGGTTGTGGGTTAAGTCCGATTATGTTTGCTTTGTTTATTGATGATGTTTCCAAAGATTTCCCGGGTGGAATTAAGTGTGGTGAGACTTTAATTAAGATGCTGCTGTATGCGGACGATATTGTCATATTGGCAGATAATCCCATAACTCTGCAACTTCAAATAAGTAAACTTAAGCGATTTTGCGACCTATGGGAGCTCTCAATTAATACCACAAAGTCTAAAATAATGATTTTTGAAAGCTCGCAGCGAAAAAGACTTCCCCAAGAAAGGTGGTTCTTAGAGCGTGAACCATTAGAAATTGTCAGCGAATATAAGTACTTAGGTTTCCTTGATCTTCGACCACATGTTAAAGAAAAATGTGCTGCAGCTAAAACAGCAATAAATCTTATGTGGAAAAACTTCTTTTGCAACAAATATGTTGATGGATCTACCAAGTTTAGAGTGTTTGAGGCGACCATTAGTACATGCCTTTGCTATGCAAATCAGGTATTTGGATATCAAAACATTGATGATTTTGAAGTAGTCCAACGTTTTTTTTTTTCAAACGCATTTTTAAACTTTCCAGTTCTACACCCAATTATGCTATCCACGTCGAATCCAGTATACCACAACTATTCTTAAAGAACTTAAAATCTAATGCTGATTATATTATAAGAGTCATGAACAGACACGACACAAACCTTCAAAAACAAATTATGCAATACGCTCTCCGAGGTCATTTATCACCTTTCAAAGAATGGAAAGAGTTGGCTAATCGCCATTGCGTAAATCTCGATCTCATTAATACAGCTCAGACCGAAAGGGACAGGACGCGTTTTATAAATGTATAGCTAAGGTAGATGACTCTCTTTATCTTCAGTGTTTGAATAGAGCACAAACATCTTCAACAAGATTGATTTACAAAGATTTAAACCACATACTGTACCAAAGTAATTATTTTAATGAACAACTTTCCTTTAATCAAATAAGTATTATTTTTAAAGCAAGAACCGAAATGCTTAATCTAAATTATAAACCACACAGAAGTGACCTTAGCCCGATATGTAGTTTGTGCAACCTCAATGAAATCGAAAATATACACCACTTTATAGCTGTATGCCCAATATTACAAGAAATCCGCAGACTCTATATCTCAAAGAGCTTTCTTACACTTGAGGATACAAAGCAGCTTTTGAATGGGTATTCAGGTTGGAATATTCTCTGTTTATATTTAAATCATGCCTTAGGTTACCGTAACAGTTTTATAGACTGATTGATCAAATCAAAATTGTAAAATTAGTATAATTTGCATAATTTGTTTAATTAAATTAATTTTTATAGTTAATTATATTCTTATTGTTGAAATGAATCAAACAAAAATTTAATGTAAATTTTTTCTAAAACTATGTTTTATTTAACTTTAACTTTTTCTATTTTGAAACAAAACTCGAAATAAGTCAATCGAGGCAGACGGCAAATTTTGCCATGCATTTTTCTTAGATATATATATATAAAAATTGTCAAATATCGAGAACTTAAATAAAAAATTTATAATAATAATAATAAATAATATAATAATGGTCCTAGACAAACACCCTTCCAAAGCAATCCTTTCCAACATCAACCCTTTAATCAAGCTCAAGGAAACAACATTAGACCACCACCAAGGCCACAACCAAGGCAGGACCAAATGTAAACATGAACTATTGGAACAGCTAGAGTGAATTACGTTAATAGACCGCAGTACCAACAACAACAGAGAAACTGGCCACCAGCACCGAAAAGAGTCAACCATCAACCACAACAACCATATTACCCTAGTAAACTACAAAGGAATTTTCACTTGAATGCATCATCTCAAGAAAACCCAAAGAGTTAGAACTGAAGCAAAACTTCGACGACTCTCAGTTAGATGACCAACAATATTGTCAAACTTTCAATAATTACATAGAACCCCTAAACAATGAGCAAGATTAGCAAGCTCTTCGTTACCCTATATTGAAGTAAAAACATCTAGTGACGAAGTGCTTAAAATTCTAATCGATACAGGATCCAATAAAAATTATATTCAAACCTCTTTAATAAAAAATACCCAACGAAGAAAAGTTTTATGCAAATTCCGTAGGAGGAAACGTAGAAATAACCCACCACACTTTTGTCAATTTGTTCGGAATAAAAGATCTTAAAATTAAATTCTTCCTTATGTACTTAAAATCTTTTAATGCTATCCTCGGAAATGATAGTGTAAAAGATTTATCCGCAGTTATCTATACTCGTCATAATTACATGAGAATTAAAGGCTCTACTAAAGCTCGCCAAAAATCCTTTTATCTCTTAAAAATTGCACAAAATTCGCGAAATTGTGGTTTGACAAAATGGTACCATGAAGCGAATGCTCTTTAGAAAGATATATGTCACAAAAAGAAAATCGAATATGAAAATAAGCAAGCACTTTCACTAGGTCAAACCAAAAACTCGAAAGAATTCTGGAAGATAGCTAGAGAAATAAACGGAATTACTCATAAAATTGGCATAGGGTTATCTACAGAAAGTCTGGCTGCTCACTTTAAAGGACTTCTAGGCAATAACCCAAGCCAATATTACTGCTATGCGGGACCCTATGTTCTTGATGAAACGTTAGATGGTGAGATAACAATAGAAGAATTAAAAGCTGTACTGGAAAAAGCGAAAAATGGAAAGGCACCAGGCGAAGATGGGATTCCGTATGAGTTCTATATAAATTCTCCTCACACATGCATTAATAAAATAAGGGAACTTTTCAACAAAATCTTTTCAAATGCTGACATCCCCTCCTCTTTCAAGAAGACGATAATTTGTCCAATACACAAAAAGGGTCCCTTAGACATCGCTGAAAATTACCGAGGTATATCGTTTTTGAATGTGTTAACAAAAATATTCTGCGGTATACTAGTAGAGAGACTTGAAAAATGGGTCGAAAAGAAAAACATCCTGTCGGATCTCCAAGCCGGATTTACAAAAAACTTTTCAACAATAGACCAGATCTTCACCCTTTCATCAATCATAAAAGCTTTTCAAGCAAGGAACAAAAAAGTTTACTCTTTCTTTGTGGACTTCAAAGCGGCTTTTGACCTTGTAAACAGAAGCGCGCTCTTTTATAAGCTCTCACAATTGGGTCTATCTTCGAGGTTTTTGAAAGTAATTAAAGCGATGTATACTGGAACTAATGCAGCAGTCTGGGATGGGAAGATATTTTCAGAATGGTTCGAAACATGTACCGGAGTAAAACAAGGTTGTCCACTCAGTGCCTTGTTGTTTTCGCTGTTCATAAATGACATAGAGGAAGCCTTACCTGGAGGAATACGAATATCTGATTCTGTTATAAATGTGCTACTGTACGCTGACGACCTTGTCCTGTTGTCGGAATCTCCAGAAAACCTACAGTTGATGATAAATCGCTTAGCAAATTACTGTGATAGGTGGGGATTATCTATTAATACTGAAAAATCAAAAATAATGGTCTTCTCACGATTCTCACGAAACCGTAGTGGAAATAGATGGTACTTTAATGGAAATCTTTTAGAAATATCCAAAGAAATTAAATATTTAGGTGTAAAGCTACACTCAACCCTAAATTTCGACAAACACCTTATGAAAAAAGCCAGCACCTCTCAAAGCTTGTTGAATTTATCATGGAAAAATGTTTTCTCAAACGACAGAATAATCCTTTCAGCCAAATATAAAATATTTAATGCCATTGTGAAATCAACTCTCAGCTACGCTTCTCAGGTCTGGGGTGCAGATGAGTACGAACTGATAGAAAAATTTCAAAGGAATTTTTTGAGAAAACTCTTCAACTTACCGCAAAATACACCGATTTATGCAATGTATTTAGAAACCGGAATACCGAAACTTTTCACGAGCACACTCAAGGCGCAGGCTGATTACATTATTAAAACTTGTACCTACCAGGAGAATAGACTGTCAAAAAAAAATGCTTTTGTACGAACTGAGGAATAAAGATTGGTGGATGAAAAAATTGTGGAGAGATACTGTATATAGATTTCAACAATTTAAACAACTAAGGAGCAACTTTACAGGATTATACAGAAGAATGTAGACATAGTTAGAGAATCCTTTATTAATAAAGCTCGTGAATCAGATAGTAGAGTACTACACAGTGCGTCCATTAAGTTTCGAGACTGATTCCATAAATCGCAAAATAAACAAGATATTTCAAGTTTTTCAAATTTTTTATTCGAAGTATTCTCCCTTCGCTTTAATACACTTCTTACAGCGATTCAATAGTGATTCAAATGCGTGCTCCAGCTCATTTTGTGGAATAGCCTCCAATGCTCGTGTCGAAGCCGTTTTGATGGTCTCAACATCTTCAAAAAAGCATCCTTTCAACTTCAACTTCAACTTTGGAAACAAGGAGAAGTCACACGGCACCAAATCAGGTGAATACGGTAGGTGGTCCAACACACAGACTTGATTTCGGGCCAAAAACTGACTGATTTCTGCTCCTTCGTCAGTGTGTGTGGAACAAACTTTGCACAGACCTTTGTTTTGCCCAAATCCTCGTGAAGGATGAGACGAATCGTTTCTTTGCCGATATTCAAAGCCTCTTCCATCATTTTTAGAGAAGCATTACGATCATTCGCAACGTAATCACGAACTTTTTCAATCATTTCGGGTGTGCGAGCTGAAATTGGTCTCCCTTCACGTTTGTCATCCTCTAGCGACACTCGGCAATCCAAGAAACGTTTGTGCCACAAAAAAACATTTGCTCGAGACAAACACTGATCGCCGTACACTTGTTGCATCAATCGGAATGTTTCTGATGCACTTTTACCAAGTTTTGCGCGTTAAATTTAATGACCGCTCTTTTTTCCATGTTGGAATTTCAACGTCAGATCAAAAACTGTTTAGGGAGAACTGTCATATCCTTGTTATTTGTCAAGCAAATGTAATGAAGTTTGACACGTCAATAGAAAAAGGTTTAAGCTTTAAAGTGCGCGTTCAAACACTTAGATGGCGCTACTATTTGCTGAGATATGGTTCATGTCTCGAAACTTAATGGACGCACTGTGTATACTCTCAGCTCAACTATCACCTAAACCAGCGAAACTACTTCCATGATGGACTTAGCTATAAGGACATTTCATTCATTTTTAAAGCAAGATGTGAACTTATAAGTTTAAATGGTAGACCCTATAACGGCAGCTTCAATCAATTTTGTACGTTATGTAATATAAAATCAAAGGAGGATTGTTATCACTTTATAAGTGTATGTCCAATATTTTATCAACAGAGGCTAGTGTTTTTTGGTAAAAATACATTAACCATGCAAGAAACACTCCAAATTTTGAACGAATGTGGAAGACCGTAAGCAACTTTTTAAAAGCCATATTTAAGTATAGATTCTTACTAATGACGTAATATGTTTGATTATTATACCAATTTAAGATTGAAAAATCTGTAATTTATTTATAATTTAATTTATTTGTATGTATGTAATTTAATTTATGTATGTAATTTATTTATACAATTTGCTAACGAGGCTGACGGCTAAGCCATAGCTTATCAATTCATAAAATTATAAATCTGTATATATAAGAATATAAATAAATGAAATGAAAATAAATAAAGGCTCTACTAATATTCGAATTAAGCAGCTCGCTGCACAATCAGTCAATACTTTGTCGTTGCGAACGCAACATATGACGACTAAACAAGAAGCCTCTATAAAAACACTTGCATGGAAGTATTTAAAATTATTCGATGATCCAGACGAGAAATTAACCTATACCACCGTTGTAAAAGGAGAAATCCGAACAACTTCAGACTCACCCGTCTATACAAAATGTTATCCTTATCCAATACAAGAACTGGTTAAAGATGGTATAATAAGACCTTCGAGATCGGCATACAATTCACCCGTGTGGAAAAAAAAGTATCGATTGGTGATTGACTATCGCAAACTTAATACCATTACTATTCCTGACAAGTACCCAATTCCTTAAATCAACCAAGTCTTAGCGCAACTAGGCCAAAATAAATATTTCATTGTTATGGATCTCAAAAGTGGATTCCATCAGATCCCACTCAAAGAAAAAGACATCGAAAAAACAGCCTTCTCGGTGAATAACGGGAAGTATGAATTAACCAGGCTGCCTTTTGGTCTGAAAAATGCTCCATCCATTTTTCAGAGAGCGCTCGACGTATCTTAAGAGAACATATTGGGAAAATATGTTTCGTTTACATCGATGATATCATCATTTTTAGCAAAAACGAAAAAGAACATTTGCAGAGTATTGAGACTATTTTTAAAACTCTTGAAGTGTGATTTTTTCAAAGAGGAAGTCGAATTCCTTGGATTCCTTATTTCCTCTGATGGTATAAAAACTAACCCAGAAAAAGTAAAAGCAGTACTCGAGTTCCCATTACCTAAGACCATTATCCATTATCCAAAAACCTCTCTTCTAAAAAATTAATTAACCTTAATGATGAAGCAATAGAAGCATTTCACAAATTAAAAAAATCCCTAGCATCAAGAGACATAATATTAACCTATCCCGATTACAAAAAAGATTTCGAATTCACAACCGACGACGCTTCAAATTACGCCCTTGGAGCAGTTTTATCCCAACAAGATAAACCTATAATGTTCATTTCGAGAACGTTAAGTAAAACAGAAGAGTCCTATGCCGCAAACGAGAAAGAAATACTGGCTATCATATGGGCTCTGAATTCTTTTCGAAATTACCTCTATGGCTCAGCAAAAGTGAAAATTTTAACAGATCATCAACCCCTCACATATGCTCTAAGTTACAAAAATAATAACTCTAAAATGAAACGTTGGAAATCAGCATTAGAAGAATATAACTACGAATTAAGATATAAGCCAGGTAAATCCAACGTTGTTGCCGACGCACTTTCAAGACCACCTTTCGTCTCTCAAATAAATTCCTTTACAGCTTCCCAACATAGCGATGAAAGTTCATCACATGAACTTATACCACCAGTAGAAATCCCAATCAACGTATTCAGCAGTGGCGAAGCGTCCATATAAGTCGATTACACAGGTCAACACACTTTTTGTTTCTGGGTTCTTGGTATGATTTTTTGTTCCTCCTACATTATTAATTAATTATAAAAAACTTTTACCTGAAAATGTTTGTTTTTATAGCTACAAGATTGTTATTATGGATTTAAAATTAGTACCAAATTTGTATGGAACTACTACATGATATAATTTTCAAGAAATCAATTTTTTTTTTTTTACATTTTTCACTTCTTTAGACCTTTAAAAATCAGCCCCTACAATAATTTAAAGATATTCGAATTCTAACACCATAAAAAAACTAAATATGTTTTCGTGTTTCCATATAAATACAATGTAATAGAAAAACTTTAAACGCGTTTTTCTCCAAATAATTATTTATCATTGTAACGGGTGAAAAAACAAAGTTTAAGAAAAAAAAAAACAATTATGTATTTTTCAATAAAAAGATTGAGAAAATCGCTATTTGAACACAGAAACAAAAAAAAAAATATTTTTTTGTTGACCTGTGTTATTTCCGACTTACCTTTTGAAAATTAACAATTTTAGCTTCTGGCGACATAAATATAATTTAATCCCACACCTGCACACGCTGTCAACATTATACTTTAACAACTTTCCTTTCAATTTTACTCTATACACAATGTATACACATGTCTGCTTTTCAACTTACTCCTTAACAAACACAAAACTATACCAGCAACAAAATAACCGGATATATGTCGAGAACAAATGTGTTCTCTTTCCTGTTCTTTCATATACTGTTTACTGCGTTTGGCACCTCTCTGTTCAATACATGCTTTCTTATGGAAGAAAATAACCCGATTTTCTCCGACTTATTTTTTGGTGAATTTGTGTGTATCCCCAATTCCCCATGCTTTTTGACCTGACTCAGTCTAGCTGATGAATCATGTGTGTTGTGCAGTGCGCATGTCAATGTTGCTTGAGGTCGTGATGGGTTTCATAGACACAAAAATAACTCGGTTTCCTTCGACTTATATAAAAAATGTGTGTCTGTGCATCTCTTAAGGCGTTTTTCTTTTTAAGCTCAGAGCCGAGAACTGAGTTGTCCAAAAAAGATCTGTGTTTCTTTTTTAGCTCAGACACATCAGAGCGCTCAGTTTGTGTTTCTTTTTTCAATCGGAGCTAGCTCGAAGCGCGCTCTACGAGCTCTAAATAAAATGACCGAGCGAATGGAGTAAAAAGATGAGCGCCACTATGTCACTTTTTTGTTCATGTGGTATGACAGAGACAGACTGCTTTTGGCAGTTCAGTGCTTAAGTGTGTTTCGTAAATATATCGGAGAACTCTGATCAAACTCTGCTCAGAGCATACTCGACGTGCTCAGGCTCTGCTCAGTGCTCTGTTCAGAGCTAAAAAAGAAAAATGCCTTTAATCACAGCGCTGATGAACCAACATGTATCAGGCAGGTTGACGTTGAAGATGTTTCTGCAATAAAATAACTTGCTTCTTTCCGACTTTTTTTATGAATATATCCACTGGAGTGGGTCCTATATCTCAAAGGTTAAGGTTGCAACTTATTTGCCAGTAGCTTGAATATTAGCTTTAATTTATTTTTGGCAGAAAGTCCAGAAAACAACTGCAACTTTCATAGAGTGGAACAATTGGCCCTAATAAATGTGGATGTTGCAAACAGGATTATACTTATTTAAAAATTCAAATTACAAGCAGAACGCAGTGAGTTAATTCCATTGAATTTTTATAAAAATTCACATATGGCCCATGGAGGAAGAAACTCTCTTGCATGGAATTCTCCAAACATCTGGAAGCCATAAAACGAAAATAGCCAGCGTTGAAGATATCGCATTCCAGGAAAATGCGTACGTGATCTCTTGAACATATGCTGGCAGTATGTAAAAATAAAGAAAATAAAGGTTCATCATCCCTGAGATGGATGATGAAAAGTTAGTCTAAAATACACCACGATTAAGAGAAGACATTCTCGACTCCACTAGCATTAAATATAGATTAAGTTTTATTTATAGTGATAAAATAAGGAATTAAATAAATAGAAAACAAATAAAATATTATTTTGAATTTCATTTGTTAACTGGCGCCCGAGCAGGGACAGCAATATAAAAGTGATACACAAAGTGAAATCAAAAGTTGCTGAACCAGAAAAAAAAAAAATTAAAATAGATTAAATAAAAATCTATCACCGTTGGAATAATTATCATAAAGATAATTCAACGAAAATCGTAGGACGTAAAGCACCTTACGTTTCGGGAACTGCAAAAGCCAAAGCATCAGGAGAAGTAGACACATAGGAGGTCAAAAATCTAAGAAGAATCCAGCAGGAGTTCAAAAAGAAGAAAAACTAACAACAATCCACAACAACAACTACTATAGTATATAAAGTAAGAAAACTAACTATTATAATTTTTTTGTTTTTAAGTGAAAGTGAATATATTATTATTATTATTATTTAATTAACAAATAATTCAATTAAAATTGTCAGTATGAACGCGCAACAAGTAGCCGATCTAATTACTCGGACAGTAAGTGAGGCTACTAGTAGTCTTAAAGCACAGATAGATGAACTAGCACTAAGTTTAGCTAATTTAACTTCAGGTGATTCAATAATACCATACACCGACATAGAAATAGACCCTTTAATAACAGGAGGAGAACCTTTAGATGTAGTGAAATGTCTTCCCACTTTTGACGGTAGTAATTATGTTAGTTGGAGAACTGCAGTCCAAAACTGCATGAAAATATATGAGCCAGTTAAGGGGGGGAGTAGGTACTACGCAGTCACAAACATAATAAGGAATAAAGTGATAGGAGCAGCAAACGACATTTTAACTTCACACGGAACGCCATTAAATGTTGATGCGATTATAGGTAGATTAGATATAACGTACGAAGACAAAAGGCCCATTCATATGCTACAAAGTGAACTTTCTAATTTAAGACAGGGAAAACAGTCCTTACAAGAATTTTACGATCACATTAGTAAAACACTCACATTAATTACGAACAAAACAATAATGACCTACGGACCACAAAAAGCTGAAACAAGCTGTCTTATAAACGTAGCCAGGGATAACGCATTAAGAACATTCATACTTGGTTTAAATCAACCAATATCTCAAATAGTGTTCTCTTTAAATCCACTCGATCTTCCTAATGCACTAGCCAGGGCCCAAGAGATAGAGACAAATATGTACCAATATAAAGATAATCAGCATTCCGCACATAGAATAACCTCCCTACCACCATGGTTCAACTATACGAGCCAACCCAGACAGGTAGTACCAGCTACTAATATTTCGGGTAATAACAACATTCATAGACAAAATTTTACCCAAAATAGTCATCAAAGAATGGATATTCCAAGTAGTGGACAATTTAGAAGGCCAACTCAGCATAACGCACTGAGTCATTCCCAAAATCAAAATCGAAACGCGTTTAATCATCCTCCCAGGAATTTTAATACCCAGAATCAATACAACCCCTTTAAACGAGAAAGGGCACCAAGTGATCAAATTCCTACCAAAGCTCCTAGGCTACATAATTTAAATGAAAACGACGATTTTTTAGAGTAAGGCACGACCTGCCTTGTATCCAGCGAACACACACAAAGTCAGGTCGTTTATTCAATATTCTTATTGACACAGGGGCAACACATAATTATGTTAAACCAAACAATGAGATATCAACAAAACAATTAGAAGTTAGGTCTAGAGTTAATAGTGTCCATGGCACAACAATTATCGATAAATATCAAGATTTAAATATTTTAGGAGTCAAGGAAAAATTTTACGTTCTACCAGAGTTAACCGAGTACGACGCGATCATAGGAATGAAATTATTAAAGAAGGTTAATGGAATAATTAATATTGGACAGAACACGTTAGAATTCGCGACAGGCATAGTACCTCTGAAATTCGACGATAAATTTCTGAACCACATCAATATAGAAAGTAGTGAGAATAAATATGTAGTTAAGTTAAGAGAAACTCTTAGACAATATCAAGGAATATTTACCCCTCAACCCAATTATCTACCATTCAACACCCAAGTTGAATGTGACATACCCACGGCACATGATGACGCTATATGGAGCAAACAATATCCATATCCGCAAAGCGCAAACACTTTCATTAATTCTGAAATTAAAACACTACTAGAGAACGGTATAATTCGTCCTAGTAGGAGTCCATATAATAATCCAATATGGGTGGTGGACAAGAAAGGAATTAATCCAGACGGATCAAAAAAATTCCGCTTAGTTATAGATTTTAAAAAACTGAACTCTGCAACAAAAACAATTAAATATCCTATGGCAGAAACATCCATTATACTGAGTAACCTTGGCAGAGGAAAATACTTTACAACAATTGATCTTCAGAGTGGATTTCATCATATAAAGATGAAAGAGGAAGACATTAAAAAGACCGCATTTTCTGTAAATAATGGAAAATATGAATACCTCCGAGTGCCATTTGGGCTCAAAAACGTCCCTGCTATTTTTCAAGCAGCAATGGATGACATACTGAGACCATATGTTGGCAAATTCTGCCATGTCTATATTGATGATGTGATAATATTCTCAGAATCAGCTGAAGAACATTTAACACACATCGAGACAATCATCAAAGCACTAAGTGCGGCACATATGACCATAAGTAATGAAAAATCCATTTATTTTAAGGAAGAGGTTAAATTTTTGGGCTATGTTATCAGCCATAATTGTATTAAAACTGACCCAGACAAGGTCAAAACAATCAACGAATATCCTGAACCGACTACAATTCGACAACTTAGAAGCTTCTTGGGTTTGTCAGGTTACTACAGGAAATTCATACAGAACTATGCACATATTGCTAAACCGCTCACACAGTTTCTAAGAGGCATAGAAAAGAATAAACGTAAGACTATAAACATAGAATTTACATCGGAAGCAAAGAAGGCATTTGAACAAATTAAAAAGAAACTATTAGAACAAGTCTTGTTAAACCAACCAGACTTTAGCAAAGGATTCGAACTCACTACAGACGCAAGTAACTCAGCCATAGGCGCAGTACTAAGTCAAGAGGGGAAACCAATAACGTTCATAAGCAGAACATTAAGCGAAACGGAACAAGGTTACGCCACCAACGAAAAAGAGCTTTTGGCCATAGTTTGGGCATTGAGCGACCTTAGGAATTACCTGTACGGGCATGCTGGAATTAAGATCTATACAGATCACCAGCCTCTAACATTCTCTATAAGCAATAAGAACCCAAACGCCAAACTTAAACGTTGGAGAGCGTTCATTGAAGACTTCTCTCCCGAGATAATTTATAAACCAGGCAAGGAAAATGTAGTTGCTGACGCCTTAAGCCGTCAGAACTTAAATCATTTACCGAGCTCAGACATAGGTACCTGTCATAGTGCAAAATCCAGTCAAGCCATAGATATCCCAAGAGTAAACAAGAAATTAAATCAATTTAAGAATCAAATTCATTTTCTGAAATCCAATATAAATAATATTAAGTCAACACAATTACACGGTAAGTTTTGGAGGCACCAAGTAGAATTCAAAGACTCGAATATAGTCAAAGATATGAAGGAAATAATCCACTCAAATGTGAATGCTATTTATTGTTCAGAGGAGACATTATTTAAAATTAAAAAAGACTTACTAAGAGAATTTCCTAATAGCAAATTTATACATACTAGTCTATTAGTTAAAGATATGGAGGATAAGGAAGAACAGATTAAGATCATAAAAGAAACACATGGTAGAGCCCATAGGGAAGCATTTGAAAACTACAAACATATAACTAGAGAGTATTTTTGGCCATTAATATTACCACAAGTTCAAGAATATGTTAAATTATGCGAAAATTGCAAACTAAACAAATATGACCGTCACCCAAGAAACAAGAGATCGGCGAGACACCAATTCCACAGCGAGGGGGAGAACGCATCCACGCTGACATCTACTATACACACAATAAAATGTTTCTTACAGCGGTAGATAGTTTTTCAAAGTATTTAATTGCACTCGAGGTAGAAAACAAAATTCACGCAAAAGAAACACTAATAAACATCCTGCCTATTTTTGGTGCAGTTGAGACTGTTGTCACAGATAACGAAAAAACTTTTTGCTCTGAAGCAACCAAATTAGATCTCACACGATTAGGCATAAAACTATACAACACACCTGTTAACCATAGTACTACAAACGGTATGATAGAGAAAGTACACAGTACACTTACAGAACTGATAAGACTGGATACTTATGATAACCCACACCAAACAATAGAGCAGCTTATGCCACACGCAATCAAACAATATAACGAAACAATACATTCAATAACGAATGAAAAACCAAATGAAGTTTTTCACAACTATGAGAAATACTCCTATATACCTGACCTTATTAAGGGAAAACAAAGTATGACACTCCACGTTAGAAACAAAGACAGACACAACAAGGTATACAAGGAAAACGACATAGTATTCGAAAAATCCGACAGAAGACAGACAAAAGGAAAACCTATATACGTTAAGAGAAAAGTTAAACAAAATAATAAAAACACAGTAATAGACTCTAAAAATAAGGTCATACACAAGGATAACTTAAGGAATTAATTTGATTAATTTTTTTTTAGATGACTATATTAATTGTACTGACGACAATTCTTTGGATAAGTAATTTACATGCAGAAGTGCAGTTAACTCGCAGATATTTAAAATCATAAGAGAAATAGCAAATAATAAATATAAAGACAGCGACGAAAGGGGTTACTTGTTGATCGATCATATAATTATAGAACTCACGGAGTTAATTAACACTATAAATTTAAGTAAAAATAAGATTTTGAATACTGTAGTATTTAACCAAAATAAAATAAGAGAAGTAATTAAAATTGAACCAGAAGATATCATGCTCATAGATGTATTAGACGCTTCAGAGTTCCATGTACTAGGAAATAAAGAAATCATTGTAACATATATTAAGTATCCAATAATAAAAGGAATTGGTAAACATTATAAAACATTTAGTGTACAAAAACCAGAAGGCAAATTAATTATACCAACTGAAATAACACGGTATAAGAATCGGTATAGTACCAATAATTGCACACAATAATTAAATATTAAAATATGTAAACAAAACAATAAACCTAACTGCTTAACAGAAATCTTTAATAAAGGTATTTCAAAATGTGAAAGAATTTTAGAAAAAAACCCAACCATAAGTCATATTAATCATAACCATATTGTAACCTCAGGGGATGTAAACATTAATGATAATTTATAATTTGGTACACAACTGATACAGTATACTGACATTGTAACTATTAATGGAAAAGAATTTGTAAATTTAGAAGTAAGGATAAATAAACATATTAAGACAAAAACGGAGTCAGAAATAAGAATAATAAATTATATAGAATCAAATGATGAAATGTTACAATTCACAAATATTGATTATATACAACCATATGTCGAAAATGTAAAAGATCACCCAATAATATGGGGACTGACAATAAATATCTTATTTATAGCTTGTGGCTTATCTATTTATAAACTAACCATTATATACAAAGCATACAAGAGTAAAACCGATACCGAAATGTCCTTATCTGAAACCGCAGAGGACGTTGAAAGGAACCTGGACGAGATCAGATTTCAACGTTTGGGACAAACGTCTACTGGCGAAGGGAGGAGTTAATTCCATTGAATTTTTATATAAATTCACATATGGCCCATGGAGGAAGAAACTCTCTTGCATGGAATTCTCCAAACATCTGGAAGCCATAAAACGAAAATAGCCAGCGTTGAAGATATCGCATTCCAGGAAAATGCGTACGTGATCTCTTGAACATATGCTGGCACGCTGGCAGTATGTAAAAATAAAGAAAATAAAGGTTCATCATCCCTGAGATGGATGATGAAAAGTTAGTCTAAAATACACCACGATTAAGAGAAGACATTCTCGACTCCACTAGCATTAAATATAGATTAAGTTTTATTTATAGTGATAAAATAAGGAATTAAATAAATAGAAAACAAATAAAATATTATTTTGAATTTCATTTGTTAACTCAGTGCAACACTTGAATTGATTTTGTGTTCGGTGTGAAATTGAATATTGAAAATTTAGATTTGAAAGCACGAAACTTAAAGTGTGGAAAGTGTTTCGTTAGAAAACTTTAGTAATTTGATTAATTTATATTTAGAATATAAGACTTTAAGTTAATTAAAATGAATAGGTAGCTTTCAACATTATAAATACAGAAAAATCTTTTAAATTTCAATTTAAAACTCTTATAACTATTTGATATTCCTTTAGAACTGCAAGCTTATATCATTACGGAACATACATAATATTTATTTATTATAATTTCGATTCAAAAGAATAATTCTTATATGTTGTATGTTGGCTTACAGTCTACTGCCTATTTCAGCATTTAGTCTAATTTATTGCAATGAATTATATATTGAAACAATAAATATTTTCAACAAATCACAAAGATAGTGGCATTTATATTATATCATTATATTTTTATTTGGAACTTGAGCTGATATAGTTGGAACTTCTTAAAAGTCAGCTAAACTTGATACGCAGATACACATTACACGAAATAATTTCAAGTAAACATTTGGAATTTAATAATTTGGTGACCAATTTTTATCCGACTTACCTTTTGAAATTATTCACGCCTCGCCACTGGTATTCAGAAACCAACTTATCTTTCTTATAGGAGAAGATAACTCTTATCAACTCCAATTTCCTTTTCCAAAATTCTGTAGACATACTTTTGTTCAACCTTCCTACTCTAAGGAAAACATTATCTCCATATTCAAACGATACCTCATACCCAACATAATAAACGGGCTCATGACCAATGAAGAAACCATGGAAATAATCCAAAACCTTTACCCACTTTACTTTAAAAACTATAAGATCCGCTTCACTCAAACAAAAGTTACTGATCTGCCCAACCCAGCTGAACAAGAAGAACATATTCTTAAAATTCATAATAGAGCTCATAGGAATGCACGAGAAAATAAAACGCAACTACCCCAAAATTACTATTTTCCACAGATGAACGCAAAAATCAATAAACTAGTTGAACAATATCAAATCTGTCAAGAGCACAAATATGATCGACAGCCGCAAAAACCTGAACTCAAACCAACTCCCATTCCTCAATATCCAGGCCATATCCTACATATAGATTGTATAGATCTATTCAACCGAAGGCAATCTAGTTCTCAATGCTTTGGACAAATTTTCAAAATACGCGCAAACAAAAATCCTTAAATCAAGAGCAGTACAAGACATAATGGAACCTTTAAGACAAATCTTATTTGTTTTCGGTGTTCCTAAAATTGTCGTCTTTGACAATGAAAAATCGTTTAGTGCAGCTTCAGCATCCATATGTTTTCTCTTGAAAGATCAATTAAAAATAGAAATTTACAAGACACCCCCGCATTCTAGTACAGTTAATGAACAAGTGGAACGGTTCCACTCTACACTCTCAAAAATAATGCGTTGTCTGAAAACTGAAAAGATTCATAAATCATTTCTTTGGAATATTAGATAGATCAGTCTACGAATACAACTGCTCAGTTCATTCTACAATAGGAAAAAAAACCCATAGAAGTATTCTTTGGCAGAAATTTTAGCACTGACCCAGAACAGTTTGAAAAGGCAAGAAAAGAAAACATAATAAAATTGCAAGAAAAACAAAACAGTGACTTAAAGCATCATAACAAGAAAAAACACCCCATAAAAAATTACTCTCCTGGTGATATCGTTTATGTCAAAATTAACAAAAGATTTGGCTCAAAACTAACACCCCGCTACAAAAAGGATAGTCAAAGAAAATAAAACCAAAACTATTGTAACAGAATCCGACAAAATAGTACATATGTAAATCAAATATAAAAAGTTGAAATCTACTTTTCTTTCCCTACAGGTACTTTATCCCTTTCGTCATCACAGAAGTTAGAATACTCGATTATTCTAATTCAGAAATAATTGTTCTAATACATGGGATTGCGAGAATCCAAACCGGACACATCAAATTCATCCACATCATAGAATAGCTCCCTATGAAGACTATATAGCAAAAACTTCATCCCTCCCCATATCCCATATATCCACATGTGAAAATTAAAGCATATTGGATTTTATTTTCTGAGACCATAAAGATGATTTCCACAAAGTTTAAAAAAAATCAAAAATCACGAAAAATTAATTTTAACGAATTTTAGACGTTTTCATATGGAATGACTCATATGCATAAATATTGATTACGAGGAGACAGGTAAGGGGGCGCTTCGAGTGTTCCTCTTCATGATTGTACTATTCCATTATATATACAAAGCCAATGGTTTATTTGAACTTTTAAATAAAGTTTTTTAGGAACGTAAGAAGAAACCGCTGAATCTAAAATGTGCCGAAACAGAGTAAAAGCTTGTTTAGTATCTTTACTGCTTAAGATATGTTGCCAATCTACTGTGTTTAAATAAGTTTTTATGGAATCATAATCGGCTTTTTTAAAATCATACAATTGTGAATTATTTTTAGATTTAGATTCATTCAAAATGGAAAAATTAAAAACTATTTCAACAGCATTGTGATGAATGCTATTTTCCAACATTTTGTAAGATGGTTCATTACATTGAGTTTCAAGGCAATTATCAATAAAAATTAAATCCAAAATACGACCAATAGAATTAGGAATATTGTTGATTTGATACATATTTAAGGCTGACAAACTATCAATAACATTATATTCATAATATTACATTCATAATATGTACATACTTACATACAAGTGAAGCTAATATAAGCGTGTTAAAAAAAAAAGTTAAAAATCAGATTCATGTAATACCTACTGAGTAACTAAAACGTAACATATAATCATACTTGCGGACCTTATAGCTGAATCAGAGATAATTATACAGCCAGCACCTAGATTGCGCTGAAGTTTCACTTTCTTGTGTAGGTTAACTTTTGAAATATTGTTATACGACATTAATTTTTGTTTTAATTTACTTGCATTCGGAGGATCCATTCATTCAAATTATCAATCAGCCATGGCCGTTTTTGAATCTTATCTAAAGCATCATGCAGTCCAAAGTTTTTATTTTTTTCCAAAATATCAGAAACTTCTTTTGCTCCCCAATCGAATATATTGCCTAGAATAAATAATAATTGAAGTTGAATAAATACAAAAAAAAGGAAATATACACATATTGAAAAGAAATATATACATTACTATGGGTTCATTCCGGGTTCGAACGGGATAGATAGATAAAAATAGAAAAGCAAGCAGATCGTATTAATGGTAGTTTTTGAGTTGAGTCAAAAGTCTGTTTATGTATAAAAAAAAAATTAAAAGAAATCTATCCCACGGGAACCATACATTTTAAGGGGATCAAAAGTAGCCCGTGTTATTCCAGGCTATATTCTTATCTGTGGCAAATTTAATTCAAATCAGCTGTTCTGTTGCCATTTAGCAACAAACATCCATGATGTTTTTATCCAAGCTTACACATTTGTAATATTATTAGGATTAAAATATAATTGAAAATTATAAAGTTAATATTAAAGCGAGTACTATGTAGCTACTGGGTCTTTCGGCTCTGATGTTTATATGTATATTACATACAATTATAATTGTTTAAAAAGGTATTTTATAAATTATATAACGAGTTTTTATTTACATATCAAAGAATAAATACTTTCATTTCTAGGGTATGTGAATTTTTGTTTCTTATATTAAGGTTAGACAAGAATTCTTAAAAGTTATCATAACTATTATTTTTAATAACTTACAACTAACTTACTGGCCTTATACGGACACGCTTAGTTGAACTAGTAACTTAATACTAATACCTTTCGACCTAAGAACCTCCTTAAAACTAGATATCTAGGTACATATGCATATCTTTTTTATTACCAAGAAGAATTGAAAACTTAGTTACTATAAAGGTTTTTTATTATACTTTATTAAACTTACTTACTAAATTAAACTAAATAAAACTTTATAACTACTTACAAACTAGAACAGCCAAAGCAAGCACTTTTTTTTTTTTTGTGAAACCACGACTTTCCTTACCTAAACCTATGTAAGCTGGCCAAGATCAAAAGACTTGGTCAAGTTTTTAAATATCACTTTGCGTTTGCAACCACCAAAACAGTTTCTCCTACTTCACCCTATCTCTTCGGTCCCGATCAGACACAGTTCTGAACCGAAGGCGGTTAGCTTCGTCCTGTGCGAGGATGTCTCGACTATAAAAAAAAGTCGTCTATCTACAGTTCTGCGGCTGACGTGTTAGATTAGCGGTACGACCTCTCTATCATGTACAGCAGTATAGCCCCAACTATCTAAATAAAGGAAAGCTTAAACTCATATTGGGTTTTTCAACAGGGACGCTACAAAAGTAGAGCGACAGGGACAGCAAACGATGCCATATTTCTTGCCGCTTTTTTGACATTTCTCTTCAGTAAGGTTTGTCATTTTATGATGGAAAGATATATAGAAATTAGGAGTCAGTGGCCTCAACGTTAAGAGCGTCCAATTTATTGTCGTCATAATTTCTGGCGGAATGGCTTCGTCAATAAACAAAATATGCGGTATTGGTCAAGCAGCAATCCACACGTACTCCATGAGTCATCATTGCATCTCGAAAAAATTACGGTTTGGTGTGGTTTATGGGCCGGCGGCGTCATTGGGTCATACTTCTTCCGTGATGATCAAGACCGGCACGTTACTGTGAATTCGGATCACTACCGTTCCGAATATTTCTGGCTCTGTTCATATAAGTATGAATATAAATAAAAGTGTAGTAAAGAACCTTGGCATTTGATTAGATCAGTATGCCAAGCTCTTTACTACACTTTTATTCGCCAGTGGTTATGGGTTTGGTCATACATTGATTTTCAACTTCAAGTCACCACAATATAGGTGGATCTCGTCGAAATCACGCTGCAAAAGAATTGTGATAACCACTTTTAAGGCTGTTTTGTACGCTATACGTCATCGGCGTACGCAATTGCCTGAGTTAGAATACCTATCAAATCGCTGGTCTAAATGCGAAATAGAATCGGCGAGTTAACGGCTCCTTTTTAATATCAAATACTGTGGCAGAAGTTACATTGACACTCTTGACAACAAACTTTTTACCATTGAGCTTGACATAAATCATATACATATAGATCCCTTCTAACTATACGAAGGACTTTTACAAGTCAGCCGGATAGGCACCAGTACTGTATTCTGGATTTGTTCCATTGGATATCAGGTACAAACTTTAACGCGGAATGAATGGTGTCATGTCCCGCCTTGAAGCCGAACTAATTATCCGGTATGATTGAGATTTGCCGAATTGGAGGTATCCTTTCCCTTTTTTGGGAGAGGATTTACCACAGCTGTGACGAAAATGTGGATTGCTCCTGAGGTAAATATCGTTGTACAATGTTGGATATACCATCGCCACCTGAAGACTTTTTTTTTCTTTTTCTCCCATTGTTGCTCTATATACCAGTAATCATCCATGTGACATATGCCTTCAGGCAGACCCTGTAGAATACTTTGTATTTTTTTTAAACAGTAAACGCTTAAAATATAAACGACTAAACGGGGTTAAAAATGTAGTAAATAGTTGACTGCAGTATTAATATTAAATATTGGTATATTTGAAGCGATCGCGTTATCTTCCGGCATTTCGTAATTTATTTTGTTGAATATTACTTTGACACGTCTGAGTAATGTCTAGGTGAAGATTCAACTAATTTTATTAAGCATACAGTTCTGTATATACAAGAGAACAGTGGCGAAGCGTCCATATAAGTCGATTATTTCCGACTTACCTTTTGAAAATTAAATCCTTTACAACTTTGGCTACACGAATATAATTTAATCCCACATCTGCACACGCTGTTAACAATACTTTAACAACTTTGCTTTCAATTTTACTCTACACACAATGTATACACATGTTTGCTTTTCAACTTACTCCTTAACAAACACAAAACTATACCATCAACAAAGTAACCCGAAATATGTCGGGTCACAAAACATTTCCCTGGATATAACAAATCGGTTATCTTTCCTCTTCTTTCATATACTGTTCATTGCGTTTGACACCTCTCTGTTCAATAAACGCTTTCTTATGGGAGAAAATAACCCGATTTTCTTCGACTTATTTTTTGGTGAATTTGTTTGTATCCCCAATTCCCCATGCTTTTTGACCTGACTCAGTCTAGCTGATGAATCATGTGTGTTGTGCAGTGCGCATGTCAATGTTGCTTGAGGTCGTGGTGGGTTTCATAGAAACAAAAATAACTCGATCACAGCGCTGATGAACCAACATGTATCAGGCAGGTTGACGTTGAAGATGTTTCTGCAATAAAATAACTTGCTTCTTTCCGACTTATTTTATGAATGTATCCACTGGAGTGGATCCTATATCTCAAAGGTTAAGGTTGCAACTTATTTGATAGTAGCTTGAATATTAGCTTTAATTTATTTTTGGCAGAAAGTCCAGAAAAAAACTGCAACTTTCATAGAGTGGAACAATTGGCCCTAATAAATGTGGATGTTACAAACAGGATTATACTTATTTAAAAATTCAAATTATAAGCAGAACGCAGTGCAACACTTGAATTGATTTTGTGTTCGGTGTGAAATTAAATATTGAAAATTTAGATTTGAAAGCACGAAACTTAAAGTGTGAAAAGTGTTCGTTAAAAAACTTTAGTAATTTGATTAATTTATATTTATAATATAAAACTTTAAGTTAATTATATATATATATATATATATTAAATGATATGTAGCTTTCAATATTATAAATATAAGAAAATCTTTTAAATTTCAATTTAAAACTCTTATAACTATTTGATATTCCTTTAGAACTGCAAGCTTATACCATTACGGAATATAATGTATGTATATTTATTATAATTTTGATTTAAAAGAGTAATTCTTATGTGTAGGTTTACAGTCTTCTGCCTATATTTCTGCCATTTAGTCTAATTTATATTGAAACAATGAATATTTTCAACAAATCGCAAAGACATTGGTATCTATATTACGTAATTATATTTTTATTTGGAACTTGAGTTGGAATAGTTGGAACTTTTTAAGATTCATCTTAGCTTGATACGCAGATACACATTACACGAAATTATTTCAAGTAAACATTTGGAATTTAAAATTTTGGTGACCAATTTTTCTCCGACTTACCTTTTGAAATTATTCACGCCTCGCCACTGCAAGAGAATAGATATTTACATATGGTCATGGCTTCGAGAAATGAAACCGAGTGGCATTTTTTTTTTTTTAGAATTTACCACTATTATGCTCATTTTTAGAGAGAATACATCTCATAGGAACGATCGATATCATTATCAACAGTATAAACATTTCTAGTTTGATCTAAGCCACAGTTAAAGCCAGGCTGTTGAGCTCTTTAAAAATGACCGGAAATTCAAGTGCTCGTAAAAAGGTAATTTATATAATTTTTAATAATTTATTTTTTTTGAATACACTTAAGTTTTCAAGAAAAGATCTTACCTTACCTGAATATCTCATTTTTTTGTCAAAAAAGAAGTTTCAAGTTTGTAAATTTTAAATAACCAAATTCGTGTAATTCGTGTAACGTTATAAGACAAAATTCCTTAAAAGTTTTTTTACTCTTCATATGAAAGTTTTAGAAATTGAATTTTTTGAATTTTATTGAGTATTTTGTATTTATTTAACAAAACTAAAAAAATATATAGATATAAAGCGACCATTTTCATTTAAACAATAGTTAAGGATGTGTAACACTATAAGACATTTTTTGTTAAAGTCAATGAAGATGAAGTTTAAGACTTTCTTGGACTTCAAAAATATTAGTGAACTGTCTTGATTCTTTATTTATATGCCAAATTATTTATCTGCTTCAAATTTGACGAAGAAAAATTTATTTTAAAGGAAATTTTAAAAATATTTTACCTGCTTTTCTAAAAAAACACAACATTTACTGTAAAGGACTATAACTTCTTACAGGGTTGTCCAATTTCTTTGATTTTGGTTTTAATGGATTAAGCATCGAAAGCTACCCTAAAATCATGTATCATATGATGTGGATGTACTCAAAGGATTAAATGAGTTTGTTTTACCTGGACCACCACCCACCCTCCCCCCTTAAAATACGATTTTACAAAAATGGGAATTTTGGAGAAGTTTTTGTTGTGTTGCATAGAATGATGTTTGGTGTCGATTCGAATCATAAAATTTCTTAAATCAATTTTTTTGGACCTTTCGGTTATATTTTGGCTTTTTTATCCGCCCATTTACGTTATAACAAAAAATGAAGTACCTTATGGTAAATAAATTATTTTTTTATATAAATTTGTTTTCCTGTTTATACTCTACTAGAATTTTTCCTTTCAGTCATATTTTCACCAATTTTCACACAAGAATTCGGAAGGTAACGTTATAAGACTTTTTTCTGTAACGTTATAAGACACACATTTGACCTCAAATAACACATACAAACATAACTTTTTCTTAAACAAAAAATGGTAAACTGTTAATTGGAATTTTATCTCAATTCTCTAAAAGAAAAAAAATTAATTAGCACACCAATTTCGCAGAGTTTTTTAAATATGTCCAGTAACCTCAACAGCTACTTCCAAAATATGTAACGTTATCAGCCAATTCGGAGGGGAATATTTAAAAATCTAAAAGAGATAATTAAAAACCTTTTTCTACAAAAATTAGATTTTGGAGAGATCTTTCAGACGTATGTTTAAAAATCAGATAAGCATTGCAATTTTTCTAGTAATAAGGAAAAAACACGTACAATGTAACGTTATAAGACGGAAGCCATGACCATATGTATGTGTACATTGTATGTTCAATAAATAAATAAGGCTATTGCATTACAGATTGGCCCAGCAGCGGGTATGGCAAGTTGTATTTTTTGTTGTCCGTATTCGCCAGTAAGGCATAGCGGATTTGGTACCATATTTTGGCTTTGGAAGAGCTAGGACTAATTGCAGAGTTAAATTTTGTAAGCTGAGTGATTTAGCTGTTTTCAGTTATCTTCGAAATTCAGCATTTTTCTTTTTGAAAAGAATTAAAGGCCCTATTATCTAAAACAACTAATACCCAAGTTGAGTTGTAATCCGGCAATCGGTATTACCGATCACAACTGGTTGACTGTCACTAGTCAACCAGTAGTCAACTAAAAAATGTTTGACTTTTTGTGTGTGTTCGGGGTATTATGTAAGCCAGTTGAGTTGTCTCTCAGTTGTGATCGTTGTCAAAATTCACCAACTGCTATATTTAGGGGTTGTGTAGTGCATTTGTGTGTACAAAAAAAGGAACACACCAACAGCGAATGCAAAAGCAATTTAATTGAGAAAATGGCGAGAAAAAATTTAAGTTTTACAAATAATAATATAAACATTTGCAAGAAAATAATTTTTTAGACTTATAATCACAAAACCTGCCAATTCGAGAGGTTGATTGAGATTCTATAGCAGAAACCTGAGCTGGCCAGAGGCAAAGGACAATTCGGTTCGACAAAAAAAACTGTTGAAATATTCGGTTTTCTTTTGTTCTTACTGTATAAAAACAAACATAATTAATTTCATACTGTACATTTATTTATGGCAGATCTTATTCAACATTCTTACTCAATATTTTTGATCTCAAACAATCGACAAGCTCACTGATCATTTGGTTAACGAAGAAGAGCTTCTTAATTCAAGGTCAAATGAAATTGAACGAGCTAGCACATCTGAGGCTGCGTACATGGCAAGCAGTAATTAGAAGAAGCCTATCAGAAAAAGGAACAACAACAATAACGCAAGTAGTACATCAAAGCGCAAAAGGTAAATGCAACTATTGTTCAAAAGAGGGTCAATGGGCTAGAGTGTCTCAAGAAACAACAAGATCAACAGGACAAGAATTACGCTCAATCCTTTGTGGTGCAATCTGGACAAAGAGCTGAATCTTTTTCATCTTTTACAGATAGAACAGGTTATTTAAGTTGGGTACATCGCATCGAGAGCTTCAAATAAAATGCGAAATGTCTGGTTTGCTGATTCAGGTGCCACAGACCACATGTCTTTTCATAGGGAGGGGTTTAAAAACTATGTTTCTTTTGACCATAAGAATTTTTACGTTCGAGTTGGTGATGGTTTCTCATTGCATGCGGAAGGTATGGGTGATGCCGATGTCCAGGTACTCAATCATCAAGGATCTTCTCTAATACATACCATCAAAGACGTACTATATGTACGTACCACAACTAGATAAAAATTGTATATCTGTGCTCAAGGCAACAGAGAAAGGTTTAGGGTCATATTTGAGGAAGGTGCCTGTTAAAATAATTTATAGGCGACACTTTAAGTTTTATATGCATACTTCATTTATTATTATTATTTATAATTGAATTCATTTAACAACTTAAGATATTAATAATTACAACATATGCGAGAACTTGACTTAAGTAGAGCATGGAAAAAAACTAAAACTGAACTCACAAAAATTGGCGCATAAACTACTTAATGTGTAATCTCACATATGTACAGAGAGTCAATCACAAACTGTTGATTTACATAATTCAACAGTGCCGATAGAGTGGTTTTTGTTGAAAGGTGGACAGCTGGTTGTGGATGGTTTTAGAGATCACAAGCTTTATAAATTGAATCTAAAACCAATCAAGAATATGGAAATAAATTCCCTACCTTCTGAGTCATCTATGATGCTATGGCACGAGCGTTTTGGACATGCAAACTTTGACATGCATGTCAGGAGATGTATAAAAAGGACGTCGTCGAAAGTTTGAACATGAAAAGTAGAAAAACAAAATAGGACCATCGTAGAAAGATCTAAGGCAATTTTGCATGCTCGAGATTTGCCACAATATCTTTGGAGTGAAGCTACAAATACCTCTGTTTACTTGAGGAATATACTAGCATCGCGAACTTTAAATGGAGTGACACTCTTTTGAGAAATGGTATGGAGTAAAATCTTCAGTGACACATCTTAGAGTTTTTGGAGTTTCGGGTAACAAGGCGTATAGAGTTTATGACGCAACAAACCGAAAGATTTTCATTAGGAGAGACGTCATATTAAATGAGATTCCTACAATGCCTCACGTTGTGATTGAAAAATCTTCTAGTTCAATAAAAACCTCCAACGAAGACCAGTATGATGATCGGGTTAAAGGTACAGAAGAAAATAAGAAAACTGGTGCAGTCAAACAATAATGGAAACATCCAAAGTTGCTAATTCCAAGAGAGCCATATCCAATGCGTAACAAAAAAAGTTTCTGATAGGGAAGTAACAATGGCTGAGTTGTGCCTGGTGCAGTTAGACCCATTTGATCTGGAGGAAGCGATGGAGACTGAAGATTCAGAAAAATGGTTGGAAGAAAGAATTATGAACTCGAGGCACTTGAAGAGAACAACACTTGGATGTTAGTTCCTAGACCTGTTAGTAAAAATGTAATCACGAATCGTTGGATCTTTAAGAAGAAGTACAAAGCTGATGGTTGCATTGATAAATACAAGGCCCGATTAGTGGCAAGGGGCTGCTCACAAAAGCGTAGTGTGGATTATGAGGAGTCTTTTGCACCGGTTGTAAGATATGAATCGATAAGATGTCTGATAGCAGTTGCAGCAGCTTTTGATCTCAACATTTACCAATTCGATGTGAAAACGGCCATTTACACGGAGATATCGAAAGTGAGATTTTTATGGAACAGCCGTATGGTTTTGAAGAGGATGATCGTGTATGTCTGATGAAAAGAAGTCTGTACGGGCTAAAACAGGCATCACGCCAGTGGAACAAGAAGCTAGTGAAATTTCTGTTGGAGTTTGGATTAAAACAATCAAACATGGATTAATGCGTGTTTTATAAGGAGTCAAATCGTTTTTATCTTGCGTTGTATGTGGACGATGGACTTGTTTGCGGTGATGATATGGATGCAATTCGGGAGCTGTTAAAGCAGTTACATAACGAGTTCAAGATAACATACAAAGAAGCGGAGTTCTTTGTTGGAATGCAAATCGAGAAGGACAAAGGGTACTAGGGCGTTTTTATTATAGCGATTGTGTACCTGTTTCAATTCCTGCCGATCCAGGTATGAAGTTTACAAAAACAGGTAATGTTTCTGATGATTCAGAAACTAAATTGTTTCCTTTTCGGGAGGCTATTGGTTCTTTAATGTGTTTAATGATTTCTACCAGACCAGATATAGCTTTTATCGTCGGAGTTCGGAGTCGCTACATGGAGGACCCAAAACAAATGCATTGGCAAGGTATAAAACGAGTCCTTAAATATTTAAAAGCTACTCTAACACATGGAATAACATATGGAGTGGGTACAAAAGCGGAAAAGCTAACAGTTTTTTCTGATGCTGACTGGGCAGGTGATGTTGATACCAGATGTAGTACAACTGGATGGATTTTTTTCTCAATGGGGGACCTGTAGCTTGGAGTTTAAGAAATCAAAGCGTCATAGCAACATCAACCACCGAAGCAGAATTTGTGGTATTATGTTCAGCGACGAAGGCTACTGTGTGTTTGCGATGAACTTTATCAGATTTTGGATGTTTGCAGACCAAACCAACAAAGATGTTTTGCGACAATCAGATGGCCATTACAATAGTTAAGAATCCGGAATCATCAAGAAGAACTAATCATATTGATACACAGTTTTTCTGTACATGTGACCAACAAAACCGAGGATATATACATGTGGAGTTCGTTTCTACTGATAACCAACTAGCTGATCCGTTGACCAAACTATTTGCTAAGGAGAAGTTCTGCAGATTTAGAGAACTTTATAGAATTTTCTAACTTTATTAAAATTAAATATTATATATAAAAAAAAAACGAGAGGGAGTGTTAAAATATTCGTTTTTCTTTTGTTCTTACTGCATAAAAACAAACTTAATTCATTTCATACTGTACATTTATTTGACAGATTTTGTTCAACATTCTTATGGCGTTTTAAATTGGCAATCTGGAAGCAGAAAAAAGCATTCTGAAGCGTTCAATTGGGCAAAAGTGACAGTTCTGATTCTGAAAAAGAATTTCAAATCTCTTCTGGATTTGAGATCAGAACTTCGAAGTGATTGCATGAAATTATAATTAAAATATAAGAAAATGGAAAATAATATTGAAAATATCTTAACAATAATTATTCCTAATTTTTTCCGTACATAAATGCACATATGTAGTTAACACAAGTCACATTTTACCAATACAGTCACATTAAACTTCAATTTTTTCAGAATTCAGAAAAACTGTTCAATTGGGATTCTGCATCGACTTCCAATTCCGGATTGGCAATTAAAAACGACATTACTCATTACTTTCGATCTTTCTCTTTCAATAAAAATTCTTTGGTCAAACAAAAACGCTGTGGTTGTTTCAAATAATCTTTGATTTCCTTTAGCACATAAACAAATGCGTCTTTGTCGAGTTGAAAATAACTTATAAATCTGCAAAAAAACGGATACATTAAATCAACACTTCTCATCAAAGAATTTTTTTACAAACAATACTTTTGTTTGGAAGTTCCAATGGATTGGAGTGATCTTGAATATTTTTTCTTATCAGCGCAACATTGAAGGGATTATCTTCTTCCGAATTTACAAAAAAAAAAAAAAAATATAGAACTCTCCATTTCGTATAATTTTATCTTTTTAATAAAATTTTGTACTGAATTCAAAACTTTGAAATAGTATTTTACTTTACACAGCTGATTTTGACACAAAACAAGCTCAGAAAAATAGGCAACGTACTTGGTCTACTCAACTGAAAAAAGTTGTCTCCCATAATGCGAATTTTTTTTGCAGTTGTCTTCAAATTGAATTGTCTTGATTACAACTCAACTAAGTTAAGTTCTAAAGTGAGCTATATACCTTTTTTATTAGAACAGCTATACCTACCTTGTGTAGAGGCAGTATTGCAAGGAAGGTTAATAAAATAACCGCAATAGGTGTTTGGAATAAGCAGCGCAAAATCTAAAAAAACAGTGTTTTTCTTGGAGGCAAACTATAGATGGGTTATGTAATATTGATATTGATATTTATTTCTCAATCAGCTGTACATCAAGATAAACTTATAAGTAGTACAGGATATATGTACATATAGCAAATGATTTTAAATACAAAAAAGAGAGGTGCGACCCACACTGATAGTTTCCCATTATGCATAATTTGAAAACTTGGCGTTGCTGATATTAATCGATTTACTTTTGATGCTGATTGTTAACAATTTTACTAACAAATTGTCAGAGATGTTTAAGCGGAAAAACAGTATTAACTAATTTTTCTTAACTTTTTGTAGTTTTGTATTTGTTGTAAGAAATGTCAATTTGATATTCGTCAATATTTTATCATTTTTTAGGTATTGACAAATGCATTATGTTAAAAATAAAATACATTTGAAGTCAATAGCATTGCTTGTTGGGATTATATTTAAGCAGAAAAACAATTTTTGACACTTTTCGGTAAATTTTAGTTTTGGTTTTATTTTTCGTAAAAAAACTGCCAATTCGACAAAAAAGTACCATATGTTCAAAATTCTATTACACAAAAAATGAGATAGATTCGAAGTTAAAATGATTGACAATTTTGGACATATTCAAGTCAAGAAACTATTTTGACATTTTTTGGTAAATTTTTGATTAAGTTTTTTATTTTTTGTAAAAAGACTGTCAATTCGATATTTGTCAAAATTGTAGTATATATTACTAATTGTATTTTGTATAAACATAAATAAGTTTGAAGTCAATATCGGTGCTCATTCTCAAAATATTCAAGTCAAAAAACACTTTTTACCAACTTTTGGAAGAATTTTTATTACTTTTTTATTTTTTGTAAAAAAACTGTCAATTCAATTTTTTTCAAACTTTCACCAGATGTAAAAAACATCGTTTCCCATAATAGAAAATAGTTTTGAAGATAATATCATTTTTCCTTCATTGTATATTTTCGCGCCAAAATTTTTTTTTTTAGTTTTTCAATTTTTAAAAAATAACGATAAGTTGAAAATTTTCAAAATTTATATCAAATCTGTATCACATTACAATGTATACAATAAAATTCATTTAAGTCAATGGCACTATCTATTCCTGAGATATTTGCTTCCAACCAAAATTTTTTTTTAAACTGCTATAGTGAAAAAACCGCTTGACCAATTTTTATAAAAGTCCTTTCTGCATCTTTCGAAGTTATAACCTGTCGAACAAAATTTAATTGGAGTCGATATCTTTACTCGTTCTTGAGATACCGTGGACGAAAAAGGGTATCTCGAACGTACGAACGTACGAACGTACAAACGTACGAACGTACGTACACAAGCACACACAGACATCTCTCTACAAATGACGGATCTAGATTCTAGGAACCTTGAAACGTCCAGATTTGTCAAAAATTTCAATTTGACAAATCGGACCCATTACAATAACTCCCTATGGAAAGTTAATAATAAAATAACAAATTTGCAAAAATGAATTAAAGTTAATTAACAAAAATAAATGAAATACATAAAATACAATAGTTATACATTAAAAATGGACTTAAATGAAAAGTATTAAAAGGCAAAAAACAAAACACATGAATGTAAATTAAAAGTTATGTGTCTCAACTAAAATTAAAATGATTAATTTAAAAGAATATTCAGTTCACATTCGAGAAGTATTTAAAACAAATTTCTTGAAACTTTCTGCTTTCGATTCTAGACCTCATATGACAGTGAAGGTTAATCCACAGTCTAACAGCATGAACGAAAAATTGCCTGCGCGATGACTAGAAAAACAAAAAATAAGCCTGTCTTGGGGAGTTGGAATAAATGAAATGTGAATTAAATTAGCAACCTTGGTTTTTGTTTGCCTTCTGCGTCTATCTTAAAGCATTGGAAAATGCCTGTAAACCCCTAGGAGTTTAAATCACTGACTATTTCAGCTTCTGTACTTAAATGGGCAGGGAGCGTATGATATTGCCTTGAATTGGTTAAGAGGGTCGTGTAATTTAACATTAATAATGCAAATGTTAGCAAGGTCTTTGGTTTCAAGAAAGTAAGTGCATTTTTTTGCATGGGTTGAGATGGGTTTGTTTATATAGAGGGAATCACAATAAAGCGGGGATTTTTTTGGTTTAATTTCAAAGGGAGATTGGGAAAAGTGGGAAAAGAATTTATGGGAAAGGGGTTAAGTTTGGTTCTTTTCTTTGGTTGGGATGAGGGATCAGGGGATCGGGGTCAAGGAGACGGAAATGATTTCCTAACAAGCTCTGCTCTCTAGCTATTTTAGCACAAGTTTTGCAAATATACAATAGCACTAACACTCATTTGCTTACCATTGAAAAAGAAATACAATAAGAAAATCACGGTTAACAAAAGAGAAAACCGGCTTTTTCACTTGGCAAAGAGATAAATTGTGTTCAACCAGCTGCAATGTACTACTCCGAGCAGAAACTATAGCTTTTTAGAGTTCAATGAGCTAAATATTCTGTGCAGGTTGATGAAAACTGTTAAATCAGCAGATGTCATTATTCTATACTACTCAAAAGAAAATAGTGCCCATTAAGTTTTTTGGCTTTCATAAAATAAAAAAATGTGGTGGAGTTTTATTTTAATTTAAATTTAGTTAATTGTCAAGAAATTGAGTACACCTAATAAATACGGATTTTTTTATTCAAATTACAAAAAAAACACATATTTTGTGAACATTTTGAATGCACCCTATTTTGTTTTGAGTACATTATTATTATAGTCCCTTTCATTTTAGTTGCGCTGAATTTAACATCTGATGTATGACGTTTTTGCTTGGATTTGCTCTGACAGTTTTCATGAACCTGCATTGCACTACACTATAAATTTTGTGGTTGAACAGTGGTTTGACAAACATATTTGATAATGTGAACGTATGTTTGTCAAACCAGGAAGGATTCTTAAAAAGTTTTCAATAAGTGTGTATCTATAACAAAAGAAAAAAAACGAGGTCAACAAATTGAAGGTAAAATAATGTATGTTCTTTTTAGCCACTCCTTTGTCCATATTCTTTTTCTTTTATTTTTTTTATTTCGTTTTTCTTCTCTTTCATCTACATATTTCTATAATAACAAGAGCTGCTACTAGTACGTCCGCCATGACTAAAATTAAGAGACTGACGTTTGACAACGTGTTTGCCGAACATTAACGGTGAGGCTTCAAACTATCAAGTTATCATCAAGCAAATTTGTCATACATATTTGATAGTGTAAACTCCCTATTATCCAAAGTTTTGGTACCATTTTTTTAGGTAAAAAAATTAAAAACGATGCCCAAAAGATTCGCCTTTTTAATAAATGTATTCAAATTTATATTTTCACTATTTTCGTATCCTGCAGGTGTAATTCCACGGCAGAAAGGTCACAAAACATGAAAACAAAACTTAACCTTTTCAATACGAAACCATCAATTATTATAAATAGCATCACCCTATGGAAGTTCAAAAACTATTTTTATTTTTTGAATAGGTACCACAAAATAAAATCATTTTAAATTAAGTAGTTCCAGTGTTTAATAATAATTGGTGTAAAACGTTATACCGAAAATTAATAATTTTAAGTTTTTTCGTTGTGTTAGCCGGTAAGTAACACTTAATTTTAGTTTTTGGAAATATGTAAAACATATTAATTTAAAAAATATTTTTTAAATACAAAAATTTAATATTATTTTGCTAAATTAGATTTAAATCTTTTACGTGTAACGTGAGTAACCATTATTCATTCTTTTTAAATTATTTCAGTTATCGAGAATCTAAATTTGTTAAATTTTATTTTTCTTCCACGTTTTAGTTTCATATTTAATTTTTAATTAATTGAGTCCACAATGTGAAACATGAGTTACTTTTATTAACTTAAAATGTAAAGTTATTAACATCGGTCCGATTTGTCAAATTAAAATATCTGCAAAAGAACACTTGATACCTTATTTTAGTTGGAGATTCATTGTAGCAGAAAAACTTAAATAAATTCCAAGATTTCTTAGCACACATACGTTCAAAATATTTGCAAAAAAGGCAAAAACAACTCAGCTTTATGCGGTATATATATACATAGGTACATGTGCATCAGAGTTACCATAGGAATTCATAAAAATTATTTTTAAAATGTCTTAACTCATCTTTTCTGTGTTAAATTTACTTTCAACATGTGCATTACAAGTATAAAGTATATAATATAGCTTTGCTTGAAAAAATAAAATATAACATGAAAAAATTACTAACTTTGTTTTTAAATTTCATATAATAAAATATAATAATAATAATAGAATAATAAAATGCATCAAATATATCGCTTAAACAAAACCAACTGAAATATGGTAACATCAGGCCCAAAAGATGATCAAAACCAAAACAGTTTTTCTTTTTATTCCTCTCTATGGGCAGTGAATTGAAAAAAAAAAAAAAACAATTTTGTATAGTTATGTAGACACACACACAACTGTAAACAGGCAAGCAAATATGTGAAATTGTGAAATCAAAAACAGCTTTTTGTGCTTGACTATCAACCGACAAGAGCTTGATAGCCAAGGAGTAGTGGAAAAAATATGGGACATTTTTTTTGTATGGGGATGAGACATCTGTATAGTTTCTTATCTGTGCTACAAGGAAACTGTTTTACTCGGTTTACTGTTTTACTGTTATATCAAATTTATTGTCGGCTTTTTAATAATGAACAATTTTTTATTCATGTCAATCTAAAAAATTTACCTTTTTTATACATTATTATAGATTCAGAACGGTTTCTTCTCTGTTATTTATTAAATTTATTTTTCTTCGAAGACAATATTTTAGTTGTTTCCCTTTTTACGTAATTACATACAAAAAATAATTTAAAAAAAAGTAATGGTTTTCTTTTAATGACAATTTTATCACTTGAAGGATCTTTTGTGGTAGACAATTAGTTAGAAACAAATACAAAATTTTGTATGTAATCCTAATATTTTTGTATTTTAGAATGTCTTTGCCTTAAAATTATTTTAATATTTAGATGATAAACATCTTTGCTAGAGAATTTCGCTACAGAAATGTTCGGTCCACTGATTCAATAAATGGACTTAAGCGCTCCAGGGATATGTATATCCTTCCAAGCGGATTCAATTATCTGAAAAGAACATCAAAGAAGGTGTTTTTTTAGTGTAGGTAAATGTTTATTTTACGTACTCTAGAGATTCTCTTTTGGATTATGATCCGAGCTTTCCAATTCATATCAAATAATAGAACTGTCCGTGAAAAATAGTTTTGCGTTTCTAGCGGTGGTGTCCTTAGAGTAATTGTAGTGCTAAAACTTCCACATTACTAGCATATTCTCACCAGCCCAATTTAACAGTCATTCCTTTAGAATGCTTTTCGATATCTACATGTTCATATGTATTATTTATAAGCACGTTCATAATTATCATATATAAATTATCATATCATTGAACATGTCTAAATCTGAAGTAAGAATATTTATTATCTGTCTCTATCTATGAATTATATCTCTTGTCTTTTCCTATTCACAATTCATTATTCATTCCACGTTGCAATCGATCAAAGTACAGACGTATATAATTTTGAGGTTATAGAGTAACTAGTAGCAAGTTGTTTTTTATTTTAATGAAATAAAGATTATAATGAATTTTAATGGTTTCAAAGTCTCTTTATTTTCCACTCACACTTTTAGACACAAAAGTATTGGCGACGAGGAGTAAACTTAATTCCAAGCAATCAAGAAACAAAAATTTTCATCGAAGATCAAAATGGATGCCGAACAGCTCGCTACATTCATTCAAGCCATGACGAACATGACAAATGCCTTGCAAAATCAACCGGAGCATCCAAGAATAGCAAATGTTAATATAATATCAAATTTCGACCCATTCTACTCCAAAGTAGAACAATTCAAAAATTATAAAGAACGCTTAGAAATTCATTTCCAGATAAAAAACATATTCGAAGACAAAATAATGTGCGCTAAACTACTATTGCAATTTATTGGTTCGGCAAATTATTCTTTGCTGACGTCGCTCGCAGCTCCTAAAAATATTAATGAATTAAAGTATGACCAGTTAATTGCATTATTAGAAAAGCATTATTGCCCGAAAAAAAATTCATTGGTAGAACAACATTATTTTTTCACAGAATATCAAAATGAAAAAGACTCTATAAACGATTATGTGGCAAAGCTTCGATAGCGCGTGTTTCTACGAGCACAATTTATTAGAGGGCCACGAGACAATAACATTAGAGAGAAACTTCTTCAAGAAGAAAACTTGCAATTTGACAAAATAGTTGAACATGCAATTCAACTCGAAGCATCAAAGGTAGATTGCAAATTAATTGCAAACAAAAATAACTCAACAAATGTGGAAATCAATAAAGTTACCAATTCAATATATCGACAGCAGAATAAAAACCACAGCCATACTTCAAACAGCCAATCTCAACAGCGTTCAAAATCAAGAAATTCTAAATCATTCATCGATTACAAAAGCTTAGGAATCGAAGGATTATGTCTGCGATGTGGTCGGAATAATCACCTAGCAAATGATTGTAAATCAAATAGAATTCTTCTTAACTGTGAGTATTGCAAAAAAAACGTGGCCATGTCAAACGAGTATGCATACAAAATTTATTAATCAAATCGAATAAAAAACAAACGCTATTACAAGTCATCCAACAAATAATGAACAGTACGATTATTCAGACAACATACATCACTTAAATAAAATAGTTCATATTTATTCATAATTTACATTCATGTCTTGTTTTTTGCTTTGTATAATACTTTACTTTTAAGTCCATTTTTAATGTATAACTTTAATGTATTTTTTGTATTTAATTTATTTTTGTTAATTAACTTTAATTAATTTTTTAAATTTGTTATTTTATTATTTGTATTTAAAATCATTTGTTATATATCCTGTACTACTTATAAGTTTATCTTGATGTACAGCTGATTGAAAAATAAATATCAATATCAATATCAATTCCAAATCCGAAATATGTTCGATTGATGGTAGAAAATTCTACACATATGTTTTGATCAATGGGAAGCGTCAAGAATTCGAAATAGATTCCGGATCGGGATTTACGTTACTGCCGGAAAAAGATTTCATCAAACTTAATCTAAACGTTCCCATGTACAATGCAGACACAAGCTTTATTAATGCAAGCAAGCGAGGTAAAGAAAAATAAAGAATACAAATATGTATGGCTTAAGAACAATAGAATTTTAATGCATAAGTCGGAAGGTGGAAACGTCATCACAATAAGGTCTTTTGATGATTTAGCAAAATTATAGTGCTGTGCACAAATTTTTGTTTTTTTTCTTTTATTTTTTTCCAAATTTTTATATTTTTAAATTTCAATGAATTTTAATGAAGACCTTGTTGATGATTTTATCACCTTTAATTTTTCAAGTACAAATTGTTATAATGTATTTTTTGATAAAAAAATTTGTAATAATAAGATGTTTTTCGTTCATCAAAATGTTAGAAGCTTGAGAGAAAATTTTGCATCTCTTGTATCTCACTTGGATAGTTTAGTTTGCATTCCGGATTTTATTTTTGTTTCGGAAATATGGATCTATGATTTTGAATTAAATGATTATAATATACCAGGATTTAACTTTTTCGCGAACACAAATGATAATTATGCTGCCGGTTGTATCGGTTGTCTTGCAAAGGAAGAATATGTCTATGTGTGTCAAGTAATCTTAAAGTTTCGAGTGCAGATATCTTAAAAATTTCATTTAAATCAAATCATGAAAATTATGATATATTATGTGTATATAGATTGCACAATTACAATATCTCGGTTTTTATGGACGAATTTTCAAATATTTTAGAAAATGAACACGGTAAAAACCTCATAATATTTGGGGATTTTAACATCGATATCATCTAAGAAGATAACTTAACGACTTCTAATTATATGAGTCTATTGGCATCCAACGGTTTATCGTCACTTATAAATGAGCCAACTAGGATGATATTGGGTCATCATATATGCACGCTCATATCTATGCACGCTTTTCGAATATCTCTTTGATTTTGACATTACTGATCATGTCATGACTGGACTTATTGTCAATAAACCTGAAAAAACACATATTCATTACAAGTCATTAAAGGTGTCAACAATAAAAAGCCTACTGAACTGATAATTGGCAATTCAGTTATCTATATATATAAAAATGAGTTTCAAAAACGTGTGTGTGGCCGCCTAACTCGCGCATTTATGTATCGATTTCAATTTGGTTTTTTACTTTTTATAGAGAATTGTCTGTAGATGGTTTCTATTATATTCGACCAAACCATTCTTTACAAAAACCAAAAATTTAAATCGATTCATAAAAACGCAATTTTGCAACATTAAGAACATAGGTACATATTTTAACAGTTTTGACATTGTTTCCTCTAGATCTTTTTCCCAAATTTCCATTTTTTATAGTACTTGCTCGAATTATAGCATTGAGGCGTTTTCGAGGATGTGCAAGTAATTTTCGGAATCGACAGTTCCCTACATACAGTAAAGATGTCCAATTTTGTGTGTTAGAAAATATATAAACTTACATATATTATTTTATTTTATTCTGAGCTGTGTTTTCAATTTAAATTTTTATACGTGAAGTGATTTGGAGTAATAATACAAAAACGTGAGTGTTTTCAATATACTGTTGTGTAATTTTCATTTTTCTTTTTTCGTTTCAAATATATATATATATATATATATATATATGTTGTGTGGCCACCTAACGCACTTATTAATTTACCGATTTCAATTTTGTTTTGGCATTTTGTAAAGAATTGTCGGTATTATAAAAAATAATATTCGTAAACAATTCCTTACAAATTAAAATCCTTAGCTGTATGTTCTTCTCGCTTTTAAAATTTATGGCAGTCTAACAGTCTTATTATGCAGCGCATAAGGATTAATATAGGCTATGTAAAGTTCTTATGTCATATGCTATGGTCATGCAGTTCTTAATTAATTTAATGTAGATGTCATTATAAAATGAGCTGTATCTTCTTTGAACTTTGAGATCTACGGGAATGTGGCCTCCTCTTTTGCACTCTGGAGTTTATCACATTTTGTTATTAATAAATTCACACCGCGAAGCGGGTGGGAATTAGCTAGTCTCTGATAAGTATGATATTGAATACTGTTTTAATCATTATTTTGCAACGATTGCAAACACTTTAAGACCATACAAAACCAAACGCCTGTGTGTAATCATTTTTCTTCAAATGAGTCATTCCTTAGGCAAAGTTTTTTCTTTGAGCCTATAACACCAATGGAATTAGTGCTGACTATAAAATCTCTTAAAAATTCAAACTCATGTGGAACTGATGGAATTTCTAACTGTCATTTAAAAACTATAGCTTGGTTTATAGTTGAAATTTTGGCCCACATTTTTAATCTCAGTGTCACCTCTGGCATATTTCCTGCAGCTCTTCAGTGTGCAGACGTTATTCCGTTGTTAAAAAAAGGGGCTTCAAACAATGTGTGTAACTACAGACCGATCTCGTTACTCTCATTTCTTAGCAAAGTTTTTGAAAAAGTCGTTAAATGTAGAATTTTAAAGTATTTAGAAATAAAAAGCCTTCTTTAGTAAAGTTCAGTTTGGTTTTCGGACGGGTAAATCGACAGAAGACGCGCTTTTAGATTTTTGTTCCGAAATATACTCTAATTTAGATATGAAAAAGAACACTGCAGGCTTATTCGTTGATATTACGAAAGCTTTTGATATGGTAGACAACGAAATATTGTTAAAAAAACTGTATTAGGACCTATTTAATTAATATATATAAATTCTCTATTTAACTTAAGATTTAAAGGTGCCTTGACAGCCTTTGCCGATGATGTTGGGTGCGTTTACGGTTCAGATAGTCTTTTGGATCTGATTAGTGACATCAATTGGGATTTAGAATTATTAAGACTATGGTTTGCCGACCATAAACTTATCATTAGTTCCAAAACGAGAATAATGTTCTTTAGCTTTTCTATTCCATCAATTCCAGATATAAAATTCTATTTTCACGCACCTGAATGTCAAAAATTCAAATTATATAATTGCCCATGCGTTTTATCGATTAACTTTTGTCATAATCTTGACTGTAGTGAAAAGTGTTTTGATATCGAAGTAGTAAACCAATTTAAATACCTTGGCATTATAATTGATTCAAAGATGTCATTCCTGTACCATACTGAGTCGCTTAAAAAAATTTTAGATCAACTGTAAGAAATTTCTACTTTTTACAAAAAATGTGTTCTAAGAAATTATTGAACATAATCTATAACGGTATCTTTCAGTCAAAGCTACAGTATGGTATTACTTGTTGGGGTGGTACTTATTTTAACAAAATCGAGCCACTATTAATACTGCAGAAGCGTATCATAAGAATTATGTGCACCAAACATCGTTTACATCCTAGTTTACCCTTGTTCAATTATCTGAATATTCTTCCTGAGCGTCATTTATACTGTTTCAAAGTGTTAAAAGTATTTTTTCGAAGATCTGGTAATCTTAACTTTAGATTTTTTGAAAGTCACAATTTGCGAGTAAATTCAATGAACATGATTTCGATTCCCAGACACCGGACCACAGCGCTGCGTAATTTCTACAGTGTAGTTTCTTGCCGCATTTTTAACAAATTACCTCTGACTCTAAGAACGTCAAATTTAAAAAAAAAAAAAAAACATGAAAAAGATCTAAAGAAATGGCTTTTGGATCTTACACCACAAAACCTTGACTGCTTATTAAACTCATAAATGTTATAAATAGAAAAATATACAAAAATTGATGTACATAGATAAATGAAAACTCTTCTTAAATTAATTTTGTAATTTTGAAAACAAATAAATCATGTATATGTATATTTATTGTTTACCTTAACTTCAATACTCTATAAACATACCTACCTCTTCTTGAATTTTTTATTATTAAGGGTCACCCCACCTAAAATAATGTATAGCTATACCTATGTAATTTTTAATTAAAGTGACATTAACTCTGTTCTTTTTTCAAAAACATAAATGTCACTAAATTTTTTTTGATTAATTTATTGAAATATACTATTACTGTTTTCAAAATAAATAAATAAATAGATGTTGGTTTTCGATCGTATACGGGAGTGATATTCGCTCCAATAGGAAAAGTTGAGGTACAGGTACAATATCAACACAAGACATCGAAAGAGGAGATGTATATAGTCCCTTCAAAATATGCACCACTTATAGGCCGAGTATGGATTCAACATCTGGACATCAGTTTACAAAATATTGACCAACCCTCACAACATCTGAGTAATGAAATTTTTACCATCGATTCCATTTCTTAATTAATGAACAAATATGCCAAAATTTTCGAACAGAGAGTGGGATCCATTCCAAACGTGGTTTGCTCATTAAAACTGAAAGAAAAAGCCAAACAAGTTTTTGTAAAAGAACGTGAAGTACCATTCGCACTGCGTGATGAAGTGGAAAAAGAACTTGATGAACTAGAAAAGGATGGAATTATATCAAAAGTTAATACAAGTGATTGGGGTTCACCTCTGGTGGTGATTCCAAAACCCGATGGTAAGGTGAGGTTATGTGTCGATTACAAAGTAGGAGTAAATCCTCAACTGGAAACGGCACATTACCCAATCAAGCGAATCCATGAACTTCTAAATAAATTACGAAACTCTAAATATTTTTGTCGACTGGACTTATACAAGGCCTATCTGCATGTACAAGTTGATGACGTGAGCAAGCAGATTCAAACGATATCAACTCACAGAGGCACGACCAAAAATATCAGATGAAGTACGAACATTTTTGGGAATGACAACATACTATTCCAAATTTATACCGGATCTTTCAACTATTACCTTTCCGTTACGACAATTGCTCCAAAAAAATAATAAATTCAAATGGTCAGAGTCGTGTGAAGCTGCGTTTTTTAAACTTAAGAAAGAAATCATGAGCGACCGAGTATTAACACCGTATGACCCACAGTTACAGACAACGTTAGCATGTGATGCAAGTCCATTTGGGATAGCGGCTGTTTTGTCACATATTGACAAGGGTTCGAAACGCCCAATTGCTTTTATATCCCGATCTTTAACATCAGCGGAACAAAATACAGCTGGCATACTGGCAATAGTTTTTGCCATTGACAAATTTTACATTTATTTGTACGGAAGAGAATTGTTAAAGCTAGATAAATCACTTAACAAAATATATTACTTTGTAGCTTATATATAACTCTAAGTAGTTATTTTATTATGAGTAAATTATTCAGAAAAAAATTATTGTTATTATCAAATGAATACTTCAAGCTGTAGGAACGTTTTCCTTAAATAAATATATATGTATATTGTTTGTTTGTAAAATTGCCTTTCATTTAGATAATCCTTAACAGGTTATGGGCCCAGGTCTCGTGTAAACTGCATTAGAAGAAAATGGCATCCAATGATTTGAAGGTATCTGTAGACAAGCTTGAAGGCCCTAGCGATTGGGCGAAATGGAAATGGCAAATGGGTATGCTTTTTCGTGCATATGATCTCAAGGGGATTGTTTCCGGAGAAAAAAAATGTCCTACAGTCACACCAACATCAAATGCGAAAGAAAAGAAAGAACAAAACGATTGGTTGAAACAAGATGCAAAAGCTGCTGGCTTGATTGCTGCATCGCTTAGCTCACCGATCGCAGACCTTGTCTTAACATGTGAATATTCCAATGACATTTGGGATAAATTATGCTCTCGTTTCGAAAGAAGCAGCATCCAAAGGCTTAAAATGTTAATAGACAGTTTCTTCCAAGCAAGAAAAGATGAACAAGAGGACATCAGTGCACACATTGCGAAATTGCAAAAGCTATTTGTAGATCTCAATGATGAACTAGCCAAGCATAAGGAAAATACCCTCTCTGAACGGATTCTAAATGGCAGAATCATGTCAACCCTTGGTAAGGAATTTGACAATTTTAGAGACTTGTGGGATACCGATTCCTGCTGAAAAACAAACCCTGAAGTATACCTAAAGAAATTTGTTTAGGTAAGCAAGGTGTCACAATGCAGGCGTTTGGTAAAGGCAATATCAACATTGAGGTGAACATTGAAGGGATGTGGAAAGAAGCAACTTTGATGGAAGTATGGTACGTCCCTGAAGCAAGTGCACAGTTGTTTTCTGTGAAGGCTGCTGCTCGAAATGGTTGTACGACAACAATGAATGACCGAACTGTTACAATTCAAAACATTTGCAGTGGTGAAGTAATAGTAGAGGGGTATCTTAAAGATGAGCTATATGTTTTGAAAATACAGGTTGAGGAACCATCAGAGCTTGTGCAGGTATACATGTCAAAGGCTTCAGAAAGTCTTCAAGTATACCACGAAAGATTTGCTCACCAGAATAAACGCCATGTGAAGAGAGTTCTTGCCAAGATGAATATTAGTTTTCCCGAAAGTATTGAAGAGTTCTGTGATGGATGTGCAGCTGGTAAAATGCATCGACTTCCTTTCAAGTGCAGAAGTGATCGATCAGTTACTGTTGGTGAGTTAATCCATGCAGATGTTCTAGACCCGATTGAAACAACATCAGTAGGAGGATCCCGATATTATGTTTGTTTCAAAGATGATTTCAGCAAGTTTCGTAGGCTCTTCTTTTTGAAGCACAAGAGCGAGGTATGTAAATCACTTGAAACATTTTTGAATGAAGTCAACGAAAAAGATGGATATCGCATCTGGATTCCAAACCTGAAGAAAATTATCTGCAGTCATGACGTTATTTTCAAGCCAGAAGTGGTATGCAAAAAACCTGAAAATACATTCCTAGAAGATATCAAATCTAATGAAGACATTCCTGGTGCTAAAGAAAGTACTAGAAACAGTGTTGAGTTTGTTTTTCAGAATGTAAACGGTGAAACAAGTACTGAAGAAAATGTAGAAACAAGTTTGGCTCTCAGAATGAAGACGGTGAAAAATGTACAGAAGAAACTATAAGTTCTGAAGAAATAAATCAATCAAGTTCAAGTTTTCAGAATGAAGAAAATGCTTCATTTTTTGATGCTGAAGATTCAATAGAAAACAAATAGAACATCAATAGAAGAGAAAGAAAAAAGCCAAGTTGGATGACAGATGGGGAGTATCTCATGTTAGCAGGTTCTAGTCAAGAACCGAGTTCATACTCCGAAGTCTTGAAGTCAGTAGATAAAGCACAGTGGCTCTCAGCAATGGTAGATGAGTTATCATCTCTAAAAGAAAATCAAACATGGGAACTTGTTAAACGACCTAAAAACGTCAAAGTAGTCCAAAATCGATGGGTATTTCGAGTGAAGAATGCAGGAAACGATGGGAATAGGCGATACAAAGCACGACTTGTTGCAAAAGGGTATGTTCAATAAAAAGGTATCGATTACGATGAAACATTTAGTCCTGCAGCCCGTTACGACACAGTTCGCATGCTGTTAGCCCTAGCTGCAACCAAAAGACTGAAAATTCAACAATTTGACGTCAAAACAGCATTTTTATATGGTACTCTTCAGGAGGAAGTGTACTTAGAGCAGCCTGAGGGATTTGAAGATGGAACTGGGCGCGTATGCCGATTAAAAGGTAGTTTGTATGGTCTTAAACAAGCTCCACGATGCATGTTGGCATAAACGATTATTGGCCTCTATGAAGAAAGCTGGACTGAAAAATAGCACAGCTGATCTATGTCTATTTTATCGCAGTAATAGTGAAAATGTTCTCTATGTAGCAATATATGTTGACGATGGACTAGTTTTTGGAAATAACGACGATGAACTTCAAAATTTAATGTTAGCACTCAATTCAAAATTACATTTGGAACTCTTGAAAATTTTCTCGGCATGAAGATAAAAATTGAAAATGATGGTTCAATTAAGGTAAGCCAAGAAAAATATATAAAACGAATTTTGGATCGTTTCAGAATGGATGAATGTAATCCAGTTTTGACTCCAGCTGGTCGGGAGGAAGAAAATTCAAAATTTGAAGATTTAAAAGAACAAGTTCCACACCGTGAAGCTGTTAAGAGCTTGATGTATCTGGCAACAGCCACTCGACCAGACATCGCTTTTGCAGTTAGTTCTGCAGCAAGGAAGATGGAAAATCCTAGCAAAGATGACTGGAACAGCGTTACAAGAATTTTTCGTTATCTCCGTGGTACTACCGGCTTATCTCTAAGATACCAAGGAAACAGCAAAGAAAATTAAGCAATTTACAGTGATGCTGATTATGCAGGCGATCTTAAAACCAGACGTTCAACTACTGGAGTAATTTCATTGTTTGCTGGTGGTGCTGTATCATGGACGAGTCAGCTTCAACGAACCGTGGCCTTATCAACAACGGAAGCAGAAATTATGGCTGCAAGCGAAGGAACCAAGGAAGCTATGTGGCTTAAACGTCTTTTGCAAGAACTAACAGGACAAAAAGAACTGGCACCAATATTATATATCGATAGTGCAAGTGCTGTAAAGCTAGGAAAGAATCCCGAGTTTCACAAAAGAACGAAACATATTGAGGTTCGCCATTTTTATGTTCGTGAGCGTTTCCTGGAAGGTGATTTAAGGCTGGGTGGCCAGCCAAAAAAAACGGCTGGAATGTTACAAATAAAGCGATAACTTTTACATTTCGAATGCTAATTGATTGAAATAAAAATTAATGCATTTTCAATAAACAGGGCTACTACACTGCATCATTATAATTTTTAAATGTATAATATAGTAATTCTGAGAGTGAAACAAACTACAATTTTGTCGCTATTTTGATAGTAGTTTAAAATGCACCATTTATTTTTGGTATAAATAAGATTTTTATTTAATTTTTTTGGTGTTTTCAAAAGAAATTAAGTTAATTAAGGGAGTGACGGATTGACTTTAATTTATTTAATTTTTTTTATGGGCAAAAAATTTGTCCAATCTTATGCAATTTTCAATGGGTTTGGCGTGTTTGAACAGGTATAACTTCTTTAATCTACAACATATTTTATCGAAACAAAAAGTATTGTAAAGCCAGTCTCAAATATTTTTATTACGAGTAAATTTTTTTTTAATAATTCACTTCTAAAGTTTAAAAAAATTAAAAAAACCTAAAAAAACCTAAAAAAACGCAAAAAACGTTTTTTTTCGATGACTTTTAAATATCCCTCATTCATTATTTAGCCTTTTGAACTATATTTTTTTCTTTATTTTATTGAATACCTTAATTAATTACCTCGGGAGTGACGGATTGACTTTTTCGAAAAAAAAATTATTAACACTTTAAATGTTCATTGAAAAAGCCCAAATAACAATTAGCTTTCCAGAGAAAATAATGCTTGTGCATATTTTTCTTATTTTTCTTCAGTATTTTTTCTATTGTTCTTCAATTCAAAAATTCTAATTACGGTGATGGTTTTTTTTTAAATAAATTTTTGGAAAAGTGTCTAAATTGGTGTTTTTCCCTTTCAAATTTCCTTTTTACACGCACACATAGAAGTTTCAGTTCCCACAAATTCCACTGCGAAATTAGCGCTTCGAGATAATGTTTTTCATTTGGAAAAGAAATGTGCCCCGCCCACCCGCTCTCAAATATTTTTGTTCTTGCTTTACATATTGCTGGTTGTTTCTTCTTTTCTGCATAAAGAACAGAAAATGCAATAGAAAAACCAGTTATTGGAATTTGAGGAATATGTAAGGACAAACCAGTTTTTTTTTGTCAATGAGTTTACTAGAGCAAGTGTACGTCCAATTCGAGTGGTGGGAAGTATGCAGAACAATATTGTGAGTGGTTTACCTACCTACTTCTTGCACCCTTTAGTTTGAAGATGTAGCAGAAGTCATGATCGTTTTGTTTTTTTATATTTCATCTAGATTTTTTTTGTGGCAATAGAGAGGGGATTTATTGTTTTTTGGCAAAACAAAAACAATTTCAGTGTTAACGAGATCAGGACCTGTTTTTGAGAAAATATTGAAATCGAAAGGAAACGTACATACCGCATAGACTGTCCTTTTCTTTGGTTGTTATTGTTGTTTTTTTTTTAATTTTCCCACTTTAGCGTGTTATAGATCTTATAAATACCCTGGTTACAAGAGGAGATCGAGGAATCGAATCGAAATTGAATTGAGATTTCGATCCAGGTATATGATGTCAGTGGATCGAGGAATCGAATTGAAATAGAATCGAAATAACATTTTGGTTTTATTTGTGTGCGTACTGTGTTGTGACTTCGTGAGCATATTTTCTCAAATATTTCAAACAAAATAATGCTTACAACAACAACACAATACAGAGCACCAAAATAAACGCATCTCAAAACAAACAAGAGAAAAAATATAACACGCACACAAGCAAAACCTCACACACCAATAACTCGATTCCCCGATTCGGGTTTACAAACAAATTTTCGATTCGATTCACCTCGTTTTGTGGGATCGGATTTAGTAATCCTATTTCGATCCGATCCGGGTATACGCGGTGCTAAATCCTGATTCAATTCGGATTCAATTCTCCTTGTAAACTGGGTAAAAGATACTAATTTTTTTTCTTCGACTCTATTCTTGTTCAAAAAGAGTGTAGAGAGAGAGTAACAAACAAAAACAAAATTCCGCTGGCCACATATATGGCGATGCCATGAAATTCATAACAAAAAAAAGGTCACTAACACAAATAAAGTCATTTACATGAAGTTTGAGTTTGCCGATCTGGGACACCCAGCCTTAAGATTGAAGCATATTGCAGGAGTTGACCAGTTAGCAGATTTATTGACAAAACCACTTGGACGGGTATGATTTCAAATGCTACGAAAGAAAATAGGTATCGACCAATTATAATATGATTCAATATAATTTTGTTTTGAGTTTATGGAGGAAGTGTTAAAGCTAGATAAATCACTTAACAAAATATATTACTTTGTAGCTTATATATAACTCTAAGTAGTTATTTTATTATGAGTAAATTAATCAGAACAAAATTATTGTTATTATCAAATGAATACTTCAAGCTGTAGGAACGTTTTCCTTAAATAAATATATATATTGTTTGTTTGTAAAATTGCCTTTCATTTAGATAATCCTTAACAAGAATTCATCTTAATAACAGACAATAAACCTTTGTATATGAAAACTATAGTACTCTAATGGCTGAGTCTTTTTAGGGTGACCACATGCCGACTTGGCGCTAGTGTCGCAGAGTGAAGAGATGCATTTGTCCTTAAGTCAATGACTAAGAGGTGAATATTATTACTATTCCATAAGGAACTAGTGGAGTAAAGGAGATAAATAGTTTCCTTGTAAAAATAACAAAAAACAAAAACTCTCCCATCGTCTTTCATGCCATACGAAATTCAATTTGTGATGTTTATTATGAAATTTTTGTATGCGAACAGAAAAGAAAACCGAAAGGAATGCTTGCGTCGCGGCCGCGCCGCCGCGCCGCTGTCGTCGTGGTCGTCGTCAGCGACTTAGCTTCTTCGATCGATTTTTTTGTATTTTACGAAGGAATTTTTTTCTTGATAGGTAGTTTGTGCGAGGCGAGGAAGAAAAATGTGTGTATTATGAAGAGTATAGGTAGCTATGTATATATGTACATTTGACTTGAAGTTTTGTTATAAAATTCGGGTAGGTAGGTTTTCTTTTAACTTTCGAATTGAATTTTTTGAAGGTATGAATTTGTGAATGTAATTTTAAAGATTTCGGAAATGTTTTACTTTTATTTAGTGCTTATTGAAGGTACGTTGCTAGGTATCTAGGTAAGGATGAGGGCTGTAAAAGTATAGACAATATCAGTACCCGTATGTTTACGTTACTTTTGATTCTAGTACTCGTTACTTTGGTATCGTTACTCGTTACTCTAGTTACTTTCGTTATATTGGTATGTAGATACCCTAAAAATGGAGACGGCATTTCGCATTTCGGATTTTTATTGTAACGGTATGACTATAATTATGTTTTTGTATGTGGTTCGGACTAGTTTGCACTACCTTTAAATAAGTTATTATTTTAATTTTAATCACAATAGTAGATTTTTATAAAAAAAAAAAAACATTATGTATGTAGCGCTGTGTTCTAAATGAATATAAAAGGAATACCTAAATACAAAATTCAAAAATATAGGTTACTCACATAAAATTAAAGTAAGACGACAAAATAAATAATATTTCCCCAAAATTAATTCAATACGTTTACGTTCATGCATCCAAATCCTAGTAGAAAATGAAAATCAAAATATTAATGCAAGCAAATGCAAAACGAAACGAACAAACAGACCTAAGCTACACGCTTCAAACCTTTACCTTTCAAAATGAAAGTCTAGTTTATCCTTGTATGTGTCTAGGAGTTCGAAATGGTACTTGGTATGTGGTATGTCTATGTAGTACGTATAATGTGGTATGTTAGATATCGGTACAAGAACAGTATGATGTGACATTTCAATTTCATTCGGTATGTGCGACGAGTCCGAGTGATGCGATGTTTGATATGGTACTTTTTGTATGGTATTGTCAAAGTAACTAAACATGCGAGTAACGAGATTATTTAGATAGTAACGTTTCGTTACTCGGTATCGAAGTGAATACCCGTATCTCAGTAACGAATACATACGATTCGTTACAGCTCTTGGATTAAATTATTAACGTAGGTAATAAAATTTCGGTTTGTAGGGAAATTGGAAGGTTCAATATTTGTTATTTTTTTTTAAAGATTTTATTATTTATTGTCCTTAATTCAAATAATTTTTGTTTGACTCTATGAAATCTCGAAAAACTTGAATGTAGGTATGTACATATCTATGCATGATAAAAAAAAAACAAGTTTTAGAGTCAAGTTCTTGATTTTTCATCCGAATAATAAAATGAACCATTTTTGGTTTATACTTTATACATTTATATATCTTTTTTAGACAACGTTTGGAGGGCTTTTTTGGTTTCTCCAATACCTATCTCACGAACTAAATATGTTATTGACTTCAAATAAATATTTATTTCATTCACTGGAAAATTTTCAAAGTACATAATGTTATTTTTTTAAGTAGAAAAACTAAAAAAAATGTTTGGGGCTCAAATAGGTATACAATGAATGGAAAATTGGATACCTAATACCTATTCAAAACTATTTTCTACTACATGAAATGATGTTTTTGACATATGGTGAAAGAAAAAAATTCAATTGACAGTTCTTACGAAAAATAAAAAAAGTACAAAAAAATCTACCAAGAATTGGTAAAAAATGTTTTTTCGCTCGAATATATCAAGACCGGGTAACGATATTGTTGCAATTTAAGATTTTGTTATGTTATCATACTTTATACTTATGTTGTTTATTTATGTATATCAAGTTGCTAGTTAGTTTTCATCATAAATAATACAATTTTTAATAAATTATAAAATATTGAGAAAAATCAAATTAACATTTTTTACAACAAAATAAAAACCACAAAAAGTTATATGAAAATTTGGTATAAATGTCTCGAGAAATTTCTTAAGTCTGATTATAATTATTTTATTATTAAAATTTGTATCAATCAACATCAAAAGTAAATCGATTAATATCTGTCTTTTTTCATTTTTAAAAACCTGACGATATACATAGAGTGATGTTGAAGTTTTATTCAGGCTAGAGTTATCAAAAATCTTATAACTTATTTGCCGTTTAAGAACCTTGTTTGCAATATGTACCTATGTATGTATACCTAAAGAGAAAATAGGAATTAAATCTATTTCCATTTTTTACTAGGTATGTATCTAAGGTTTATATCTTTTTAAAAATAGCTTGATAACCCAATTCAAAAACTTTTACTATAATTTCTTTATTCTTATCAATACGGAAATGGGAAAAAATGTTTTATAACTGACTATTAGGAAAAAAAATCCCTCAAATGAAATAAATTTATGAGTTTTGCAGAACATGTAAAAGGAAAACTAACCTATAACAATCCAAATTTTGGAATGACTTGGAATACATAGTAGCTACATTTTTGACTTCAAGTCGATTGAAATGCAAACTTGTAAAAGTCGAAATTAGTAAAATACTTTTATAAAAATTACTGGATGCATAATCTAGCTACAATTGATGTCATAAAGTACATACATACATACATACATATTATGTACATATCTATTATTTGAAAAAAGAATTAAAACGATTTAACTAAAATTAATGAAAAATGATCTTAAGACTTTTTTAATTGGCAAACTTATCTACCTAGGTAAGTCACGGTGTCTGGCTTTTTTTGCCCATCATTTTTTAGGACATAAAAGTTTTGATAAGGTATTTAACTAGTTAAATAAAAGACACTAACACACCTACAGGTACACACATAAGTAAGTAGGTACTTACCTATGTAAATTTAAAAAAATAAATAAATGCTTTACTTACCTACATACATAGGTACCAAGTTTCTTTTCTAAGCTTCAAAAGAATTAAAAATGCAAAATAAGATGATGAGTAAGAAAAACTAGTCTAAAAAGGAACATTTAAAGTTCTTATTTTAATAAGAAAAAAATATACATACCTACCGACCTATGCAGATACATTCAAACATTTAAACAACATTTTTTCATGGCAAGTATTAAAAAGAGAACACATAATATTTAAACCATTTCTATTTCTAAATATGAACATAATTTCCTTATACTTATCTACCAAGTTCATAATTTTCAATAAGGTAGTCTTTTAAAGATGAATAAGAACCTACATTGTTTTGCAACTCTTGCAAACCTTTTTCATATTCCTTAACGCTCAGCTTTAAAACATTATAATAATTATATTTCCATACCTACCTATCTTAATTACATCCATCTGATCATCAACAAAACAAAATTCATCAAAGATCAAACCATACAGGAATACGAATGCCTAACCAAAATTGTTTCTTTCACCTGCTTTGTGTGTCGTCTGGTAAAGACGACTACCGTAAAGCATACTCGACCAAAAAAATGTAAACAAACCAAAGTCTCCCAAAACAGCAAAATGTCCGTTTTTTAGTCTTTCTGACTCTCACAAAAATTGTAGATAGATAGATTATTTTATTTTTCAATTTCATAATACATAATATATAAAATATATAAACAAAATCATTATATAGCATGGCAATGCCGTCTGCCAGGTTGACTATCAAAATTCATATATACAATACATTATTTTTGGACAAGTTTTTTAGTATGTAAATAAATATTCTTATTATTAATTTTTTTTTTTTTTAAGTTTAAAAGTTTTCTGTTAAAATTCTGTTTCGATAAGCTAGTGCTACCTTGCAATAATTAAAAAGTATTTTCACCTCCATTTCGTTAAGCAAAAAGATCATTTCGTCATCTGTTAGATAGTTGCAGCCGAGAAAAGATCTTCTGGTTTCTATTAGGGATGGGCATTTTCCTACAAAATGAAAAACGTCTTCTCTGGAACTTAGGTTACACATACTGCAAATGCCGGGAAGGTCCTCTCTATGTGGAATATAGTTTAGCTGAAGAAGCTCACTTCGTAGCCTCACCATCATGGAGATGTGCTCCACACTATTCTCATCTTTGAAATAGTTTTTAGATCCTAAGTTATGACAAAGACGACTGTATACCACTCTGTGAACGGAGCTATTAGCATCTTCAATTCTCTATACTTCTCATCAACTCGAGCTGTCAGTTCATATAGTTTAGCTTTCCACTCACTTATTTCTTCCACTCGTAATTCCAGCTCCATTCCACACCATTGTGCTAATTCTTTCCATTCCGCAAACCAGCTACATTTCCGATTGATAACATTAAAAAATACAAAAATTAATTGGGGTGTACTATACAAAAATTGTATAGTCTTTCCTTGTCTCACTTCGATTTGAATTCTCGTCAGTTGCGTGTCTCCCATCTTTAAATAATGTCTCCACGCGACGTTTAACGAAAAAAAAATAGATGCCGCACCATTCGACCTCAGCCATGAGAGTACTATAGTTTTCATATACAAAGAATAAACCTCTAACAAGAATATTTAACCAGCACTCAAAAATTCCAGCCATGACATCAACCAGACTTTTCAGATATGCTTCGTTCCTACAAGGATTTAACTACACAATTCAACACAAGAAAGCTATTGTGTATTCACCTTTATGGAGAAATTCATAATGTGTATTCACCTTATCTATCTATCTTAAATCTTCTCGATAATGTATCTTTGTCTATCTTAAATCTTCTCGATAATGTATCTTTTATTCTGATTTTGGGGATAACGGGCCTATGTAAAACGTTTGATATAAAAACATATAATAACATTGAATCAATAAAGAATCATTATTTGCATATACAACAGTGGTGTCAGAAGTTGGATTGAGATAAACAAATATGTCATTGTCAGAAGAAACCCTGCAATCGCTTACATCAGTCTTCTCGGAAGCAATCAAAAAAGCAGTTGTGGATGCCACACAGGCTGCGATATCTACTGCCACTAGAAACGGCACAACCTTACACCAACCTTCTCCAAAATTACCAACATTTTCTATTGGTGAGGATTTATTCTGAATCTGAATCAGTCGGAGATTATTTTAGGCGATTCGAATGGGCACTCCAGTTCAGCAAGATCCCAGCAACCGATTACCCGCATTATGCACGTGTTCACATGGGAACAGAGCTGAACAATGCTCTTAAAACGCTTTCAAGTCCAAAGAATCCAGAAGTCCTTTCATACGAACAAATAAAAACAACCCTTGTAAATCATTTTGACACAACAAAGAACAAATATGCTGAAAGCATCAAATTCAGACATATTGTTCAGCAAGCTGATGAATCAGTTGCCAACTTTACGCTTCGTCTGAGGCAAGGCGCTGTGAATTGTGATTATGGTAATTTTTTGGACAGGATGTTGATAGAACAATTTCTGCATGGACTTTCTTTTCGTGAGATGTGCAATGCTATAATAATCAAACAGCCCGACACATTTACTATTGCATATGAAGCCGCACAATCAATTGAAGCAAGTCGCAACACAGCAGTTGAGGTGAAATCAGAAATAACATCGGCAGGCGAAGCCACACACAAACTGGGATATGCCCCCCACGGTTCAAGCGAGGCCAAAAAGAAGCATTACAACCATTTAAACAAGGACAACACCCCAATCAAACTTGTAATGGATGTGGAGGTAGACACTTTAGGAATCAATGCAAATTTCGAGAAGCAGAGTGCCAAAAAAAGGGTCACATTGCAAGAATGTGCCGATCGAAAACCGCACAAATCATCGAGGTCAACGAGGAACAGCCGAGTGATCCAGATGAAATAGTACAATGTCTCAGAAATATTAACCGGGTTAACTCCATAAAGCCTACTTCCACATCAGACACACTAAAAATCGAAGTGAAAATTGATGGCCGTGACCTCGTGATGAAGCTAGATACTGGTTCACTATGTGCCATCATTAGTGCACAGATTCTTCGCACAATTAAACCCCAGTTTTCGTTGATAAAGTCAGACAGGCAGTTCGCAAGTTACACCCGCCACCGACTTAATTGCATCGGACGTATTCAGTTACTGTAGCTGTTGGCAGAACCGTTCGTAGGTTAAATCTCTATGTGGTAGAAGGCCACTTTGACACTCTCTTTGGAAGGGAATGGATCGCTCAATTCGCCAGTGAAATAATTTTTTCTAAGTTCTTTGAAACTTCAGGTCACGTCAACTCTCTCACATCAACAACTCCTAATCTGTCAGAGGAACAACGAAATCAAATGAACTCCCTTGTCAACCAATACGAAGAGGTGTTCAGTAACACAGCTGGCAAACTAAAGGGACCTCCTGCTTCACTTCATTTTAAGCCTGACGTGTCACCAGTTTTTATTAGAGCAAGGGAAATCCCTTTGGCATTGCTGGATGCCTATGCCAAAGAGATCGACTTGAAAATTTCCTCAGGATTCTATAAAAAAGTGGAATACTCTGAATGGGCATCAACAGCACATATAGTATCCAAGAAAAATGGGCGTATTCGTATTACTGGTAATTACAAGCCAACACTTAATCCACGAATAATCATTGATGTTGATGAACACCCGATTCCAAAAGTTGAGGATATATTTAATCAAATGAAAGATGCAAGAGTATTCTGCCACTTGGACGTCACAGATGCCTACTCACATTTACCCATTGACGAGGAGTTCAGCCATGCCATGACATTGAACACCACTACGCACGGATTAATTCGCCCAACTCGTGCTGTATACGGAGCTGCAAACATTCCGGCAATTTGGCAGCGGCGAATCGAAATGGTGTTCCAAGGCATTCGAAAGACGACATCCTTATTCACGCCAAAAATTTTGATGAAATGTTGGAAGTTGTCAATCTGGTCTTGGAGAGAGTAAGAGAACATGGACTTCATTTGAATCGAGAGAAATGTGTGTTTGCGACATCGTGCGTAGAATTTCTGGGACATAAAATAGATGCTAATGGGATCCAAAAGTCAGACAAACACACAGAAGCAGTGAAAAAGCACCAAAACCTTCCACCTTCGAAGAACTGCAACTATTTTTGGGTAAGGCAACTTATCATAGTTCTTTTATTCCAGATCTTTCGACGAGAGATCGACCATTGAGAAACATGCTGCGGTCCGAATCGTTTAAGTGGACACCAGAAGCACACGAAGCATATATGAACATCAAAAGTATTTTAATATCGCCACAAGTCCTTATGCCTTATGACCCGTCACTTCCGCTTCTATTAGCCACCGATGCGAGTAAAACTGGACTGGGAGCCGTCCTTTCACATGTCTTAAGTAATGGTCAGGAAAGGCCAATAGCATATGCAAGCCGCACCATGAGCGCAACAGAACAGCGATACTCTCAGATCGATAAGCAGGCATTAGCTATTGTCTGGGCTGTGCAAAAGTTCTTCATGTATTTATACGCTCACCATTGGACCCTCATCACCGACCACAAGCCATTGTCTCAAATTCTGCACCCAGAAAAATCTTTACCTGTTCTCTGTATCAGCAGAATGGCAAATTATGCTGAGTTCCTGACCAACTTCAATTATGATGTCAAATTCAAAACAACCAAAGAAAACGCGAATGCTGATTACTTCTCACGAGCTTCTTTAGAAACAGATGTCAATAAAATTTCCCAATCGCAACAAGTTTTTGATTCTGAAACAGAATATGACCCATTCGATAATTTTTTAATTCATCAAATTCATCAACTGCCACTCAATGCAAAACGAATTGCTCAAGAAACTAGGAGAGATCTACATTTGGGCAAAATGTGTTCCATACTCGAATCAGGTCAATGTCTAGTCCGATCGGGTTTCAAATCGCCTGAGTCCAGCTATAGGTTAGCTGCAAATTGCCTTGTCTTTGAACACAGAGTGGTAATTCCAACAACTTTACGTGAAAAAGTTCTTGCAAATCTTCACTTAGCGCATTTGGGAATGGTGAAGATGAAAGGTTTGGCACGATCATTTGTTTTTTTGGCCGGGAATTGACGCAGATATCGAACGTATGGCAAGGAATTGTAGCAACTGTACTAAAAATGCACACTTACCCCCCAAGTTTCAAGAACGCCATTGGGAGTATCCAAAAGGACCGTGGGAACGAGTCCATATAGACTACGCGGGACCCTTCGCTGGAATGATGTTACTCATAGTATCTGATGCGTATAGCAAGTGGCTTGAAGTTAAACCAACTAACAGTAATGGTGGTATCTGATAATGGCACAAATTTTACGTCAGCTGAATTTAAAACGTATCTACAGACAGTTGGCGTAAAATATCATAAGCTGACAGCACCGTACCATCCATCAACGAATGGACAAGCCGAGCGGAGCGTACAAACAGTAAAAAATGCACTAAGAACCATGGAAACTACTAAGACCTCACTTCAGCTAAACCTCAACAAATTCCTTCGGCAATATAGAAAAGCACCTCATACCCCCACAGGCCAATCACCGTCGCAGTTATTTTTGGGTCGTTGACTCCGGACTAGTCTAGATCTTCTCAGACCTGATGATATATTTACAAAAGTAACTGAAAAACAAAACTCGCAATTCAGTCCAACATTCCGCATTTTTCAACCAGGGCAATCGGTCTTTTTCCTATCAAACAACCCTCGCATGGACAAATGGGTTCCAGGAGTTATCAGGAACCGTTTGGGAGACCTTCATTATTAAATCGCATACCGTGGCAAACAGTTTAAACCCCATATTGACCAAATTAAAGGTCATAAAGATAATTATTCAAATTATGAAGATAAAACTCATGAACGCAATACACAGAGCATATAGATGTTCCAGTCAACGATCGCTCTAGTCAATACACAAGGCCACCACAAAAACCTACACCACAACAACAGCCACTGAGTGAAACTAGTACTACAGTTGAAGTACCCAAGCAGCAGTCACTTACTCCACAAGAGACATTACACCCCCAGCAGCTCCGCGAAGATCCACCAGACCAAGGAAGCCTCGGGTCTTATTCTCACCTTAGCCACGAAGGGTGGGAAGAAATATTGTGTATTCACCTTTATGGAGAAATCCATAATGTGTATTCACCTTATCTATCTATCTTAAATCTTCTCGATAATGTATCTTTGTCTATCTATCTTAAATCTTCTCGATAATGTATCTTTTATTTTGATTTTGGGGATAACGGGCCTATGTAAAACGTTTGATATAAAAACATATAATAAAAACATTGAATCAATAAAGAATCATTATTTGCATAAACAACAAAAGCAGAAGAACATCTTCATGTAGATTGTTTATCAAGAAGCCCAGCCACGGATTCATGTCAAAATTTAAATTATTCTTAGATGACGAGATCAAAGACCTTCAAGATCAAATTATCAATCAAATATCAACTTTATCAATTACAGCTACATCAATAGCGAAAGAAAGCGAAAATGATCCAAAACTATCAAAACTTAAAGAAGAATTAATTAAAGGGGAAATAGAAAATGCTGATTATTCGTTAAAAGATGGAGTAATTTTTAAGGGAAATCGTGTTGTTATTCCAGACTCTCTGCAAGGCGAAGTCCTTAAGGAACTACACCATACTCACTGGCATTGTAAGAATGAAACAATTGGCCAGGAAATATTGTTACTGGAATGGAATTGATTCAAGCATAGAAAAACTTGTAAGAGCTTGCGAAAAATGTGCTGCTGGAAAAAATAGTCCTCCTAAGATCGCTTCTCATCACTGGGATGAACCAAATGAAAACTTTGAAAGAGTACATATGGATTACGCCGGCCCATTCCAAGGCTATAACTTTTTCGTCCTCATCGATGCAAAATTAAAATGGCCAGAAATTAAAGTTTCAAAATCAGCACCTACATCGGAAGTAACAATCAGCTTTCTTCAAGATATTGTCGCGACACATGGGCTACCCAAAATCATTGTATCGGACAATGCATCGATTTTTCAAAGCACCGAATTTAAAAGATACTGTGAAGAAAATGGTATACTACAAAAGTTTATAGCACCAGGGCATCCAGCAACTAACGGATTAGCTGAGCGACATGTTAAAACATTAAAATCAAAATTAAACGCTATGGCAGAAAAAGAAGGTTCAATGCATGAAAAAGTAGGTACGAGAAATTTTATATCGTTATCGAGCTACACCTTTATCGAATGGAAAAAGTCCAGCACAGCAATACCTTGGCAGGGAGATGAGAATTAAATTAGATGCGATACGTCCTTCTAAACATGAGAAATCGTCAAATGAAAATACAACATAACGTCGAAATTTAAGCGTGGGCGATAGAGTTCAATCAAGATTTTACACTAGTGGAAAACCAGGGTGGAAATTCGGAGTCATCAAAAAGAAGTTTGGTCATCTGCACTATGAAATCGAGCTGGACAGTGGATACGTAATAAAACGTCACATCAACCAATTATATAAATCAGGTGTGGATTTTCCAAAAAAAGAAAATTACTTTTCCAGAAGATCAACCGAAAAGAAATGATCCTAGACTAGATGAAATACAAATTCAATTTGATGAAGTTCCACACAATTAAAATAGCTCCTTTATACATCATCATGTGCAAGTATTTTTCGGAATCGACAGTTCCATGTGTATAGTAAAGATGTCCAAATTTGTGTTTATTTATTTACTTAATTTAATCTATATCTATATTTCTATATACATATATAAAAATGAGTTTCAAAAATGTGTGTGTGGCCGCCTAACTCGCGCATTTATGTACCGATTTCAATTTGGTTTTTTGCCTTTGGAAGAGAATTATCAGTAGATGGTTTCTATATGAAAAAAAAAATTACATTCGAACAAACCATTCCTTACAAATAACAAAAATTTAAATCGATTCATAAAAACGGAATTTTGCAACATAAAGAACAAAGGTACATAAATTTTAACAGTTTTGGCATTGTTTCCACTAGATCTTTATACTTAGGATTCACGATTTTCTAAGTTTCCATTTTTTTTATCGTACTTGCTCGAATTATAGTATTAAAGCGTTTTCGAGGATGTGCAAGTATTTTTCGGAATCGACAGTTCCATAAGTATAGTAAAGATGTCCAAATTTGCGTTTATTTATTTACTTAATTTAATTTAACTTTAAACTTAGTTTTTTTAAAACTTAAAATATTTTATTTTATTTTGAAATTTGTTTTCAATTTAAATTTTCAAACGTGAAGTGATTTTGAGTTATAATACAAAAAAGTGAGTGTTTTAATACACCGTTGTGTATTCTTTTTTCTTTTTAAATGTATTTAGGAAAACTTTGGAACGATTTTGATGTTTAAGAATGTGTGTGTGGCCACCAAACGCGGAATTGAAAGCGAAAAGGATTCGAATGATAAATTGAGATTCGTCCGAAAACTTCGAGATCTACGGTAATGTGGCCTACTATATATCATATCGCTGATGAGATCCGAACGGACAATTTCAACTTTGTTCATATCTTTTGAAAATGTACATTAATTTTAATTTCTCCATCGCATAGTCCCATTGGTTTAAGAACTTTTTGTATCCTTCTCAGATTCGATTTAAATCATTATAATATTAAAATGGAAGAAAATTGGAACGGCATTTTTATTCTTTTTAATTTCTTAATTTCAATTATAGACAAAAATTTGAATGACGTTTATAAGTTTATATATAAGGCTGTAAGAATTTAACAGTGACAATTTAAATTTGAGTGGAAAATCGAAATAGCAACAATTATATTTTTCAGTACAAACGGTTTTCTATAAGCCAGGAGAAGGTTTTTATAATAGAAAACATCTCCAAAAAGTGGTGAAATTATTAAAGTTAATGTTTTTTTTTGGAAATAGAAGTGTTTTGCATGTTATTTTGGGTGGAGAAATTAGAAAGATGAAAATAATAGATGGCGTTGGGGTACGTTGAATGCCAAAATCTGATGGATGCCGTTATACGCTGACTTAGACTGTGTTCAATTATACAGGTGTCATTTTCTATTGATCAAATGTGTTGCTTTTTCTGCAAATTGTTGATTTTTGTGTATTATTACAGTCGTATATCGCACACAACATACGCAAACGATAAAAGCAAAAAATATGTGAAATCTGAATTATACAAAATTGTGCAATGGTTCATGATTGAAGGACATGACTGATGAAAACAATGTGATTATGGAGACGATTATCAATGGAAAATTCAAAGGAGAAAAGGACGTTATCCCATGGGCTACAATTATTTCAACTGATCTTCCAATTAAAGCGGAAAAATTAACATTGAAATTTGAATTATCTGAGTTTTATTATCACCATGGAGTTTATCACATTCCGTCTAATTTTAAATTATTTTTACAAGGGTTACATTTTTTCATCATAAATGCACACAGCGAAGCGGGTGGGAATTAGCTAGTACATCATAAGTACAGCTACAATAAAATGGAAAGACATATTCATACCCCAACATAATCAAAGCAATGTGTTCAAATTAATTTTATCTTTTTCAATGAAAGCAGCTCTACCACCTTTAATATACAACGTTTAGTCCCTAGTTTTTATTTTCATTCATACGTTGATAAGCTATTTAAATACACGATAATTCTAGGCAATCATAATATGCCAGAAGTACTATCAACATGAACAACAACCAACAACAATAAAAAAAAAGTAGTTAGAAAAAAATATGTATATGTGACTTGTGTAAGGTACCTACACGATAAAAAGAAAACAATAATCAAGTGTAAAGAAATTCGAGACAATATGTATGGTTGGTCATTGGTTTTTATTTTTGTTTACCTGACACCAGATGGGTCGCTTTTTCATTTATATGTCATGGTCAAGGTGTCAACGACGCGACGTAAGTGAAAACAAAATATTACAATACATAACCTTAGCTAGAGCTGCTTTTAAAATTATATTCGAAGCTTTTAGTTAAAGAAATGGCAGTTTTTAACGTTGAAGTAGGATTAAACTTATTCGAAGTGAATACTAAAAAAAGAATGAATTTTGTTTTGGCAACCAAACAAAGGTACTAATTCGAAAACTAATATAAGAAATTATGTCTTATCGCGTAAATCAATATCTAGCTCGAGTGTCTATATTTGATTAAATAAGAAAAAATTAATTTCAACACTTTTAGGTACTTTCAATCCGAGAAATAGTAATTAAGTTCTCTAGTATATAATCTAATTTTTAAAGATCACGTACAATGAAAAGTTTTAATTCAAATTTGAAAAGATTATTATAAATTCATGAAAGCACATTGTGCTATTTTTAAAATATCTAAGAAATTGAACACTTAACGATAACGATTATTATAGTTGTAGGCAATTTAGATTAAAACAAATCAAATTTATCCTAATTAAAATGTGTTAATTTAGTTTTTGAAATATAATTCACTTACCAGCTAGTACACCTCGAATCAATTCAGTCCATTTTTCGACGTTGTTTAATTTATCAATTTCATTTAATCTCAATTTGAACAATTTTATTGAAGCTTCATTCTCCTCGGTTTTTTGTTTTAACCATGGGTCTTCGAACCCATACAGCCTTAATGTTGTTTCATTTAATTCTAGTAGATCTCTTATTGTTAAGGGTTTATTGCTGAAATAAGATAAAATACAGGGGTTTGTTAAAATATTTATCTTTTCTATTTACAGACTAAAAAAACAAAAAAACTGATAATATTTGTATTTGGTACAGACAAATTTGTTTTGGAAGTTTGGCTTGGCCACTTTAGTTTCTTTTTTAAGAAAAAAGTCTCCCACATAGATCAAATTATACTTTAAATAAAAATGCATTAAATCGACTCGGTTCAGTTTATAGTGAAGTGTGGAAATGGCAAACACTCGAACAATAAGCAACCGTCACCGCGCTTTGGAAATTCATATGATTCTGCACGATGCCTTAATCACCAACTTCAATCGATTTCAGGTGATGCCATGGAAAATACTTTAATTTTGTTTTTTGAAAAAAGCTTAATTATCTAACTCTTGCGATACTCACTTGTTCTTTGAATTTCTCATGTTCTGCACCTGATCCTTGTATGATTTTTTAAAACGCTCTGCCCTTTCCTCAGACGTTGGATCGATTTCCTTTTGACTGGCAACAGCCTGTTTTGCAAATTTATTGATTATTTCATCAATTATACTAAACCAATAGTCGGCTGCTTCGCTGTCCTCGTTTAGATCCAGTGTATCAGGATTGTAGGTTTCCACATTGTCCAGAAGTGTAGTACACATAGCGTTCGATGTGGCACTGAAGAGGTTTCAAACTTAATATATAATTCAATTGTTTTCTAGTCGAAAAACGTCTCCTTAAGTATTTTGAATTATTTATTGTATTATTCTTTGTACTTGTTGGTAATTGACTGAATGAGTTGTTTTTACATTGATAGAACAAAAAGCATTAATAAAAAAGACGGAAGAAACGAAAGTTATAATTTATTTTTATGTCAGTTAATCGCAGACAAAAAGCAATAAAATCTTTAGTTTGAAGTTAAATACAATTATTTTTATTTGACAAACATGCAGCAAGAAAAAGGAAAAAATACCGAGTCCGAGCTAAGCAACTAAGTTACAAATTATCAAAAATATAAAACCTGCTGTCATTCGACATTTATATGTGATGCAGTCACAATTGAAGTTTATTTTAAGTCTGTTCACAATAAACGTCAGACAACTTAGAACAGTCAAATATCTGGCATCTGAAATTGAAAACAAAAAATAGTTTTGCTTTGACTCACGTTTAATGAAAATTTATTACCAATTTTTGATAAATAAACCAATTATTTAGTTTCCGACATAAAAATTGATTAAAACTGTTCCAAATATAATATTTTGTTTACTTTATTCTCACACAAAACAAGTATAAAGCACAACAGACGAAATGAAAACCAATCACAAATTACGGACAGATGATTTTGACACTTTTCACAATTCTGTTCTACCTAAAAAGCAAGTGTAGAAAATGCTGTTCTAAAGTGTTCCAAACTGTTCTAGATTGCCTCATTGAACAGCAAACTAGAACACTTTAGAACAGCAAAAACCTCATTGAACAGCAAAAAGCTGTTCTAATCTGTTCTAAACTGTTCCAAACTGTTCGGAACAGCTTCATTGAACAGACTTTTTATGTTCTTCATTTTGTTTTATATTGTGAACTGGGTCACGATTAAATGTTCAAAATTATTGATAACAGAAAAATTTATTTCTTTGATAAGTTTGAGTTATTTTGTGGTTTGTTTTTTTACCAAAAGTATCAACCGAATGGAAGTTAACTATATTGACTTTACTACTATGTCGTAATCGTAACTTAAACATGGGACAAAAATGCTTAATGCTATAAGATGAATACAAGTCAGATTTTATAAAAGCATATCTTTTAGTAGTTACAGACAAATTCAACCCTCAGTTGTTGTCTATTTCTATGTCTAATTTGTCATTCATTTCTTTAGTTTTACGTTTCTTTTGCAATAGTATGGTCGTGTTGAGTAGACCATTTACTTTCTCTATCATTTATTTTAAAATAATTACATAAATACATATTAATGTCTATATTTGTCAATATTTATACGATGGTAACATTACTCAAAAACAAATTGTCTTTGGTAAAGTGTAAATTGTCTGTGGTAAAATGTCACTTGAAATGTTAACGTCTCTTTGCTGTGCATCTATAATATTACTAAGGGCCCTATTATGACTCGCGAGTCGAACCTTCGCCTAAAGTCGTGGTATTATGAAAGGCGAACTGCGACGTTCGCTTTTAAAAACAGAACTACCAACTTTAAAAAGCGAAATATGTAATGTCATGAATAGGTAAAACGTCAGTCAATCAGAATTATATTTGTGAAATATTTGTTTATAATTTGGAAAAGAAGTTAATAAAAAATAAAACAAACTATGATTAGCAGTGTTGATTTGTTTTTTGAAGATCAAGATGAACAGGAGAGAGTGGAGAAAACAATGATGTGTAGATTACGACGAAGTTTAAGAGATACGTCCAACCCACTCCAACTTCCAGATAATTTGTAAGAACCAAATCGTAAATTTTATTTCAGTTCTAATTGAATTATTCTTATTATAGGTTTGTGTCATATTTTCGCCTTAATAAACATGCATTTTGTTATGTTTTCAACAAAATAAGATCAGGGTTCAAAACAAGTCAAAGTTCTGCAATTCCACCACTCATAAAACTTGCATGTGCACTGCGTTTTCTCGGTAGTGGGAGCTACCAAAATGGTATTGGAACCGATTTTGAGCTGGGTCGCGTTGGTTCTTTTTATGCTATAAGAATAAAATTTGTTTATTATTTTTCAACTAGGTTTCAATAATTTTTAAACATATTACCTCTTTATATTTTCACTCATTTTATTGTGCGTAAAACAAATTATATTCAGACAAAAAACACCACTTTCAAATATAAAACTGTTAATTTTGTTCAAGTCACGTAGATTTATAGTTCGACCGATTCTGACAGTTAAAAGCGAACGTTCGCTAATGGTAATAGAGCGAGATTTCAATTCGCCGATTTTTTGACTTTTGAGGCGAACGTCAATTAGGCGATTCGCAAACGGTAATACCAAATAGTCACATTTATCAAATTGTTCTTGCGACTCGCAAGTCATAATAGGGCCCTAAATCTAAAAATCATTAACGGATTTGGACGAAATTCGGCAAAGAGATAAATTATTCTCTGGAATAGCACATAGGCTACTTTTCATCCCGGTAAAATGTATACTTCCAGTGGGATGGATTTTATTTTTTTTCGAATTAAACAATGACCACGTTTTACACATAAAATGAAGCAATCTGCTGTTATTGTTTTATTCAGCACAACGAAATAGATTGTTGCAACAACTAGGACATGAACTTCGGTTGTCCTGCCATTCGATCCACTTTTTAATAAGCTTACGAAATACACCAGGCCATCTATAACTAAGCAACAAAAATATAATATAATTTTTTTTTGCCGGGCCCTCTAGTATTCTTCTAGTTTTTATCAATATATATAAGTTATACTAGTTTTAATTTAATTAGGCAAACATGCAACTAGCTCCTAACAAGTCTAGACTTCCAAACACAAAGTCACATTCTCTTCTATTGTGAATTGATTGAGAATATGTCAAAAAACAGTCAGTCACATCAGTCACCTTTTTCTAGTTTTTAAAGAAAAATAAATTGTTTATAAGTTTAAATATATTTTTTAAGGAGTTCTAAAAATTATAAGCACCCATGATGAGAATAACAGTAAAAATCCTCAAAGGAAAAGAATGCGTCATAACTGTAAGAAACAACAAACAAAATCATATAAAACCACTCGATGTATTATACCAAAAGAATCAACTTTTTTCCAGGTAAATCCAGAAACCACAATACTCGAGATGAAACAACAAATTTCCCAAATCCTTGATATTCCGGTTATTCATCAGAAAATAGTCCATCTCGGAAGATCACTAGTAGATGAAAATACAATATCCGCCTATCCTACCATCAAAGACGGTACAAAACTTAACTTAGCCGTCAAGAAACCAGATCCACTCAAAGAAGTTATATATCGGTCGTTTCGAAAGTACTACAATGACGAGCACTCCGAGAAGCTGACAAAGGAATTCATGAATGATTTCGAATCTAAACTGCGCCAATTGAGCTTGGATGATATTGAGAAACTAGCTGAGAATATGCTCGCTTATTCAATGTAGAAAACAAATTTTATTTAAGTACATATCTCAGTGTAGAAGCTATCTTCTCGTGCGTCGTCGTTACGTTTGTCGTCATAGTTTGATTCTAGTTTTGTACCTTCTTAATAAAAATGTGTATAAATGTGTGTAAGAGAAATTTTGTTTTATTTAAAAATTTGCAATACTAAGAATGCTAATTTCGACAAAATCTTAAGCAACAAAGCTCATATTTTTTTCGTATGAATTACGTAGTCCTCTCGGTGTTCATATAATACCTACCATCATTTTCTGTGAAATTCAATGTTTGGCTAAATTTGTATTCTGGTGAAGTGACTTGGGTCGGAACTTCAGAGTTTCATCAGTAACATTCGAAATGGAGTGAGTGAGTTCTAACATTTATGTTGATTTTAAAAGAATCTATGAAGAATTCTTAATTGGGCCTCAAATAGTATATCGTTGATAGCTTTTTCGGCAAATGTTCTCTGTAAAGGCGCCAATTGGTAAAGCTTTGCTGCCCAGCAGTGACAGATTTTCCGTCTGTATGCTTTTCAATTTTAGCCGCCTCTATTACCTGTGAAATTCAATACCTTAGTAGGTATTGCAATTGCATAAAATATTTTTTTTATCTATACAATTTCCACTTTATGACATGGAATAGTACTATTATGGAAAGGAATGTTAACTTATGATTTATAAATGATAAAATATTTATTTTATTTAATATGCTTAATAAGACTGGAACAATCGAACGATCAATTATATATGAACAAAACTTAAAACAAAATTATTGACATAGAAACAATATAAATTATTTGTTACTAATTTATAAGAACAAAGTATATTTATATGATATGAAGATTATTTTCAACAAGGAACAGACAGTGAGCCCTCTGTGCATGCGATTCCGAATCCGAACTAATATTTAAGCAAATTTAGAAATATTTAAGAGATGAGAAGAAGAGAGAATTCATAAAAAAAATTAATTTGATTTTCAAACGTCAGTTACCCCAAACATCTGAAATGGACATATACGAATAAAAGAAGGTTCGAGTGAGACAGTTAAGACAAGAGGCACTTTTGTGAACATTTATATTGCTTTTTTTCATTCAAGGGGTTATAAGAGTTGGAAAGGAGGACAAATTATAAAAAATAACGAAGAAGCGAACAAAAGTAAACAGAAGTACGAATTGTTATGGAGTTGCCAATTTGAAAAATCATTAAGAAATTTTCAAATAATGAAGTAAATTCAATTAGGTATTTCCACTTTTTTTTTTGTGAATAATATTTTTGATAAGTGTATGAAATCATTTTGAGAAAAAAATCAAATTCAAGTCAAATTTGTAGCGGATTAGAATGTTATTTATTGAAGTTTAAGTGTTGTAATATCAACAACATTCAAAACAAATTTAAAGGTTTAAACAATTCTTGAACAAAAAGTTTACTTAACATGAAAATTAAATACTCATGTATTTAAAAGCACTGAACCTAATTGATTTAGGTAGATAAAAAAAATAGTAGTCGTGGTTAAAATTCTGGTGACCTTTGAATTTAATATTTTTTTATATATATACCTATATACCTATATATATATATATATAGGTATATATATAAATTTTATTTATTATTATTATTATAATATATTAACATCAAATTAATTTACATGTTAATATCAAAGAGCGCTATCTGCTTAAGGCTTCTGACTCTTAAGTTGAAATAAAAAGGTTATTACATGTAATCCGTACTTATAATATTTAAATGTAATAATTTTGTTATTAATATCTAGATATTTATTTTGTGACGTTTTATAAAATTGTATATTATTTTTATATTTTCTGGGTCTAAGTTTCTTAGTATTTCTATTTTTGTTGAGGTTGTGCTAACGCTACTGTGAGAAGTTAGTGATTTACAAACTCCTAACCCGAGTATGTGGTCTATGTCTATTGTTGCCTGGCATTGATTGCAGATTGGTGAATTTGTATTTTTAAGAAGATGTTGATGGGTGAGTGATGTGTGTCCTAGTCTAAGTCTGACGATAGTTGTATTCATCTGTTTGGAGGTGGTTTTAGGATAGATTGGTTTGATTCTGTCCATATTAATGGATTTGTAGTGGTGTTGATAGTTGTTTAGCCAGTCGTTTAGTTGTTGCTGCCTTAGTTTTTTCTTTACTTCACATAATAGGTCACGTTTTGTAAGATTTGCAATTAATTTGACTGGAGAAAAATGGGCATCATTTGCCGCTTTGTCAGCTTGTTCGTTTCCGAATATGCCGACGTGTCCCGGTATCCACATAAGTTTCAATTTGTTTTGATGTCTTATAAGTTGATCCCTTATTTTATTTATAATAGGCGTGTTGTTGTTTGGATTTTGAATCGCGTTATGAACTGATTGACTGTCAGAGCATATAACGAAACAACCAGGTTGTTTTGCGGTTTTTGTTGCACATTCTAGGATCGCTGTTGCCTCAGCAGTAAAAATTGAAGCTATATTATCCAATAAACCTATGGATATTAGTGAACCATCTTCGTGAGTTGAAGCAAATGAGGTGCTGTGATGGGTTTTTGATCTGTCGGTAAATACAAATTTCCAACCGTTCAACCTCAAACCATTTGTGACATCATGGAATAATGCCCGATACATGTTGTCGGATGTAACACATTTTATGTTATCTGTTAAATCCATTATAAGGGACGATTTTAGTATGCACCAAGGTGGGAATATCGGGAAGTATTTGAAGTTCTTGACTATCGGAAGTTCCATTGAATTTGCGGTTTGTATTGCAATTGATAAAGCTGATGGAATTCGTTTGGGGCATTTTGCTTGCAGTATTGATTTAATGTCGTCGTTGATGATTGAACCTTGTACAAAAGAAGTTTTTACGTAGAGTTTGGCTCTGCTTTCGAGGATGCGTTCGTTTACTGAGGGAAGTCCAGCTTCCACCATTAGGTTACGTATTGGACTCGTAGGAAAAGCATTTAAACTCCTACGCACTGCTCGGTGGTATGGGGCCTTGATAATGTTGATTGTTGTTTTTGGCGAGTTTCCATAGAGAAGAAGACCATAATCAATCTTACTTAATACAAGGGATCTAGTTACATTACATAGGGTTTTTAAATGAGCATTTGATTTTTGGCATGACAAATAATTAACAATGTTAGCCCTAGCAGCTAGGCTTTTTTTTAATTTAACACAATGATTTTTAAAGTTATATCTATCATTAAATATAATACCTAAAATACTTAAACTATTTACATTTTCAATGTTAATATTATTGAATTTAAAATTAAATTTTGAGCAAGATGTTTTCCGGCAGATGTGTAGCGTTTTGCATTTGTCTACTGATAATTTGGCACCTGAAGTGGTGGACCATGTCAAAATATCTGAAAGGACATTTGAAAACAGCTTTTGCTGTTCGACTAAGTTGTTATGTCTGCATAGTACGTAAACATCGTCTGCGTAAATACAGTGGTCAAGTTGTGGGTGTTTTGATATTATATTGCTGACTTCATCAAAAGCAATCAAGAAAAGTACAACTGATAACGGAGATCCTTGCGGAATACCATTGTGGAGGGGATAGTAATTTGAAAAGCAATTATTTGTTTTGACGCAAATTTTTCTGTTAGTCAAAAAGGATTTAATAAAGTTAAACATCTTAGGGCCAATGCCCCAAGATGTAATTTTGTCTAAGATTTGATGGATACCAATTCTATCAAATGCCTTTTCGAAGTCCAATGACAAGATTGTGACATGGTTGCGCGCTGATATAGCTTTTGTTATATAAAAATCGAGGTGTAATAGGGCGTCATCACAGCCTTTATTTGCTTTGAACGCGACTTGCCTAGAGCTTATAAGGTTTTTGGATTCCATAAACCAAAGTAGTCTTTTTGCGACAATTTTTTCCAATATTTTTGAGGCGCATGAGATAAGTGATATTGGGCGATATCCGTTTATATTGTTAATTAATTTGTTAGGCTTAGGCAAAGGCAATATAGTTGCGAGTTTCCAGCTTTGTGGGATGATACCAATGTCCAGAATACTATTGTACAATTTTAAAAGTCTGCATTTGGTTGTTTCTGGAAGGTTCTTAATCATTGGGTATGAAATCCGATCCCTGCTAGGGGTTTTGCCTTTTAACTTTGAAAGACAGCTTTCAAGTTCAATTTTGGATATGGCTGTTTCTATATGATTGGATTGAGGTGATAAGTAATTTATATTGAAGGATGAACTTAAAGCTGTTGTTTTTTTAATTTTGAAAGCGTCAGAGAAGGATTCGTCTTTGGAAAGATTTGATAATGTTTTAGCGAAATGGTTGCTTATTTCGGAGGGAGAAGTAATTTGTTGATCTTGTTCTGAGATGCACATTATAGATTGACGTGTGTAGGTACCTGTGAGGCAACGTATTTCTTGCCATATTTTCGAGGGAGAAGATGTGGGATTTATAGAGGATGTTATTTCATTGAATTTTTTGTCTTTTGAAATTTTCACTTCCCTACGGAATTTGGCGTTTGATTTTTTGAAAAAGATAAGGTTATGTTGGTTTGGATACTTTTTGAATAGTTTCCATGCTTTGTTTTTTTCTTTTTGCAAACGTTGTAGTTCCGAATTCCACCAAGATACTGTACGGTTTGGGGCTTTTGGAGAACTTTGAGGTATCGAGTGGTTAGCTGCCATTCGAATCCCTTTTAATATTCGAGCTGCCTCTTGATTAATATTTGCACCGATATCTGTGGCTGATAAATTTTGTGTGATATGATCTTGAAACAATTTCCAGTTTGCTAAGTTAGTTTTAAACTTGGGATTAGCTCGATATCTTTGGATATTTTGACTAGATGTTTATGTCGTTATTATGGGAAAATGGTCACTGTTGTGAAGATTTTTGAGAGCCGTCCATGAGATGTTAGGGTATAGTTCAGGAGAACAGGTGGTAATGCCTATGTGTGTGAAGCTTTGATGCGTAGAAAAATGTGTAGGGGAGCCATCATTGAGAATTATGAGGTTAGAGTTTGATAAAAACCTTTCTAAGATAGTACCTCTATTATTTGTTAATGGGGAGCCCCACAGAACACTCCAGGAGTTAACATCTCCGGCTAAGATGACTGGAGTATTTATTTGATCAATTATATTTTGCAGATCGTTGATGGAAAAAGATTGATAAGGGTGTATATATATAGATATTATTGTAAACTTAAACGAAAGTTGGATTTCCACTGCTAGGGAAAGAATGGGTGAGTTAATAATTATTTGTTTATGCGGTATGTCTTTTTTAATTAAGATAGCTATCCCTTGCTTGGCTGTTTCGTTTAGTGTAAGATTATGAAAGTACCCTATATATTTTTTGGGTATATTTGGCTTAAATTGAAATGCACAGTGAGTTTCTTGGAGGGAGATAATATTTGGAAGATATTTTTTAATAAGAATATTCAATTCATTATAATTATAAATAAAACCTTTCATATTCCATTGAAGGATTTTAGTGGTTTCTTTTGTTGTATAGGTGAGATTTGAGTTTGTTTGTAAGGGGTTGGCATGATTAGGGTGTTCAGGTTCCCGACCCCGCTGCTCAGATGTTGGAGCGACTGAGCTCTCTAAAGAGCTCAATCGACCCAATACCCGATCAGCGGAGTCGGGCTGTATTTGGTTGTTATTATTTTTATTGCATTTCGACATCGTGAGGATCAGGATTTTCTACGAAGTAGTTATTTTGGTCAAGCAAAGTTTGCGTAACTTTGGATATAGGAGAAATTTTGTGTGAATTAGTAGATTCAACATTGATTATTTGATTTGATTTGGTTTGTGAGGCAACTGCGTTATGAGCAGTGGCTTGTGAGTTTGTTGAGAGATTGGATGGGGAAGCTTTTTGGGTTGGTTTTGTTTGTTGTGTTGTGATTAGGGTTTGTTTCTTAATATTTTTTTGGAGATGTTGCTTGAATGTTATTTGAGTTTGAGTTTTTGGGCGGTGAATTAATAAGTGTTGGGACTGTACTATTGGTTTTGGATGTATTGTTTGAAGTAGCTGTTGTTATTACTGTGTTTTTAATTGAGTTTGATGTTGCTTTATTTGGAATATGTTTTGTTTTTTCTGCAAATGATTGTGATGAAAATGAAAAATGCGTGGGGATAGTGATTTTATGGATTCGTTTAGCTTCCGCAATTGTACATTTTTTTTGAGTTTTTATTGTTAAAACTTCTTTGGCTTCTTTATAGGCAGGGCAGATTTTAGAGGAAGAGGGGTGGTCGAGCGAGCAGTTAGCGCACGTGATTTTCTCACATGGTTTAGGCGTGTGTGGGGGGAGTGTGCATGAATCGCATCTCTCAATTCCCATGCAACGTTTAATTGTATGGCCGAGTAATTGGCAATTACGACAGCGCATTGGATTTGGTATATATTCAGTAACTTTGGCTTTATAAAAACCAATGTCTACCGACTTTGGGACATGATATAGATCAAAAGTAAAAACAACTAATCCAGTTGCTGTTACCTTTTTACTATCACCTTCCCCTACTACTTTTGTAAATTTATAAATATTAGTCACACCTTGCGGTTTCATTTCTGATATAATTTCAGCTTCAGGGACGTTTATCAAACAAGGAGCGAAGGCTATTCCTTTCGACTCGTTTAGTTTGTCATGAAGTTTAACAATAACTGGGCAAGAATTAGCCAGATTGTTCACTTTGAGGAATGATTCAACAGCTTTTTGTGTTTTAACCAAAATAAGGAGGTTTCCATCACGTAATTGAGTTATTTGTTCATATTCTTTGCTTATGTTGTCGATCGATTTTTTGATTAAGAAGGGGTTGAGGGAAGTAATAGGTTTATCTTGAGGAGATTGAGGGGAGATCACTATGAACTTTGGATTTTTTACGTTTGTAGTAGGGAGGAAAATTATAAGCAGGATTGATGTTTGATTTGTGTTTTTTATTGGGATGAGCGAATACTGAATCCACGTCAAGTGGTAGCCCCCTGAAGCGGGAGCCGCCAAGCCCGTGGGCCATTGTTAAACGATAGCTATTACCCACGTGTATTCAATTACTTTTCGGAAAAAAAAAGAAGACACGTCGTATGTGAGAAAAAGAAAAAATTGGTATAACGGGAGATACCGGTTTGCGCGAAGCAGAACAAAAAAGAAAATAAATCAATAGACTACGAACGATGCTAGCAGTTCGGTGGTTAGTCTGTGACTGTATAAATTTTAGTTGAGATTTAATAAAAGATCTTTTTAAAAAGTTAAATTAAAGAGCGGAGCTCTTTTTGTCTTTATTATTTGCGAGTATCTTAAGAACAAAAAGAACTAAACTAAACTATCGCAGATAGCTAGTGTGTTTCGATGACAAACTCTTTGTCATCGTTTTATCTTTTAATTCTTTTATTTTTCGAGATAAACACTTTGTCATCGTTTTATCTTTTAATTCTTTTCTTTTTCGTGATAAACACTTTGTCAGCATTTTATTCTTATTTATGATTTATCTTAATGAGAATAACAGGAAATGGGATCAAATGAATATTCAATAGTGCGATATGAATTTGATTCTATTTCTTTTTGTTTACAAATAAACTAAAAAATTCTGTTTGTATTTTCTGCGGTTATAACCCCTCCCTCTTTCGAGTGTTCTAACGGTTGGAAAGTGACCGTTGGAAGGCGAATATTTGTAATAGATTTTGTATGCTTTAAATTTATTTTTAAATACATGAATGCAAAAAGTGTTATCGACATTATTATTACGATAGTTATTATGTTATATGTTACATGTTTTGTATGTATTTTTGATTCTAATATTTCAATATTATTTATTGGTTTGAAATTTAATTCTTTTAAATAATTGTCTGAAAAGTTATAATTAATCAATGGTATTATTTTATAGTTATTTTGATATAATTTTCTATTGTATGTTACATTTTTTATTTTTATCTTACAATTTTCAAATTCCAAAATATAGTTTCCTTGTAAAGTATAATCTAAGTTATTACAATCTTGTTCTAATTTTTCATTCTTTATGTTTTTTACAATTAAATATTTTTCTTTATTGATTATAACATTTTCATCTTTATAATCTTTAATTTTACAGTTTAATTTCGAATTGTCTTTAAATATGTTTTCAATACAATTGTCTTTAATTTTTGTTAGATTTTTTATTTCTTTACTTACATAATACATAGTTTTATTAAGTTCTATAAATTCATCATTAGGTATTGTAAAGATTTTATCTTTTATCGGAAGGGTATGGATACATATTTTATTATATAAGTTTTCATTAAAACTTGGTATACTTAAAATTATAAGTAAGTTTTCGTTATAGATAGCTAAAGTCAATTTAATCTCTTTAAGTTTTTCTAAGTTTATATCGAAGTCGTAAATTTCTTTTACAGTTAGTATATCTTGAGTTAATATTCCTGTCCTACTGGTCATTATGATATTGTCAATTTTTTCTTCTATTTATTGTACTTCTGCTAAGTTTTTATTGAATTCTAATTCCATGCGTAAGTTATTTATTTCTGATTTGATGTCTTTGTATTTAGTTAGTGTTTTTGAACTTTGTTTAAGTGTGTCTTGTAATTGAAAGAATTTGTTCATTGAATTGTTTGTTAATGATAACTTGTTTGTTATTATTTGCTAAAAGTTCTTTGTTACTATCTTCTAAATTTTGTAATCTTTCTTCTATGGCTTGTCTGTCGTCGTCGTCCATAGTTCCATATATGTATACTTCATTCCTTTACCTACAAAATTTAATAATCCTCTCTTATGAATAATATGATGTGGAATGATTGTTTGAAGTTTTATTTCTAATGTGTTTATCTTTTGTTTTTTTAAATCGTCAGGATTTGTTAGTAAATGGTATTGAGATTTTAACTGGTTTATTAAGAATTGGCATTCTGTAAGGTTAATTACATGTAATAGGATGTCGTAATTATTTATAAGTTTTACTTGTCCTTCTTGTATGATTAAAAATTCTCTATCAATCTTTGTTATTTTAATATCATTGGCTTTCGTTGTTAATAAGAGAATTATTATCATGATTGCTAATATCTTGGTTGTCTTCATTTTGTGTTTTGGTGAATTTCTTTTTCTTTCTGAATTGGTCTTTGTGTAACAGTTGTTTTCTTATGTGTGGTTTGATTAGTAATTTTTTACCAATTGTTTTAAGGGGTTTTACTTTCCTGTGCTTGGTTTTTAGTTTATTAAATTGTTCTGGGTTGTTTATCTTTGTAAAGTTTGGATTCACTTCAACGTCTAATCGATTTTTATTTATTTTATTCAAGATTTTATTCTTATTTGTTTCTATTCTATCATATGTGTATATTGTTTTGTTATCTACTTTGCCTAGATGTATCTCTAAGGGTCTCTCCTTGGTAGTGAGATGTATAGTTTTATTGTATGTATTTACTGCTTTTGTTAATAAATCAAAAAGTTTTTTAGTTTTCTCTAGTATTCTAATATGTTCATTTAGGGTGCTGTGCAGGCGTTCCACATCCGAATTTCCGGTGTGTCTATAGGGGGTGGTAAAATGTGTTTGTATATTCTTTTCTTTTAGATAATTTTCAATAGAGTAAGTTTTGAAAGCGGAGTCATTGTCCATTGTTAATTTCTTTAGTTCAGGCATGTATGAGAATAGTTTTTCCATAGCATTTACAATGTCTTTTTGGTTTTTTGATTTAAGTTTTTCTACTGAAGGAAACTTGCTGAACTTGTCGGTACAACTTAAATATTTGTTGCTATTGGGTTGGATCCATATGTCCATATGGTATAGTGAATGTGTGGTTCTAAGGGTGTTTCTGTTTTTTTCAAATGGTAATTTAATAGGGTTTCTTTCTATTTTCAAATTGCAGATATCACAATTATTTATGATTTTAGTTATTTGTGTTTTAAGGTTTGGGTAATAATACTTTCTTTTTAAATTTAAGTATAATTTTTCTATTCCTACGTGATTTAATTCCTTATGTTTTTTATGTATGATTTTTTCTAGTGCAGTTAAATCATAAATATCTTCTAAGAATGTATGAGTTCTGATCAAAATTTTGTTGTTGTGGTGCGTTTTCCAATACGTTTGGAATTCTAAAAATAATTTATCGTTGTTACAATATAAAAAGTTTTTATGATTAATGTCAGTTTCTGATATGATTTTTTTTTAAATCTATTTCTTTGAATTTTTTCCTATTTTTTTTTATTCTTCTTTTGTTAAAAGGAAAGGTTATGGTTTCATCATTTTGTATTCCAGTTTCTATGATAATTTGTCGAATAGATATATTTAAACTTTGTTCGGTAATTGGAATTAGATTTGAACTATCTGACTCATTTGAGTGTTGTGTAAAAGCGAGTTCTAAAATGTTTAATACATTCTCGAAATTTGTATTAATCTTTGTACTAGCTCTGTTTTTCTCCTGTGAACTTGTTTTATCTATTCTTATTCTTGATAGCGCGTCGGCTACCTTATTTTCTTTTCCTGCGATGTGTTCGATTTGAAAATCGTATTCCTCCAATTTTATCTTCCATCTTTGAAGTTTAGAGTTGGGTTCTTTTAAGTTATGCAACCATGCTAATGGTCGATGATCAGTTTGTATTTTAAAGTGTCTACCTTATAGGTAATGGCGGAATTGTTTGGTTGCCCAAACAATGGCTAAAAGTTCTTTTTCTATAACTGAATAATTGGATTCATGTTTGTTTAAAGTTCTGGACGCTAAGCATAATGGTCCATGTGATTGACTCAGTACAGCTCCAATTGCAAAATTGGATGCATCTGTGGTTGATATAAATTCTTTATTAAAGTAAGGATGTCTGTTTAATAAGTAATCTGACATACATAGCTAATTTTAATTTTTCGAATGATTCTTTATATTCTTTATTGTTTATATTTATTTGTTTATCCTTTCCTAAACAGAGAGTTAGTGGTTTTATGATTTTCGCGTAGTCATGGATGAACTTTCTGTAGTATCATGTTAGGCCTAGGAAAGATTGGATTTCCTTGATAGTTTTTGGTATGGGAAAATTTTGTATTGTGTTTATTTTTTTGGGATTAGGTTTAATTCCGTCTGGGGTAATTATATGACCTAAGAATTCACTTTCTTTTTTCATAAAATTGCATTTATTTAGGGATACCTTTAAATTTAAAGACTGTAATTTGGTGAAGATTTTATTTAGTGAATTTATATGTTCTTCCAATGAAGTTGAGAATACTATTATGTCATCGAGGTAGACATAACAGATTTTTCCTACATAGTGCTTTAAGACTTCGTTCATCATTCGTTGGAATGTGGCGGGGGCATTTTTGAGACCAAATGGCATTCTTAGCCATTCGTAGTGTCCTGATAATGTTGAAAAGGCTGTTTTTTCTCTATCTTCGGGGTTAATTTCGATTTGGTGGAAGCCTTTTGTTAAATCTAGTATGGAAAAATAGTTTTCTTTTCCTAATTTATCTAGTATGTCATCAATAAGAGGAATAGGGAATGTATCCTCTTTTGTTACATTATTTAATTTCCGATAGTCGATGACTATCCTCCAAGTACTTGGTTTGATAATTTTTTGTTCTAACAGATCTTTGATTTGTTTGTCCACTTCTTTTTTGTGGATTTCGGGATATCTATATATCCGTGTGAAGATAGGTTCTTCATTTTTTGTGGGAATTTTATTGTCGTTTTCAATTGGCAATCTGGAATCAGAAAAAAGCATTCTCAAAGCGTTCAATTGGGCAAAAGTGACAGTTCTAATTCTGAAAAAGAAGAGATTTCTCTTCTGGATTTGAAGTCAGAAGCAAAAACAGAATCACTCACATTCAAAGATTTTACATGTCACACTTGACAAATGTCATATTTTTGAATTAACAAATTGTGCGAACTGTGAAGTGATTGCTTGAAATTAAAACTAAACTATAAAAAAATGGATAGTAATATTGACAATATCTTAGCAATTGTTCCTCATTTGTTAGAAACATTGTTGGGGTCGTCTTCCTCATCTTCTTCATCAAGTGATGACGATGCAAGTGATGCAGTTAATTTTCTATTGCAGGAGTTTTCCAAAAAGCCAAGATTGCAAAACTACCAATACAGTCACACCAAACTTCAAATTTTTCAGAATTAACAAAAAGTGTTCAACTGGGATTCTGCTTCTACTTCTCATTCCGGATTGCCAATTGAAAACGACATATGTTTTACATGATTGGTAAAACTTAAATCATCTCCTTTTTGGTAAAAAACCTTTTGATGTTTTTTCAATAAATTAAATAAACTTCTATGTTCCTCATCGTTTAGATGTGAGATTCTTTGAATTTCCAAATTTTCGAAAGTAAATGTGTCTGGCGGAATCAAATTGTTTAAATGATTTATTTCTTTTTGATATTCCTGTTCATCTTCCACAAAAAAGAACAGTGGAATAATTTGTGCATTTAGTTTTAGTATTTTGTTTTTAAAATCAATACTGGCATTATTTGGAAATAATATATTGTTTCCAATTAATCCATCGAAATTGACATTAAAGTTGTGGATTTGGAAAATGCAATCTACGCGAGATTTGAGTGCAAATTTTTCTTTTGGTATAACTAATTCCTTGTTTATAAATATGGATGTACCTACTGTTTTAATCTCAAATGGGTACTTTCGTGTATGTATGTAGATTTCTGGAGCTTTTTCTTTGTTTATTAGACTATTAGTGGCTCCTGTATCAATTAATAGTCTCAACGTTTCGTTATTTTTATCTAACCTAATAAAGGGGAGTTTGTTGTCTTGTTGCGTCGATAAGTTTCCGAGGCTACATTCGGAAAAACCGATCACTTTCATTGTAGTTACTTTGGATCCTCTTTAATTGACTAGAAGTTGGGTCAACTTCCATAGGTTTGTATTGTCTACTGGGAGGTTTGTAGTTTGGGTTATAATTATTACCTTTGTAATTTGGATTAGGATTATGATTGAATGGGGGTTTAATATGTTTTGGATTTTTGGGAATGAAATTGTTTTGATTTTGGTAATGTTTAAAGTTATTTTGTGGTCTTTGATTTGGATAAGTTGTAAGTTTAGGGGTTTCTAATAATTTTTTATTAGTCAATTCGGATTTATCGTCTATAAAACCGGCTTGTCTTAGCTCGTGTAAAGCTGCTTGTAAACTTTGTGGTTTTAAAGCAAATAAAGCTGTTCTCATATGAACAGGTAAACGTTCTTTAAATATGTTAAGGGCTGTTTCCGTATTGTGAGGGATTTCAGATTGTTTCCCTTCTTGAACAGTTTTTTGATTTAGTTCACACAATGCCCTTTGGATGTCGTTATAAAAATTCGTTACGCTTCCTTTGTATGGAATTTGTCTTAATTCGTCATATAATTGGAAGGAACTTTTAAATCCTCCAAAATTTTAAATTAAAAGTGCTTTTAAGTCAGTCCATCTGGTTAGGTAGGCATGAATCTCTATACACCTTTTGGCCTTACCAATTAGTTTAGATTTTAAAATATTTATGCACATTTGTTGACTCTGGTCGTCATAGTTTTCTAATGTCGGTTGTATGCCGTCTATATTTACTATAAATGTATATAAGTCCCCTCTTCGTCCGTCAAAAGTGTTCAACTTTTCTATATATTTTAATAGGTCAAGAATTAGCGTTAGAGACATTTTGTAATTTGTTTTTTCTGACAAACTATTTGTAATATTTTCACTTGTAAATTTAATATTTGGTTCTATAATATAACTTAAATTATTCTTACTATCGTTTTTATTTATTCTCTGGTTTAGGTATTCCTCGTCTGATGATTCATCCGTGTGTCCAGAGTAGGGTGTTGGTTTTTTGTTCCTTGTCTTTCTTAATTTTTTGATGAAGCTCATCGGTTGATTTTACATCATTGTTCTTTTATATTAGTTTTATTATTTGTTTTGTTTTTGTTTTATTTTTTTTTTTTTTTTTTATATAAAAATCAGTTTCCTCTGTGGAATTCATAGTATTGTCATTTGCGTTGACGTGAACTACTAACTGAAATTATTCACTGAAGTATTTTCAAATATCGTTTAAGTCCGATTTTAAGTTATTAATTCCAAAGTTTTCTTTTTAACAGAATTTTGGATATTAATTTCACTTTTATACGGGTACAGGTTAATTTAAAATATTTTCTTTCTTTTTTGTAAAAAATTAATTTTTATTTAACTATTTAGTAGTACACTTGAACGATAGGGATAGGGATACGCTTTGAATAAACCGTGTGTATATTTTATTGCGTATGCTCTTTTTCGTATAGTCTTACACGAATATAATCACAACAAATTTTAAAAATACAATGCTAATATTCCCTTTCATGGGTTGACCGTAATTTATAAACTTTTTGTAGATTCTTATTTTCAAGGGATACGCATATTATATTTTGCGTATCCTACCGACTGCGCCAATTTTAGTTGAGATTTAATAAAAGATCTTTTTAAAAAGTTAAACTAAACTATCGCAGATAGCTAGTGTGTTTCGATGACAAACTCTTTGTCATCGTTTTATCGTTTTATCTTTTAATTCTTTTATTTTTCGTGATAAACACTTTGTCATCGTTTTATCTTTTAATTCTTTGTCAGCATTTTATTCTTATTTATGATTTATGAATGAATGAATATTCAATAGTGCGATATGAATTTGATTCTATTTCTTTTTGTTTACAAATAAACTAAAAAATTCTGTTTGTATTTTCTGCGGTTATAACCTATATATATATACCTATATATGTATCTACTAGATTATTTTTTCGTATAGTGTATGTTGTTTATTTTTATAACTACTAGTTATAATTCCTCGCCACTAGGCGTTATCAATTGTTCACTGTATTTGTATTTAAAATTTATAATTCAAAAATAAAAAACTATGAATGAACCTAATTTTGGAACCATACGAGTACTTTAATAAAGCTTATTTGTAAACATCGTAAAAATGAATAAGATTTTCAGTTTCATTGGTCAAGCGAAGTGCTTGATGGCTTGCTAATTATTTATTTTCAGGGGATGCTGACGGTGACGTGAAGATTTGGTAAGCGAGAGGTAAACGAGGTGAGTCGTCTGTAAAGGGGGAGTCAAACTACGGCCGATGGCACCATCTAGTGGTAATGTACGTCCGATTTATTATTTTTCCTTTTTTTTTTTGATGAATTCATATTTTGGCATGATATATGTTTAAATGTGATGAGTTGCTTATCTTAATATAAAAACCTCCTCGTTATAGTAGCAACACCTACCTGCAAAGCTACTTTTACTTACCCACCTATACTCCCTTTCGAACAATTTGCAAAATAATAAAAAACAACAAATACATCAAGGCAACAGACTACAAATTTGGCAATAACGAATCAGTTTTCACAAAAATTGAAAAATAAACCGAAAACGAATTTAGAATAGCAAAATACCTACAGCGTTAAAGCATACATAGCTATATAAATCACACACATAACTCCGTTGCTATTGTTAGGTAGCCACAAAAAATCTGAAGGCAATCAAGTATGAATACATGTAACCAGCCACATTGAAAATCATAATCGACAAAGAAATATGTAGACAATCAAAAGGAAACTATATATCTAAATATTTTATTCAGATACCTAAGTACGAGCACTTTTTGAGAACGAGAAATGTTGTCAAACAATGATGAGTATTTTGAACAACAGAACTTTTAATATATGTAGGTACTCTGCAATGGACTTAAAGGTCTGGAAATGCAAGATACATACATAGAACCCATAAAACATAAAAGACATTTCGGTTACACAACACTATTTTTAATTTAATTTTGCTTCAAATGTTTTTAAAATCTTTTCATTAAAGACTTGCTGCTCCAGTTCCAATTCTTTTAAAGTCATCTTCACATTTTATTTCTTTTTTTCGGAGCCCAGAGCCTCGATGTTCACCAACAATGGCATATTCCGATGTTGAACCTCCGGAAGGGCCGATGGAACAATAATAATATAATGTAAATAGTAAACAGTGAAATCCATAATGTAGACTTATGAACTACCTATACTTTGTTCTGAGATTGTGCATTTTCATTTAGATTTCCTTTGAAGTGTATTGGATCAGCCGCCCACAAATGCGGCCGAAAACACTTTAAATACATGACCATTTTTTCTGATAAAACGCAGTACTCTTCATCTTGGCTCTTCCATGTTTTGTAAATAAAAAAAACAAAAAATAATAATTCTTATTGGATTCCTTCCAATTATTAATATTATTTACCACGACCAAATTGATTTCCAAGTGAAATATTTCTTTTGACAGCAGCCAAACTGTTTCTCGCAGGCGTTTTTCTTTTGTAGTTCAGAGCACAGCCCGGAGCCCAATCTACATGGTGGATTCTATAATAAAAATATTCGAATTCGCAAATTCTGCACTATAATCTATAACTCTTTTAATGACGCATTAATGCGATAATCGAACAGCTCTAGTGGTGCCAGTTTGGTTTTTATGTTATTACGTATAATCGGAACCACCTAACTCGAAAGTTAATGTCAAAACAAAGCATACATAAAATGTGTTTGCGAGCAGATCGTTCGAAAATCGCAAATTTTTGACAAATGCTGGGCATTACTGGCGCTCTATTCTTTTTTCATGCATAGTAGCATTTAAAAGTAGAATCGGAAATAGGCTTTAAATAAAATCAAAATTAGAATCGAGTTACATAGTAGGGCCTGTCAAACAAAAAATTGTGTTTCTTTCTCTGAATGTTCAGAGCATCAAATCGGTGTTTCTTTTTTCGTTCTGAACATGTTATGAGCTTGGTCAGAGCGTGCTTTATGACAATAAAAATAACTGATCAGACTGAGTTGATTTTTGTTCAGAGAATGTTCTGAGCATGCTTGATATAGATTTTTAATGCATTGCCATCACCAACAAAAACTAATCCGTCGCTGTGCGAGAATTTATAATTTGACAGCTCATCCTCAGATAAATAACATGATAACGGTAAATTTGTATTTTCAACAAAATTGCTTTTTTAAGGAAAAAACCATGAAATATCAATTTGAACGTATTTTACGATAGTGTAATTACCTATAAAATATCATTTTACATTGCTTTCTTTTGAATATGAGCCAAAACTTACTTGAGAAACGAAAACTTTTGTTTATCCTTATTATAAGTTAGTGTTTTTACACGATTTAACACAGCACCGCATATTGTTCTGTATTTTTTTTAAATGAAAAATTACATACATATATTTAAAAGAATCACTTTTGTATTACTTTTTTACTCAGTTTAAAACCTTAATTAAGACTATTCTTACAGTATTAAAATTTCCACACTCTCTTTCGGTTAGGCAAAATGACAGATTAGGGTCAATTTTTTTTGTAAATTTATTTTAATGCTTCACTCACACTCACTTACACTGTGTATAAGACAAATGCCTCTTCCTCTATTTCTTAAGACTGATCGAATTTAAGAACTATATTGAACGATTCACGAACTTTAAAGACTCAAGTTTGGAAAAAAATGCTAGACAACATTAATTGGTAGTTTGGAAGATATCAGCATTATAGAACTTTTTATAATCTGTGGCAAGACAGAAACCTTTTGCCCTACTCATATAAATAAATATCTGAGTCCTTACGATCCTTAAAAAACTAAGAGTGTCAATGCAAAATTTTAAAAATTTGTATAAATTTACAAGTTGTGTTCTTACTGTGAATACACCAAAACCAAATCGCCATTCGATATTCCAAAAGTCAAAGATAAAAAAGAATTCACCATCCGTCTCCAATAGGCTCATCTGTCAACTGGTAAAAAAGGTGTATCTTCAATAAATTATAAAAAAAAACTACATTCTTCAAATCTATGCCGCTACAAAAGATACAAAATAAATGCAAAATTATATAAAATTTAGTGTTATTTATGTGTTGATAAGAGCTCATAACAAAAAATAAACTTTAATAAACTTATAATTTAACCTCTGAAAAAGAATAAAGAAAAAAAAAACAGAACCACCTGAGCCTGTAACGAAGACAACGACAACGACGACAGACAACCAGGGAGAAAAAAAACATTGTGCAATGGAACCCATCGACATAGCTAGACTTGAGGAAGCTGTTGTAATTTTCTATCGTTCAACGTCTCAAGAGCAGGCCATAACCCACGAATGGCTAACAAAAGCCCAGGCGAGCCCTCAAGCTTGGTCATTCTCATGGCAACTAATGCAACCTGGAAAAGTAAGCCAAGAATATTTATATTTTTGGATTATATCAATATAAAAATTAAAACCTTTCTTGCCCAATTCTAGACTCAAGAAGTCCAGTTCTTTGGAGCTATAACTTTACATTCGAAGCTTATGAAATTTTGGCACGAAGTTCCGGCCGAAAATCGAGAGGAACTAAAACAGAAAATTCTGGAAAGTATCATAACCTTTGCTGCTGGTCCGAAATTGGTGCTCAATCGGTTGTGCATTGCTGTGAGTTATTACAATTTATCTTGCCACCTAACTTAAAATGGAAATTCTTATTCATTTGTAGTTAAGTGCATTCATTGTTCACATGTTGGGTGAATGGCCAACAGCTATTGAGGACGTCATTAATACCTTTCAAAATCAACAAATTCCAAATGTGACAAAGGAAATGCAATTGTGGATTATGCTTGAAGTTCTTCAAGCTGTACCCGAAGAAGTAATGGGTTTTTGTAAAGTGTGTTCTTTTTTACCTGTATATTGTCTTACCCCCAGATGACAGCTATCTACACATCCGTTAAGAGAGCTACCCTCCGAGGAGAAGTTGCAAAACGCACCCCATTAGTTATGGAAACAACGGAAGCGTATTTGCAAATGCAAATTGACCGGGACTGGGATACTGAGGTTTTTAGCAATATGACAAGGGCTGTGAAATGTGTCGGAACATGGGTTAGGTAGGTTTTGTTTAATTCCGAATTAAGTTAGTTAAGTTTAGGTTTCAAATTGCAGTAAATATTTTTTCGTATTCGATTTCAATTAGGAACATTGGCTTCTCAATTGAAAACTGTCAAAACATCACGGCAATTCTACTTAAAATTGTCAATAAATGCTACTGGTCATGTGTTCAAGATCCAGATTCCGATGGATGCATGTCGGCTGATGAAAATGAACTATCAGAAACTTGCCTCAAAACACTGTTGAGCATAATTATTCAACCAGATTGCCATAATTACCCCAAGACTGCTTTTATTTTAATTAAAATGTTCCTTGATTCTCTTTGTGGCATAACAAAAGCTGAGTGGAAAAAAGATAACAACAATGAGGACGTTGTAGTCAATATTTACGCTTTATTTGTATCCGCTATCGAAAGACATTCGCAGCTCCTACTCAATGGCATTACCACAACTGATCCTGAACTAGCTGATCTTAATAGGCGTCTTGTTAATGAAATTCTTCAATGCACTGATAAGCCTGGAATATATCCAGTTGAAGAGTCATGCAGTAGTTTGGCTATGGGATTCTGGTACTTGTTACAAGATGAAGTTTTTGCCATGCGTATTACTGAGGAAAGAAACAAATGCTGGGAGTTTATCAAACCACTATATGCTCATTTGACAAGGATTTTGGTTCGGAAATCGGAACAACCCGATGAAACTTCAATTGATAAATGGAATTCAGATGACCTAGAATCATTTAGGTGTTACAGACAGGATATTTCAGATACACTGGTAAATAATTTACTTTCACTTATAAGTCTCACTGACTAAAATCTGTTTTACAGATGTACTGCTTCGAGGTGTTGCATGATTATATTCTAAATATTCTGGCTTCGGTTCTGGATGAGACAATTGCTGGTATTCAAGCCAATCCAACCGAATGGACAAAACTTGAAGCATGCATTTACGCTTTTCATTCAGTTGCAGAACACATTGATACTACCGAATCACATCAAATTCCGAAACTTATACGGGTCCTTTCGGAAATCCCTTATGAAAAAATGAACGAAAAATTACTAGGAACATCACTTGAAACAATTGGATCCTATTGTTTGTGGTTTAAGGACAACCCTGTATTTATTGCTCCCGCCATTCAGCTGCTGGTACGTGGATTAAATTCTTCAATGTCATCACAAGCTACGCTTGGCTTAAAAGAGCTCTGCCGCAATTGTCAATTACAAATGAAACCTTACGCTGAACCACTACTTAATGCTTGCCAAGCTTGCTTAGCTAGTGGGCGACTAAAAAATTCCGATTGTGTTCGTTTGATGTTTAGTATTGGCAAATTGATGAGCCTCTTGCCAGCCGATAATATTCCACCATATTTGGACATAATTGTGAGTCCTTGCTTTGAGGAGCTTCAAACGATTTGCCAAAGTGAAATTGTAAGTAAACAAATTTTCAAGATTTTTTCAAGATAATTTTTTTTTTGTTTCGCTAGAAAACTCCATCGGCAAGAATACGCACAATATTTCGGTTAAATATGATATCTACTCTGTTTTCATCACTCAATACTGATCTAGAAGATGAAGAACAAATTGAAGATTTACAAAACGTTCAACCAGTTTTAATTGTTATGCATAAAACTATGCCAATATTTAGGCAAATAGCTGAATTATGGGTTGAGGAGTTAGAAGTGTTAGAGGTATTCCTCTTCTTTTCATTTTGCTAAAGGCACATAATTAAAATTAAATTTTTTTTTTTCTAGACGGCCTGTACAGCATTAAAACATGCAATAACTAATTTACAATCTAGCTTTAAGCCAATGTTGCAGGATTTGTGTTATTTTATTGTGGCAATCTTCCAAACAAGATGTTGTGCACCTACTTTAGAAATTTCAAAAACAGTAAGTTGGTTGGGTTTTAATTCAAGTTGTTCGACCTCACAATATTTAAATTTATTATTTTCTTAATTTCAGGCTATCATAATTTTCTTTAAAGACGAAACAGTGAAATCACTAATGCAGCAGCTCTTAGTAGAATTTGTTATGCATAGCTTTAAACTATTTGAGGTAAACAAAAGTTCGTTTTAATTATTTAAAAATAAACTAACAATGATCATCTTTATTTCCCAGACGACGCCAGAAAACAGTTTTTCTAATATTGCCGAAACCATAGAAATGTTTTACGCATGTCTAATGCAAATTATTAAGAAAATCCCCATTGCTTTAAATGACAAATGCATTGCGTATGACAAACTGATTTTCTATGCCCTCAAAGCAATGACTCTCCCAGAAAATGGCCCAATACGAACAAGTGTTCAGTTTCTATCTCATTTTATATTGCAATCTCGGAACTATCCAAATATGACTCAAGCTGTATTGGATGCTGGTGAAAATATTATTCGAACTGTTATAATGTGTGTTGGATGTGTTACTCCACGGGCGCAGGTCGATAAATTCGCAGACGTAGTTTTGTCGGTAAATAAAAAATATCCATCTGAATTGGTTACGTGGATGAAGGTGTTGCAAACACCAAACTTTCCAACGCCATTAGTTAATGAGACCGAAAAATCTGCATTTATCTCACAAATCATTAGGTAAAATTATGCGTAATTCATTCTACTAACTACTGACTGAAAATTATTAATTATTCTGAATTTTACAGAGAAAAAGTAAATAAACGACTGATTCAAAAACATCTTAGTGATTTCGCAGTGATAGCTAGGGGTCTTTCGGAGAAATATCAATAGATTGAAAATAGAATATAGGTTTTAAGGCAGCAGCAACAGGATGTGCTAAAATATATATATATATATACATATATATATATATATCATAATGTGTGCAAAATTACATTATATTCAAATAAGAAAAGAAAAAATTAAATATTAATTATTATTAATAGAGTTTATTACACTTAATGTGCTTTTACATAATTGAGTCCATGTATACTTGTATTTTGTCTCTTAACTCTTATTGCATGTAACAGAAATCATACGTGCATGTAAAACAAAAAAAAAATGTTTAAAAAATAATTTTCTGAACAAAATGCAAAAAGTTAATTGAGTCGTCAATAAAATACTGCTCGTATTGAATACGTTCTTAAGAGTTGAACAAAATGGTAAACAAAAAAGATTTGACGTAAAATTGTGATAATAGCATTTTAGTATTATCCCCGTAAAATAGTAAGCGAAAAAGATATTGTGTTAATTGTATAAGAAAGCTAAAAACAAACTATAATGGTATGAAACTGTATAATTAATTGCAAAATCATTAAATTTTTTCTAAATACACAATAATGAACACACACACATACACCTAGTTTATGCATACGTAGTAAAAATAAATTTATAATTGTAAAACATATTTTGTTTTTTGTGATCCAGTCGTATTAAGTTTTTTAAATTTTGGCAAACATTTTTTGTAGTTTGTTAATAAGGTAAATTATATTTTCAAGCATTACTTTTCAAGAATGACATATTTGCAACTTATCCTCATTCATTTGTTTTACATTTCTACATATGTAAAAAATGAAACAAATATGAAGAAATAAATGCAATATTGATAAGATTATAATTTTCTTTAATTCAAATATGCAATTTTCTCATTTGTACATTTCTACATATGTAAAAAATGAAACAAATATGAAGAAATAAATGCAATATTGATAAGATTATAATTTTCTTTAATTCAAATATGCAATTTTCTCATTAATTTGGTAATCCTAAACTAAGATTTAATTTTAAATAATATTCAAATTCTGAATATAAAAATGCAGCCATACAAGTCGATATCATTTGAAGAAAAGTTAAAAGTTTTTTTCTAATACGAAAACTAAGGCATTTAAATTTTGAAAAACTGAACTGATTGCTCTTCGAGTACTTGCCAAACAAATTCAAGTTTCATTTATGTCTCTTTTAGGTGATTGCTGCTTGTTCTTTCAATGAAAGTAGGTATAACCCTTGTACAACTAATTTCATTCATAATCTAATTTTCTTTTCTAATCACGCAACTCTCAAACTTCATTCAAGGTAATTTAACTTGAACTTGCATTTGTATAGTTTATGCCATTTGGATTCGTTCAATGTCAAACATTTTATTTGCAAAAGCAAAACAAGCTCTTTGAAAAGATAAACGTTATCATTTCCAGCTGACGTATTTACGAAGAGACAGAAAAAAATAATAATCAAAGGGAAAATAAAATATTGATCAAACAAAACATTTCACAAATTTTAGCTAAACAAGCAAGTTCCCTGAATACTTTGCATTCAGCTTCAGTTACGTTAGTCAATATTTTGAGGTTCTTGTGTTATCTTGGAAATAGTTTATTCTTAAGTTGATCAACAAATTTAAAATAGAAAATTTTGTCCTTTTCAAGGACATTTTAAATTGTTCATTGAAACTAAGTAAATTTCTTTAAGACAAAATGGATGATAAGACAATTGATATGATATTCACCGGCTCACTAGAGTCCTTGCCACCAGTGAGTTCGAAAATTGTACGAATTTTCACAAGTTCAACTTTTACTGGTGAGAAAAAACAAAGGACATTTAAGTGTTACATAATTACATATTTTTTACTGTTTCTTGCTATAGATACCACGATGGAACGAAATACTTTGATGGCCAAATGTTATCCCCGAATAAAGGATTACTGCCGTGAAAAACATGGCTTAGAGTTTCAAGTGTGTTGATTGAATTTGTGTAAAATTTAAATCTGGTCAAGCAGATTTTTCCCTTTTGTTTAAAAATAAAAAAATTGTAAAAAATAGGATTTAGAACGAAAATATTTTTTTTTAGTAATCTTTATACTTTTGATTATTACACACTTTCCTAAAAGACATATTTTCATCATATTTGGACAAAAAAAAAAACATTCAGAGCATTTGAAAGTAATTTAGGAAAGGATATTAAAAAAAATACGAATAATAAGACTTTAGTTTTAAAATTCGGGTAATCGGACAAAAAAATAAGAAGAATAATCTTCTTATTTCTTCTTATTTAAGGTTGTTGACATGCGTTGGGGTGTTCGCGACGAAGCTACTGACGATCACATGACAACCGAGTTATGCATGCGTGAAATCGCGAATTGCCAACGCTTATCCATGGGTCCGAATTTCGTTGTTTTTCTTGGCCAAAAATATGGTTACAGACCCATTCCAACATACATTTTTTCAGCAGAACTACAGCTATTAAGGTAAACTAAATTTTTAAGAACTTACTTAATTTCATATGTATATAATTTTTGAAATAGAGATGAATTAACATCAATGGGCGTTGAATGTGCATTACTTGATCTTTGGTATAAGAAAGATAGCAACGCTGTTCCCCCGATATCGGTATTGCAACCCATTTCGTCGATCTTAATCAACTTTAACAATAAGGTATTTAAGGAATTTTTAAGAGAATTAAAATCAAACAAGGATATAAGACATATTTCACAGAGGGTTCCAAAACTTCAAGCTGAAGACCAAGCTGTTTGGTGGGATACTCTAAACAAAATGCAAAAACTTCTTCGAAAAGCTGCTCTTTCCTTGAATACAAACGGCAAAATGGATAAGGAAACAATGCATAACTATTTTATGTCAGGTAGAAAAATCATTCTCCATGGACTTGAAGAACATTTAAAAAAACAATATTTCCAGTTACTGAAAGAGAAGTCATCAATGGCATCCTGGATGTGAAAAACACAAAGAACCACTGCTTAGCCTATGTCCGCTATATTAACAACATCAATCTTCAGAATCTCAAGAAAGCTTCACTATTTGTCGATATCATTAATCGAAGTCTTGACACTGAGTCTTCAAAGCTTTTGGCTAATCTACGTGATGAGAGACTTCCGAACAAAATCGAAACAACCAACATGCAAAAGTAAGATATTTATAAAGCTTCTAAGGCCACGTTCGTCTAAATTGTTGTTTTTTTATGTGAGAAACGTTAAAAAATTAAAAAAATGTTCCTTCCTTGTCAAGATACACCGTCGAATGGATAGGCCGTGAAGGCCTCGATATTGAAACCCATGAAGAATATCTTAACCATTTTATTGCCCATTTCTATAAAAACATCGTTAAACTCGTCGACCGGGCGATGCGCAAGGAAGACTCCAGTGCACAGGGGCAAATAGTAACTGAGATCCTTCAGCATTTGCACGCTTGCAACAATTCGGTGAAAGTATTTTATGGTCGTGAGGAAAATCTCGAACATATTAAGCGATATATGCTGGGGGATTCAGATAAGCCACTTGTCCTTTACGGCGAAGGAGGTTGCGGTAAGACCTCATTGTTGGCCAAAAGTGCTTCATTGGTTGCAAGTGATTGGTTTGTGAGCAAAAGACCCATAAACATAATAAGATTTCTGGGCACAACTCCAGATTCTAGTGCTCTTACACCTACATTGATATCGATATGTCAACAAGTAAGAAAAATTCCTTATAGAAACTTTGCATACCCCTGCATCCATACATATGTAATACCGAGTAAAAAAGGATACTAATTAATATAAATATTTTTTTATAGATATCTTATAACTACATGTTACCTTTTGAGAATATACCCGACGATTTAGTACCTTTAACAGCACATTTTAAGCAATTGTTAACTTATGCAAGTCACGCACAACCTCTAACGCTTTACCTTGATTCTGTTGACCAATTAACAGGTACACAAGATGCAAATAAAGTGTCCTGGATTCCAACCAGATTACCACCACATTGTAAGGTAAGATTTTCAACTATCCTTTATAGATGTAGGGGGGAAAGTGCTAACAGTGAGACAATTCATTTTTCTCTTTTTTGAAAGCATTGGTGAAAACGTTTATTCATGTTTTGATCCTGTTGCACACAAGTTTCCGATGCGCATTAACCTACACCGGGTAAACATACAAAAAAATGCACCGAAGTAGTTTTTGGAGGTTGTTCAAAATTAGCATTGTAATACGAAATAATTAATTAAGCACACAGATTTTTTTACATATTGTTCTTTAATAATAAAACAAAAAAAGTCTTAGAACTCTTTTATATTTTTATATTTTTTTGTTTTGTATGAATTGACAAAAAGAGAACAGTGAGACACTTGCGGAAAGCAAACAATAAGACATACATACATACATTATTAGACTGAGAGACCACATCAAATTTTGTGTTGTGAAAGTTAACCCAGAAGAAGGATACGAGAGGAAAGCTGTTGCAAATGTAACTACAAAAATCCATGTCTTGCAGTTCCTAGTGGCTGCCTTTGTGGCGAAGTCGGTACAATTTATCGAACGTGTTGAACAATTTAAAAACGCATATCAGTGGTCGGAAATTTCGATTTTATTTGCTGTGCAAACCAAAATGAAAGGTGCCGCAAAAATGTGGATTGATTCCCAAAACGTATTTCGTAAGTGGTCAGATTTTAATAATGCATTTCTCACAGACTTTCCGTGCGTTTTAAATATAGACGATATTCATAGGCAAATGATGCAAATGCGTATAATGACAGGCGAAAAATTGGTCGAATTTTATTATAGAGCATTATCTGTCGGTCGTCGTCGTGGGTGTCTTGATGATAACGCGATTATAAGTTATGTCATAAATGGAATTCAAGTCAATAATGGATTGCGCAGAATGCTTTCAGCCTATTCATTGCCAAGGTGCTCCGATTTGTTACAAACACTTAACCGGGTATGCGCGAGTGAAGGTCCTCATGCGAATGAATCAAATTATGCTCCAGCTTCACAAAGGTCAGTAGTAGGGCAATTGCGAGAAAATCCAGTTCCCATGTGTTACAACTGTCGCGAACGTGGTCATGTGTCTCGAAACTGCCCTCAAGTTCAAAGGAAGCTTCGTTGTGAAAAGTGTTCAACAGCCAATCATGAAACACGAAATTGCCCCATGCTTAGAACCCCGGTAAACTCTATAGTGAATCGTGCCCGACAAGAAACCTTGAAAGAAATCTATATTAAAAATATGAAATGTATAGCCCTAATCGATTCCGTAGCAGTTTTTCCCTAGAAAGTTAGCCCATAATTTTGAAAATTTTGTAGTTCCCTGTAATGAGAAGCTATTCGGTTTTGCAGGTGGAGAGTTTCAGTGTGATTTTGTAGGTTAACTTATGGTCATTGACGATTAAATCATGAATTACGATGCCATCATTGGAACAGATATTTTATGTAAAGGTCGTGTCATAATCGAAAACGCAATATGTGAAATGGTTGCATTGGATAGTAGTAAAATCGATATTGGTGATCATAAAATAAACTGATAGCTAGGTCTTTTAAATTCGTTTGCTGGTTGTTTTGGGCTTTTTGCGAAAATCTAAATAAACTTTGAAAGTGCGCGACGGTGAAAATGAACATAAAACTTACTTCAAATAAACCGATAGAAAAGAAACCTTACTCCATCCCGTTTCAAAAGCAACAAACAGTTAATCGTATAGTTCAAGAACTGCTCTCGTTAGACATTATTCGTCAGGCTTCTCTTCTTACGCGTCCCCAATAGTGCTCGTCCGAAAAGCAAATGGCGAAGAACGATTGTGTGTAGACTATCGTGAATTAAATGCGATTACGGAAAAACGTCCATGGTCAATGCCTACTGTCGAAGAAGTCCTAGTAGCTAGTAGCTATGACAGGTAAGAAATTTTTCAATACATTAGATATGATGTCCGGGTATTATCAAATTGAAATCGAAGAAGAGTGTAAAAAGTACACTGGGTTTGTTACAAGGGATGGACATTTTGAGTTCAATAGAATGCCGTTTGGACTCAGAAATGCTCCTTCGACGTTCCAAGAAACGACGCAGAATATTAAAGAAAAATTAAAAAGTAAAGTTTCCATATACAGTCTGTAACAATTGAATAACCTCACGTAAAGTTTTTTCTTAAACCTCCATTTTTTTGTATCTATTTGATTTGTATCTAGTTAATTTTGTATAGAGTTGCAAGTTAGAATTGAAGTTTTTCAAACTGAAAGAAATTTTAAATAATTTTGAGAAGTTAATAGAGTTTTCTGAAATTATTTGGTTTTGATTCAGTAAAATGTATTTAAAGTATTTTTTTGTAACATTAGAATAGAATTACTTTCTTTATTGCAGTTTAAATGTAACGCATTTATCTTTTTTGTTAAGAAATGTTTTTTATTTATATTCTATTGCTTACATAATTATCTTAATACTTAATAGTACCCCCTTATTTTTAATAACATCAAAAGTGAGGACTTTTATTGAATCATACAAAGAATCAATGCCCAGGCCATTTTAACGCCTTCAATGAGCTCTTCTTTGTTGGTGTACTGCTTCCACCTTCTTACATCTTTCGTGTCTACCAACCCCATACATTTTCGATATTGTTCAAGACTGGGGAGTAGGGTGGCCAGCGGTCCGCAAATATCCTGGAACTGTGGGAGAGCCCTTTCCATTAGTAATAGTTTTATAATATGGTGCTAAAATTTTGCAATTAACAAATACCAAATCGGTCGTTCCATAATAATATATGAGACCCCATACAATAACGCCTCCTTCACGGCTGTGGTGACGGTTTGAAAACATTTTTTCTTTTCTTAAATCTTTGTAGTCATAGTTGTATAAGTCGGGCCCATCGAGGTTGAACTTCTTTCATCAGAAAATACAACTTTTTGCCAATCGTTTAATGACTGCTCTTATTACAGTTTTAAAAAAATAGCATGTGAGGCTATCCAATTGTTACGGACTGTATGTTGACGAAATCGGGTCTGCGTCCGATGCATTTGAAGAGGGTCTCGACAACCTCGCAGAATTTTTGAATGTGATTCGAGCAGAAGGGTTAACGTTGCGATTATCAAAGTGTTCTTTCATGAAAAACAATATCAAATTCCTTGGACATGAGCTTGATGCGAATGGAGTGAAACCATTGCAGAACAAAACGAATGCTATTCGAGAATATACTTCCCAAATAAGAAGATTTTTGGGTCTCACTGGGTTTTTTCGTAAATTTGTAGCCAACTACGCTCACATAGCTATACACCTTTGACGCGTCTGACGAGAAAGGACGCCAAGTTCAAGTGGTTAGCCGATTGTGACGAGGCGTTTCGAAAGCTAGTGAAGGTACTTATTGAGTAACCAGTTTTGAAAATCTACGATGTGCGCATAGAACACCAAATTCATGTACCGATGCTAGTAGCGTAGGGTTAGCAGCTGTTCTCTTGCAGAAAGGCGACCAAGGAGAGTTAGAGCTGTAGCTGTAGCGTATTTCAGCTGAGCATGTAGCGAATCCGAAAGGCAGTTTCACAGTTATGAGTTGGAAGTCATGGCTGTAGTCGAAGCTTGTGAGCGATTCCGTATGTATGTTCTTGGAAAGCATTTCACAATAGTTACTGACTGTTCTGCAATTTCAAGCCTAAGGTCGACCAAACCTCTAATTCCACGAATAGCTAGCTGGTTCTTACAACTACTCGAATAAGATTTTGACATTATGCATCGACCTGGTGAATCAATGAAGCACGTTGATGCCATGAGCCAAGCTCCAGTAGACAAACCCCGTGAGCTCGAAGAAGTTGGGGCTCGCATCATGACAATTCAAGTATCCGCAGACGATTGGTTGTGGACGATGCAAGACCCAAATTTGTTACAAATAATGGAAATACAAAAAAGAAATGTAGAATCGAGTCAAAGAGCAAAATACCTAACCGAATATGAGATGAAGTTCAATAGACTTTTCCGGAAAATTGACGACAATAAACTTTTGCTTGCGATTCCTCGCGGTGTTAGATGGCGCGTCGTTAAATTATACATATTCAATAGCTAAAGTTCTGCAGTTCAATAGATATGTTGTTGAGGATATCGATGGTACGAGATTGAGTCAGCGACGCTTTAGCACCATAGCAAGCAGCGACAAATTAAAGCCATGGTGTGCACTATACCCAGAAATCGACAAATATGAATCTGATGAAGAAGATGACCCCAATAGTCAAGAGGAACTCGGGACGAGTTAAATCAGGAAGGGCCGAGCTGTCATCATTGCATTCAAAAACCCTGAATTATTGTTTTCTTATTCTCCTCACAATCATCCCTGTACTTTTCCTTTTGTCGATCCTTGACTTATGAGTATGAATTTATTTTATTTTGACTTTTAAAAGCAGTATCTAATAAATAAATAAACAGTGACTGAAAACGGATTTGGCTTTCTTGACAAATGTTGAAACAAATTAGGAACAATTGTTTAGATATTTTCAATAAGTATTTACATTTACATTACATACTGCACAGCACATAAATGTACAGAGCAGAGACACTTGTACCTTGGGCTTAGCCTACTAAGGCTATGTATATGTAAGCGTAAGGCGATACAACACAGACATTAATACAAGACAGAAGGACAGAGAAGAGAAAGAACAACAGAAAGAAAGAACGAACACATGACAACAGCACGCGGTAGGTTTCGAATGGTCACTTATCTTTCTACTAACCGCGCACATTGATGCTTGAAGCAATCAATCACTTCACAGTTCGCATAATTTTTTAATTAAAAAAATATGACATTTATCAAGTGTGACATTCAAAATCTTTTAATGTGTGAGTGATTCTGTTTTTGCTCCTGATTTCAAATCCAGAAGAGAAATCTCTTCTTTTTTAGAATCAAAACTGTAACTTTTACCCAATTGAACGCTTTCAGAATGCTTTTTTCTCCTTCCAGATTGGGTTTATGGTTTTAGCACAGATAAGAAACTATACAAAAAAATGTCCCATATTTTATCAACTGCTGCTTGGCTATCAACCGACAAAAGCTCTTTGTCGGTTGATACTCAAGCACAAAAAGCTGGGGTGTAATCACGTAAGGCGATAGTTTATTGTTGATTATCAAAATATATGATTTTGCTCCACGTAAGGTTATTATCAAATTGACAATCACTTTTCTAGTGTAGTTTTTTGGTGACAGCTATTTAGGTGTCGCTTTCATACATTTTTCTTAATTTTTTGACAGTGATAAGTTGTGGTTTGTTTCAAATTGAAAAATAAGCTGAAAAATTGAAAAATATATCATATTTAAAATAAAAGATAGAGAATAAATACATACATAATGTTCACATCAATGCATTTATTTGATGAGAGGAACTCAACAAGGAATGACCACAAAAAAAGTTCAGTTGCTAAGAATCAATTTGTGTGGTCCTACCAGAACTTGAAATGGCATTGTATGATTCGGCCAGCTCGGGATGTGATTCCATGTAAACTGGATAAAATTTCGATTTGCTTCTTCGTGGTAGTCCTTTGAAAGAAAATATTTATTTATAACTATGCAATTTTATATACATAGGTATGTACTTAGGTATACTTACATTTTTGCAGAAACAAAACATCTAAACTACAGCTACAATGAAAAACAATTGAAATTAATTTTCATAACAAAACACGATAACTAATAGAAATGACATTTATTCATGTTTGATAATTTAAAATTCGCACAAAGTTTCCCAAACTTATTTAAGTGCTACCAAGTAATTTTAAGTTTTTAGCGATCGCTTTACACTGAGCAAAGAGAAGTTGATATTCAAAATTGACTATCAAAACAGTGACAATCACCTATCGCCTTACGCGATTCCACCCCTGTTTTTGATTTCACATATTTGCTTGCCTGTTCAAAGCTGTGTGTGTGTCTATCTATAAAAAAACCTGGAAATTATTTTTTTTTTTCAATTCACTGCCCATAGAGAGAAGGAAAAAGAAAAACAGTTTTGGACCTTTTGGTTTGATGATGTTTTGGTCGTGATGTTACCATATATCAGTTGGTTTTGTGTAAGCGATATATTTGATGCATTTTTTTATTGAATATGAAATTTATAACCAAATTTAGTAATTTTTTCACACTGTGTTTATTATTTCAATCAAAATATAATATTACATACATACATACATGTATTACACTCGTAAAATGTTTAGAATGGTAAAAAAAGAAGAGTTAATTTTTACATTTTAAAGATAAATAATTTCTATAGATTACTATGGTAACTCTAATGCACATGTACCTTTTTGCCGCATAAGTCATGTTTGCCTTCATGGTTTCGATTTTTTTGGCAAATGTTTTGATTTTAAACAGGTGGCAATCCCATTGAATAAGAACTACAGGAAGAGGCATATCGAGAAAAAAGTGAAGCAGTTTTCATACTTGTGTGAGTTACACACAATCAAATGCTTTGAAACAGGTCGGAATGAAAGTTGACGGCTACTTACTGGGGCGCCCAAATAAATTGCCTTGAAAGAATTTTTTTTTAGAAGTTTACTTTGATTTTATTTGATCAAATAATTAATTAATTTATCTGCTTAGCTGAGTTATAATATCAAACAAGGCAAGCCTGAAATGATAAAATAAAACTTACCTTTTACAGGAACCTCAAAATTGGAAATAGAGAAATGATAATACATATAGTTTTAAGTTTTAAGTTTTATTAGTATCACAGATAATTTCCTTAGTCAAATAATTTTAAGTTAAACTTATAGTTTTAGTTTATTATCACAGTTATTTTCCTTAGTCAAATAATTTTAAGTTAAACTTATAGAATGAAATGAACAGTTTTTGTCAATTTATTTCTAATTGATAACTTTTCGTTACTTCGTGATGCAATATAAAAATACCTTGTCTTTAAAAATATTTCAATTATCATTTTTGTAATAATTCCGAAATGACCCGAGTTTTTAATATGTTCTTCGAAAATGCTTTTGTACTGCTATCATCTCCGTCACCAATAAAAGTGTAGCCCAAGGCTCCTTTTGGGTTCCAATCAACATGTCTAATAATACAAAAATGATAGTTAATTCTATATATTTAAAAATGTTCTTTTTTTGTTACCTGCGAATACGAAATTACGAAACACGGGCGCTCAAAGATTTTGGGCGCCTTGCCTTCACCAACAAAAACTAATCCGTCGCTGTGCGAGAATTTATTAATTTGACAGGTCGTCTCCAAAAAATCACAAGATAAAAGTATATTTTTATTTTCAACAGAATTGCTTTTTTAATGTAAAATATCATAAAATATCAATTAAAAAGTGTTTTACGATAGTTAATTTACCTACAAAACATCACTTCAAATTACTTTGTGTTGAATATGAGCCAAAAACTTACTTAAAACTTTTTTATCCTTGTTATAGGTGTTTTTGCACGATTTAACACAGCACCGCATATTATTTTGTGTTATTTTAAATGAAATATTGTATTTATGTAACAAATTCGCTTTTATTTAAATATGTTTATTCTTTTGTTTCCACACTCTCTTGCTGCTAGGCAAAATGACAGATGATCATCAGAATTGTTTTTTTTTTTTTATTTTAATGCTTCACTCACGTACACTATATGTGTGACATATGCCTCTTCCTCTATTTCTTATTCAATGGGCAATTCCTGCAACGCATTTGATTAGGAATATATTCAGTGACCCTGGCATTATACCAATTGATTTCAACAGTGCTTGGAACTTGAAATGTGTCGAAAGTGAAAAGCATTTAACCTGAAGGAAATTGGTTACCTTCTACCTGTTTCGTATATTTGTATACTTCAGTTACTTTTTGCGTTTTCATTTCGGAAACAATTTCTGTCTCTAGAACATTGATAAGCCAAGGAGCGTATTCTTTATCACAAATTAAGTTGGTTGTGTAGAGTGTAGTAACGGGACATATACGTTGGAGAGATTTTTTGTCCGATGAATCTGTCGGCAATAGTTTGATTTTTGGTGAGGATTTTCCATATCTGAGTTGTGAAACTTGTTCATAGTCAGTGCTAATTGCATCGAAGGCTTTCCCCAGGGCAAAAATTCTTTTTTCCGAAAGATGTTGTTTTTCATCTTGTGGGACAATAACTATGAATCTGGGATTTTTATTGTTAGAGGATTTAAGTAGTTCGGGGTAGGGATCGAGGGTATGGTATGATGGCTTGTTTCTTTGAGATCGGGGTTCGGAGAGCACAACTTCAGAAAGTGTGCTGAACCCGGTTTAGTTTTTGGCCCAAAGGCCATTGTTTTTGTGGGAGATGATTTTAACGGGAGAGTGAAAAAGGATAAAATATTATTTTTTTCTTTTTTGGAGGTTAACGGAAAATGGTAAGAGAGGACTGTATGTTTTTGCACACAATAGAAAGCCGCCGCCGCGCCGCCGCCTCACAGTGGCCCGTTTTGACTTTTTACCTTGCTAAAATCATAGCTCCTAAACGAATAAAGATATTGCTTAGAATTTCCCTACAAAATGTAGGGAAATTCTAAGAATATAAAACCTGAAAATTTCAAGAAAAAAAATCACAGGGTGTTCCAGAGTTAAGCCTTAAGCAAAAATTTTAGTCAAAGCAGCTGCTGCTTTTCTTGTAAGAAATTGTCATTTGTGATCAAGGTCTTAGTGAAAGCATATACATGTTAATTTCGTTAAGGAAAAAATAGTGACAGTGGTTTGTAAAAAAAGTGTTTTTATCAATAAAATAGTGAGGGTAAGTAATTTTGTTAATTGTTTTTATGTTGTTTATTGCCTAATTTTTACGTTTTTTTGAACAAAAATATGAAAAAATATTTTTTTTTCAATAAATAGAGGGGGCCGACCTTAAAAGATATTTTTTGTAAATATCTTCCATAGTCGGCCACCGTGGCCGACTACTGAAGAATACGATTTTTTTTTGTTTTGCTTATTTTCATATGAAAATCGAACGCATACCTTAGTCTCTCTTAATTTTTAACAACATTTTCGAGTCTTTGTACCTATTTTCAGTAGTCGGCCCCCTTTTTTAGAAATGATAAATTAGACGGCCGACTATAAAAGAATGTTTTCTAATGTAGGCAGTGTTTGTTTAAGATGAAAAAGAACAAAATTTATGAAGAAACCATTATTAAGAATTAATAAAAAAATATTTTAGGTTTAATTACAAAAAATAAATGGATAGTTCTAAGCGTGTTTTTCATAAATATTCGGAGGAGGCCCTGAGTGAAGCTCTTAAAAAAATTCGGGAAGAAAAATGGACAATTCGAAAGGCAAGCCAAGAATATAAAGTCCCAAGAGCAACACTACAGGACAGAATTCATGGTCGAGTTGCTGAAAAGCCTAGGCGTATGGGCCCAGACACGGTTTTAAGTAAAGATGAGGAACAGAGCTTGGTAGATTGGATAATCAACCTGGCAAAATGTGGATTTCCTTTAAAACCATCTGACCTTCCTAACACGGTACAAAAAATAATATTAGAGGACAAAAGACCAACTCCATATAGCCTTCCCGGAAAAACTTGGTACTATGGGTTTTTAAAGCGGCATCCTCAATTGTCCCTCAGAACTCCAGAGGGACTGTCAAAAGGACGGGCTATTGTTACGGAGGAAGCACTTCGAAAATGGTTTCGAGATTTGCAGGGCAAATGCTGCAGACATTTTAGAAGATCCCTCTAGAATATTTAATGGAGACGAGACGTCTTTTTGCTTGGCTCCAAAAACTGGTGTAGTTTTGGCTCCTAAAGGATGGAAAAACCTGTATAAGGTTAATGCAGGGAATGATAAAGAGACAATAACTGTCCTATTGTTCAGCGCTGATGGTCAAACTCTGCCGCCTTTGGTTGTGTTCCCTTACGTGCGCCCTCCGCCAGCTTTGGTGAAAAGCATGCCAGACAAATGGGTATTGGGAAGATCGGAGACTGGTTGGATGCGCTCGGAAACCTTTTTCGAATATGTGGCCAACAGTTTCGTTGACTACCTTACGGAAAATGCTATTAAGCGCCCAGTATTATTTTTAGTCGATGGTCTTATGTAAGTCCCATCTTACCATGGAACTGAGCGACTTCTGCAGAAATAATGGGATAATTTTATATGCACTTTACCCAAACACAACACACATTACTCAGCCAGCTGATGTGGGTGCATTTAAGGGGTTAAAAAGTGAGTATAAAAAAACAGTTCACAAATGGCAGAGTATTCCTGGCAATGAAAATAAGGCTGTGACGAAGACAAACTTCTGCGAACTTTTAAAAGCTGTGCTAGATAATTCAGACAGGACGGAAAGCATTAAAAACGCTTTTCGAAAGTGTGGAATTTTTCCATTTAATCCTGATGCTATCGATTACACTAAATGTGTCCAAAATACGCTTGAGAAACTCCATCAAAGTTCACCAGAAAGAGTCACATCTTCAAGTTTCTACGAAACAAAAAAAGTTCTGGCTTTGGCAAAAACTGATTTCGAGACACAGGGAATCGACTTTGCATCTATTATGCGAATTATAGACAAAGTTCAGAATGAACATCAGCCAAATAAACCGATTGCTAGTGTTGAAGATGTGACAGTCGAATGTCAAGAATTTTTAGATGAAGCTTACATTATAGATGATATTCCCGCAGTGAAATCCCTTCCTGAGAGCATAACTGGAACTTATGTTGTAAACGAAACTGGAGAACTCAACAAAATTTCTTGGACAGTTTGCATACCAACTCTATCAAAATTTCACCAGAATATTAGAAATGAGGAAGAGAAATCCATTACTGATCTTCTAAAGGAAGCAGATGAAGTCTTATCTTCAAATGACAAGCCAACAATTAGTGGTAGGACTTGACAGAAATTTCATTTCATTTATTTTATTTCTTCTGATTTCATTTTTTTTAGCTGGACCATCACGCACATGACGTTACTCGAAGTCCCTAACTGTGATAGACGAACTACTACAGAACATTAATGTCCAGAAGGGTAATATACCGATCCAAAACTCACCATCGACTTCCTCTGCTTTTAGAAAGCACATTTTCTACCCAGAAATAATCCCCAAATCCACCAAAACTCCACGGGAAAAACCTCCAGCTAGTACTTCCTCTAAAGCATGGAAAGATTTCTTTGACAGAAAAGCGCAAGACAAGGCCAAAAAAATCGAGTAGATGCAGCTTAGGAAACACTGTCGAAATGAAATTGCATGTTCCTATTGTGATGAAGACCTAATCTCAGACGTTGATGAAAATGATTTAAAGAACGTTGGCTGTGATAATTGTCCTAAATGGTTTCATTTAAGATGCACACATTTTGCCGGACGAAATTTCGAAGAAATACAAGATGAATTATTTATTTGCGAAACATGTGATAAGTGAATATTTACCTATGTACCTATGTACCTATGTACCTATACCTATTTTTAGTTTTAAAGTTATTTATTTTTACTTTTGTTAATACCTACCTACACATGTACCTAACTGTATGTTAAAAGATACAATATTAACTATTGAACTTGTTTTTTTTTTTAAAGTGCCTTACTATGTATGTAATAATAGTAATATAATACATGTTTAATTGTTTATGATGGTTTTAATTATCTTGGTCAAAAGAATAAACAATATAAAACTTAAAATTTGGTGGCCGACTACAGAAGACTTAGGTGGCCGACCTCTGGAGTTTAGGGGGCCGACTACACAAGATTCGTGGTTTTATTTAAGTTTATTAAAAAAAGTTTCTATTTATTGGCAGATTCATTAAAAAAATCGAGGGCTTTAAAATTAAGACATTCCAAATAATCAGATAAACTAAGTTTAAAAGCCAAAACTCCAACAACAGAATTTTGAGGAACAGTTAAACGTAAAAAAAAAGTTAGATGGCCGACTACTGGCTCCATCACCCTACAAGTAATACAAATTGTTTAAAATGAATGTTAAATTGTGAAAAGTATGCCTTGTAAATTAGTATTTAAGAGAACACGAAGAAATAAAAGATATGAACTTAATGAATGCAAAAGGAAAAGTAAAGTAGATTTATTGAACAAAATTAAAATGAGCAAGTACAAATAAATAAAAGGTTGCTTGATACAAATAGTTCTAAGTTATATTCACAACACCCCCTTTATAATGAAAAAACTTATTTGGCAATTTTGACTTCTAACCCCACACCCTTACAACAAAATTCAATTTTATTTTTCTTAACTGGTTTTGTTAACATATTTGCCAGCATTTTTTCTGTATTTATATATTCGAGCATGATTTTATTTGCGTTTACTTGCTCTCTGATGAAATGATGATGCACGTCTATATGTTTTGTACGAGCTCTATATGCCCAATCAGCATCGCAGTAACCAACTAAATTATTATTACCATTTTTAGTAAACACCAGTTTTGTATTGATAGTTCCCTTTAAGTAGCGAAAAATTCTTTTGATAGCATTCCAATGGGGCTTACCAGGATTTTGATTGTATCGACTCAAACAGCTAACAGCAAATGATAAATCTGGACGTGACACCTGAGCAGCAAACATGATACTCCCGATAGCTTGTTGATAAGGCTCATTCTTCATTTCAGCAATTTCTTCAGCGTTTTTCGGGCACATTTCTTTTGAAATAATTTGATTTACTTCAAGTGGAGTTGAAACGGTTAGAATCCATCATTCCAAATCGATGAAGAATTTCTTTGATGTATTGTTCTTGGTCAATAGAGATAGTACCATTTTTACGGTCATGTTTTAGTTGCATACGAAGTATGAAACGAGCTTCGCCAAAGTCCTTCATTTTAAATGTCTCCATCAGTTTTGATTTTAATTCGTTTTTTATTGTTTTATCGTTTGACATGACCAGTAAATCATCAACATAAACGGCTACAAATAACTTTTTATCCCCCTTCAATTTGTAGTAGACGCATGGATCAGCAGAAGATTTCTTCATTCCAAAGTTTGCCAATGCTGAGTCTAACTTAATGTTCCAAACTCTACTCCATTGTTTGAGGCCGTAAAGTGATTTTTGTAACTTACATACTTTGGTCCTCTCAACATTCAAACCTTCAGGGGGAATCATAAAGATATCTTCACTAAGATCACCTTGGAGAAATGCAGATACCGCATCCATTTGGTCAATTTCCATGTCAAACCGAACTGCCAACGCCAAAAGAGCTCTGATGAAACTGTAGCGCACCACTGGCGAATAAGTTTCACCATAATCAATGCCTTTGCGTTGTGCACAACCTTTTACCACTAAACGAGCTTTATATTTAACAATTTTACCTAAAGCGTCTCGTTTGGTTTGAAACACCCACTTGCAGTCTATAGGTTTTCTATTCGGTGGCAAAGTTTCTAAGGTCCATGTCTTGTTATGCTTTAAAGCTTCAAATTCTTCATTCATCGCAGCTCGCCATAAGTTGGCATCTGCTCTGGACATAGCTTCATTCACTGTGACTGGATCATTGAATTCATAACTCAGTGCTGCCATACTTACAAAATCAGGTCTCTGTATAGGCTTCGGTGTGCGAGAAGATTTTCTCGTACCTGAGTCTTTTTCGAAGCTTTCTGGTGGTATAAATTTTTCTTCAGCCGGTTGAATTATTTCTTCATTCTCTGAGAAATATGTTTATTCTGAAGAATCGGATTGACTGAAATCGCAACGGACTTCCTGATATGGTTCGAGGCTCTGCTTATCTTCTGTTGTATCAAAATATTTTTCATTTTGATTGATAACTTTTTGTTTTTCAAAATTACTAGGATTTTCGAAGAAAATTACATCTCTACTCACATACATCTTTTTCGTTTTCGGATCAATTAAACATTCTCTGGATTTGGGATCAAATTTCTTCCTCAATTGTTTTGGAATGTGTACCATAGCACGACAACCAAAAACTTTGAAAAATTCCAAATTCGGCTTACTTCCACTCCACATTTCTTGAGGTGTCTTATCTGTCAATCCACTTCTTGGAGAACGATTGATTATATACACTGCCGTCGTTACAGCTTCTGCCCAAAACTCAGTTTTCAATTTGGCATCGAAAAGCAAACAACGGGCTTTCTCTACAATTGTTCTGTTGGTCCTTTCTGCTAGACCATTCTGTTCAGGTGTGTGCGGAGCTGTTGTCTGGTTTTGAATTCCATTTTTATGCAAAAACGAAAGCATAGCAGAATTGCAATATTCTGTTCCGTTATCAGTGCGGAGGATTTTAATAGTAATGAGATATCAGTTGGTATTGATTACAGTGGGGAAAAAAATCCGTTTAAATTATTATTGCTGCAAAAAATTAGTTTTTAGTTTTGCTATTTTATTTCCTTTTTTTGTTGCCGTTTTGCTTTATTTGAGTGGTATTTTACTGGCCAAACCGTTATTTTTATTTATTTTTTATAACAGGGTGCTTCAAAATTTCCTGTTAAATTTACAATACTAGATATGATTATTAAAAAATTACCTCACAAAGTTTAAAAGTACATATGTATATTTTAAAGCTAAAATGAAATCAGTAAGTTTTTAAGACAGTGGGAAACAACGAACAACCAATAAGAAAAGAACAGTGGTGAATAAAAGTTTTTTCTTTAATTTTTGTTTTATTTATTAATTTTTTGGAAATATTTTTTGGTTTTGTTTTATTTTTCTCACAATCAAACAATTCAATAAATTAATAAAGAATTTATTTGATTGATATATCAAAAATTAAACAGTAAAAAATGAATTATTCTAGCAAAACATTAAAAATAAACACTAAATTTCTTGGAAACTATCATCTACGACTAAACTCAATGTCTGGAACTGTCTCTTTTTTTGCTACTGTAATGTTGTTGTAGGAAAAAAGAAAACATCTACATTGTGTTTTCGCAATGAAGTTCGAAGGATTTTTTATTTTTCTTTAGATAGACCCAAATCCATTAATAAAGCTAATGCATTTTCATTGTTATATTTTATAGGATCATTTTGAGGGCTATCTTTAATTCTTTTTACTAGAAGTGGACTTGCAAGTGATGTAGCTTTGACAACATCACTCGTGCTCCTTATGGTATCTCCATTCTATTGTCTGAGAAAGATTTTCAGTTCTTATTTCCTCTGTGGCATGTATTAATTTTTTCCTCTTTGTAAATGTTCTCTTCGGTCTGCCTCTTGATCCAACTGATGTACTTGGAAGGTCATCCGTATCTTCCGTTGGCCTTTTATCGAGACGCAGTGATTAAAAAAGCCAATCCTTGTTCTTTTGGAAATTTAATTTCGATCGTTTCGCTTCGATCCTTTCTTTTTTGTTGCCAATAACCAATTATTTCAATTCATAAATTCACATGACAATTTAATTTGACTACCTGTGACCCTAATAAATAATTCCTTTTTTTAATCTATCATTTATATCAATTATACCTGTGCATAAAAAAAAAAACATAGGAAAACGTAATTTCATGACTTTAATTTTAGTATCATATAAAAAAAGTTTTAGTTATTGTACAGTACATACAAATAAACGTTATTTTAAACAACAAAATCAATTCACAGCAATCCTGCAATCAAGGGTGCGAAAAAGAGATATAATATTTTGCGGTATAAAATCAGTGTATTGCGGAAACTGACTGACTTGATAGAATCAAATCGCTCTAGCTCCGCTCTATGCAACTTTACAAGCTGAATTTTTTAGGACATATAAAGGAATGTGTGAGCATTCATCTCTTATTGAGTTCAGTTTGATGTTTTTTATATAGGTATGTACATAAGTCAAGTTAAAGTTAAAAATAAGGTGAAAATAACGATATTTTTAAAAAAGCAAAAAAAAACTATAATTACATATTTTAAAAACAATTTTTTCTAAAAGTCGATTAAAATAATGTCAAAAATTATAACAAACACAAAAGTTTTGATTTTTCTTGCACTATTTTCCTAAAATTAAAGCTCAAAGTACAGTAGAAAATCAAAAAAATATTTTTTTCTTTTTTCCGGAAAAAATGTTTGACTTCGATCGGCTATAAAAGATAAACCGTTTATCCAAAAAACTATTTTTTCAGTTTTTTTTAACTTTGAACAATTCTAAATAACGTGTAATATTTATTTTTTCAAAATAAAATCACGCGAAAAATGATTTTAGCCAGAGGCTTTCCCCAAACGGGCCACTGTGCGCCGGTTGAAACGATACGTATAGAGAGCTAGTCAGTGACTGTAAACCTTTTTGGATTTAATAATTCCATCAAAATCAACAAAAACTATCATTTTCATTTCCAAAATAAATTCAGAATGTTCGCTCAACTACATAATAGCTCACCCAACAGCTCAGATATGAGCTACATAGCTCACATAATGAGCTGGCCCTTTTTGTGAGCTAGCTCACATTTTTTGAGCTGTTGGGTGATCTGAGCTATAAGTAAGCTGAGCTGTTATGTAAATTATACTATATCGAAAAATACCTTTAGATGTAGTTTATTAGATTTTGTATTAAACTAGCGAAACCCCCGCTCGCTTTGCAGGGCGATAAAAAAAAACATCTTTCCATAGGAGGTTTTTATTTTTGACATATCTGGACGTTTTAAGGTCATACAATATTATTATATCTGTCATTTTTAGAGAGATGTCTGTGTGTGCGTACTTTTGAATGTTCGAGAATCATTTTTCGTCCGATATCTCTAGAGATATCGACTCCAACTAAATGTTTTTCGACAGGTTATAACTTCAATAGATGCAGAAAGGCTTTAATAGAAATTCCGTTGATGGTTGTTTCACTATAGCGATTTAAAAAAACAGTGAAAATTATGATTGGTTGCAAATATCTCAGCAACGGATAAAGCTATTGACTTCAAATAAACTGCACATTCCGGTATAAAACAAATTTGCTATAAATTTGAGCAAAGTTCAATATACCGTTATTTTTATAAAATAGAAAAAATTAATTAAGAGTTTTTTTTTATAAAAACTACAACAAAAATTTACGAAAAAGTTTCAAAAATTGTTTTTCAATTTGAATATCTCGAGTGCTTAAAATGTCATTGATTTTGAATTCATTCTATTTTTCAAAAATAATAAAATTTCTTAATTCTTTTTACTAAAATTGTTAAATTAAAACCAAAAATAGATCGAATCCATACTTTTTACAAAAAAAGAGACTGACCATTTTGTATTTATGGTAAAAAAATGTCAATTTGATATTCGATCATTTTCAAGGTATTGAAAATGCATTATGTTGAAAATAAGTACAGTTGAATACAATATAATTCCCCGTTCTCGAGATATTTGTCCAAATTTTTTTTGGTTCAGGCCATGCATTTTTATTAAAAAAAAAAAGTTGCTGGTGACAGAAATCGAACTTAAGACCCCTCACGTCCATAGCGGAGATTTTAACATTATACCACGTACTCTACTAATTTAGCAGTGCGCAAATTCCTAAATATTGTTAAAATAAGCGACCAAAAATTAATTTCTTTGTTTAACATATTTTCCATATTTTTTTATAATTTTTTTTGCGCTCTAAACCTTCTACCCTTATTCCTCTTTAATTTAAAAAAAAAATTTAAGAAAATCGGCAACCGGTTTGGCTGGTTAGTGAACGAACACAAAAAAACAGACTATTTTATATACATAAAATAATATATATATATATATATAGATATAGAAGAAGATTGTAGGTCCTTCATTCCTGAAGAAATCACATATTTTTGCGATTTAATGCACATGATATTACAATATTTGATTATTCTTTTGCCTCGTTATACTATTAATTTTTTATATTTTTACAAAATGTATCATCCCTCATTTGTAAATATTAAAAACATTCTCAAATCATTGTAAATACCTCCATCCATCAACGAGAACAAGTTAGCTTGTGTCTTGTTAAGTATTTTTAAACCAACTTTATCAGAGCTGTTTTCAATACTTACTCTTCATCTTGGAAAGGCATGCCTTGTAAATAACATTATGTATCATTTAATATTACGAAAATAAATAAATCAAGCTAAATGAAGCACCATATTCCACAAATTTATTTTTTTTTTATTTATTTATTTACATATTTATTTTATTTTATTTTTTTTATTTTATTTACCTACAAGCATATTTTTTCAAGATTGCAAGTTTGTCCCTTACAGATAATCATTTCCTGTGCCAATGAAGAATCAAATCCAACAGTTTCCCAAGAATATCATGTTCTCTGTAAAATGATCGATATTGATGAGAACTTTATCGAAGTTACCGCTTTGGGTGAGGACTTGGCAATGAATGTCATCAAAATGTGGATGAAGACAGCTTGTCGGGATTTGAACAACTATCAATGGCGTTTGGTGGCAAATGCCATTAGCAAGTGCTCCTTGCCGATTTTCGTAAAACTAGTATTTGCTGAAATATGCCGTTGGCGAAGCTACACCCGGCCACAGGAAACCCATCTGGCTTCGACTGTTATGGATTCGATTATGATGCTTTTCGAGAGAATCGAGAAGCAGCACGGAAGAATTCTGGTATTTCATGCACTGGCCTATATCACCGCTGCGAAATCAGGATTGTCAGAAAGTGAATTGGAGGACTTGATATCCCTTGACGACAAGGTATTAGACGACGTGTATCAATATCATTTGCCTCCGGTTCGAAGAATTCCCCCTCTTTTATGGACACGAATTAGGAATGATTTGCCCAACTATCTGAGCGAGAGAGAAGCCGATGGAGTAAATGTGATGAATTGGTACCACCGACAGTTTAGAGATACTGCCAAGGAGAGATATTTCAAAAACATGAACATGGCTATGTATTTCCATTCCATGATTGCGGACTATTATTTGGGCATTTGGGGAGGAGGTGTTCCAAAGCCGTTTAAGTTCACAGAAATTCAGAGGCACAGGTTCAATCTGACTGATAAGGAAGGCTCAGCTGATCGTAAGGTTCCCGTGCAACCGCTTATGTTTTCCAGCAAAGATGGTTCAGTTACGCGCTATAACTTAAGAAAGGTACCTAACCTATGCAAGTGTTTAAAAACCTGCAGACATCCAAATTCCTATTTTTTTTAATTCTCGTAGTTTGGTGAACTTCCCTTTCACTTCGTTCGATCTCGTCGTTTTAAGGATCTCTTTGTCCATGTTCTCTTCAATTACGAGTGGCTACATGCCAAGCTTTCAAGTTGCCCCCTGCAAGCGGTTTTGGCTGATTTTGAAGATGCATCGGCAAATACTGACGACAAGGAAGCCAAACGTGAGCTTATGCTGGTAGCCGATGCTTTGCGTCTGGGAGGAGCTATTTTGGCGGTGTATCCGAATATGCTAGCTCCACAGTTGGTTGGTCGTTTATTGCCAGAAATCGGAGGAAATGAAAACATAAAGATGCTTCTCCGAGCTTGCGACCGATGTGGGCCCAAGGATTGTTCTCTGATTCCAGTGAACCATTGTTTGCACACTCCCGGTGGACCCTTAAAGGTACCTTTTTTGCATCACTTCCAAAAAACAATTCTCATTTAGAATATTTTATAGTACTCCCTGGAGGGCCATCAATTTGCAGTTTTTGCATTTTGTCTAACCAGTGATTATCGCTATATGGTTTCCATTTCAACACATTTCATAACGTTCGATCTTTCAACTTCGGATTTGACAAGAGATGTTAACCCAGGAATCGAAGGCATTATGCAACAGCTAGTCCTCAGCCAGGACAATAAATGGGCGGCAGCCTATTCAAACAATAACCAAACGGTTTTGTTGAACACGTTGTCAAGTGAATTTGTTGTAATTGATAATCCATTCGACGAACGTGATCAAGTTACAGGATTATACCTCTTAAACTATAGGCAAGAAATTCGTAGTTTCGTGTTCTATTGTTATCTTAAGATTTTTTCGATTTTAGCCTCTTCGTGAACACGAAACTAAAATGGGCACGTTTCGATATGAGGGGAAATCTGATAGAGCAGTTTGCAGCACCAAGTGATGCAGCTGATTGGGAAATATTAAGTAAGTATATGTACCTATTTATATTTAAAAACTTTCCTCAACATTTTTCTATTCTCTGAAGATTTAGGAGTGAAAAATATTTTGCAAAGAATAAGACTTTCTTTGAATTGGTTTATAAATCCTTGAAATGCTCTATTTCAGGTATGGAATTTTTCACAACTAACGAAAACAACATAATTTATTGGACGGGAAAAATAAGCGAAACACGATTAAGATTAGATTCGACAAGAGATCCCAACAGAAGTGAGCCATTACTTTTCCACAGTGCATTAGCATTCAATAAACAGCGAAACAAAATATATTGCTGTGCTACAGAAGGTGTTTACAAAGTAAGTTATTTGAACATTTCAAAGTCGATATGTTTCTTAATTTGTCTTCTGTTGCAGGTCAGCGCTCTTGAATTCAACACAGATACAACAACCGGAGCAATCTTCTGGACCTTTAAAGAGCATCTTCCGCGATTTGAGAACGACGATAAAGAAATACTGCTTCAACTTCGCCTGGACAAGGACAATCGCATTCTGCTCGGTACATCCGGAAAAGGTTTCGTTATATGGGATTTTGGCTGCGAAGACTCCAGAATCGATGAGAATGCCATGTATTTATCCCTTCCACATGGTGTACGTAATATTGCCACAAAAATGATGCAATCAAACTCGATAATGGTCAGCTCAAGCCTTAATTATGCTGTAGCCGGGGTTAGGAAAAATCTCTACGTTTGGTGTTTGAAATCAAAGCAACTGGCTAAGGTTTTAGATGCACATTTCGGAAGAATAATCCAACTAGAAGCCCTGACAATTGGTAATTGGAATAGTGTCATCACATCGTCGATTGATCGTTCGGTCAAGGTGTGGAATATCAACAATATTTTTGAGAAGGTTCATGTTATTGATCGACACGAACTTCAGATCGATGGGATAAGGTAAAGAATTTTGTCGGTCTGTTTCTTTACTTTTCGGGTAAAGTTTGGGAAAAGGCTCGGGAAAAAGTTCGGGCTCGAGCTTTTTAATGTTGTTTTTGTAATTTGGTGCCCGAACTTAAAAGTAAAGAAACGCATTTGGGATGTTTCTGGGTAAACTTCAAATTTGAAGACAGATTTGTAAGTATATGTAGCGAAACAGTTTTCTTTCTGTTTAGAGGAATTTAAAACACAATTTAAACAATTGTTCTTATTTATGGATGATGAGGAAGTAACAGTAGTTCCATATTTGTTTACATTTATTAAATTTTAATTTGCAATCTCTTCACAAATCACAAACTTCAAATTTTACGATCAGCTGATTTGATTTTGACAAGAAAGAAAGTGCCCGAGCTAAAATGTTCGGGTAAATTCTTGCTGGAGGGGAAACGAAAAAAAATGGAAAGCTCTGGCATTTTCGTGCCAGAAAAAAGTAATTTGGGTAATTTTGGGATCCCTCGGGCGAGTAAAGAAACAGACCTATTGAGAGAAAAACCTTATGAGAATACTGACCATGCACTTTAGTTTATCTTTGGTGGACTTAGCTGTCACAGTAACACGAAGCTGTGTTGGAGTTTGGGAGACTCGGTCTGGCCGTTTGTTGTCCAAATTGGCCGATAGTCCGTTGGGTGCCATTGTAACTCATGCCGAAATCACGCCCGACGGCAAATACATAATTTCCTCGGAGACCGGAAAGTTTTTAATATGGAATAGGGTTTCAGAGCAAGTTATTTTTCGTGATGATCAGCCTGGTATTCAGCAAATAACATTCCTTGAAGATGGCGCTAAAGTAATGACGGTGTCTTGTCCAAATATAAATCAAAAAGACGCCGTAGGAGATGATGCTCATCGTCTGACTGCAATAACGACTATGAGGTCAGTGCCGGATGGCAATATTTTGTTTCGTTTCGAGTTTCCAGTTCGGACAATACCTGGCTTGCCTTTTCGGCAATCCGTCATTTCAGCGGATGAAGCTCATATAACATGTTGTGCGGTGGACAAATCAAATAAGGATTGCATATCGGTGTATAATGCTTTAACTGGAAGTCATGTTTCCAAGGTTTTACTGAAGGGTTGTGCCATTAAGGTAAGAACAAAATTCCATGCCATTATGTTTGAAAAACTACAAAAATAGCTTTCCCAGGAAGTAATAGCTTTAGTTTCAATGCCCCACAAGGTGCAACAGGTTGCAGTCATCAGCAGTGAAAAGGGAAGTATCATGGATATAAAGAATAGAAAGCACATTCGTTCGATTCCCAAGTGGGGAGGCAACATCACTAAAGACGGCAAGTTCGGACTTTACGCCCCCACCAGAGGTGGCTTGGAATTGTTAGAATTACGCAAGGGGACCACAGTAAAGACTTTCATCCCGAAAGTAGCTGAAGGAGTCTTTTCAGTGATATGTCTATTCACAGAAAATGACGAGTATGTATGCTACTATCACAGTGGTCGGAAGACTATTCGAGTGTTTCGAACTATCGATACCGAATTGATTGCAAATTATCGACTTCAAGCCGAACTTACAGCAATCAAGAGCACCAAAGATGGGCAGTGTTTGGTATTGGGAACTGTGGATGGTTGTATGTCTGTTTTGGCAATTGTTGATCCCACTAAAGATGCCATGATCGACTATCTAAATGAATTGCCATCTCGTGATGAAGGTTGGAAGGTGAAACTGGCTAAAATGAAGGCAAGAGTTATGTTTAAGGCTGCGATTCGTGTAACTATGGTATCTATACGGTTTGGGGGTTTTAAAAGTGCCACCAATCAAGATAAAAATTTAGATGCAAATGAAGGAAGTTCTGAGATTATGGTCGCAGCTTAGTTTAAAGACAAAAAATTAAAAACAGGATATTTTTTGTTGTTACGTAAAATGTGAATAAGCCGTGTTTTATTTTCCCTGTGATCTAAATCAGTTCATCTGTTTATTTACGTTACAATACCAAAACGAAATCCTGTTTTTTGCTTCAATCTATTTTTGCGATAAAAAAAATTAGTTTTGAAATAAAAAAGTATGATGATCCGAGTTGTTTTATTTTCCTTCATCTAATCTAGATTGGATCATTGCTATAATAAAACAGGGCTTTTGATTAGGTATTTTTCTTCAAAATAAAGAAGATCGATTTTGAACTCAGTTAAAAAAATTGGGTATAGTTAACCAGACACCGTTTGTAACATGCACATATATGTATGTATGTATTTATTGTCACGTTCATTAAAACGTGTTCTTTAAGCACCAAAAGAAATAAATTGTAAGAACTTTTTTTAAATTTGTTTTATTATTTATGGTTTAAAGGATAAATGACCGTAACAATAAGACAAAAGTAGATCAATACGAAAAAAAAAAAACATAATAACTAAGATGTAAAGAGAGAGATTGCATTTATTTTTCTAAATTCGTTCTTAATACAGAACTAAAATAATAATTATTCGTGCTCTATGAAACTGAGCAAAAAAAAACAAATGAATCGTATATTAAATAATTATATTATTTATGTATGAATATATTTCTAGTGTTTTAATTTTCATTTTTTTTCATAGTAGTGATTATGGCTTTTTTCGTTCTTTTTTTGATGAATGAAAGAATTATTCAAACAATAATAAGTTATAATTTATTAATAACATAATTGGAATTTTAAGTTTAATTTATAAATTAAAGTTTATTTAAAAACAAAACAAAAACATTTACACGTTTTTTTTAACTATTCGGAAAAGAATGTTATATTTAGATGCAGGGGTATTTGTTTTAAAATGGATGGATGCGTTACTCCTCAGCGTTTATTTTGTGGTAGTACAATTTTTTAACAGAAACATAAAAATCCAACACTCTCCCAGTATGCAATATTTTTTTTTTTACAAAGATTCAACACACATACCAATATGATTTTTTTTGGTTAATATTATTTAACAAACTGTGTTTTTTTGTAATATATAAATATTTAAAACGTAATTAAAAAATAAGAAGTTTAATAAAAATCATTTGAATGGGTAACAGAACCTCGATATTATTTTAAATAGTTTTGTGTTTTGTATTTAATCAAAAACAAATTCAATATAGTTTTTCTGTTAAATATCAGTAAGTAAGGAAATTTTTCTTTATATTATTCATGAAGTTGTTTTTGTTTTCCTGTATTTTTAATAAATATACTTAGCATATAATATACTTTATACTATTATCTCACACATACTTGTTACGAGTTATTTTTGTATTCATCATATTGTGGTAACTGACTTAACTTTGTCGTTGCTGTTTTATTTGGGCTAATTTAGCTTGAATGTGTTGCAGGCGATTTGGAGATAACTCAGGTTTCTTTAAAAGAGGAATAAACAAAAAAGTATTTTTTTATTTTCACTTATCTCAATAACATACTTCCTTCCTAATGAGTGAAACTTTTTGTGATAATTGATTTAAATTTAAATTCTCATCAGCAACTTTATTGTCCAGCATATGATGACCACCCATTTCGGCACTACGATGCGGTCCCAAATTTGCTTTGGCTCTTAGATGATTAAGTCGGTCCATCCAAAAGTCTGGATCAGCCTTATCTCCTCCCACACTCGTTCCAAAATTGCTTCCAGTCGATCCTTGATGGAAATTCGATTCTGTTTTCATTTGGAATGGATTTATTTTTATATGGATTAAAGTCTTCTTTTTGAATAGAATATTAAATAAAGTGTTTTTATTAAAGCATTTATTCATATTGTGTTTTTGTAGAATCCCATTAATCAGCGGGCAAAAAAAAAAAGTGGCAGACCTGTTTGGAACTTCCTATTATAAATACGCAAATAAACACGGTTACTAATATTCTTTCAATTAAATTTTATGTTAACTTTTTAAGAAATTAAATGTTGTATGAGAATTCATATTCTCACAGTAAAACAAACTATAAATTGGAGACAAATATAATCAATCAATAAACAAAAAAGCAATGAATATGTCAATGCAAAAATCAAACTTAATACTTTGGAGTAATTCAAATGCTTTATTACAACTAGAAACTTTTCCATAAAATTAAAACTAATACAAATAAAATAGAAAAACAGACTCACCAAACTTATTGTCACCATTTGTAGTTGTTTGAGCTTGTCCATGTATTCGCTCAATCTCAATAAGCCCATCTTCGATGTATTTCTGGAAGCTGGGAGTTGACCCTTTCAAAAACGTAACAACATCTATCTCTGGATTTTTAACCTTAAAAAAATGATAATTTATTAGAAAAAAAGAACGAACCCAAAATCAAAATCCAACTAACCTTAAAATCATAAAGCTTTCTCAGTCCCTGCTGACTTGTTTCTTTGTCTGAAATTAATTTGAATATTTGCGACATAGCTTCGTGAGCATGATTTGAGATTCTCTTGGCTTGCAAATCTTTGGCCGATGATGAACGTTGTGGTGATGCACCTGGTATGTTGCCATCTTTCTGAAGGTTCTTGTTAAAAATCACAACTTAATAAACTTACACTTAAATAACACATTACTTCTAGCAATTTACCTTTAGAATTTTTATAAGGTATGCATGCAGTTCAGAATGTGTTGGGATTTTACTCAAGTGTTGCACAATAGCATTGCCTTTTATCTTAGCCATATTATGAATAATTGTTTTGACAGTTCTTAATGGAGTATCTGAAGGTCTCGTTTGCCACCATGTACTTGGTAACGCCAACATGAAGTCATGCACTTCGTACAACACGGCATCATAGTCCAATTCATTTGATCGCTCTGGCATTGTTTTGACATTTCGCCATATGCATTTCATTAGGAGATCTGTGAATTTTGGAAGGCCAGCACTAGGACACGTTTCTTTTAATAACCGTATAAGAGCACTAAAAATATATTAAAATATAAAATTAAGTTTTTTTGAGCACATGTTGGGAAATGTATATGTACATACCAATTTAAGTTTGTAAAATTTGTCTTATCGAGAATTTTCAGACAAATTCCATTCATCACTTTCGTGTATTGACCATCGTCACCGTTGTTTAGTTTTTGATCGGCCATCAGGCCTAACAGCACAGACATTATATTTTTCAAGCATGGAATGCTTAATGTCTTGCCTAGATTTTTAGAATAGAAAAAACCATAGGTGATAGATAGAAGAGGTTGGTACATTATAAGGGATTCCGAGAGAGGTTGTTGTGACAAATTCTTAAAAGAAAAATAATATTTAGATTTTTAATAAAGAACACACTCGTAAAATAAAAACTTTCACAGTTTACTTTAAATTGTGCTAATACGCTCTGTATAAAAAGCTCTTCATAGTCCCGCAACACTGCTTGTTTCTCGGGAGATTCAACTATATCAGTGAGTTCATTTAATGCAGCTCGAGCGGTAATTGAATCAGGATTGCCAATTGATTTAATAATCTTAATTAGATTTGGGTCGAGTTTAGGGAGGACATCAGCCAAACTGCAATGAGATAACATTATTTTTTCAAAATGTAATATGTAAAGGTAAACTCTATTCTTACTTCGGAGAATTATTTACAGACGTCCTTTGCTGCTGTTGATACATTGTCGGCTGCTGTTGCAATGGACTTAAGTTGTAGGTCTGTCCTGCAGATGGCGGCACTGATGGTTGCATAAGTCTTGATCTTGATATTAGTTGTTCAAATTTGTCCTGGGGATATCGTACACCATCACGAGTTGGAATAATATTTATGGGTTCATAGAGCAAAGATATGTCTACACGTGCTGGATCTGATTGTTTCATTTGATCAACACGTACCCAATCCTTCTCGATTTCAGCAATAACGTTAGGATCGAGACCGAATGGACCCGATGGTTTTGGTGGATTGTTGGACATTATGGGTTGATCGAAAGTTCTGTAATAATTTATTGGATTTGATTTGGAAAATAAGCCTTTTTTTTTTTAAAAGAACATGTGATAAAAACAAGAAAAAAAGCAAATAAAAAGCAATATAATACATTTTATAAACGCGCTTAAACATTAAAAAAATGGTTTTTCAAAAAGTAAATACACATACAAAGAACAGATTTGCACAATGATGCGAAATTTAATTACATTTTGATTCATCGAAATTTAAAAACAATATAAAAACACACAGAAAGTCCTGTAGAGCAGTTCATTGATCGGAATAAATTAAATCACTGACATTGACTGACTACTTGAAAAATTTAGTTTTTAGAATAATACGCAAAATAAGTTGAATTTAACAACGTCAGAATAAAGACAACAAACATGCATTGCTGCTTTATGTTCTGTTATGTTTACCAAAATTTTGTTGCAAAAACGAAACAACAATTATCAAAATCAAAAAGACGAACCAATAAGCTCCCCTTAAATCAACACATTCTTTTACTGCTAGATTTTCAGTGCAAAAAATAAACTAGATTTACAAAACATACGAAAATTTGAATAACTGAAATCTACTTTATCTATAATGGTTTGATGTTCTGAGAAAACCTTTGAGGAAAAACAATTTTAAAAATGATAACATATTTTAATCAAAGACAATGGGTAATCCAGTCAAATATGCTTTAGACCATCAGTAGAATATTTTTGCATTCTTAGAATTGTTTTATAAGCGATATCGTGAGTAAGATTTTCCTCGAAATTGCTTTAATTTCCGAGAATTCGGAACGTGTAAAATATTTGCAAAGTATGACACATAATTTATTAATAACGGTTATTAACATCAAAGAACTTAAAAAAGAGGCAAAGATTGGCATCTTCAAGGGAAAATTCTATTCATGATAGCCTCCTTTATAAACCTTAGGCATTCGCAGAAATAAACTTTCTACAAAAATACTAAATGAAGAAACATAAGTCAGTTCCATTCAGTAAAAAAAAACATTACCAATAACAATCTATTTACTTACTTGACTGAATAACACTGAAGAACTCTTTATATAACAGGACATAATTTATACATATATATGTATTGTATATATATTGTAAAGGTTATTATACGAGTATATACATATATGCATATTATGTGACATAAGGCATGTGTGTGAAAAATTGACAGACATATACATACATAAACGGAACTTTTTTGTTTGAGGGAGTGAATAAAGACGAAACACTTAACATTATGACAGATAATGACAAATTTTGTGTATACATCAAAAACCACTAATCGAAAAATAATGCACCATTTCATCAAAAACCAAATAATAACATTCTTTCTTCAGAGACAGGGTAAATAATTATATTGAAAAGAAATTCATCGTGAATGACTAACAGACTAACACCACAAAACCAAAAAAAAACATAAATGAAAATAATAATTATAATGTTAAAAAATTACGCTTGTCTTATTAGGGAACTTCTAGTTTCTCTCTCTTCGTTGGAGTTATTCGCTTCGGCCGAATACTGAGAACTAAACAGGATATCCATGAAGAGAAAATAAAGTTAGGCGTGGTCAAAAAATAAAAAATAAATGCAATTAGTTTAAAAAATAATAAACTAAAATAAAAATAAAAAACAAGCTTATCAGTCACTCTTTTGCATGCTTCTTTTACATCTTTCTTTAAACCTTGCATTTTTCAGTTAATATTTATATCTTTTTTCAAATTTAACAAAACTTACCTTTGCACTGTGGGTGATTGCTGTTCTTCTGGCGGAGGAAGTTCATCACTGGTGTTAGCAACGGGATCTTCGATTTCAATGCTGTCTTGGTGTACAACTGCATTCGCTGTTTGTTGCACTTTTGTCACTTCCAATGGAGGTGTTGGCTTCTTTGTTTTCTTAGCTCGTTTTATACGTTCATCCAACATCGAAAGATCCTTCTCAGTAAGTTGGCCAATAAGTTTGTAGACACGTTCACCAGCTAAAAAGTATGCCTGAACAACACAGTTCAAAGCTGCGTTTCGAACAGAATTATCACGATCAGAAATGTGTCTTGCGATTTCTTTCAATGCAACTTGTTGTGTGGGTTGACACACTGAAAGGCCATAAGTTTCAATCAGATATCCCAACTCATCCAAGCATTCTGTCCTTTGACGGGCATTTTTCGATTTCAAGCCATCCATTACATAAATAAAGACTTTTGTAAATGGATACACAAGAACAATCTGTCGAAGGAGAGTTCGAACACCATTTCGAACCGTATCTTTGGGGTCGCCAATCTAGAAGATTAAAAATTACAAATTTGACTCAAACATTGATGACAAAAGAAAACAAACCAATATTACCTTCAATAATAAATGTGGAATGAAAGCGCTGCCTTCGTTCTCAGCCAAAAAATACTCCATTTCAACCAACGATTGGAATACTAAGTTAAGATACTCTAATCCTTTGAGCAAAACCGAAGGATTGGTATCATAGAAACGGAGCGATAACCATTTTAATATTAAATCCAAATTACAAACTAGGGCTTTGCTGTTGTGTGGCAAATCTTCGTTCAATGATTCAATCACTTTTAAGTGATATCTGACAAAAAATTAATAGTTTAAACACGTAATGGTAATTTTAAAATTAAAAACAAAGGCGTGTCATACCTAAAATCATCATGAAACATGTTTGCCATAAGTCCTTTATTTACGTTGGCTGTATTCATCTGTTCGCGTAATAAATCAGTAAATTCTTCTCGGGGCTGTGTGAAAGTCCATTTCAAAACTCTCAATTTCTGCTCATCAATTAGACGTTGATTTTTTGTGTTGTTGATAGCAAGAAGAGGTGAATTGTCAACATCTTCGTCTTTCTTCTTGGAAGTCACAACCTTGTCTCCTCCCTTTGCCTGTGGCTTAACAATCTTTCCACTACCGGCCTTTACTGTTTTATTAGTTTCTTCCATTATCGGCGCTTGTTGTTTACCCTTGGGTAAAGGTTTAATTGGTAAATTCGGTCGAGCCTTGTCCAAAGCCGCTTGAATATCTTTCTTTGATGAAGGTTTTTGTTTATCCAGAGCTTTGACCATAGCTTCGAAGCCGAGGTGAATCATGATGCCGAGCACAGCTTCATTCGCATTCTTTCTCACATCTGCATTACGATCTGATATATTAGCATATAAATGAGGTAACATTGCTAGCAGCTCATCTTTGGGTACTGTTTTAGGCGGAATAACAGGCATTTTCTCAGCCAACCAACCCCACAGTTCTGACTTGAGTGCAGGACTTCCTGACTTTAAGGCATCTGCAATCATTTCTCCAGCGAAAAACTCCTTGTAGCCACATTGTTCTCCCCAAATATTAATGCACGTTAAACTAGCGGTTCGAATAAAAGCTTTATTGTCACCGAGGCCATGGAGGAATCCAGGAAATAGGGTAGTCACGTGGGTTTTACATGAAGGTCCCATAGCTGTGGCTAATTGTTGACAAATGGCCAATGCAGTTTGTGCAATTTTGGCATTACTATCGACTAAACGATGGGCCAAAGCTGTTGGCAAATCACCAATTGACGGTTTAATCAACTTGGCTTCATTAAGCACATTTTGAAGCTTCGCGAGTCCTTCGTTGCGTGTCTTCCATTCTTTATCAGACATCTCTGTAAGAAGAGATTCTGTGATCTGTGATGATATATCAATTCGTGGCAACAGATCTGCAATATTCATTGCTTCTGGTCCCTCATCGTCATCTTCACCATCAGATGGATTTCCACTTCCTCCTCCACAAGCTGATTTCTTTACACCACGAATAGGTGCCGGTGGCTTTTGTCCGACGTTCTTATCGAACTCTGTTTGTATCTGTGTCTTTAGGGCTGGTTTCTCGCTGTCAAAGAACATCATTAGAGAGTTGCCCATATACATAGACATACTTCCAAATAGAGAAATCGCTGCTCCCCGTACAGTTGGATTAGTGCTTTGTAAGCCCCTCTTCACATCTTCAATGAGTATTTTTGGATTTATTTGGAAGCCGAATTCTTGAATTGATTGATTTACCCAATTCAAAGCTTCTGATTGAATTTTTGGAGACTTCTGTTCAAATGCGAAGGTCAAAACTTTTGAAACAATTATTTCAAGTTTTGTCGCTTCAGCAAATGCAGTTAGAACTTGAGCGGCAGCTGCGCCATTTTTAACATCAGCAAGTTTTTCTGTCACTTCGTTTATTACAGTCTCTGCGGTGATAGTGGTAAAGGGAAAAGTTTCAGCACACATGCGAATGATGTCGAGTTTTATTTTTAGGACCTGGAAGTTCATTTCCTTAAGTCCAGGTTTCCTTCCGCTGATTGTTCGTACAATAATTTGAGATATGCCTGGGGTCTTTGGATCAAAGTCTTTAATTTGGTCGAATAATTTCTCCACAGCTGACAGTCGGGTTTTCCAAACAGAGTCTTGCAATCCCGATAAAATATCTGCATCTATCAATTCCTCAGACTTACCAGCTACTTCCTCGGGGGACATTTCTCTTTCTGTAGGCAACATTTTTGACGAACTAGCCGACTTAGCTAATGCAGTTCCACCAACTCCTACGCCACCACCACCTCCGGTCGCTGCCTTTCTTGCAGCGGGTTTTTTACCTCCCGCTGTTGCTGGTCGCGCAACAGGTTTCGGTTCACTCGAACCACCTCTAGTTGGTGCTGTTTTGGCAGGTGCTGTTGCAGGACGTTCCTTCTTGACACCAGCTACTTTAATCGTTATAACAGCCTTTTCCTGACATTCTTTAATTTTAGCCATTTTTAAAGCATCCACATCTGTGAGAAAGCAACTCACAGCCTTCTCTCCCATCAACTTTAATAATGTTCCTATAGCATCTGCCGAACAATCTCTCACAACTGGATCAGGTTCATTTAAAGTCTTCAACAAGGATATCACCAACAGTTTGAGCAATTTCTTATTTAAAGATGCAGGCTGTGTTCGGGCAAAAGCCCGAGCCAGGAACGATGCCGTTTCAGACTTAACATTCGGGTTTTTATTGCTCAGTGATTCTACAATACTTTCTTGAATTGCTTCCATTGATGTCGAAGGATAAATAGCATCAATAGCTTCTCGAAGAGCGGCCACAACATTAGCTTTCTTCTCTTTGAACTTCTCTAATATAGCAGGAACACAGGCCTAAAGAGAAAGAAATTGTTTTCAAAAGAACTTAAAGAAAGAAGATAAAACTCACAGTTGCATAAGTGGAAAATCTTTTTCCAAGTCCCTTAGCCAACATTGCCATGCATTTTCCAGCCATTGCAACGAGAACTACATTTGAATCCTTTGTGATGACTTTTTTCAGAGCTAGCACAACGTTGCCGTAATCACCACTCTCTAACTTCGGATTTTCGGTCACAAGTTTTTCAAGAGCCGTCAGTGACTCCTTCCGAACTGTCCATTTTTTGTCTTCTAGCTTCTCAAAGAAATCTTTTGGCATTTTCGAAAGGATATCAACTGGGTCAATGAGATCCATTGGATCGATTTCATCACCTACACCATCCTCTTCGTCCACTAGAGGAAAAAGAAAAGATTTTCTTACATTTAGTCTCGCAATTTTTGAAGCGCGAATTATTTTTGCAGTTTTCATCTTTGCAATATAAATTTGAAACTAAATGCATCACATCAAATCCGAACACTAGAGTGTCACATTCCAAATACCAAAATCACAAATAATAATTTTGTGGGTGGGGTGAATGCTTTTTTACGTTAACAAAAAACTTTCGACGAGGATCATTGATTTTATTTATTGATTTTTATTTAACAAAAATAAAAACGTAAGTGTAGTGAGGACTTAAACGAATTTTGAATTAAGATGACCTCAGAAGAAGTTTCACCATATAAATCGGATTCACTTCATTGGCCACGAAATATGTCATGTTTTTTTAATATCTTCTAAATTAGGTATATATTTTCTTTATACGGAAATTGAAAAGCAATATTTTCTTGACTTCAATTGTGTATCATAGTGGATAAACTAAACCAAATTCTAATTAATAAAGAGAAAAGATTGAAAGATAAAAATAATTTGCTAAGAGCTTTTAAGAATTACTTGAAACATTTTGAAAATATTTTCAGCATTTTCACGTGCTTTGTGAAATAGATTGTGTTCATTTTATTATAAAAAAGGTAGACAAATTCTGCAAAAAAAAAACCTATGTTCGACGCACTTCGCGTAGTTCATGTTTTGTACAGCATTCATTTATTGATTAAACCTTGTTGGGAAAAGAGTTGTAAAAAAATTAAGATTGTACAAAAATCGCTCAATTTTTTCAGATAGAGTTTAAATAACAACGATCTCACCATTGATCACATATTTCAATGGGAAGTTTTTGGAAGACATATTTTGTAAATTTCTTTCAATAAACCTGGATAAAACGAAAATCGGTTTACCTTGTTACTATAGAAATCTCTTTACTTCATTAGAAAATTATAGAATCTTGGCTTTTCTTTTATTCTTTCGGTAAAACAATAACCACAAATTGGGTTGATGAAATTTGTCACAAAAAAGTTTTATATTGTCTTATTACCAAAAACGCAGTTTAACGTGTTCTTTTTTTTGCAAAATTGATTACTTTTTGACTTGGTCTACAATCAAAATGAATCTAAGCTTCTGTTTAGATATACGTATATACAAAAAATAGTGGTTCTTCCAAATAAATCCTAAATCTTATACAGTAATTTAGTCAAACATACGATTAAATAAATCTAAAAAATATACCAATTTTAAAAATCTTCTATTTCTATTTCTGTCGACAATTTTTATCTGTTCTATTTGTAGTCATAATCAAAGGAAAACTTTTTTTTCATTAAGATATTTTTAGGTGAATTATTTCAACCTTATGCCAAAATTAACCAAACTAAAAAATTAAACTGTTAATCCTTTTTTCTTTCCCTTAAAAAGCTTTAAATAGCCTCTTTATACAAATTTTATTTTATTTGAGGGCTTTCAACATGACAGAAAACATGAAAATTTTGGTGTGTCGAACAATGTTTATCTGCTTTAAGTTGGTTGTTATATTTGTTTTATTATTGTTATTTTGAATATAAAACAAAAACCGACAGGAAGAGAGTATGGACATCGACAATAAATAAAAGAAACACAAATCAAGCTAGGAATTATAAGCATTACCCTCGCCATTGTCATCGTTTTCTGCGGCTGCTACGGAAATAGCTTGTTGTTTTTCTTGTTGAGATTTAAGATATCTGGACAGAAAAAACTAAATTAATAACAAGAATTCATAGAATGATAACAAATTTAACCTTGTTGGCTCTGGTTTTTCTCCTTTTAATTTTTCAAATTCATTCTCCAGTTCTGTGATGGTAACTTGTGGCAATGATGCTATTTGTGCTTTCATTGCGGCACCGATCCACCTTCAGGGAATAAATATTTTGTTTTTGTTTATACATCGAAACAAAATAAAAACTTGCTTTCCCCAAACTTACCGATAAATTTCAATTGCCAATTGTTTGCCCTCTTCCCTAACAGTCTTATCCCGATCACTCATTAATGGTGCCAATTTCTTGATTAAAGGCTTAACTGCTATAACTTTACTTCCAAAGTCTCTCAGGGCATTTGTTACAATTGCCACACAGGCTGACACAATTTTAGGATTTTTGTGATCCATGCCCTTTATAAGTTCCTCCAGCGAAGCTTCGTGTTTTTCAATTTCTATATACATTAATGCAATCTGACCAGAAAGTTCTTTTGTTTTGGCTTTTGGTGCTGCAATACATTTTTGTACAATGCCGGACATGACATCACCAACTGTTTTGCCAGCATGTCCACAATTTTCGACAAATATCAAAGCAGCCTCGAGTCCCTTTTCTTGAGCAACCACATTCGAATCGATGACCATTTTTTTGATGAGTCCAATGAATTTATTCCATTCGGGTGATTTCTCGTCGTCAATTTCACGAAAAATCTTCGCCGCTTCTTCATAGCCATCTACACGGGCTTTCCATAGTTTATGAACACAACGCTCTTCGACAGACAGTTTCTTATATTCTGTGTCTTCGGCCATTGTGCGTTATTTCGACAGTAATTTTACAAACAAGCCAAAAGATTTAGATGCGATGTTAGCGGCAACCTTTGCTTCGTTAAAGCTGGAAGAAGAATGAACAAAGTAATTTAAATTATTTTTTTTCAGTAGGTTGTGTTTTATTTTAAGAAATCGTTCAATTGGAACTTTTGTGTTACATTTTTCTTTGTTTGAAGAAACATATTCTTTGTTGAATCTACCCTATTATGTACTTACATATAAGCAAATAGCATTAGGAAATTGATTTTGTGAACAGAGAATTTAGGCAAGAAATGTATTTCTTTTTGAATAAGTTGACAACAAATTTCATGTTTGAATTTAATTTTATATGAAAAAAATGATCTTGGATCTATTTAATAGAAAACCTATAAAAAAATAACCTTTTTTTATCAATAAGTCCACATCTTTTAATTTTTGTATCTAAAAAAAAAAAAAAAAAAAACAAAATAGTCTTTTAAGTTACTAAGCTAACAAAGGGTCGTAATCCATCAAGATATTAGAAGAAGACAGACAGGAGCGATAAAAATAACTGCCCTCTTATTATGATAATTGCCAAGTTTTGGCATTTGCATTTGGTATAAACATGATAAGTGTCACAAAATCATAAAATCATTAGCTTTTAAAAACTTTAGATGTTTTTTTCAGAAAAAAAAATAATAGAGTACCTATATTTGAAGTGCTGATATCTATGTACATAAACTTAAAAAAATTATTCTATTATTTCCAAATACTTTTTTACAATGCCTGAATAAACATTCAAATGCGTTTTCTGCAAAACTCATAAAATGGACTTATCATATTTATACCAAACGCCACCGATATTTAGTTACAACAGGCAACTTAAAACAACGATGTTATTGAAAATCCCGTAAGGTACCTTAGATGTACTTATGTACATATATACCATCTCTGTTTAGGACTAGAACCAAGGTACAGAAAAGAAAAAACAAACAGTCCTGGAAAAAAATGTTTGATTTTAAAGCTTGATTTCTTTTCTAATTAAAACAAAAGCGCATAACAAAATCCAGATTAATTCTTTCTCTTCTGTTGGTATACAAATGTAGAATTGTAGATGACTGGGCTGCAGGCAATTCCTAAGTCTTTAATTATTCAAGGTCATTTTCAAATGCATTCACTCGAAGCAATTCAATATTTTCTCGAATTCTCATAAGTTATAACCTATTAATAAAAGTATACCATGACACTCTGTTGTTAACATAAAAAAAATAATTATTATTTTTCGTGTTTCTGTATCAATATGATATTGAGACAGTTCATTTATGCGAAACGAGTATGTAATATCAAATATAAACAAGTTTATTGCATAATAATAAAAAATTATTCAATTGATTTAAAACAAAGATGACCGCAGTCGCCGACTCCAAAGGCACTCAGATTCTATATTTTACCTACATTTCACTGCGTTTCCTTCTAATATTGAAAAGGAAACCAAAGAGATCACGTTTTCTTGCGTCTATAAAATCAAGCCCTACCTTTGGTTCTTTTGTTTTCCATTGGAATTTGGAATATACATTTTCATGAATTTTTAAAATCCACCAATATTATGTACATATAATTTTTTTTGCGAACCAACAATTTTTGACTATAAAACCGAATATAAAACGGGAATAAAGCTAAAATATAACCGAAAGATACAAATAATTAATGCATTCAATTTTATGATTGAAATCCATGCAGATTATCCTATGCAACAAATCAAAAGTGTTCCAAAATCCATAAATTGGCTTTTTGTAGCACATTTTAAGGGGGGAATTTAGGGGTGTTACATGTAAAAAAAACTGATTTATTCCTCTTGGTACAATCAAAACATATGATACATGATTTTAGAGTATAATTTTTTGCTTAAAACATTAAAACCAAAATCAATGAAATTGAACAACCCTTTAAAAAGTTATAGTCCTTTATATATAAAGTAATAGGGTTTCAAAGTGAAAATAAAAACTGGGATAGATGACGATAAAACTGGTGATAGAATTTTATAACGAATTTCCATTAATTAATTAATTTCCATTTAATTAATTAAAAAATAAAGGTAATACTTACAATCGATTACCGTACATACATATATTTAAAGCCAACATTATATTCTATCCGCTATTTTTTAAATCAAGTGACAGAAATGCGTAGTTTTCGAAAAAAACTAGTTATAAAATTAAAAATCCAATCATTCTTAACAATAAAAAAAAACTGTTCCAAACAAATCCGTTATTATATCCTGTCGCTTATGTTATCGTACACCTGTCAAAAAATGCTCTTTTTACACTTTTTTGCTCATAAATAAAAAAAGCGGACGTATGGGGAAAATTTTATTTTTAATCCAAAATTTACAATAAAAAAGAAATAGAAAACAACCATTAACTCAGTGGAGCCAAGTGGAGCTAACCGAGAAAACTCAAATTGAAAAAAATCTAGGCATAAAAAAAACCTCTATTTGTTTTTTTTTTCTTAAAATTAAATTTGTCATTGTCATTGAATTAAAAAAAAAATGGCTGTGTTGTAAAGAAAAGAACACAAACTTTTCAAAAATATACATATGTATATAAAATTATTGTACTTTATTCAGAAATAAACTGAAATATGAGCCTTCAAACCTTTCTTTGTTTAAATCAGGGTTCGGAGAACGATAAAATTTAATTCGTTCGCGATCGAAAAACCAATCCGGGAATTTAATTTTTAATTCGATCGCGAATTTTATTTTTCGGATTCTTAAAAATAAAATTTGTATTCGCGAACGAATTAAATTTTGTTGAGAACTGAAAAATTTAATTCGTTCACGAATTTATCACAGAAGATCCAAAAAAAGATCCATTCACGAACCGATAGCAGATAAAAAAAATAAATATATACTTCAATTTTTAAATGTTATTTTTATTGTAAATAGAAATGTATTTAAATATTATAATAACACATATAAAAACTGCTCACATTATTTATTTATTTCCTTTTTAAACCCCGAAATATTTTTGCTGGCGATGAAATTTAATAAAAAATGTTAAGAACTTGCTTTCTTTCGGAACAAAAATGATCGATGTATCTTATTGTGACAAAACATAGATACCTAATACGACGCACGTCACGACGCAGGTCAAAGCGGCTTGGCTGCAGTCGCGGTGGTGTTGGTCTACGTCGGTCGGTGTCGTCGACTCATATCAATAAAATAGTTCTAGGAAAAGTGTATGATGTATGTATTTTAATGCACTGGGAAATTCCCAATTATTACTTTTGGCGTACAGTCAATAAATTTTATTGCGGATGAAAAAAGGGTATTTTGCATAAATGCAATTGCAGGCAATTGTCTGGGCACACTTCTTCTTTAAAATGGTGTCGGCGGCTGCGCGGCGTTTTCTCATTTAAATAATCATCAATACTGACACCAACACCATGCACTTTTTCAAAATATTTTTTTATTTTCAAAGTCACTTTTCTTTGACACCTCAAAAGACTTTACCTATTTGTTCCTTGTTAATAAGAAATTTACTTTTTTTATTCGCATCCTTTTTTTCAGATCTTTTCGGATCCTTTTCGAGAACAGTATCCGTATGAGAATTTTATTTTTTTCGGATCGTGAGAAGATCGGAAAAATGTGAGAAGTTTCCATATTAATCGGTTCAGGAACGATATTTTCCTAACCCTGGTTTAAATTACAGAAAAAAAAATGCCATTTTGAACAATCAATTTAAGTATCAAAAATAACAAAATTGAAAAAAAGAATAACTGTTTCGAAAAGATCAGTTTTTCTAGTTTCAGACCTCATCATTAGATTTTTCATATTATGAAATTTTTAAATACCATTTTTGAGACGCTCAATTCATTCGGTCCCTAGTGCGTCGGGTGGTCACATAGTAATGATTTTTTCCCTTTTTAAGAATCAACATTAAAACGCCATCATAATGTCGGTCATGTACCTTAATGAGCATTTTAGCATTATTATCATATATTTACTTAAAAAGAAAACAAATATGTAGAAAAAAAAATCAAGAATCTCTAAAAAAAAGAATGATTTGTCAAGAGAAAGGCTTATTTCAATTTCAATAACTGAAATAGTACTAAGTAAACATAAAATAGAAAACTAAGGCAGAAATAATAATGATTGCATTCTTTTTAATGTGCAAACAATTAATACTGCTCAAGCATTGTTCTCAATTAAAAGCACATCGGTAGACATGATTTGCAGAATTCCATGCATCCAAATAATACCAACAACTATAAAAAATATGACGGGATATATATGTACTACATATGTATGTTCATAAATATGTTTTTACAAAAATTAAACCCACTTCTGATACAAAAGAAGAAAATTATATACTCAAAAACATTTGCAATGCCATTCAATTGCCAGGGGAATATAAGTTGAATTTGCTCCATTTAGAGAAAAATATTGATTTCTCAGCTCTTATAAGCTGGACATTGCTTGACGAATTGGTGATGCTATTGATACAGTTTTAGCTGTAGTAGTATGTTATTATTTTTATTGACATTGAGGAATATTGCGGTTTACTTGCAGGCTATGTTGGGTTTATCTTTTATGAGTTCATACATGTGTATATGATGAATATTACATTCAAAGTCCAACAAATCCGAGACAATCTTTACTTTATAATCTGTTTTTGGGATTGTGTCATAATAATACAGTCAATTCGCCGCAGGTACTTGGTGCAAGCAAGTAGAGCTGCCAACTGAAAAAAAAAACGAAAAACTATAGTTGAATTACCTCATTCATCCATCGAGAACGAGTTTGTATAGCAACACCAGTGGGTAACATTTATGGACATACATAGTTACATAGGTTGTTTTTTTTTTTCATAGGTTATAGACGCACTTCCTAGAGACTAAATGTAGACTAGCGGCACAAAAGCGTATAAATTCCACACATAAAATGTGGTTTATTTGTTATAAATATAGTCCATTCTAATTCAACTTCTAGGATGCTCGTTTGAGGTGACAAATGGAACAATGTAATGTTTTTCTAGGGATTAAAATAGCCCAAGGAATGGAACAACCAAGATAAACAATAATTTGGAAGTAAACAAATTAACACGAGATGTTTAAGTTTAAATAAATTGTTATAATGGATGAAAATAAAATTTTATTAAAAAAAATAAACAAAGAGATCATTCAATCGACTGGATTCACCTGATTTAATTCACTTGAATATAGGCTAGAGTGATTAGATGCACATATGTATGTATAAATAAGTAAAAATTATTTAAAAACATGAGCAACTAGATAACCCGAAAAAAGTCTTACCCTCACTTAAGATGGAACAGAATTCGTTGTTTTACAACCTTAGCAAACCTTGAAAATAGTGAGATATTTCTTTTGATACAGTTTTAATAAAACGTGGGAAGCTATGTAGGTAATTAATTAAGTATTTTAAATACAAACAAAATAGGTGCCTATCTACCTAGCTCTATTACGACCTACTACAATTTTTTAAAGACTTTTGATCTAATGATAGAAATGAAAACTGCATGCTCATAAATTTTACTAAGATATTATTATTATTACAATTTATTAACATGTTCTTAAAAATTACAATGCTAACAACGAGAAGGAGCACAAGTTAATATGGCTTTCGGTCCTTAGATAAAAAATAAGTAATTTACATATAATCATACAATGGAATAGAAGGAAAAAAAAGAATAGATAAATATGAATGAAAGTAGGTATTTAGTCACGCAAATCTTTATGAAAATTCTTAAAGCTGAATCTATAACCACACCAACAGCTTTGTAGGTGCTGGTACGGACAAAAAAGATTTTATTATTGATATCAATAAATTCAATAGCGCCTTAAACAAAAAGTGCCACAAGCTTACCCAACAACCCTGTCTGTTCAAATATGTATATAATACAGTAAATGATGACGAACACTGCTTCACCATGCGTGAGTATATCAATATTTTGTTCTTAATAAAATTAACTTCTGATTCAGCAATAAAACCACTGCCGCTTTCGTAATTAAATTCACTCTGTATCACAAACTAAGCTTGATTACATTAACGCTAAAACTAAAACAATGACAAAAAATAATAATTGAATTTAATTTTAAACCAAAACAGAGACAGGGATAGTAGATTTTTAGACAAATTTAAACACTTTTTGGTCAGCTATTATACTAAACAACACTACACACTTGTATAAGCATTTCAAAACAAGGGGTATTCTCATCATAATAATCATCCCCAGCCCTTGAAAAAAGCTAATACCCGCACAGACAATAACTCACTGAAAATGAACTGCAAAACGTAAAGGGTGTGGGTCTACTGGTCATTAAAACAACACGAAAAATAATCAAAACATTTTCATTATAAAAAATAGTTTCAAAAAGAAAATGTTTCCTTCTTTTGGCTTAGCTTGACAAGTCAACTCTGATACATAACTTAACTTTTCGTGAAAGAACTCCAAGAAGTATAACAAAATGGAATACGTAGAATGTTGATGAAAAGAGGAACAAGCGAAACACTAGCGATAAAAAGTTAAGGAATGCTTTAATAAAATTATTAATTTTGTCACTGAAAGCAGCATTCAACAAATGGTTTCCAACTAGATTTCGAGGAGAATTTTTCCAAATCTTCATTTGAGGAGATTTATATTTGTATGGTAAATCTTCAAGATTAAGAGCAGATTTATAACATAATCTCGGTTTTGTGCCCGGTGAAAACGTAGTATTATACTACTAAGACGAGAAGCCAGGAAAAATAATGGCCGTTGTGCTGGCGATATATGTAAAGTGGATTTGATAGTTTTATTCACTTGAAGCTGCACTAGCTATAAAGCAATGAAAAAACACAACTATGTATAGTCGATTAATGTAATAAGTTATCGTTAAACTGATTTTTTTCTTTTTATAGTGTAAAAGAAAGCATGTTTTTGATAAATTGAAAATGGCAAAATGCTATATTAAACATATCTCCAGAGATTTGTTACAGTTAACAGTCTTCTTAATACAGGATTCGAAAATAGTGAAAATATAAATTTGAATACATTTATTAAAAAGGCCAATCTTATGGCCTTCGATTTTGATTGTTTTACCTAAAAAGATGGTACCAAAAATTCCGAATAAATTTTCTTTTATTTTGTTGCGCCCAACTGTTTAAATCTAACTGTCAGTGTCAACAGTAAACGAAGCCAAAAGCAAACAGCGCAAAACTATCGAAAAAGAAAAAAATAATAATAAAACAAACTAACAAGAAAACAAAAAAAAAGAGCGGAGTCAAAGCGAGAAAAAGAACAAAAGATAACAGAATTCTATTTCTCATTCTCATCGATTTTGGACAAAATCTATTTAAGTGCACTTCTTCATAGTCGTCAAAGTTTTCTTCAAAATGCATCTGTTTTAATTTATTTCATTTTTACGAAGATGAAGTTTATAATGAAGGGTAATTACATTTGGCTTTTTTTCAGAGGATGAGGAATCCCGTAACCGGTTGAAGTGTTCTAATTTAGTGACAGCACTTTTAAACAAATGTTCGCTTTTCGCAATGCAGGAGGAATAAACGGGTAAGCGGCTGGGCAGCATACCTTTCTGTTTTTCTAAACACACTTTTGGGTCGGCAATTGGAGAAATTGCAGTTTTCTTGAGTGTGATAAATTCAACCGTGTTCTATCTTTATAGTCAGAGTGGGCTATTTTTGGGGCAACTCTTTAATTGTGTTCCCTTCTTCCGTGACCACACGGAACGGTGGCGACGGAAAATTTCGCAACAACTCAACTCTATGGTGCGCTGCAAATAAGGGAAGGAATTTTAATTTTTGCCAAAGCAGCCGCCCTGTTTCACATTGAAACTTGTGAACAAACTACTAACGGTCCTCTTCAATTGATTATAATTTCTTATTGAATTAAACAAATTAAAGTACTTACCGTTGGTTGATTAAAGGAAGTCGTGATTTTTTCTTATATCCTTTCTAATTCTAAATTTTGCTGCCCAATTTATTTGGCATCGTAGCATTAACTTAGCTATTGTAATTTTTATTCTAAAATGATTAGTTAAAAAAAAAAAAATTAAAATAAATTAACAAAATCACACCGAAGGTTTCTTTATTGTACTTTTTAAGCAATTAAATAGTTAAAAATTTTGAAGTAGTAACTTTAACTTTTTTACTTTTTAGCGATTGTGTCCGCCGTCTCTCTGGTCGTGGAGAGAACCGTAGACTGGAAATGGAAATAGAAATTGATCGTTTAATTTCAAAAATGGATTTTTTTACAACTCTATCTCAACGGGGTGCTAGAACAAGTACGTCTACGTCCATTTCTCCATCGAGCGAGAGAGCGAAATAAAAAATATTTGGATTTTGCTTTCGTTTTTGTGTTCGTTTATTTTTGTAGGTTTGACAACTAGAACAAATGGAAAACAAACTTCCAGTAGGGGATGTGTTAGCGTATGGATGTTAATTAAGGTCGATGCACAAGATTTAAACTTCGACATGTGGAAGAGTTACACGAGTCCTTGGATAAAAAATATAGAATTTACATTAATTGGATAGACAGATTATAATGTTGGATATCTTGAAGACGGTAGTTTAAAGATAGTTAAATAATTGCTCAATCAGGTTGTTTTGACTGCTTAATGGAAAAATAGAAAACCAAATGTGTGCATTGCTGAAATTGAGTTGGTATAGAAGTTGAAATCTTTTGATCAGTGAACTTTAAAACTAAAAATAAATAAATACAAGTGTTTAAAAAATAAAATTGTATTTATTTGAAAACGTTTCTGAATTCTGAATACTTTTTTGAAAGCGAAGATGAATACTCATATGCATGTCAAGCATGTTCAAGTTAGTTAGTGAAAAGGCAAAAGGTCGTGTGTATGCTAGAAGTAAAATCAAAATCTTTTGATATTCTTTTAATCAAACATACTGCATTCAAATAGTGTATATGCTAGGTTGATCCTTTTTGACGAATCCACGGGGCCTCATTTTATTAGAAAGTATGATTTTGATTAGTTCATTAAAATAGAAGACGGAGCAAAAATTAAAAACCAAACACGTGTATATTCTCAATTACGATTTATTAAAAAGGAAAGAAAAAGATCTGTTTACATTCAAAGAGGTTTGTTTACATTCCATTACAACACATATTGATTTGAACGCCCATTTTCATAATAAGCCTGAATAACTTTAACGCATTGCTCGATTATGTATCTTTAAATTGTTCAGATTGGGTTAGTCTAAAAATGAGAAATATCAAAAGAAATGCAGAAAAAACTTGACGTTTAGTGTGGTTAACATTGAACATCGACACTTAAAATCTAACCACCCTTTAGTACGTACACTATGACTAAAATTCTAAAGAGAAAGGATGTTTGACAACATGTTTGGTGAGTATCAACGCTAATGCAAGAAACAGATTGACACAGCAACTTCAATAGCAACAGCGATAGCAAAGAAAACTAAGACAGCAAAAGTCATGTAAAAAAGATTATTACGTCAGCAGCGATTTTGACAGCAAAAAAATCTGAAGAGTATTTAAATAACACACAAAATAATTAAAATATTATAAAAATTATTTTGCTGTAAAATTATATGAAAAAACTGTATGTAGTATGTTTGGCATCAATGTTTTTGTATGATGTGCGTCTTCTATTGTACAAAAAGAGATTTGTTTTAACAAACTCAATTATAGCCACTATTTCATTGTAATATTTTCATTTTCTTGTGTTGATGAACATAACATTCCGTTTAAAACTGTTGAAACCAATAATATAAATATTTTATGCCAGCTAATCTCAGTAGAATATATTTGTGGCAATACAAGAAAGAACATCTTACTAGGTTCCATTTACATTCCCTCTGGCACGGCATCATCGTTTTTGATTCATGAACTTAATAAATTAAATCAGCTGGCAGAAACATAAGATGGCTGTATCTTGGGAGGAGATCTTAACGGTAGGAATCCCTTATGGGGAGATAGTGTAACAAACGTGAATGGTGTTGGCATTGAGAAATAGCTGTCTAATCCAGATTGCAGTTTAGTTAATGTGACATCCAGCTGTCCCACATACCCAAGAACATCTCCCTACTTAGATCAATTTTTAATTGCAAGTTGTTTGATAGATTATATTAATCCTAATTGTAGAATCAAAGCATTACCTTCTTTTTCAGACCATTTACCTATCCTTCTCAACATCAAATTAGCTGATGCGGAGATTCCTTTAAGTAAACCCCCCATAACTAGATCTTTCAAAAAAAACAGATTGGAACAAGTTTAGAAATTCATTAGAAATAGATTTAAATATAATTAATCACCCCTATTACCGATGTCGTAAACGACAGCAAAATATACGACACGACTCAATCGGTATTCCATTTGTCGTTTTTAACTTTTGTCGCTCGTTTTGCTGTCGTGTGTAAACGTCAAAGGTCGGTGAAGGTTTTTATTTTGCATTCTGTAAGACGAAAAGAAACGACGATGATGGAAAAAAACAACAGTATATCTCGTTCAGAAATTTGTTCACGACAGAGTAAAACAGTAAGTATTCTTGTTTATTAATCTATTTTGTAAAATGTATTGTTATTTGATTTATCATAAACATTACAATTAAATAATTTCTTTAAAGAATTTGCTGACTTTTGGTTGAGCCAATCCCAAATTGAAGTCGTGTTGGTCAGCTAAAATTCTTAAAGTAACTCCGAGCCACAGAATTATTGGGATGGATGATGAACGTTTTGGAATCGGTAGTTTGTCTTTTAGGTTATCCAACACATTTTTGAAAGCTTCCTTTGATAATATAAAGTACTGCTTCAATCTATGAAGCGTACAAAAGTTTCGTTTAATTAAATTGAATTAAAGGTGAACTCACTTTGAATAAGGCAAATCAAAAGGATTTGAGGTTTGATTTATTTGGTTTCTTTTTATTATTAATAGGGCTTTCTCCTTCTCGTCACTATTGCTACTTGTATTATAAAACATTTCCAAACTTATAATTTTATTTTTAATCAAATTAAATTATACACTTGTTTGTTGCTGGCCACTGATTTTTATTTTTTTTTCTCAATTTCTATCGAGTTTGACAGATATGTATTCCTTTTTTGTCGTTTAAAAATCTACTACAGATTTATCGTGTCGAAAAAGTTATGGAATGCCACTTGAAAAACGACACTACAAAGGAAACGAGAGCTGTCGAAAAAACGACACGACATCGGTAATAGGCATGAATATAAAGCATACTACAAACATGTCAAACTCAGAAATAGATTTAAGGCTGGGTGTCCCAGATCGGCAAACTTAAACTTCATGTAAATGACTTTATTTGTGTTAGTGCCCTTTTTTGTCATGAATTTCATGGTGCGGTATTACACGGTGCATGTATTTAATGCGCAGTTCTCGGTTATTTCCTTTTGGAGTGTCTTTCGGTGATGCGCTCGTTATTACACGAAGACTTTTCTGAGTTTGTAGCTTTACTCATTTTTTGACAGATATCTTTCATTTCACATTCGTTGTGTCGGTGATCGGTTTAGTAATTTAGAAAAAAAAATAATAAAAATCCAAAAATAGGACCAGGGAATGATTTGAACAATTTAGATTTACTTAAATAAATTAAATAATTAAGTCGTATGTTAAGGCTTTATTCCATTTTATTTTATTTTCATTAGCCAAAGCCTCATTATGGATGTTACCTTAACAACGAACGAAACGAAATAAAGCAAATTCGAAAAACAACGGAGAAGTAGAAAGAGAAACGTCAAAAACATGCAAGGAATATTCTGTCCGTGCATGTCGAGAAAGATTTATTTCTGTTTCATTTTTTCTTTATTTCTTTCTCTTTCGCACTTCATTCATGCGCCCTGTAATACCGCACTAAAGTGGGAAAAGTAAAGAAAAAACAACAATAATAATCAAAGAAAAGGACAGTCTTTGCTCAGCTCAACCAACAGCTCAGCTCACTTATAGCTCAGCTCACCCAACAGCTCAAATGTGAGCTAGCTCATAAGAATAATTTGTTATATAATAAAGTAGTAGTATGTTACAGACTGTTCCAAATACTTTTATCACAAGCAAAATCTGCTTTAAAAGTTTAAAATAATAGAAAAAAACTCTCACTTGCTCCAAAACGCAAGCATAGTATCCTCGCGCTTATGATCACGGTTGAATACTTTTTATGTCTGGGAGGATGCTTGGCCCATAGGATTTTTCTGGCTCATCAAATATGGTTTTAAAATGGTCCTCTAAATAACATATATAAAAATCAAACTTCAGAAAATAAGATAAGTTCAATTATTTTTTTAATAGCTTTAAAGCGTCTCGCAGAAGTTATGGCCGACGGCAAGTGTCTGGCAGTGCGGACATTATTTTCTAATAATGCTATTTATGAAGTTAACATAAAAATCAGGCATCAGAATTTAACATAGGTTAGCATTATTTTTACTCACCTTTGTCACCTGATACCTGCAGATTGGCCGTCTACCCAACTTAGCTGGTATGCAGGTCCTCAAAGTACATATGAGAGCTACTCAATACCACAAGTTTTGCCTTTTAGAAAATAACATATGTGTGGCGGCCCTGGGCTCTTACTCTACACTATTTCATTGTCATATTCTCATTTTCTTGTGTTGATGAACCTGAAAAATGTTGCCTTAAGGTTTACAGCATTTGCACAGCAACATCATACTTAGGGTTTAGGTCTAACGTGATGTCAATGTTGCTGTGTTAATAGGCGTTTTTCTTTTTTAGCTCTGAACAGAGCACTGAGCACAGCCTGAGCACGTCGAGTATGCTCTGAGCAGAGTTTGATCAGAGTTCTCCGATATATTTAAAAAACACACTTAAGCACTGAACTGCCAAAAGCAGTCTGTCCCTGTCATACCACATGAACAAAAAAGTGACATAGTCGCGCTCATCTTTTTACTGCATTCGCTCGGTCATTTTATTTAGAGCTCGTAGAGCGCGCTCCGAGCTAGCTGCGATTGAAAAAAGAAACACAAACTGAGCGCTCTGATGTGTCTGAGCTAAAAAAGAAACAGATCTTTTTTTGACAACTCAGTTCTCTGCTCTGAGCTTAAAAAAAAAACGCCTAATGTGTTCAAAGCCATTTAAAACCACTGGTTCTAAAATGAGTAAAGTGGTTGTCAAAGTTTCTGTTGCTGTGTCAATCTGTTTCTTTCATACCGGCCGACTCCACTAGATATGTGTATCGCCATCTAAATCTCTGACATATAAATCGGTGAAATGTCTTTTCTCTTTGTTGGGCAGTTTATGTCTTGACATTTCATTCAAGCAAAAGACTCTGACTTGTAAGTATCTCTGGCAAACGTCAAATAGTAGATATTCCTTTACTTACTTTTTTGAGAATATCGTATTTTGCATTATTTGTTTATGTTATGAAAAATTAGAAATTCATTTTATGAATAAATTTTGTTTTTTTACTTTTATCTCCTCTGGGTTATTAAAAAAGTTGAAATTTTTTTTATTTCATACTCGAAAAAAAATGTTTTGCTCCAAACAAAACCTGCCGGCATGATAATCAAAAAATAATGAGATGAAATGTCAGCTGCACACAAAAAAGAACATCTGTCAAATTCATGTCAGACATCTTTATCAAGACAAAATCGCTGACATCATGTCATAAGATGAAATATAGACACAAAAATGACATTTATTTCTATTCTTTCGAATGTCAAAATTGAATTAGCTTTCGCAAATAAATGAACTTCTATTAAGGGCCCTATTATGACTCGCGAGTCGAACCTTCGCCTAAAGTCGAACGTTTTGGCGAATTGCCTAAGTCGTGGTATTATGAAAGGCGAACTGCGACGTTCGCTTTTAAAAACAGAACTACCAACTTTAAAAGACGAAATATGTAATGTCATGAATAGGTAAAACGTCAGTCAATCAGAATTATATTTGTGAAATATTTGTTTATAATTTGGAAAAGAAGTTAATAGAAATAAAACAAACTATGATTAGCAGTGTTGATTTGTTTTTTGAAGATCAAGATGAACAGGAGAGAACGGAGAAAACAATGATGTGTAGATTACGACGAAGTTTAAGAGATACGTCCAACCCACTCCAACTTCCAGATAATTTGTAAGAACCAAATCGTAAATTTTATTTCAGTTCTAATTGAATTATTCTTATTATAGGTTTGTGTCATATTTTCGCCTTAATAAACATGCATTTTGTTATGTTTTAAACAAAATAAGATCAGGGTTCAAAACAAGTCAAAGTTCTGCAATTCCACCACTCATAAAACTTGCATGTGCACTGCGTTTTCTCGGTAGTGGGAGCTACCAAAATGGTATAGGAACCGATTTTGAGCTGGGTCTCTCGCAACCTACAGTTTCGGTAGTTCTCAGTGAAGTGCTTAACTTAATTGAAGAGAACATTTGTCCTGTTTGGATAAAGGCAGATATGTCTGCAGCTGAAAAACAGGAAGCAAGAAATTACTTTTTTGAAAGAGCTAGGTTACCTGGAATTGTAGGATGTGTAGACGGAACTCACATTGGAATAATAGCTCCTGTTCAGCTGCAACATCAATTTCTAAATAGAAAAGGATTCTATAGTTTGAATGCTATGGTGGTAAGTTAGATGCATTGATTTTGATTCTTATTATTCCACTAAACCTTTTTTTTTTCAAGGCATGTGACAATAACGGAATCATCAGATTTATTGATTCCAGATATCCTGGATCTACACATGACTCTTTTGTGTGGAATCATAGTGCACTAAAGGATCTTTTGGAAAGCTGGTGGTTAAATGGAGAGCGGTCAAGATATCTAGGTATGAATATATTCCATTCGTTGCTGTGAAGTGATTTTCTATTTTTAAGAACTTTTTTTATTAGGGGATTCTGGATATCCTCTGCAGCCTTATCTTATAACTCCGTTTAGAAACGCCAACTCTGATTCTAGAGAAGGACTATTCAACAAAAGGCATGCAAAAGCAAGAAATATTGTTGAAAGAACAATTGGAATTTTAAAAAGCCGATTTAGATCAGTTCTGAACGAGCGCAAACTGCACTACAGTCCAAAAAAGGCTATCAAAATAGTGAACGCCTGTTGTGCACTCCACAACATCTGTCGTAAACACAACATTCCAGATCCAGATATAGTGGAAGAAGACAACCTTCATATGGAGGATAGAGTTGAATTAGATATCGCCAACATAACTTCAGAAGGAAACCGAATAAGAAATGAAATGTTGTCTGCTTTATAGGAACTATCATTCAAAAGATACATATTTGTCATTTTCAAGCATATTTTTTATTTCATTAAATTTTTGTACCAAAATACTTAAAAATAACTTACAAAATAAAGAAAGAATAAATAAAACAAAAACTTCATTTCAATAAATAAAAAAAAAAATAATAATCCATACACACAAAACTTTCATTCATTCAATAACACAAAATGCAATATTACTTCTCGAGAGATTGTAACAGATATTCGAGCTTTTTTAATTTGACTTCCAAAAGTTCCTTATGATGCCTGTTCTTCTCGAAATTCTCTTTTTCTTTTCGCCTTTCTCTAACTTTCAACAAATCAAGATGTTCTTTGTGGAGCTCATAGTTCTTTCTAGAATATCTGGCAATCTCCGAAAGCGATTTTTGAACGGAATCGGATGCAACAAGAAGTTTCTCTTGTGTCTCAAGAAGTTTCTGCTGCGTCTCCGTTTGTTTCTGGAGTATTTTCATTCGTTCGTTCTCGACATTTCCCTTGCGATTAGATGTTCCACGTTGGGATGATCTCATATCTGACCCTGGCAGTAAGTTGAAATTGGAGACGTCTACTTCTGCTTCTGTGGGTTGTTGGAATTCTTCAGGTGCAGGAGTACGTATTCCAAATACATTTCCTGAAGGATTCACGGCCTGTTGAAGGCTGAGTAAATCATCTACTGCCTGCTCCAAAGGGGACAAAGAAAGCTGCCCATAAGGTCCTCCACCGGTTGCTACCACATCCTTCTTATTATCGGCAATTTTCTTCTTCAATTTTAACTTGTAGTCAAGCCAAACCTGCATTTATGAAGAATGTTTTTAAAATGCCTTTCTCGGATTTTTTTTAACATACCTTATGCCATTCTTTTCCCGCGCGTAAAGGAGGCCCTAAGGAGTTAAGGTCAATGGCAAATTTATCCCAATACTCTGCTTGGTTTTTTTTTGAAGATCCGAATGACCCCACACCCTTTGCAATTTCGGGATTCGCCTCCATGATTTCAACCAGCTTTGAAAATTGGTTCGCGTTGGTTCTTTTTATGCTATAAGAATAAAATTTGTTTATTACTTTTTCAACGAGGTTTCAATAATTTTTAAACATATTACCTCTTTATATTTTCACTCATTTTATTGTGCGTAAAACAAATTATATCCAGACAAGAAACGAACTTTCAAATATAAAACTGTTAATTTTGTTCAAGTCACGTAGATTTATAGTTCGACCGATTCTGACAGTTAAAAGCGAACGTTCGCTAATGGTAATAGAGCGAGATTTCAATTCGCCGATTTTTTGACTTTTGAGGCGAACGTCAATTAGGCGATTCGCAAACGGTAATACCAAATAGTCACATTTATCAAATTTTTCTTGCGACTCGCAAGTCATAATAGGGCCCTATATAATATACGAGTAGAAAAGTCAGTCGTATTTCTACCGCCTCTTAACTTTATTTAAATTAAGTATTTACAAAATAAATGAATTATGAATTAAGTACATCAAGTGTTAATAATCTTTAGGTACAACATATTGGCGACGAGGTTAAAATTTTTGTTGAAAAAAAGTTAACAATTTTGGTACGCGTGTCGTTAAGACTATTTGCTACAATAGCCTTGAAATTGTCGCACCTTATCACGTGCTGAGGTTAAATTTTATATTGGTGCTTATTTTGACATTCTCTTTCTTTCGAAAGTGAGTCGAATTCGTTGAAACTTAATTTTGAGACTCGGCGATTAGAATTTTAGGGCCCTATTATGACTTGCGAGTCGCAAGAAAAATTTGATAAATGTGACTATTTGGTATTACCGTTTGCGAATCGCCTAATTGACGTTCGCCTCAAAAGTCAAAAAATCTGCGAATTGAAATCTCGCTCTATTACCATTAGCGAACGTTCGCTTTTAACTGTCAGAATCGGTCGAACTATAAATCTACGTGACTTGAACAAAATTAACAGTTTTATATTTGAAAGTGGTGTTTTTTGTCTGAATATAATTTGTTTTACGCACAATAAAATGAGTCAAAATATAAAGAGGTAATATGTTTAAAAATTATTGAAACCTCGTTGAAAAATAATAAACAAATTTTATTCTTATAGCATAAAAAGAACCAACGCGACCCAGCTCAAAATCGGTTCCAATACCATTTTGGTAGCTCCCACTACCGAGAAAACGCAGTGCACATGCAAGTTTTATGAGTGGTGGAATTGCAGAACTTTGACTTGTTTTGAACCCTGATCTTATTTTGTTTAAAACATAACAAAATGCATGTTTATTAAGGCGAAAATATGACACAAACCTATAATAAGAATAATTCAATTAGAACTGAAATAAAATTTACGATTTGGTTCTTACAAATTATCATTAAGTTGGAGTGGGTTGGACGTATCTCTTAAACTTCTTCGTAATATACACATCATTGTTTTCTCCGCTCTCTCCTGTTCATCTTGATCTTCAAAAAACAAATCAACACTGCTAATCATAGTTTGTTTTATTTCTTATTAACTTCTTTTCCAAATTATAAAAAAATATTTCACAAATATAATTCTGATTGACTGACGTTTTACCTATTCATGACATTACATATTTCGCCTTTTAAAGTTGGTAGTTCTGTTTTTAAAAGCGAACGTCGCAGTTCGCCTTTCATAATACTACGACTTAGGCAATTCGCCAAAACGTTCGACTTTAGGCGAAGGTTCGACTCGCGAGTCATAATAGGGCCCTATATTGATGGTGTTGAGTATTTATAATAGCGCAGTGATGTTATACAACTTGTTCCCGAGATGGGTATTTGCGACCAACCAAAAGAGCAGTCCTCAAGTCGTCGTGTCGTCTAAAAAAAGCTACATCAAGTTTTGTAAAATATTTTGGGTATACCTATGTATGTACGTATTTCTACATTGTATGTTTGTATATACAGTTTCACAATAGGCACAGACATACCTATCATTTTTTCTAATTCTAATAAACCATTGGATTTTGGTTTTCAAATAACCATTTTCTAAATTTGTAAATCAACCATGAATCAATTTTCCAAAACATTTTTAATTTCGAGGTAGTCATTTAAATAAAAGATGATCTTTAATATTTTCTTAAATATTATATAATATAATATAAAACTTTGTTTTTTTCCCTTTGTTTGTTTTCCTTCTTTTAAGAGATTAGACTTTTAAAAACTATTATTTTCCGACTTGACCTTTTAGTAGCTGTCTAGTTAAAATATTTTATTCGAGCAGAGAAAATGTTTTTTTTTAGTTTAAAAATAACCTTATTTTTGTATTGATAGCATTATTTTTAGTTTTTATTTTTTTTTTGTGTACAACGTGAGTAGTTTTTTTTTTTAACTTTTTCTGTTTGTTTTCTTCTTAAAATGCATTCAATTATAAACAATTATGTAAAAGTAAAAAAAAAATACATGACAAAAATAAAAAACAGATTTTAGGTGAAGAGAGTAAATAGAGTTCATCTTATATTGTTTTTCTTGATCGTTTCCTTTTTTATTATTGTTGTTTTGCATGCAAAATATATGTTTTGCTGTCATATAAATTCCATGCGCGCAAATTCTTTTATTTATTTATTTTTATTATTTAACGCTCACTATTATTATTATTATGTAAAATTTAATGATTAAGTTTAGACTTCGACCTAGATTATTTCTTTTCTTCCGCTGCTGCTGGTTTATCGGTTTTTTCTTCCTTGGCCTTTTCATCCGCTTCTTCGTCTTCGTCGTTTTGCGATAAACTTGGAATATTATCATCTGAGTCATCGTCATCTTCGAAGTCTTCAAAGTTTTTTAAATCGGATGTTTGATTCATGAAATTTGGCCATTCAGATTCCATAGCTAGAAAAGGCGGGCACATTTATAAACAATTCAAAGGAAACAACTTTTTCTTACCATTATCTTGTTCTTCATCATCAGACTCATCTTTCCATTTGTTAAAATTAGCTTTAAGGAAATGCAGTTTGGTCTTGTCGTTTGTTAACGATGACCAATAAGGACCACTTTCTTTCTGCGAATTGAAAATATTTTAAGTTATTTGACTTAAATTTGATTTGATTATGACTCTCACTTTGTAAATAGTAAACTCCAAACATCTTCCGATATTTTTACTCGATACTCTTTCGGCGTCGACATTCTTAAGGAAGTTCAACTGCAGGTCGTAAACCTTATTGCTGTCCAGAGCATCTTTACCGGTGAATTTCATCGAGTTTTCTGTTACTCTTTTCAAAGAAGTTTATCATTTAATTTGATTTATTGATTTAATATGTAAATAATATTCAAACTTACTTGTAGTCGATGTCCTTGCATTCGACATCGATAGTAACAAATAAAAGGTCATTCCTTTGAGCCCAGGAAACCGGAGGATGAGATACACTAAAAAAAAAATTACCACAATTTTTAATTTTGATATACAAATTCTAACACACGCAAAATATTAGCAACAACGCCTTGAGTAGAACTTGCACTATAGTTTTTTTCGGTAGGGAGGATCGATCCAAATAAAAGGCATAAGGTCAGCATTTTTTACACAAAGATCTAACAGAAAGCCACAAAAATTTTAAAACGACACTTAGGGTTCATGTTCATTAATTAGCAGGGTTTCTTTGTTGAAGACCTCAAAATATTAGTTATACCCATATTCTAATTTTCTTAATTACAAAAAATTGTCATTTGAAAGTTTTAATTGAACCCATAAATTGCGCAACAACACAGAATTTACTTATTCAAATACACTCCCTTATGAAATTCGGTAAATGAGATCATATAAATTTGTTACAAAAATAAAATCTTAGCTTTTTATTTTTGACTATCAACAAATTGAAAATATTGTTACTTATATTGTGTAATGAATTCTAATAAAGTATGAATAAAAATGATGTTATTTTGAAGCCTATATTTATTAGTATTTAATAGATTTAATTTGAATTTAAAACTAAATTTAAAAAAATGTAAAACTTAAATTTGCTTAACATTGTTTTCTTATTTTATACTTTATATAATATTTTCTTTGTGACAATGTGACATAATCTCAATTAGTTTACTAATATAATATAATGAAAGATACCTATTCTCTTTTTATTATGTATTTTTATTTAACAAATTATATATTTAAAAAAATTAAGCTACAGCATAAGCTCAGAGGTATTATTTTTCAATCTCTTAAGTCATATTTGAAAGGTAGAGTACAAAGAGTAACTGTCAATGGGAAAATTAGCGATGCTTGTGCTCTTAAAACATGGGTTTCAGAAAGTTCCGTTCTTGAACCCATTTTTCTCCTCATTTACATTAACTCACTGTTCACACTGTCGTTAAATGGTCCATCAACTGCTTTTGCAGATGACATCTCTTTCACATACCAATCTTATTCTGAATTTGACTGCATCACGAGCGTAGAACATGATCTTGACATCCTACGGTACTGGTCATTTGTGCATAAATTAATTATTAGTGAAAAAACTAAATTAATGTCGTTTAAAACATCAGGGGTTAGTACTTGTAATTATAATTTATTTTTCCATGACTCTAACACACCGACTCCACTAGACATGTGTATCAACAACTCAATGTCTGACATCTCTTCATTTTCTCATTTCTTTGCTGGGCAAATTATGTCAAGATATTTCATATCTTTTCACTACTATTCAGTTGTGTTGTAAATTATTTGAAAATCCACAAAAATTCACAAAAAATACACATAGCTTACAAATTGAAACGAAAAAAAATTGCCTACGGAAATTAAAGGTAGGTTTGACCTCGAGAAGACACAAAATTATGGGAATAAAATGTCATATGTAGTGAAAAAGCAACAAAAAAAAAACATCTGTCAAATTTCATGTCAGACATCCATATCAAGACAAAACCGCTGACATCATGTCATAAGATGAAATATCGCGACTCCATTGGAAATTACATATCATGATCGAGCCTCATGAGATAAATTATGTCCTGTTGAGTCGGCCTGTTACTGTAATAAATTCAGTCCCCCCGTTCATGCTTGTGGTTAGCAAATTTTTGTATTGATAATTGTTATTAAAAACATCTTACTTGTTGTTTCTATTAAAAGAAATGTTTAAGTTGTTTGCAATTAATTAATATAAGGAAAATGTATACCTACTTGTAGACTATTTCTTCTTGTTCTCGCTACTGCCAAAAATCATATTTGTAAGTTATTCTTTAATACTGTTATCACACCAAACCAGTTTATTTTTTTCTACTTTTGAGTATGTTTCATTTAATTCTTACTACATACAGTGGCGACAAAATAAATAGCACATGTATTAAAAGTCTTTTTAAATGAAAAATGTTTGCATTTTCTTCTGCCTGAAAAGTTGTTTTATTTATAAATAGCTAAAAACAAAGGTAATTTTCATTTTATAGAAAAAATAATCTATGTTGAATCCATAGGAAAAAAAAACAACAAAATAATGTAAATAGTTCAAATAATACTAGGACAAAATAAATAGCACACTTCATTAATAATAACAAGAAAAATAAATAAGCAACAAAAAACTTATCATAATTTACAGAAAGATCGTCAATATTTTTTCGAGTAACCCTTATTTTGAATTACGGCTGCATACCTGCCATTTATAGACAAAATGAGACTCCTGAATCGTTCAACAGGTACTGAATACCACGCTCGCTAAACTTCCTCCCAAAATTTGTCCAAATTTGAAGTAGCTGATCTGTTTATCGTTTTGTCTACCTCATTCCATAAATTCTCAATAGGATTAAGATCTGGAGACTGGGCTGGCCCTTCCATTTAATCGATTTTTGGGTAGATAACCATTGTTTCACAGACCTAGTCGTATGCTTCGGATCGTTATACTGCTGAAATTTCCACTTCAGTGGCATTGCCTCCTCAGCATACGGCAGCATCGTGTCTTTAAGGACCTCCTTATACTATATTTGGTCCATAATACTCTCTATGCGATCGAGAGGACCCACTCCTTTCCAAGAAAAACACCCCTGAACCAGAATTCCACCTCTACCATGCTTCACCGTCTATATTGCTTATTTTGGGATGTGTGCCTGCTTCATCCCAAGTCGTTCATATTTTTTAGCATCATATCCAAAGCCGTTGAGTTTAGACTCATCGGTCCAGAAGACATTTTTTCACCAACTATGGTGTTTTGAAATGTGTTCCTTTGCAAATTTCAATCGACGCAAAAGGTTCCGCTTAGAAACGTGGGGTTTTCTCCTGCAAATCCTTCCAAATATTTTTTTCTCACGCAGTCGATTATTAATTGTGCTTACTGACACATTAACTCCAAGATCGTGTTCAATTCCATCTTTTATTTTGGGAGCAGTCATGAAGGGATCAGCTTTGCTTAGGCGGGCGATGGCAATATCTGTTCGTGGGGTGGTTTTTCTGGATCGATTTTTGCGAATTTTGTTTTTAGCACCTACTTCCTGGCAATCGTGAAGGGCATTTAAAAGTTTTTTTCCAGGAACATTCCAACTTAAGCGCGATAACCGAGTTAGTGTGACCTTCTGTCTTGAAATCGAGAACTCGTAGCCTGAAATCCTCTATTGAATGTTTGTCACGTCTCATACTACATTTTATCGTTATAATTTAAGCAATATAACGTAAATTAAAAAAAAAACTCTTATCTTTTTAACTTACCTTCAAAAAAGTAAGAATAATTGTATAAATTAAAAAAGTGTGCTATTTAAAATGCCTTGGCTCGAGTGCACTCTCTTTACTATTTGACTTACATTTGACTTTGTTTATAAAATAATTGCAAAAAAATAATATCCCGTTAATTTACATTGAAAACCCAGAACAATCCATACTTTGCAGTACCGGTATCAAAAGTGCACTTGTAGCTTAAAGCCTAGAAGAAATTTCTACTAGAAGTGTGCTATTTATTTTGTCGCGACTGTATGTATATGTTAATGAGTGATTATTATTATTTATTCTTTTTGGTAAAATACCATACCAAAAATTGTAAATACCTATAATTATGTAAATGAATAAATAAATTTATCACCCTTATTACGGTTGTCAAAGATCAATACGATATTTGATATTTATCAATAAAATTAATGAATCGGTATTATCGTTGTCAAAAATCAAAATTTTTGATAAACTGTGAACGCTCTTCAGAAATTAGATCTATTGTGAATGATTTAAATTGACAGTCTTGGTATTATGGTTGTCAAAATCAAATTTTCAGTCAATTACAAATTTCTTGTTGATAAATATTTTACGGATCGCGAAAGCCAAAAGCATGTCTACTATAGAACTATTTTTCGGTGAAAATGAAATTGAAGACGAAAATACTTTTTAGCAAGCAAAGATTCGAAGAAAATTACGCGATGCTTCAAATCCGATGGATTTGGCTGAACATATGTATGTAGATAAAACTTACTTACTTACTTAGGTCCTCAGACCTACGAAGTCCGTTGGTGTTCCCTAGCGGGACATAGGGCCTCAACTACCCCTACGCGCCATCGCTCCCTCCAGTTCTTTCCCAATCTCGCAGATTCCTCCTCGACTGTTCTTCTCCACGTGTTTCTCGGTCTACTCTTCTTCCTTCTTGTGTGAGTGGGTTCCACTGCATTGCTTGGCCTGCAATGCAGTCATTACCTTTTCGAAGCGTGTGTCCAATCCACTGCCACTTGCGCTTTCGTATAATGGTATCTATGGGTTCCTGACCTGTTCGTCTATGTAGGTCATAGTTGGAGATACGATTAGGCCAGAAAACCCGTAAGATGTTTCAAAGACACCTATTAACGAAGGTTTGCAGTTTCCTGGTTATTGTGGTTGTTATTTTCCAGGTGCTGCAGCTATATAGCAGAACTGATTCGACGTTATGTTTGAACAGTCGTAGCTTTGTGTTCAAGCTGAGAGATTTGTTCCTCCAAACATTGGACAACATCCCGAACGCAGACTTTGCTTTTCCGATGCGGCTGGCGATGTCTAATTCGGTTCCTCCTTCAGGAGAGACGATACTTCCAAGGTATTGGATGCTATCTACTTTCTCTACTGCTTGTTGACCAATGTTCATCAGAGCGGATGATTGCGAGCTCCCGAGACTGAACATCTTTGTTTTTGTATTGATTTTCAGCCCCACGATTGCTGCTTCTCTCTCCACCCTTGTTGCCATTTGATGGAGATCCATGATCTTATGGGAAAGCAAGCAAACATCGTCAGCGTAGTCGAGATGTTTAAGGTAAGTTGTCAGAGTCCATCTTATTCCTCCCCTTCCTGTCAAAGCCATCCGCAGTACATCACTTATCACCAATAAAAACAGGATTGGTGACAGTATGCAGCCCTGTCTGACCCCGCTTTGGACTTCAAATTCTTCAGACAACCTACCCCCGTGTAAGACGTGACATTTGGACCCATCGTAAGTCGCTTTGATAATAGCAATGAGTTTCTCTGGTAAACCCCTCCTCCGTAAAGCAAGCCAGATAAACTCCCTGTTGACGCTGTCGAAAGCCTTCTCGAAATCAATGAACAGCAGGTGAAGTGGTGATCGATATTCGACGCACTGTTCGATGATGATCCTCAAGGTTTTAATGTGATCAATACAGGAGGACCCAGTGCGGAAGCCTGCTTGTTCAGCGTCGAGCGATGCTTCGAGGTGTTCTTTAATGCGATCTAAAACAATCTTTGCTATTATTTTGGCGACTGCAGGCAAACCGCAAATACCAATCCAGTTTTCGCACTTCATCAAGTCTCCTTTTTTTGGGAGCTTGACAATCATTCCCTTTTTCAACTCTTCGGGAAAGCATTAGGAGACCCACGCTGTTTCTATGAGCGGTTGCAGCAGTTCGCTGGATGTTGTTGGCACTGCTTGTAGCAATTCAGCGGGAATGCCGTCAAGTCCTACCGCTTTGTTGTTCTTCAGTGCTTTGCTGGCGGTACATATCTCTTCCTTACTGGGGGGTGCGGTGCGTAATCGGGAATTGGTTGTATCGGGCAACTCGGAAGATGTCATTTGCATGTTACTGTCAAAAACATGATTTAAGACAGAGGCAAAATACTCCATCCACCTTCTGAGTTGGTCCTCATCCGATATCAGCAGGGTTCCATCTCTATCTTTAACCGGGTGTTGTTCTGCTGTCGCACCTGTTTGCAGCTTCTTCTGCTTCTAGGGCCAGAACGTTGGTGTGATTACGTTTATCACGTCTTACACTACGCTGGACCTCTTTCATCTTCATGCGGTATGTGGATTCTAGCTCGTTTCTTTCTTCTCCATGCGCAGCTGCCAAACGAGCTTTAAGGTGTTTTCTTTCGTCGATCTTTGCCCAAGTTTCTTCCGAAAGCCAGGTGTTACTGCTTCCTTGCACACGACCGACTATTCTTTCAGCACCTGATATTAGAACATTTTTCACAGCACTCCATTGGTTTTCTACGGATTCAGGTCCAGTGCTGCTGATTGAACTCATATGATACTAGATAAAAGATATTTTTTAATTACATTACAAAAACTAATTTGTCTCGCTTCTAGATTCATTCAAAACTTTAGACTTTCGAAAGAAGCCTTCCTTAATGTATTTTTAGATATCAACGACAAGTTAAAGCCAACGAAAAGGCAACAATCCATCCCAAACATACTAAAATTTGCAGCTGTCTTAAGTAAATAGGCACTATTCACAATAGATTTTTTATCTTTGTTCACAATGGATCAAAAAATGATCTCGGGTTCATAATACCGATTTATCAATTGATTGACAAAATATTTCAATTATCAATTAATTGATCTTTGACAAACGTAATAAGGCTGTAGGTCTAATCTCTAATTTAATCTAATACAATTGAACATTATTATACTTTTAAATTAAACTTGTAAGCTTATTTTCATCTCAGTAGCATGTTGAAATAGAGACGTCTGGATTTCAAATATATAAATCCTTTCTCTGCAACTATGTGTTTAATTATTGAAACATCATTCGTGCAAGTGGATGCGGCATGTGAAGCAACTGGCAGTGGCTGCCACGACTAATCGGACATATAAAAAAATAAAATTGCAATTGCAATTTCTCTGGAAAAATATATATGGAGGATATAGAAATTTATCTCAGATTTATTTAAAAAAAGGCAATTGATTATAAAGCATAATCAGGATGGAAAATCGGAAAGTGAAATGTCCAACAGAGCCATTCAACAGTTCAAGACATACGTCATCAAAAAATAGGATTTGTTCAATGATGAGAGCAAATTTAACTTGAAAGAATCAGACAGACCAATAGGTGGGTTTTTTTGCAATGCTATCCGTAGTGTGATATTTCAAATTAAACTTTACTACTACGACTAGTAAACTTTTTGCCAGGCTGAGAATACAGAACAAGAAGATAGTTTATTTAATTTAGTTAATTCATATCTAATACCGATGCTACAGCGAAAGGTAAGTCTGGAACAATTAATTAACAAACGACAAACAAAAACTACTTATCGTACTTTACAAACATGCCTACGAGGTACACGAGAGTTATGAATTGTACCAACATTTATATTCGAGACTTGAGCAAACGTCAAAATTCTATCCGTAGTAGGATCCTATTTCTTCTCTTATTTGCAGTGAGGTTGGTGCGAGTAATGCAAGTAAAATCTTACTTCACTACGGACACCTAATTTTTATGTGGAGAACAGCAGTTGAAGAATTCTTTCATAAACACACTCAGATAACTTATTCTTTATTAATGTTTTTAAACTTGTACAAGTTTGTTTACAATATCTTTCTTTCAGTCACTGATATAAAATTGAAAAATAAAAAATGACTGCTATGGCGCCCTGGTAAACTCAACTGAAAACTCATTACGGCCGTTGGAATGCGTTTATGTTTCAGTAAAGAAGATCGTACGATGATTCCACTGATGACCAGGAATGCATATATTCATGAGTTCGTCCACCGAGCTAGGTTTTCTGTTGTTCTTTATCCTCTCAAAAAGGGAAAAATCAAAATTCTAAAACCTACCCCGAAAAATGCGAGGATTTTTTAGAGGAAAACAATGCGGAAATTCATACACTCCAAAGATGAGTAGTAATGCGGTGAGTCACCTAAATAGAAATGCGATGTTATGTTCGTGTTTTTTATTACAGTTCTTCAATCCTGCTTGTGCAAATAAGATCGCTTCCAAGAACTGCGATAGATGGAAATGAGCAGTGACCTGCGTTAGGGTTTTTCTTTTTATATTGCATGCATTGTTGTTTTTTTCCAGAGAAAGGGAAAAAATAGAAGCGTTGGAATTTGCAGTTTGCGACGCGTGCGGTTAATTTAATGTGACATAATGTTTTCTTTTTATTATAAAACATTCCGGTTCAAGTTTTTTAAAGTGCGATCAATGAAAAAGTTAAGAAAACATTGTTAAAGTGTTTTTGTTTTGTGTTTGTTGCATTTTAAATCGACATTTAGGTACTCCGCTCAACTTTATGGATAAGCAGTCCAGCAAATCCTAAAACTGCACTTCAAGGGAGCTGTTGACAAAAGGAAGAACAAGCCGGCTGTATTCCTGTCATCATTTTTTTAATTTATTTTATTTGTAATAACATACTTATATTTTTTAGTAATAATAAGAAAATTAATATTTATAAAACATATATAACTGTATTTTTATTTTTGTATCCGAAGGTATGATCTGATAAATATTCTTTTCTTTACCTTATGAAATAACTGGTCAATGTTCATGTTCTTTTTCATGAACTTTACATACATTTATGATTACACGATTCACATTTGAAATGTGATTTCCTTGGTATACATTTCACACATTTTTCACTTATGCGTAAAGGCCTAGTATTTCACAAACTCCACTGGTGCGCATTCTGGCAATTTTTCTTTCACTCTAATTCAGTTGGGAATTACCCACATGCAGCTACTCAGTGATATCCTCTGGAAAAGTCACCCAGAAAATCACCTCCAATTCCTCGGGTGTAGCTTCCATTCATCGAGGAAAATGTTGGTGATTACTAGGTGAATTTTTGAAAATTTCCTACTGGGACCTATTGAATAAGAAATGTGTAGAGGAAGAGGCATTTTTCACATGTACGTGGGTGAAGCATTAAAATATATTAAAAAAAAATAAATTTGAACCTCATCTGTCATTTTGCCTAGCCGAAAGAGAGTGTGGAAATTTTAATACTGTTAGAATAGTCATAATTAAGCTTTTAAACCAAATAAAAAAGGAAAACAAAAGTGATTTTTTTTAAATATATGCAATATTTCATTTAAAAAAGAAAAATATGCGGTGCTGTGTAAAAACACCTATAATCAGGATAAACAAAAGTTTTCGTTTCACAAGTAAGTTTTGGCTCATATTCAACAAAAGGTAATTTGAAGTGATGTTTTTTAGGCAGAATACTTTTAAATTGATACTTTACTTTTATCATGTGATTTATCTGATGATGACCTGTCAAGTTATAAATTCTCGCACAGCGACGGATTAGTTTTTGTTGGTAAGGGCAAGGCGCTCTTTGAGCGCCCGTAATGAAGAATTATCTTTCTACGTTTAAAAAAAAATGTTTTAATTTTTTTATTAAAATAAAACTTAAAACTAAAAACTATATGTATTTTAATTTCTCCATTTCCAATTTTCAGGTTCCTGTAATAGGTGAGTTTTATTTTATTACTTAAAACTTGCTTTGTTCGTTAATATAACCCAGCTAAGCAAATAAATACAAAAAGACTTTCATTGCGTTATTTATTTGATCGAATAAAATTAAACTAAACTAAAAAAAAAATTCTTTCATGCCTGTAAACAATTTATTTGGGCGCCCCAGTAAGTGCCGTCTACATTCATTCCGACCCTGTTTCAAAGCATTTGTGTAGCTCAAGTATGATCTAAATTTGTATGGGCCGCAAAAAAAAAGGAGCCAAAGATAAATTAATTAACTTAGATGACCGTTTCCCATTTTTTTTCTACAAATAAACAAACTCCCCACCCCACAGAAAATTTCCCAAAAATCGTCACTTTTGACGTTAGGTAAAAAGGTCTTAAGTCAGCTGTTGGTAAAACAAAATAGTTTAATTATTTGCAAACCTGGTTAAAATTTGTTTAAAAAAAATTACTAAATTATTAGGATGGGAAGCAGCTGTGCTAGACTTAAGTCGATAATTAACGAAAGAGAAAGTCCAAAATGCAATTTTTTGACTTAAGACCTTTATGCCTAACGTCAAAGTAATTAGAAACGAATTCTGTCTATCTCATTCTTACCAACAGCTCCATACAACCATTTTAATGTTTTCATTGTGTGTGTGCGTGTGCAATTTGCGGTGTGAAGTGTGAAATGAAGAAATTAAAAAAATGTTCATAAGATTCGCCGGTTTGTTTTAAGTGTGTTCATGAATGTATTAAAATACCTGCAAGATGTAGATCTATGTATGATTGGCCGCAAAAATATTTTAAAAGGGCCGCATGTGGCCCGCGAGTTTGACATGGCTGGTAACTCATACAATTATGAAAAATGCTTCAATTTTTTCTCGATTGGTCTCTTCCTGTTGTTCTTATTCAATGGTTCAACCAGTTGCACTGGAATACTCCGTGCAAAAGAGTGCAGCTTTTTAGTGGTAAATAGGCGTTTTCCTTTTTTATCTCAGAAAAGACTTCTGAATAGAGTCCGAGCATATCGAGGATGCTCTGAACAAAACGTATTCTTTTTTAAAACACACCTGAACGCTTTGTCACTACATATTTACAATTTTGTCTATTCCTGGTCATTTTCTTTTACAAAAACCAGAAATAAGATTCAAAACTAAAATTAAAGTGGAAAAACTAATTGCAAAAAAAAAAACAATTTCAATTTCACTTATCAAATGCTTATGTTCAGCATTCAACTCAATCTGCTCTGCTGAATAAGCACAGAACACGTTCAGAATCAAAAAAGAAACATAAATTGGAAGCTCTGAACCTTCAGAGTAAAAAAAGATTTTTTTTTTTGTTGACATTTCAGGGGAGTAATTGGGTAAAACGATTATCGTCACTCGTTAGACGATATCGATTCGACGATAATCTCACTTCACGTAACACGATAATCGTCAAAACGATAGCGTTTGCAAGATAGCTAGCTAAATAGCTATCGTCTGTCATTAATTTCCAAATATTATTTGAGCTAATTAAAGTAAAAATGTGTCGGCGCAATAAAGTTTTTTTACAAAGAGAAAATGAAAACTCAAAATATTCAATTAATATGCTTACGAAGACAATATAATTTAGGGACAAATCAGATCCTCTATCCCTTTCAAAACATATGCAGGCATATATATATATACATACAAACATATGCATATATATATATATATATATATATATATATATATATATAGCGTCCATATATTGAGTGGAATGAGTGCTTCCGTAAAGCAATTCAAAAAATTATATGATTTAAGCAAAGAAATTTTAATTCGAAACTCACCTAATCGAATTTTATTTTATCTCTTCTGTAAATAAAAAAATCTCATAATAAAAGTCGTTCAGGAAAAACAATACAAAACTATAACTACAAAAACTCAAACTTCAATTCCACGGGGAATGCACAATATCACTCCATTATACACTCACGCTTGCAAACAAATATTTGGAATGCATACCAGCTAGGCATTCTGATATATCGCCTACTCTCAACTCTCACTCAATCTCGTTCAAAGCATTTTTTTTTATTTGTTGGCGTTCACATAAGAAGTGAAGATGGAATTGAGTGAACTCATTATGAAAATTTGTGAAAACAAAAGTAGAGCAGGAAAGGAGAGATATGAGTTATTTGCTTCTTCTCATTCATTGAAATAGGGGTGGAAAAGTTCATTTAACACTTGTGTTCCTTTTTCTTGTTATGTTTTTTATCTGTGTGTGTGCAAATCGCATTGTCAACAATGCTAATGTTTTGTGATCAATGATATTTTTCTTAAAAAATGTAACTTACATTTAATTTTACATTAGTTTTAACTTATTACTCAATTTAATATTTAAAAAAATGAATTTTATAAAATTTTCTTTTACATTTGTGTAATAAAAGAAATATGATCTTGATAAAAACTTTTTATTTAAGTTCAATCATAAGTGCTTCCGCTTCCAAAAAAGTCACGCCTCGTGCCTGATGCATATATATATATATATATGTATATGGGTATACAATACATATGTATATATACATACATACATACATACATATGCATATATGTATGTAAGTAAATAAGTAATCTCTCTAATCTATTGTTAGCCGTGTTTTATTGGTAATTGAAAATACTAGCTAGTAAAATTTTACATGGAAAACAACACCTCATTAGTCAACAAAATAAGCTTGTATTTATCCAAAGTATTTTAGTGAAGACAGAGTTTCATCTAGTTAAATGTAGGAGGCAGTCAAGAAGTGCAAGAAATGTACAAATGTTGGCAAACATGAGTTCGTGTTCGGTAATAAATACACTTCTTTTACACATCGCCTGCATTGCAAAGTGCAAGCGTTCCACAAATTTCAAACCAAACATTTTTTTGGTATACTGCCCATATTTACTGCAGAAGCTTTCGCTTTAAATGCAATACAAGAGGCTAGAAAAATCGAAAAAAAATATATTGTTTGTACAGACAGCTTTTCTAACATCAAAGCCGTCACAAATACAAACAATAATGACAACATCATCAACAACATCCGATCCAGGACATGCTGACATTCCAGGAAACGAAAAAGCAGATAAAGCTGCTAAGCTTGCAAGTAAATCACCACTATTTCTCCACAACATCTACACTCAAAGAGACATAATAAAAAATCGTATTGAAGTGGTCCCTAACAGCGAACAAAGCAATTGAATCACATATCGGCATCACTATAGTATAATAAACCCTACAAAATCTCCACCAAACTACTCTACAAACATTTCAAAATAAAACATTAAAAACTACATCAGAGTACGACTTGGCCACACGTCTGCCAACCATTTCCACCTCATCAAAAAATCTCCCCCACTTACTTGTCCCACCTGCCACACTACACTTACCCTGCAACACCTCCTCAACAAATGCGACACGGCTGAGCCAATAACCACGGATGCACTAGCACACGATATTATCAGACTCTCAAAACATCCAATAACTTCTAGTATAATCAAAATCAATAATTTACTCTGAAGTAAATATACACGTATAAAATTTCTAACTTTAAAATTCAAACATGTTAAATAATATGTATATTATATATCTATATATGTATAATCAAAAAATTGTGATATAGAGCGTAAGGCCATAGCAGCTACTAGCTCAATTGTATTAACTTGTAATTTTATTACCCGCTTAATAAATGTATAATAATAATAATAATACAAATTATTTCGTAAGTAAACTTGCTAAAATCAATTCTTCACAAAATTGATAAGGCTTTTAGGATCAATTTCTATAATATAAAATAATTTAATCATAACATATTATGGAAATATTATTGAGATATGCTTGTTCTCAATACAAAGCTAACAAAGGGTGCTTGCATAAATGCATGGTTGAGAAAGTATGACGAATACATACCTTTCATAAATGCCAATGTAAAATGTCTGATTTTCATAAAAGCAAAACTCAAATATTTGTAACGCAAATGTGAAACAAAGCATGCATTTATGGAAACACCCAAAGTAATATGAATATGGTATTGAGTAAAATAAGTTGGTAATTATGACTCTGCAGGCAACTTACATAAGTAACTTCTCGAAATTTTTAATTAGTATTTTTTTATAATTTCATGTTGAATTTTGTCTTCTAATATCTTATTTATTGAATGAAAAGAATAAAAGAATGTTTACTATCCAAATAGATGGTCTTTAGAATAAATTGGATAATAATTTAAGGAAAATAGTGAACCACGATTTATTTAACTGGTCTTTAAAGTTGCCTGAAACTTAGTTCCATAGTTTTCGCTCTTCTATATTAGCATAAGCCAATGAAATTGAACAGGGAGCGCTCAGCTCACAGCTTTTGGCATCCCTGTCCGAACACATCCCATGTAGAACAACTGTTGTTTTTTTTTGGTTTCAAACTCAAATTAAATAATTTACTTAAATGGAAAGAAGTTAGCCAGAAATTTCTTTAACAAGTGAGTTTGTATATTTACAACTTTTGTTTGTAATATGCATTCAATTTTTTTCTATTTTCAAGTGCACATTTCCCTTTTTTATTTTATTCGTGACAAAAGATTTAGAAATTTTGACATCAATAATTTGACAAATAATATAGGAACACCAACTTTAAGAAGACAAAATAAAAGTGAATATAGCGTTTTATTGGTACTCGAATATTATGTTAGGGATAGATTACCAATATAACACGGCTGTTGTAAAATAATTTAAAACATTATACCTACCTAGTTTTTCATTTTCGGATTTCAAAAGAAGCCTATGTAATGAAAGATGGTTGTCGTTCTACATACATACATACATATGTATGTATGTAATTTGTACATACACACCTTCAATATTAAGAGTTGAGAGCACCAAATAAAAACACAAAATAGTTATTGGTATTATGTTTAGTAACAAGAAATTTCATACAAATTTTCACAATATCTTATAGAAAAAACACCAGTTTAAGAAATTTTCAAGTTATGGAACAGGCATTATCTTTCATTAATATCATTTTGAAATTCAAGTTACAGTATAAGAGTATCTAAAATATACCGAACGATCTGATACTGGAGGGTCATTCCGTAACTTTCAAAACGATAATCGTCAGAACGATTATCATTAACGTTATCGTTAATATAATTTGCTTCACGTAACTGTATCACTATCGTCTGGTCAATCGTTTTCGGTATAAGATCGTTCAGTTTATATCGATACTCTTATACTGTGAATGAAATGTCAAAATGAATTCCATGAAAGACAATGCTTATTCGATAACTTGGAAAGTTTACCAAACTTGGTATTTTTCTATGGGAAATTGTGAAAATTTGCAAGAAATTTCTTGTTTCCAAACATGCCAACAACTTATGTGTGGTCTTTACTGTTTTGTTTTTATTTGTTGCCACCGACACGAAATTCACTTATAATTTCAAAATGTATGTCTTATATTATTGAAATTAATAAATCTAGTTATAATTTTGTATGTACATAATAAAGGTCAGCAACCCAAAATCAATTACAAAAGTGCATTCAACTTATGGATAAGTATCCGTTTTTGGCCAAGGGGTATAAACTCAATTCCGTCCAAGGGAAGGAAGATATCAATAAGTTGTGGTGACTTATTGCCAATTTTAAATTCGAGTCACCCACCTATGAAGAACGTTGCTGGTTTTAGAAAGGTAATGAGACAAAATAATGGATTGGAACTTGGAAGAGAAAGAGGGTGCGATTCATTTCTTAATTGTCTTCTTAACGGTAGTTTTTTTTTATTTTAATTTTCACTATGTAGTTTAGTTACAAATTGCGACGAAACAATTTGACTTCACTTTGATTAAATAGTGGAAATTAAAGGCAGCTATCGTGCAAACGATATCGTCCGACGATAATCGTTTTACGCAATGACCTCCTTAAAACAATTGACAAGACGATAGTGATTAAGTACGTGAAGCAAATTATGACGATAACGTTAGTGATAATCGTTTAGGCGATCATCGTTTTGAAAATTAGGGAATGAAAAACGCCTAATAGAGAAATTTCTGCACTGACTTGCAATGAGATGAACTAATCCCTTCCATTTTAATTGCGCTGAATTTAAGATCTGACTTATGACGTTTTTGCTTGGACTTGCTCTGAAAGTTTTCATGAATCTGCACCGCACCGCACCATACTACACTACTCTTTTGTGGTTGAACAGAGGTAATGCTTCTATTAGTATTAATTCATTTATTTACTTTAGGAAATACCTGGCACCAAGTTCAATGACACTTCTTTTGGTCCGCCCAATGCCTACGCCTGTTCGTATTGGCACAACAGCACAAGTTTGGTTTCATAGTGATCAACGGTTGTAGGGCAACAATTCAAGTAGTCATCGTCGATCTCCGTGTGGTCGGCAAAAGCAATTCATAGACAAAAATGCATAAGGGCAAAGGGGTAGAGCACTTGCATGTCAAGCACGTCAGTGCGTCGAAAGGAAAAATTTGAGAAAACTCCCTTCTTTAAAATGGAACATAACCTCAAAATTGTCGTCATCGTCTTGCGGCGAAAAAACTTGAAAGCCCCGATCATATGGAACGAACTTTAATTTTGTGTGCTTTATAAGGAGAGAATGACAAGTGCATTATTGAAGACGGACCAACTTTGTGGATTACATCAATCTATATTTTTTCTTTTCATATTTTACAATAATTATATTGATTACCATTTGATAATTATTTCTTTTTGGATGAGGAGAGAAAAAAATTATTACATTTGTTTCCATTGGAAAGAAAGAGAAGAATAAAAATTCTTAAACTTTTTTTTTAAAAGATGGACGCCGGGGGGAGAAAGCACGCGTATAAAAGGTATAAAAGTTGCACTGCCGCAGAGAACATTTTTCTACTTTTTTGCTGTCAGATTTTTGTGTTAAATTAAACTTTGGATAGAATTATTAACTTACACTGGTGCCATTGCTAATTTATCCTTTTTTGTTTGGTTATTGCGCTGAGAAATTGAATTTATTTGTGAGAAAATTAAAGACGATATATCGGAAAAATCACACCCGCAAAAATTACAAATGTGAAAAACTCATCGGCAGCAGGGAAGAAATAAAATTAGCGAATGGTGTTGGTTATATGGATGGACAACGGCTTCTAAGCGATTAGGACGCTGCCTATGTGTCGGAGGTTGTTCGGAAATGGATTGAATTAAAGAGTTGCCAGTAAGTGTCTTTATTTTATGGTCAATGAAATTAAATAAGCCATTTAAAACCACTGGCTCTGAAATGAGTAAAGTGGTTGTCAAAGTTGCTCTTGAAGTTGCTGTGCCAATCTGCTTCTCGCATAACTTTTCACATTTTGGATTTACCAACATTTAGAAAATTTAGAAAAAACGTATGATATTATAATTAACTAGCGGACCCGACGGACTTCGTTCTGTCTCTTTTATAGTCGGCGCAAAAAAAGTACACACACACATATACATAGTACATTTGAGCAATTCAAGACTCACCGTTTGTATGAATGCACTCAACAATAAGGTTAGTTAAGTTAAATTTAAAGCTGACAATTTGCTTTAATCAAAGCACGTCCAAAATGAAGTGACCGTATGAATGACATAACAACATGCTTGTACAGTCAATACTGAAAAAAGTTTCAATTTAACAGCAAAATCCCCATTAACAAAATGATCCACCATTTATTGAATTCATTTGTTACAAAAAATGTGATAAATGAAGACCCGCTTGACCGATTTTGTGCAAACTTCACCTAAACCATCTACTAAATAGTCCGAACAAACCCCAAACATTTAGTTTGGATAGGTGAGCCCGTTCTTGAGTTATTAAATTACAATGAAAAGTGGCATTGATTTATATATATATACTAGCCGTACCCTACCCAGCCCGCTTCGCTGAGCGTTTTTTTTAAATAAATACAAAATTGAAAAAGGTTCATAACTTCTAGCCAACCATTTCATACATTTTTTAAAATTATTTTAAAGGTACTCGTATCAGTCAAATTGTTAATTATTAAGAATAATTTTTTGTAACTTAAACAAATTAAAATTGATATTCGTCAATATTTTATCATTTATTTATTGACAAATTATGTATGTTGAAAATAAAATACATTTGAATACATTTGAACCGAAAAACAATTTTTGACCCTCTTCTGTAAATTTTACTTTTATTTTTTTTTTATTTTTCGTACAAAAGCTGTCACTTCGATATTTGTCAACATTGTATCAAATGTTAATAGTTGTATTATGTATAAAATAAAATAAAAATGACGTCAATGTCGTTGCTTAATCTCTATATTTACATATGTACATAATATATTCAAGTCAAAAAACATTTTTTATCAATTTTTGGTAAATATTTTAGCAAAAAAAACTATGCATTTTTTTCAAAAATTTTACTTTAGATTTAATAAAATATGTAAAATAAATTTTAAATTTTTGATGTCAAAAACGTCATTTTACATAAAAGAAAATAATTTTGAAGATAATTTCATTTTTCCTTCATCGTTTTCTTGAGCGCAAAAAATGTTTCCAAATTGCTACCAAACCTGTAGGTATTACATTACAATCTACAAAAGGCACCTTGTAACATCCAGTTTTGTCAAAATTTTAATTTTAAAAGTTATTGAATATTATACAAACTATGTTGTATGTACATATGTACATACAGTATGTCACTTATTTTTGTTTATTTATTTTTTTTTTTGACAAAAAAATAAACTAAGAATGAGTTTTTTATTATATGTAGGTGCTTTATTCCTTATATTTTAGTAATTGTATAATGTAGTGTTAAGTCCATCGTTTTATTTTTGTTTAAAGTACATATAAACACTCACGGACTTGAATTCAATGTTCTGTCAAAATTTGAAAGCAATTGCCTAAGAACTTTCTGAGATTAGCGATTAGGAACAAACATACATTTACATTTTTATTAATATAGAAGATAATAAAATAATAAATAATGATATATATTATATATATGTATATAATATCAGACTTATTTAATAGAATCCTCTAAACAGATGAATAGTTACGCATTGTGTAAGTATTTATGTAGGCTCTATTCAACGTTGCATAAATTCGTATTTATGCATATATATGTATATGTATATTGAAAAAATGTAGTTGAAAATTTGTAGTCCTACTACGTCGTTTAAACATCTTTAGTCTTATTTATGAGATTTCACTAATACTCGTTTCAACCTAAGAATGGTTAAAACTAGTTGTATCACTTACACCGTCTTTACGCCAAGTAAAACGAATCCTTATTTATAAAATATTTTCATAAACGTTTTAGTTGCTTATGTCAAATCTTGTATTGGAAAAATGACCAATCTTAAACTCATGTTAATGTACACGTAAACAAACCCCAGCTGATTTGCACAACTATTCATTTTAATATTGATTTAATAAATTTTTTGGTGACAAATGCCGATTGAAATGAATAAACAAAATATGCCTTCTCGTTCTTGTAGTTATGAAGTCAAAAGAATTTTAATCATTCACAACATCAATACACTTCTCCATTTCTCAAAATTGTAAAAACAATTCTTTTAACTCTTTTTTGAAATGTCAAAATGACTCTTACGTACTACGGCTTAATCAATGTATAAGGATGCTTAATTTTAAATATTATTTTAAAATTAGTACATTTTAACTTAATACGAGAGTACAAAAATGTGGGGTACAAAAAATAGAACATGTTTTGCTCTAAAAAGAAAACTGTTGGTTGTGACGGGATTTATATAAAAATTTTCTTTCTGACTCTGATTTCAAATGTCATTTTTCTTTACGTTTAATGAACGGCGAAAATCAAAATTAAATTTATGAAAAGGATATGATGGAAATAAAATAGAAGTGTAAATTGAATTTATGCACTTATAGCCTTAATATGTTAAAAAAAAATTTCTGTTGAACGAATACAGCGCTCTCTGTTATTTCAACAAATAAACCTTGTATTGAACACATCCGTCTTCTCACAAACTTAATTTTTTCACATTTTTTAGGGAGCTGTATTTTGAAGTCTTCTGACTCTCAGCAAATTTGTGCAAAAGAAATTTTCTACTATCGAGGTATTACTTAACTTCTTTTCCAGTTCGATTTCTTCAATTCCATAAAATAAAATTATAAAAATCAATTATTTATCAAATATTAAATTAAAATATAAACTTTCAGAATGCTGCGGTGTGCTGCTACCAAGTTTTCCGGAGTACTCCGTAGCTCAATGGGCTTGACTACCACTCGTCTGACTGCCGTCGGAGCCGTTCGTATGTCGCATGATTCCTCTGAGACTGATGAACAATTCGACAAACGTTACGAGGACTACTTCAACCGTTCCGACATTGATGGTTGGGAAATTCGCAAGGGAATGAACGATTTGCTCGGTATGGATTTGGTCCCCGATCCAAAGATTATCATTGCTGGCTTGAAGGCTTGCCGTCGCGTCAACGACTACGCTTTGGCTGCTCGTTGGGTTGAGGGATGCAAAGAGAAGTGCGGTGACAAGACTGCCGAGATCTATCCCTATTTGTTGAACGAAATAAGGCCAACATTGACCGAACTTGGTGTCAACACCCCTGAAGAGTTGGGCTTCGACAAGCCACAATTAGCTTTGAAGTCAGTCTATGATATGTAATTAAGTAATTTTTTTGTTCAAATAAACTTGTGTAAAACTAAAACGTACATAAATGGTGGGTTCCGAAAAAATGTCTCCTTTAGTTTTGCCAGGGCTTAGAAATAATAGACCAAATAAAGAACTGGTTATGTAATGATTGTTCATCAAATGAGGTTATGTTGGTTTATTGTTTTGTATTGATATTTTGAGTCTATACAAATAATGGGAGAAGAGCTAATGTTTACTAATCCAGAACTTCATGTACAAATTTTTTAACGCTATGAAAGACATTTAGAACGAAATATAATTTAATTCGAAAGCTTTATATATACAACATTTCCAATATCGCTATAAAATTCGATTAAATAAATGTTCCATAGAAAGAACATATAAAACAAAAAGATTAAACATTCATTTCCAGTTCTTAAAAACTTGTTCGGCTTTCTCTAAATTTTCATCCTTCTTCATGAAACAATAACGAACATAATTTTCCGCTAGCGGTTTGTTCTTTTCGCTATAAAACGCACTCGGAGGAATACCTTGTAGTCCCATATTCTTGGTCAACCATTTGGTGAATCGATAATCGCGGTATTTATCTGTTTCTGAAGCCATGTCAACTTTGTTTTCTAGGACAGTGGAAATGAAAACAATTAATTCTATGAGCAAAATTAGATAGTCCACTATCCCTACCCAAGCTAGACCAATCAGCCAACATAAAGTATCCTCCATCGGGAATAGTTGCCTTCATGCCGGCTTCTTCGAGGAACTTTGCCATATAATCGCGTTTTTTTTTTAAATCTTTTGGCAAATAATTAAAATAGCACTCGGGCGAATCCAAACGAGTCATTTCCAATTCAAAACCTTGAGCAACAGCCTCCTGCAGAGGAGTCGCACATGTGAATACACAATTCTGATGAACCATTTGAAGATTGTTTATCAAATTTGCGGGTCCGTATGCCCAGCCAATCTTCCAGCCGGTAACTGAAAATGTCTTCCCAGCCGAACCTATTGTTACTGTGCGCTCCCACATACTCGGAAGGGTACACATTCGGATGTGCTCAGCCTTATCGAATACCAACCATTCGTAGACTTCGTCGGAAATGCATAGGACATTCCATTTCTTACAGAGTTCGGCAATTTTTTCTAGTTCCTCCCGATTAAAAACCTTTCCGATTGGATTATGAGGGGTATTTATGATGATTGCTTTAGTTTTCTCGTTAAAAAGTTTCTCCAGCTCTTTTTCATCCAACACCCAATCGGCAGATGTTATCACACCATCGCTTTTTGTCTGAGGGGATAATTTAGTATCATTTAATTAAATTTATCTTGTAAAACGCGAAGACTTACAGGTTTCAGTGGAATGAATCGAGGGACCCCATCGGCAGCTCGCACCATGGGTTCGTAGCAATCGAAAAAGGGTTCGATAATGATGACTTCGTCGCCGGCATCGACATTACTTAAAATGGCACAAAACAGAGCTTCGTAGGCACCGCAAGTAATCATTACTTCGGTGTTTCCATCTATATCACGTCCAACTAGCTTTGAATAAAGCTTAGAAAGAGCTTGAACAAGCCTCGGATGACCCTACATTATTTTTCTATAAGTTTCATATTAAAAAGTACTCGATTTAACTCACGAATCCTCGGGTATATTGATTCATTAATGGATTTTCACTTTTAGCAATTTTACTCAAAGCGTCTGTCACGTATTCTGGGGCAGCAAAGTCAGGAAAACCTTGTCCTAAGTTAAGGGGTTTGTACTTTAATGCGAGAGGAACATATTCATTCCTTAAAAATTGTTTACAATAAAAATCAAACAAACATAAAACAACCAGAATATATTCAAAAATCAAAATACACACCAAACACTTGTCGTACTTCCTTGGAATCGTTTGGGAAGAGCGAATCTGTCCATACGATTTCTTTTCAAACTTTTGGTTGTGCTAAAATTACAAACAACTGGCAGAGATGTCCTGAGAGTTTTCGGAGTGAATAGCAATTTATCAGTTCCTACGCGTAAGAACATCTGGAAGAAAATGAAGCAAGATAAGAGATTTAGAAAAAAATACCCACGATGAAGCTATTTTACAAATGATATCACAGAACTAGCTACATATAAATGCGATTTAATTGTAGAGCGAACAGAGATTAACAACTTGCAGGTTGTGTAACCACACTTTTTGTGCTTATCAAAACAACTAGGCAAATTATGCTATTTTAATTGATAAGCTACGTCATATTCACAATTTTTGTTTTAATATTTATGTATTTTTTTGTAGGTACATATGTACATATAACCTGCAAGCATATAATGTATTAATTGTATTGTGTATGGTAAACAAAAATTTACCAACAGCTGTTTGGCGATTTGCTAGGGTCCTCGGACCTTGGTTGGCTATTTTATGAACTTATGAAAAGTTTATTAATAAAATAAATGGAAAATAAAAATATATTAATTTATTGCAATTTGTTGGATGTTGACAGCATTGTATATAAAATTTTAAGTCTGTTCACTGACTTTTAGAGTAGGATAGAACAGAGTAGAACAGCGTAGAATAGGATAGAACAGAACAATAAACGTCAGACAACTTAGAACAGTCAAATATCTGGCATCTGAAATTGAAAACAAAAAATAGTTTTGCTTTGACTCACGTTTAATGAAAATTTATTACCAATTTTGGATAAATAAACCAATTATTTAGTTTCCGACATAAAAATCAATTAAAACTGTTCCAAATATAATATTTTGTTTACTTTATTTTCACACAAAACAAGTATAAAGGCCCAACTATAATAGGCATAAGCAAACATAAGCTTATGTCAAAAACCAAACGAAAATTCACTTATGTTTGTGAAATTACGGCGCAATACCCATAATGAAATTTTGCTCACGTATCTACATGTCAAAATAATATTCGCAGCTGTGTAATTTGGTTGGTTTTTTGATTCAAGGTAACTTTATTTTTGTTTAAAAAAAAAATGGAGTCAATACCAAATTAATTTGTTTTATTTTGATTCTTTTTTCTTTTATTAACTATTTAATTTTGTTTTAAGCAAGAACTCGTCACAACAATCACAATACACAATATAATCAGAAACAAATAATAAATTCACATGTGCACTGTCTCTTTGTGTGCTAACCCCACAGGAGATTTTTCTCTCCAACTAAGTGTGAGATATCTGATATATTTGATATCAGAAGATTTTGTCTTTTTTTCTATGGGCATAGTTGGATATTTTCTGTCTTGACAAAAATTCTGAGAGAAATTATCTCCAGTGGAGTTGTTGGGCCTTAAAGCACAACAGACGAAATGAAAACCAATCACAAATTACGGACAGATGATTTTGACACTTTTCACAATTCTGTTCTACCTAAAAAGCAAGTGTAGAAAATGCTGTTCTAAAGTGTTCCAAACTGTTCTAGATTGCCTCATTGAACAGCAAACTAGAACACTTTCGAACAGCAAAAACCTCATTGAACAGCAAAAAGCTGTTCTAATCTGTTCTAAACTGTTCCAAACTGTTCGGAACAGCTTCATTGAACAGACTTAAAAAGTCAACAATGGTTGACAGTTTTGATAGCATATTTTCATTTCACATTTTTTTGACAGTTGGAACACGGGGATCATAAAGACTGTTTAATGAGGCTTTTTCGAACAGTTTGAAACAGTTTAGAAAAGCTTTTTGCCGTTAAATTAGATTTTTGCTGTTCCACTGTTGATTTTGCTGAGGCAGCTTATTCTTGAAGACAGTTCGCAATATTCTCGGCTAGTACGGTTACCAAATCGATGGAAAATACGTTTGAAGTTTCTTTTCCAAGCTTTCCTTGTTTCATACAGTTTAAGGGTATCCTCTGAGATGGCCCTAAAGCTTCTAAAATGTCAAAGTCTAGGAAATGATTTATTAAATACCAGTTGGCAAGGTTGGATCCGTTTAGATTAACATTTTGGGTCTCCTCACAGGGTACGTCTTGAGTTAAAATCACATCCTGTATTAAATAGTCAAAATTAGATTATCTAGAACCACAGTTAAGATGTAAACGAAAACTAGTGCCTTTGTATATAAAATAATATAGTATTCTCATGGAACAGAATTTTGTGTTACCGAGGAGGTTCCCTGGGGGCACTAGTTATACGAAAATTGGTAACTTTAAGAGAACGAGAAACGCCAAACTTAATATAAAAAAAATAATAACGTGCGAATGAAAGGAGTGCTTCAATAAGCAAAAGTAGCTTTGCAAGTAAGGTGCTGCTACTTTTCTTGATATTTAAATTATGAGAAATAGGTATAATAAAATAAAACAAATTGACGACAAAAAAAATGTTTTAATATTTCAAAGGAATATTCATTTACATTATATTTTGTTGAAGCAAAAATCTTGATAGGTAGATTTTTACTTGATTTAATAAAAAAATACAAACATCACAACCGAAATTATAATTTTCACGTACAAGTTAAGTTGTAAAGTTCAAGTGAACTAGGAAAAAGTTCACATTGTTTTCAGGTGTAATGAAATAAATGAATTACATTAAAATGTGTGTTCAAAAGTAATTTAATGGCATTTTGACTTTTGTGTATGTGCAATAAAATAATGTTTTAATACCTACATTTATGTAAAATAACCTTTTTTGTTTTCAAGAATTGTTTAAGGAATTTAATTTCAATTGAATTTTGTTTAAACATTAAAAATGAACATCTAATACTTCTTGTTTGATTGACCATTATTTATTACAACACTAAAACTTCAATAAATAACATTCACATGTTCTACAAATTTGACTTAAACTAGATATTTTATGTATTACGACTTCAAAAGAAAATACCTTTGTTGAATTTCTCAATGAATCATGAGAAATAATGAAGTTCTCAAAACTATTCTATCAAAAATATTTTTCATTAAAAAAAAGTTGAAATAAATAATTTAATTTACTTTTTGAAAATTATTTACATTATTTAAAAATATTTTTCTCATTGGGCAATGATTCTTCGAATTGGCAACTACATTTTCATTCTTCCTCCTCTTTGACGTTTTTTTTGCTTATTGCTATTTTTATATATTCGTTTCAGATTTTTTTGCGTTGACATATCTCTCAAATAATTTTTTTCTTTGTTTAGTTCTCTCTTATTTTCTTCTCGTCACCTCTTAAATATGCAGTCATTGACGACGATGGATGGTCCACCACCATCCACCAACACCAAGCAAAGTCGACCGACCGTGCGCGGACGATGCCGATGGACAATTCCTAATAATAAGCTGGTGAGTATTATTAATAATGGTAGTGTAAAGCCTACCTCAACAATTACATTTTTTCTAATAATTTGTTTATTTTCTTCCCCAGATTATCTTACTTGCCGCTGACCCTGAAAGAAGGATGGAGGCGTGGAGGATGGCGATGGCGACTTCAGCCAGGCAGCGAGTACCAGTATCGTAAGTATTCGATCTGAATTTATTTGAGCCATCCGCTTAGAATATAGATTGATTTCCTTTTTTATTACTTTCTTTAGGTCGAAATCTAGCGCCGGCGACGCCTCTGGTGCCAGGAAGACCCCCGTGGATGATAATTCTACCGCCCGCCACCGGGTGCGTCTGGGGGTGATGACCATTGTATATGAAATGGAATAGTACAATCATGATGGGGAACAGAACGTGAGCCCTCTGTAGAAGCGATTCCGAACTAATATTTAAGCAAATTCTGGAATATTTAAGAGATGAGAAGAAGAGAGAATTCAGACAAAAAAAATTAATTTGATTTTCAAACGTCACCCAAAACATCTGAAATGAATATATACAAATAAAAGAAAGGTTCGAGTGAGATAGTTAAGAGGCACTTTTGTGAACATTTATATTGCTTTTTTCTATTCATGGCGTTATAAGGAGTTGGAAGGGAGGAAAAATTATAAAAAATAACGAAGAAGCAAACAAAAGTAAACAGAAGTACGAATTGCTATGGAGTTGCCAATTTGAAAAATCATTGAGAAATTTTCAAATAATGAAGTAAATTCAATTAGGTATTTTAACTTTTTTGTGAATATAATATTTTTGATATATGTATGGAATCATTTTAAGAACTTCATAAAAATAGATACACATTTGCTTTTGAAGACTTAATACATAAAAAATCAAGTTCAAGTCAAATTTGTAGCGCATTTGAATGTTATTTATTCAACAATATTCAATTCAAAATAAATGTTAAAACAATTCTTAAACAAAAAGGTTATTTTAAATGAAAGTAGGTATGTATTAAAACTTTATTCTAAGTCACAAACAATAAAATCCCATTAAATTTGTTTTAAACTCACAAATTTTAATGTAAATCACGTCAATACTGGAATTTTATTACATTACACGTGAAAACAATGTGAACTTTTTTTTAGTTCACTTGAACCCTACAACTTTACTGTATACGTGAAAAATATAGGTGCGTGAAAATTATAATTACGGTTGTGATGTTGTTATTTTTACATTAAATTAAGTAAAAATCTACCTATCAAAATTTTTGCTTCAACCAAATAAAATATTATTAAATATTCATTTGTTTTCTCATAACTCAAATGTCAAGTAGCAACACCTACCTGCAAAGCTACTTTTACTTATCCACCTACTCCCTTTCGAACAATTTGCAAATTAATAAAAAACAACAAAAACATCAATGCACCAGACTACAAATTTGGCAACAACGAATCAGTTTTTATAAAAATTGAAAAATCAATTCAAAACGAATTTGAAATAGCAAAATACCTACAATGGTTAAAGCATACATAGCTATAGCAAAATGAATAGCCGTCGCTAGGCAGCCACAACCAAAATCTGAAAGCAATCGTTGTATACAAGTATGAATACATGTATATTCAATTCTATGCGAATAATGCTCAGACAAGAAGGAACGTCAAATTTTTGTTTATGTTTACGTTTTTTTTGCCTTCTTATTGTGGCGGGAAACAAACAACTCTGTCACACAACCTATTTCTTATGACAGAAAATAAAATACTCCTTTCATTCGCACATTAGTTTTTTTTATATGAAGTTTGGCTCTTCTCGTTCTCTTAAACTGAGAAATTTTCGTCCAACTAGCGCCCCTAGTGGATCCGATTCCGTACTAAAATTTTCTGTTCCATGAGAATACTATTTAGTGTATATACAATGACTCCATCTCTATTAAACTTCGCTTCATCTGTCAAGAGTATCTTTTTAAAATAGTTGTATTATGTATTTTCCTTAAGTATTTTCGTTCTACAGAATTCAGTTCTCAATATCTTTCATTTTATATCAATTCTTGCACTGTGGTATAGTATTTATTACGATGAGTGAAGGCTATCGGTGTGCCCAAACTCTACTCTAACAGTGGGATAATTAATACCAAATCCAAAATCCTTTCCTCTCTGTGTTAATAAACCAAATGATGTTTCTCTTCTTTGAGTTTCCAGCACTCCATGCTCCCGAAAACGATTGTGAAGTCTTACAAAATGTGTAATAGTATGTACATTTCCCATTGGAGAACCTTTCATTTCCCGTGAGAAAACTAAAAAAAAGTGTTTTTCTTGTAAAATTGTATAAGTAGTTTGGATAATAGGAGCATTGAACTTTGGAGATCAAATATATACTTAAAATTACATACAATTTTGAAAAAAAAAGTTTGAAATAAAAAAAAAAATATAAAATTTTGAGTACGAAAATTAATTTTTCGAAAGTTATTGACAAAATCAATTTAAATTTAATTGAGCATAAAACGAAAAATATACAGCTTTCCAAAAAGGTATAACATGGCATTGTAGGGTGTACCGTTATTTTTTAATAAACAACTGTTTATTGTCTTTGAAATGACACTTCAATCAAATGGATATCACTTATATTAAAGTTTTTACAAAAAAAATTAAACACCATTAAAATGAAGATTTTTTAATTTTTCAAGGGGTATAGCGGGGGAATGGTACATGTGAAAATTAAAACATATTGGTTTTTATGTTCTGAGACCATAAAGATGATTTCCGCAAAGTTTAAAAAAAATCAAAAATGTGTTGGCTTTTTCGATTAGACGTTTTCTTATGGAATGGCCCACGTGTAAAAACACCTATAATACGGATAAACAAATGTTTTCGTTTCACAAGTAAGTTTCGGCTAATATTCAACACAACGTAATTTGAAGTGAAGTTTTTTGGTTATTACACTATCGTAAAATACTTTTTAATTGATATTTTATGGTATTTTTCCTTAAAAAAGGAGTTTTGTTGAAAATAAAAATTACCTGTCAAATTATAAATTCTCCCACAGCGACGGATTATGTCGTTTTCAATTGGCAATCTGGAATCAGAAAAAGCATTCTTAAAGCGTTCAATTGGGCAAAAGTGACAGTTCGAATTCTGAAAAAGAAGAGATTTCTCTTCTGGATTTGAAGTCAGAAGCAAAAACAGAATCACTCACACATTCAAAGATTTTACATGTCACACTTGACAAATGTCATATTTTTGAATTAACAAATTGTGCGAACTGTGAAGTGATTGCTTGAAATTAAAACTAAACTACATATAAAAAAATGGATGATACTATTGACAATATCTTAGCAATTGTTCCTAATTTGTTAGAAACATTGTTGTAGTCTCTTGCTCATCTTCTTCATCAAGTGATGACGATGCAAGTGATGCAGTTAATTTTCTATTGCAGGAGTTTTCCAAAAAGCTAAGATTGCAAAACTACCAATACACCAAACTTCAAATTTTTCAGAATTCACAAAAAGTGTTCAATTGGGATTCTGCTTCTACTTCTCATTCCGGATTGCCAATTGAAAACATTAGTTTTTGTTGGTGATGGCAAGGTGCTCAAAATCCGTAAGTTTTATTTTATTACTTTAAGTTTGCTTTGTTCGGTATTATAACCCAGATAAACAAATAAATCCAAAAAGACTCATTCCATTATTTGTTTGATTGAATAAAATGAAAATAAACTAAAAAAATTCCTTTCAAGGCTGCAAACAATTTATTTGGGCGCCCCAGTCAGTAGCCGTCTACTTTCATTTCGACCCTGTTTCAAAGCATTTGTGTTTGTGTAAATCACAAAATTATGAAAAATGCTTCAATTTTGTCTCGATTTGCTTCTTCCTGTAGTTCTTATCTAATGGTAATACCGGACCAACCACAAATGATGACATATGATTTTGACACTTTTCACAATTGAATTCAAAAAGCTGTTCTAAACTGTCTAGAACAGATTCATTGAACAGTCTTGATATGTCAAATTAAAACGTCAAAAAACGAAACCGCGGCCAATAGACGTGGAATATACATTTTCCGTTTTCCTCACTTTACTTTTTATTCCAAAACTCTTGCAAATAAGAATATATAATTGACCTAACAACAAACCAATACTAAATGTGATCACATTGATATACTATGGACAAAACGCAAATTTTTAAGGTTTGCATAAAAGCCATCAAAGAAGACACACATCCTGTTCCAGATAAAAGTCGTATCCTTCAAACTGCTCCTAGAGATGAATTCGCCAAACAGGCCAAGGATACTTGCAACAAAATAACCACTTTAAGGAATGTTTTGTTGGAAAATCGTTCGGCTTACATGAAGATAGGAATGCACCTAAAGTCCTCCGCCCAGATGACCGATGGACAGAGAGATTTAATCGATAGAGAATCGGAAAAGTTTGTTAATTTCTATACTATGCATCTTGCTCAGTTGCGCACGGATTGGAAGAAAATCAAGCGAAAACGGCAACACCAACAACACATTGAGGTTGTTCTGGATTTGTTAACTGAGTATCTTAAAAATGTTTATAACATTTTTCTGGAACAAAAAAAGTACAGGGTTCAACATGAGCTAGACAGTTATCGTCTTCTGAAGTTGGCTTCGGATAGGAAGAAAATTCCAGTTCGACCAGGTGGAGAAATTACAAAGAATCCTTTGGCTGGCAAACTTTCATCGGCTTCAAGCAAAGAATATATTCCTAATGGCAGTTACTATGAACGTCAACATTCAGTATCCAATGGACAAGATCGGTCTTCCCATCGAGGTTTAGATTCAGAGGATAATGATGACAACGGTGATGACTTTGATGGCGATCTAACAAGGAGCCAATTACATAGAATCAAACAAAATCTAGAAACAAACGAGGCAAAAGTCGCTCTCGATGAAGATATTCAGAAATCTCAGCAGTTAGTTGATGAGGAAGCAAAGGAACTTAGTCCAGAAGACATTCAAATGTTTGAAGAAGAAAACGTTCAACTCTTCCACGAGCTGCAGGGACTTTCAGAAGAGGTGGAGTTGATTGAAAAGAACGTAGTTGATATTGCACAGCTGCAGGATATTTTTGCAGAGAAGGTAATAGATATAGGCATTTAGTGATTATTTGGACTATTAAGTCAAATCTATTTTCTTAATTTAAGGTATCTCTACAAAAACACAATATCGAGAGGATAGCCAATGCAGTTATCGGTGCTACAGAAAATGTCAAGGATGCAAATGAGCAAATAAAGCAAGCAATTCAACGTAATGCAGGCCTTCGAGTCTGGTCATTATTCTTTTTATTAGTTATGTCCTTCGCTTTGTTATTTTTAGATTGGTACTATGATTAAAAGAAAGGTATATTACAGTATTTAATATATAATTAATTCAAACGATATATTCAATTTGTTTTATTTTATCTTGGATAATGTTGGCTGTAAAAGTTCTTCTGTATATTGCGTGTTATAAAATTTGTGGCAAAAGGCTATGCCATCCAACATTTTTCTTAATCTACAAACTTTTTCTACCGTAGAAGAAGCCCTTCTCTGTGGTTAAGTTGGACAACAAATCGTTTAATTTAAAAGAATCCTTTCAAAATCTTCGCACAGTGGGGTATTCAGGTATAAAACATGGCATTAACCTATTTATTTTTTTTTTGAGAAAATAAGGAAAAATTAAATGCCATTTAAAAAAAAATTTAACTCAGACCACTATTTTCACTTTTTTCACATGGTTAATGCCATGTTTTATGCCTGAATACCCCACTGTGCGTCGTGTAGTTTCACAGGCTGTACTGTAATTTTGATCTATTCTTAGAATATGTAATAAAACGAAACATTTTATTGTAAATGCGATTATTTTAAAAACAATTTTATTATTTCAATTTAACACATTGCTCCTTAACAGAATGGGTTGATTTTATTTTTTCGAAAAATTGCGAATAATGTATTTAAGGCGTGGCGAGAAATAAGTACCATACACAAATTTGATTTTATTGAAATAAAACTTTCAACAAACGGAATAAAATGCACCCTATATTTTATGTCCAGTGTTATTTGTGATACATAATTGGTGTTTACAATTTTAAAACTTCTGTTACGGCAGTGACAATCTTATTAGCTGATATGCCAAACATATCGATTAGGACATCAGATGGTCCTGACCTCGGCACGGCTGGAACGTACAAATGTTTGACCACAAAGTCACGATGTTCAGCAACAACTCCGCTTACAGCTTCTCCAAGGCCACCTTCCCTGTAGTGATCTTCAACAACAACAATACGACCACCACATGCACGTCCATTTTCCAGGATCATGGCAGCATCAATTGGCTTGATGGTAAATGGATCCATAACTCGTGCATGGACACCACTTTTTTCCAACTGAGCGGCGGCCTTCAAACACTCGTACAAAGTGATACCTGCGCCAATCAACAACACATGATCTTGGTTTGATTTTTTCACAATTTTACCTTTGCCAATGGCAAATGGTTCTTCATTTGGATAAATGATGGCCGTGTTAGGTCGGGATGTACGGATGAAACAAATTCCTTTTGTGTTTGCAGCTAATTCAACAGCCCTTTCGCAACTCACAGCATCCGATGGGTAGAAGATGGTGCTTCCAGGAATAGTACGGAACATGGCAATGTCTTCCAAGCCCATCTGACTGGGTCCATCTTCACCGATACTCACACCGCAATGAGAACCCACGAAGTTGACATTAGTCTGAGAAATAGCTCCCATCCGGATTTGATCGAATGCTCGACTGAAGAAAGTAGCAAAGGTCGAGGCAAAGGCGATTGTGCGGTCACGACAGGCAGCGCCAATGGCAACACCAACTAAATTCTGTTCGGCGATAAAGCACTCAATGTATCTCTCTGGGAAAGCATGTTTCAATTTGTCAGAGAAGGTAGAGTTTTTGGTATCTCCATCCAGTGCAACAACGCGGTCATTGTTAGCACCGATCTTTGCTAAGGCAGTACCGTAGGCCAAACGAGTGGCAACTTGTTCACCAAGTTTATAAGCAGGTGGCGATGAGAGTTGAACATCTTTTATGTTTACCTGCGGAACTGACTTAGCCTTGACTGGTGATTGAGGACGCAAGGTACGTTGCTCAGTCACAATCAAACCTTGCAAATGTTTAATGGTCTCAGCTGCTTTAGCTCCCAAAGGCTTTCCATGCCAATTGTCCAGATCCTCAATGTTCGGAAAGAATTTACCCTTGAAAGTCTTGGCAATAATGGCAGTGGGCTTATTCTTGGTGTTTGCAGCCTCAGCGAATGCCTTGCACAACTCCTCGACATCGTGTCCATCAACAACCAATGCATTGAATCCAAAAGCATCCAATCGTTTGCGATAAACTTCCATCTGATGTTGCAATGATGTTGGTTCCGACTGTCCCAGACGGTTAACATCAAAAATAACACACAAATTATCTAATTTGTAGTGTCCAGCAAAGTGGAGAGATTCCCATATTGATCCTTCAGCGGATTCACCATCACCAACAAGAACGTAAGTCCTGTACAAATTTGAATCAACAACAAATATAATAAGAACCTATCCAAATTATTTAAGTCGATATAAATAGCACAAACCTATAATCAGCCTTGTCGAGGTTCTTTCCAACATAAGACATACCGGCAGCAACAGCAACACCTTGACCCAAAGAGCCAGTTCCGACATCGATGAAATTTAAACGTGGCGTTGGATGGCCTTCGAGATCACTGTCGATCTTACGTAGTTTTTGCAATTCTGAAATTGGAAAGAGGCCTGCCTCTGCCCAAGCGGCGTACAAAATCGGAGCAGCATGACCCTTTGATAGAATAAAACGATCACTAGATGGATCACGCGGTTCTTTCAAATTGAGACGCATGGTATTAAAGAACAGAACCGACATGATCTCAGCTATGGACGCACATGATGTTGGATGTCTAAAAATTAAATAAGTGGAATAGAAATAAAATAAAAAATGTTTTTTTTAAGAGGAAAGCCAAAGTTTGCCAACTGCCATTGACAATGATTCACGTTACTGTGTCGATTACAGACTGATGGGCGCCAATAGCCAATACTGGGCTGTGTGGCGTTTCTCATTTGTTAACATAAACAAGTATAATAGATAAACAAAACCTAGGGCAAACGAAAAAGGTGGGAGAGGAATGAAAAACTATTAGAGACATAGTGAGAAAAACTGTGTTTTACTTTTGTTTTCTTTTATTTTTAGAAAAGAATAGGATCAATTCCTATAAGATAAAATAATTTTCTTTAGAATTATGTCGTTTTCAATTGGCAATCTGGAATCAGAAAAAAGCATTCTCAAAGCGTTCAATTGGGCAAAAGTGACAGTTCTAATTCTGAAAAAGAAGAGATTTCTCTTCTGGATTTGAAGTCAGAAGCAAAAACAGAATCACTCACACATTCAAAGATTTTACATGTCACACTTGACAAATGTCATATTTTTGAATTAACAAATTGTGCGAACTGTGAAGTGATTGCTTGAAATTAAAACTAAACTGTATAAAAAAATGGATAATAATATTGGCAATATCTTAGCAATTGTTCCTAATTTGTTAGAAACATTGTTGGAGTCGTCTTCCTCATCTTCTTCATCAAGTGATGACGATGCAAGTGATGCAGTTAATTTTCTATTGCAAGAGTTTTCCAAAAAGCCAAGATTGCAAAACTACCAATACAGTCACACCAAACTTCAAATTTTTCAGAATTCACAAAAAGTGTTCAATTGGGATTCGGCTTCTACTTCTCATTCCGGATTGCCAATTGAAAACGACATTAGTGTATTTAACCATAACATATTATGGAAAAATTATTGAAATATGCTTGTTCTCACTACAAAGGGTGCTTCCATAAATGCATGGTTGCGAAAATCTGACGAATGCATAACTTTCATAAATTCAAATGTTAAATGTCTGATTTTCATAAAAGCAAAACGCAAATATTTGTAGCGGAATTGTAAAACTGTAAAAACTGATATGCAAACATATTTTCTTTGACTTTAATATGATCGCATATAAACAAAGCATGCTTTTATGAAAACACCCAAAGTAATCTGAATATGGTATTGCGTAGAATAACTTGGTAATTATAACTCTGCAGCCAACTTAAAGTAACTTCTCGAAATTTTTCTAATATCTTATTTACTGAATAAAAAGAATAAAAGAATGTTTTACTATCCAAATAAATTGTCTTTATAATAAATTCGATAATAATTTTAAGAAAATAATGAACCACGATTATTCAACTAGTCTTTAAAGTTGATGGAAGCTCTCTTCTATATAAGCAAATGAAATTGATCAGGGAGGTGCTAAGGTGGTCAACTTTACGCCGTTGGCGATAAGACTAACAAAAAAATCCAATATATTTTCAAAGTTTTATTGCAAATAAAAGTAACAAATATTCTAAACCAACTCGGTGCGCATTTTCAAACTCAAATTGAATACTTAATTAAAATGTTAATAAATATAGTTTGAAAAAAACTAAAGGACACGCTTTTAAAACCCATCATACTAAAAAAGCGGAAAATAATTTTTAATATTAGCTGAACACAATAATGAACTAAAAATACAAGTGTTATTGTGAAAAAGCGTTGGGCGCATTGGCCATATTTTTATCGAGCGCCCCACGCTTATTCACAATAACACTTGTAATTTTAGTTCATTATTGTTTTCAGCTTATATTAAAAATTATTTTCCGCTTTTTTAGTATGATGGGTTTTAAAAGCGTGTTTTTTAGTTTTTTTCAAACTATATTTATTTTTAACTTTTTAGTTTAACGTGCTTTAAAAGCGTGTTTTTTAGTTTTTTCAAACTATATTTATTTTTAACTTTTTAGTTTAACGTGCTTTAAAAGCGTGTTTTTTAGTTTTTTTAAACTGTATTTATTTTGTGATTTAAGTAAACATTAAAACATTTCATTGACCCATTTAGTTGATTGAAATTGTAAATGAAATTAGAATTATTTATTTATTATTTAAAATCTCGTAATTTTAATTAAAAAAAAAGTCACCCATAGCTAGAATTTGATCCCACGACCCTTGACGCTCAAACTGAAACGTGACCCCGCTTTAACCAACTGAGCCACCGCAGCACTTAAAATGAGGCAGTCTATTAATATTTATAAGCGCATAATAAAATCAGGAAAAAGCAGGAGCTGTGGGATTAAAATATTTAATCCTGGTAATCCTGATAAGGATATTGAGATAAACTTATGAAATTATTGTTTTGCCACCGGTTCTTGATATGTATACAAAATTTTATTAAAATCGGTTCGTGTAAAGTGGGTCAAAATCGAGTGTAAAGGTGTCGGTTACATACATACATACAAGTGATGCTAATATAAGCGTGTTAAAAAGATAAGCCAGGGCCCGTAATATAAATACAATAAAATCAAAAAATCTATTTTTTTTGAAGCGCATCCAACTTCATTCCTCTAATATTTCTGTCAACAATTTTAAAGTTAATAAAAAAATACGAGTGCCATAAGCAGTCGTAAGAGAAAACGAGTAACGTTTAATAAAAACGACTATCGTAAAACGTAATCGCAACATAACGATAACGAGGGATTTTGTACATATAATCGTAATCCGTAATACGGACTCAGACATTTTTTAAACAAAGTTTGAGTTTGTATATATACAACTTTTGTTTGCAATATGCTTTTAATTTTTTCTATTTTCAAGTGCATATTGTCTCTTACATATCAATAATTTGGCAAATAATGTAGGGACACCATCTTTGAGAAGACCAATTAAAAGTGAATATAGCGTTTTATTGGTACTCGAATACTATAGATGTTTTTCTTTTTTAACTCAGAAAAGCTCTGAACAGTGTCCGAGCATATCGAGCATGCTCAGAACATCCTCTGAACAAGCTCTGAACAAAATTCAACTCAGTCTGTTCAGAACATGTTCAGAAAGAAAAAAGAAACACCAATTTGATGCTCTGAACGTTCAGAGCTAAAAAAATAACACAATTTTTTGTTAGACAGTATTAGGGATAGATTACCAATAAAACACGGTTTGAATCTATAAATTGAATGGAAAATTAACATCTTGTACTTGATATATTTTGGCACGAAGTTCAAATTAATTAATTTGTATCGAATAAATAGGTGTTTTACCTAATTATGAATATTTTTGTACCTACTGTTTACTGAACAATCTTACTTTGTTCATTTTATGGATATGTGTTATTGCTGCGTAACATACATTGTCTGCAAATAAAATAAAAAATATGTATGTACATACATATGTATGACAAATGATTTTATCTAATGTTTAAATAATCTAATATACTCCTTTTAATAATCCTCAATGTTATCGCTTTATAGGTAGGTACGTACTAATGTTCTTAAGTTAATTAGTATGACAACTAATAAGAAAAGTGAATAATAGCAACAATTAATCGCAATTACGAAGAGGAGGTTTAAAAATATCTCTCATTGTTAGTTATGGTGTTTGTGTACCTAGTGTTATCAGAATTCAGGTGTGACCCGTATTATAGATCTACATATAAACTTTCAGAAAATCTAGTAAACATTTATCTAACCAATATGTCTTTTTCTACAGCACAACAAGGTAGGCATTTTAAAAAGACTTAAATCATAAGAAACCTACCTTTAACAATAACGATAGATTCTCCAATCTAACCATATCAGTCTTTAATAGATTCATACACATTTATTTTCAAAAAGATGATGTTAAAAAAAAAGTTAAATTTGTCTGTACCTATTAACCCCCACCCTATAGCGTAGCGGCACAGAAAAATTGTCCCAGACCTAATATCAATATCTACCTACTCACCAGACTATCACACAACAACCGGTCTTCTGCACCTAATTCCAATTTCCCACTTTCTAATGAAAAAAAGGTAAGTTAATTTTTAACTTCTAATGTAAGTGAGATATAACGTATGACTGCTTTAATGACGTACTCGTATTCATGAAGAAACAGAAAATCCATGGAAAAAAACTTAAAGCACTTGACTCTCAGTGCAAAACCTAGCTGTAGGTTGCCCGCAAATGAAAAATAAAATAATGAAGTAAATAAAAATCATGCCACTGACATAAAGGTCACTATACTTAGGGAGCTACATACATAAGTATATTATGAAGATTCGATTTAAATTATAAAGAATTTGATAAGATAGATATAGAAGCAATAAGCATTTTCAGGCTACATTAATAACACGTATTTTGTTCAATGTCATACATGAAGAATGTGTCAACAACTCTCAATGCACCTACAAATATGTAGGTACAAATTATTACCAACCGGCAAATTGGTCCTAGTCAAGTGCAACAGCTACCTGTGTATAGTACTTCAATATCAATGCATAGTACTTGACCGTAGTGATAATTATGTGGAAACTTGACTTCTCACGATTTGTAATTAGAACATTTCAATTATTCAATTGAATGCCTATTGGAACCTATCATCAAGGTCAAAGAAGTCATTGTGGTTTTCTAATCTACAAATCCGATTGCTTGATTAACGGCACAACACAATGTCCCAATTGCATATTAAAATCATATTCTCATGAAATATTAGTAGATTTCGCGGTCAACCACGTGTTTTACTTTAAAATAACGCCATTCACTTTATGCCACAAAACTAAAAATATAAGTTGCAGTGCAAGATAAAGTCATCGGTCGCAATTCGAGGGAAGTCAAAAGGTTTTTTTTTTCATCGCCAACTCAGTACAAAAAAAAAACTCACCCGGACTTGGAAGCCTCAGTTGCAGAAATCGAATGAATACGAAGGCGATGAGCAATGTCCTTCAATTCCTGGATTGTTTTACTCTCTGGCTTGTGGTATGACATAATTTATCACTTAACTATGGGAAGTTTAAAACGAATTAAATAAAAATCAAGTATTTTTTTAAAAGAAAAGTGAATAATGAATTACTTATGACGTATAAAGCTTTTCTTACTCGGTATTCGGTAACAAGACGAAAATAAATTGATAAGAGTAATGTCCCCAAGTTCTTGTTGAACGGTGAACAAAAGCGAGCTAACTGACAAAGAGACAACTGAACTAACTAGAACTACTGAACTGACTACAAAAAAAGTGAATATATGTACTTACAACTACATACATATGAACATGAAGTTGTGCTTCTTTTCCACTATTTTGCCAAGTTACTGGTAAACTTGTTTTAAAGGGTGTATCGGTTTCAACTTCGAATCATACTTCCATTATTTTTTTACAGTTGGAAAGGCATCTCAATAGAACAGGGAAGCGAGGAAATCCTACTAAATCCTAAAAAAAAATATTTTCTTTTTCTGTTCTAACCCAACTTATTGTTTGCAAATTTTTTTTACCTCATTGTATTCGCCTACGCAAAATTCGTTATTTACAAGTCGAACTTATGTATGTCTTTTGACTTAACTTCCAAGTCTATCCAGCATTACGGGTCCGTTGCATTCCGAAATCAATTCAATTCAAGAATCTTGTAAGATATAATTTTTTTTTTGTTGAAACTGTCGATATGATATTATAAGGATATTATTGTTTTAAGTGTTCAAATAAGAAATTTCCCAAAATGTATGTAAAATTACCTTAACCAATTAAAAATAAAGAACAAATTTGAATAAAATTATTATATTTCTCTTATCACTAAAACGAATACAAAAAGGAGAACTGTGGAAAGGAATAAGTGGAATCAACCGAAAAATAACATACCTATGTACATATATGTATATATGTATATATGTATATATGTATATATGTATATATGTATATATGTATATATGTATATATGTATATATGTATATATGTATATATGTATATATAAAATATAACATATGTATATATAACATATATACATATAAACGAGAATGTGGTATGAAGTGCATCTCTGAACATTAAAACAACATTTTCTCATACTAAAAATAATGTTAAAACCTATATAATAATAAAAGGAAAACATCAAGACTCTCAATTTTGCTTTCGCAAGACACAAAATTGATAGATAATCCGTGATTTTGTATGCCAATCACACTTAATTGATAAATATTTTTTTCAAATTTGAATGCCTAATTTGATTCACTAAACAAATGAAAATAGAATAAAAAAAAATAAGAAAAAAGCAACACTTTAAGGCTTCAATTTGGTTAACCTATTTCTTGAATGGGCATGATCTTATTAACCGTCTTTTAAACATTTCAGAAGTCAAAATAAAACCCCAAATGGCGTGGCTGATTTCAATCCCTCAAACCATAACAAAAACATGTAGTTTTTTTTTTAATAAATCTAGATTCTATTTAGGTACTCGTATTTCATCCATATTTGAATGTGGAGCAGGAGCACCCTCTAACTGATTCTTCTATACTTTCAAAGTTCAAAATGTATATATTCTTCAACACCAACAAACAACAACTAAAGTGGAACGTTGTTTGTGTTGCGGCTCATTTCCAATTAGAAATTCCAGAGAAAGTTCCAGTTGAAGTATAATAATAATTGCCTCTAATGATCTATGTAGGTACATTATTTTTTTATTGAGCATTTTTGTATTTTGTAGATGTATAAACCTCAAATCGAAACCATTTAAGTACGAATATAATGTCAACATTCTTGTTTTCATTAAATACAATTCTTGACACGCTATTCTCAATGCCTTCGATAGCTCAGTTGGTAGAGCGGTGGACTGTAGGAGAAGTGGTAAACAAATGTGTAGACATCCATAGGTCGCTGGTTCAAATCCGGCTCGAAGGAATGGGAGAGGTTTTTTATAACAAATTTACGTTTTCAATAAATTATTGTTTTAACAAATCGAAATTTCATTTATACGTTCGGTTTGGTCTATCTCCCTCCGTATAGGCGGTAGGAGCAATTTGAAGTAAAAATGCTTTGACGAAAAAAGAGTTGTCAAAAAATAACGGCAATACCTACTTACAATTGTATTAAATAAATTGAAAAAAGCCGTCAATCAAATCGAAAAAACTTCAGTACAGTGCAAAACAGTAATTTTTCAATTTTTTCATGAAATACGCAAGTTTTTTGATTAATTGCTCTAATTAATTCTTAATCAAAAACTGAAAACTAAATTAATTTTTTTCTAATAATTGTCGAGAAAATTGAAAATTATCTACTAAAATTATTTTACGTACGTATGTATGTACATCAATATACTTGGAATTTGAAAAAAAATCAGTGTTAGCTCCCAATATTATGGTGTACCTATAAACAGTGAAGTTTGCAACCCCCCTGTTTGCACACTATAGGATTTGGGGTAAGCGAGGTGCGTGGGTGTATGCAAAGTTACTTTTTTTAAGGAATCTGGATTAAAAGAAACTTAGAATTAATCTCTATTCATATATGTATGTATGTTTGTAATAGATACCTTTTCGGAGAAGTCCCCAATTTCATCCAATTCGAAAAACTTTTGAATAGAACAGCACTTTCGGAAGAGTTCCTGAGAGCCAGGGCCAGTAGTCTTAAATCTAAAATCGAGTATGAATTCTATGTATGTATCTAAACTTGGATGTTATTGATTTCTTTCAATAAATCCTAGTCGACGAATCCCATAAAAGTAAGCTATTACCCAGCATTACAGGGTAATAAACAGTGTGGTATGTAAGAGGAGCATGCCGCCACCTGCAACTCCCCTGCTGGCACACTATAGGATTTTTGGTAGGTGCGAGGCTTTTGAATTTAAGTAATTAAATAAATTATTTCTAAAAATATTGACTGAAACAACTTTATTTAAAATTTATTATAAATTGTAGAAATCTGGCTTTTGAAAAAGGTATAATTTATAACAGTAAGTGTTGCAGTTCTTTTAAGTATTTTTAACTTCCCATAGGGGAGTTATTGTAATCGGTCCGATTTGTCAAATTGAAATTTTTGACAAATCTGGACGTTTTATGATTCCTAGAATCTAAATCCGTCATTTGTAGAGAGATGTCTGTGTGTGTGTGTGTACGTACGTTCGTACGTATGTACGTATGTACGTATGTACGTATGTACGTATGTACGTATGTACGTTCGTACGTTCGAGACCCCTTTTTTTGTTAAGGGTATCTCGAGAATGAATAAAGATATCAACACGAATTAAATTTTATTCAGTAGGTTATAACTTCATGCAATGCAGAAAGGACTTTTAAAAAAATTTGTCGAACGGTTTTTTCACAATAGCAGTTTCTAAAAAAAGTGAAAATTTTGGTTGGAAGCAAATATCTCAAGAATAGATAGTTCCATTGACTTCAAATAAATTTTATTGTATATATTGTAATGTGATACAGATTTGATATAAATTTTGAAAATTTTCAACTTACCGTTATTTTTTAAAAATTGAAAAACTAAAAAAAAAATTTTTGGCGCGAAAATATACAATGAAGGAAAAATGATATATTTAAAACTATTTTTTATTATGTGAAACGATGTTCTTTACATCTGGTGAAAGTTTGAAAAAAATTCAATTGGCAGTTTTCTTACAAAAAATAAAAAAGTACAAAAAATTCTTCCAAAAGTTGGTAAAAACTGTTTTTTGACTTGAATATCTCGAGAATGAGCACAGATATTGACTTCAAACTTATTTATGTTTATACAAAATGCAATTATTAATATATGCTACAATTTTGACAAATATCGAATTGACAGTCTTTTTACAAAAAATAAAAAACTTAATCAAAAATTTACCAAAAAATGTCAAAAGTAGGTTTCTTGACTTGAATATGTCCAAAATGGTCTATCATTTTAACTTCGAATCTATTTCATTTTTTGCGTAATAGAATTTTGAACATATTATACTTTTTTGACAAATATTGAATTGGCAGTTTTTTTACGAAAAACTTAAAACCAAAAGTGTCAAAAATTGTTTTTCGACTTAAATATCATAACAACAATCAATAATATTGACTTCAAATATATTTTATTTTTAACATAATGCATTTGTCAATACCTAAAAACTTATAAAATATTGACGAATATCAAATTGACTTTTTTTACAACAAATACAAAACTACAAAAAGTTAAGAAAAATTAGTAAATATTGTTTTTCCGCTTAAACATCTCTGACAATTTTTTTGTTAGTAAAATTGTTAACAATCAGCATCAAAAGTAAATCGATTAATATCAGCAACGCCAAGTTTTCAAATTATGAGTAATGGGAAGTTATCAGTGTGGGTCGCCCCCAGCCTCTTTTTTTTTTAGTTTTAAATAAAGGAAGGTGATAGACCCCCCCCCATATTACAAAATGCTTGTATTAAAAGGACTTATTTTCCTTCGTGAGCAATTCATTAATAACTTGAACTTAGGTAACACTGCTTTCTGCAATCCACCAAACCATCAAATTCCGAAACCCTTCTCATTGACGTAGATAGGATAGATACCCACAAAATGCAATACAAGTAGAATAATCCAGCCAAGCAGGCGCCTGGAAAAGAATTTATACAGGAATACAACAACAATATTCACACAAAAAAAAGGAGGACAAAGAATAGAAATAAACATATCTCGGAAAAGTAGTGAACCAACCATTGAATAAGAACTACAGGAAGATGCTTATCGAGAAAAAATTGAAGCATTTTTCATAACTGTGTGAGTTACACAAACACAAATGCTTTGAAACAGGGGCGCCCAAATAAATTGTTTTCAGCCTTGAAAGAATTTTTTTAGTTCAGTTTAATTTTATTCGATCAAATAAATAATGGAATGAAAGTCTTTTTGGATTTATTTGCTTAACTTGGTTATAATAACGAACAAAGCAAGCTTGAAGAAATAAAATAAAACTTACCTATTACAGGAACCTAAAAATTGGAAATGGAGAAATGAAAATACATATACTAGTTTTTAGTTTTAAGTTTTATTTTAATGAAAAAAAAAAAACACTATCACAAATATTTTCCTTACTTACTTAGGTCCTCAGACCTACGAAGTCCGTTGGTGTTCCCTAGCGGGACATAGGGCCTCAACTACTCCTACGTGCCATCGTGTGCAGTTTCCAGCGATGTACTTTAGCTCCCTCCAGCTCTTTCCCAGTCTTGCAGATTCCTCCTCAACTGTTCTTCTCCACGTGCTTCTCGGTCTACCAACTCTTCTTCCTTCTTGTTAAAGATTAGGCCAGAAAACCCGTAAGATGTTTCGAAGACACCTCGCGACCCTAGAACAAGAAGGTTCTAACTGACAATTTTGAAAAAAATGAGTTATATATCAAATCTGGCTAATAAGGTAGCGCTCTTTCGATTCCCGCTGACTATTTTGCTCTATTTCTTCCCATTTCTGAGAAAGCCAGGGATACAGTCTTATTGCTTAGAATTTATTTATTATTTTTAAATAAAACCTAGTGGGTTTTGGTATTTATTTCATATAAATTTGAATTTGACCGCTAAAAGGACAAAAAATATATAGTCTAGTTTCAAGATTGAAGGTTTAAACAAGTGTTTTTAAGCGAGTAGTATTTTATATTTTCGGTAAGTTTGTCCTCTACTCTTTTATTTGATTAAATGAAAATAGTGATTTTCGTATGTATGAGTAGCAGCTAAGATGAATTTTGAAGAAATTATTACCTTATGCGAAGGCGATGTCATAGAATTGGGTCCTTCAGTCGTGATGGAAGAGTTCACAATTGTTGAAAATGTGGCTCAAGAATCATCAAGCGCAACTCTGAGTAATGTCACATTGGAAGACTCCGAGCTTGTTAGTAGACAAACGAGGAAAAAATTGGTAAACCAAAAGAATTGGAAAAGAAATGTTCGCCAAAGAAAATATCAAGCCGGAGAAGCATATGTGAGTGTCAGGGGAAAAAAAGTTAGCAACAAAGAAATTAAAACAACTAAGGACTGTTATTCCAAGTGCAAGTTTAATTGCGAAAAACATGTCTCCAAAGTAGAACGTGAGGAAATGTTTAAAGCTTTTTACTCATTGGATCAAACAGGTAAAACAAATTTTATTCTAAAATCCACTAAAAGAACTGAAACTAATCGAAAAATTAAAAAATCTGGGGAGTCGCGCCGTAATTTTTCTTTCGGTTATTTTTTGAACTTGTGTGAAAATAGACTGCAAGTTTGTAAACCGTTTTGGCTTGGAACCTTTTGCATATCTCAAAAACCAGTATATAATGCCCACAAATTAAAAAATGGTGTTACTGGTATGGCTAAGAAAAATGACGAGGTCTTCAATCAATAAAAAGGATTCCAGAAAATAAGGTTTTAAAAGTCCAGGCTCATATAAATTCATTCCCAAAAGTTGAGTCCCATTATATTCGAGCCAAAACGTCAAAGTTGTACTTAGATTCCAACCTAAATATAACAAATATGTACAATCTTTATAAAAACCAGACTGAGGATCCTGTAAAGCTAAGTTTTTACAAAACAATTTTTAACACCCATTTCAACTTAGATTTTCATCGGCCAAAATCCGATAGGTGTGGTAAGTGCGAAACATATTTAGTAGCAACAAGAGAAAATGAGTTGACTGACCATATGAAATCAGAAATGGAAAATCATCTCAAGCTTAAAGCCGACATGAGAGAACAAAAGGCGTGTGACAAAAGTTCAAATATTCCTATTCTCACATTTGATCCCGAAAACGTTTTAACTTGTCCACGAGCAGAAATTGGGCCCATGTTCTATAAATCAAAATTAAAAATTTACAACCTTACCGCACATCTTTCAACAACAAAAAAAATGTATTGCACTTTATGGACCGAATATACAGGCGGTAGAAGTGGCAATGACATTGCTTCGGCGTTATTTAAGATTTTGGAAAGAATTTTTGAAGAACATATAGTATTAAAAACCTCATAACTTGGAGTGATTCTTGCGTTCCCCAGAATAAAAATTCGATTATGACCTTGGCCATGCAATATTTCCTAAGAACTCATTCCGATTTGGATATAACAATGAAGTATTCCTTGCCAGGACATTCAGCTTTGCAAGAAGTTGACAACGCACACAGTCAGATTGAGAAATATCTTTCAGTGAATGAATATTTTTCACCCATTGGGCTTATACGTCACTTAAAATGCGTGAATATTAAAAACCCTTTAGTTATCATTCAAATGCAACCAAGTGATTTTAAGGATTTCACCAAATATTCGAAAACTTGTTTCGAATATAAGGAAATTCCGTTTTCTTCTCTAAAAATGTTGAAGATTTCGCAATCTGAATATGAAGTTTATTATTCACTGGACTACGCAATGGAAAACATGAAACATACATCAATCAGGCGAAGAGCAACGAGATCTCGAAAAAGAAAAATAAGTTCAGATGTTGGACTTCAAGGTTTTTCTCAAATTAAACAAATCGAATTTATAAGTTCTAAAATTGCATTTCTGAAGAGAAATCTAAACATTTGGAATCTATGTTTAAATACATGAGTTCAACCGATAAGGACTATTATAAAGTCATATTAAAACTAGGTAATATAATATTTTTATCATCTTCTTTCTCAGATTATTAATTATAATATTTTCGTTTCGGATAGATGAAATCGTCTCGGAGAACTGATTATCCACCAAAATTATCAAACCTTTCTTAATGAACTTAACCCTTTGATTTTTAACTTCCCATAGGGAGTTATTGTAATCGGTCCGATTTGTCAAATTGAAATTTTTGACAAATCTGGACGTTTTATGGTTCCTAGAATCTAAATCCGTCATTTGTAGAGAGATGTCTGTGTGTGTGTGTGTACGTACGTTAGAGACCCCTTTTTTTGTTAACGGTATCTCGAGAATGAGTAAAGATATCAACACGAATTAAATTTTGTTCAATAGGTTATAACTTCATGAAATGCAGAAAGGACTTTTACAAAAATTTGTCTAACGGTTTTTTCACAATAGCAGTTTTTAAAAAAAGTGAAAATTTTAGTTTGTCGCAAATATCTCAGGAACGAATAATGCTATTGACTTCAAATAAATTTTATTGTGTAGATTGCAATGTGACACAGGTTTGGTATAAATTTGAAAATAATCTAACATACCGTTATTTTTTAAAAAAGTAAAAACTAAAAAAAAAATTTTGGCGCGAAAATATACAATGAAGGAAAAATTATATCATCTTCAAAACAATTTTTAACTATGTGAAATGTGATATTTGACATCTGGTAAAATTTTTGAAAAAATTGAATTGACAGTGTTTTTACAAAAAATAAAAAAGTGCAAAAAATTCTACTAAAAGTTGGTAAAAATTGTTTTTTGACTTGAATATCACGAGAATGGGCAACGATATTGACTTCAAATTTATTTAAGCTTAAACAATATACAATTATGAATATACGCTACAATTTTGACAAATATAGAACTGACAGTTTTTTTACAAAAAATAAAAAACTTTAACAAAAATTTGCCGAAAAATGTCAAAAGTAGTTTCTTGACTTGAATATTTCCAGAGTGGTCAATCATTTTAACTTTGAATTTGTTTTATTTTTTGCATAATAGAATTGTAAACTTATGGTATATTTTTGACAAATGTCGAAATGACAGCTTTTTTACTAAAATAAAAAACTTAAACTGAAATTTACAGAAAAGTGTCATAAATTGTTTTTCGGCTTAAATATCATCACTACAAACAATGATATTGAGTTCAAATGTATTTGATTTTCAACCTACTCGTAATGCATTTGTCAATACCTAATAAATGGTAAAATATTGAAGAATATCAAATTAAAATTCTCACAATAAATACAAAACTACAAATATTTCTAAGAAAGTTGGTAAATATTGTTTTCAGATTCAATATATCTGAGATTTTATATGTTAATAAAATTGTTATTTTTCTAGTTGCAAAATAACCACTTTATTTTTAACACTCATTATTGGTTTCGAAATAACTTATTTTCTTGGTTGCAAAATAAATAGTTTTTTTTTTTTGGCTCCAAAATAACTCATTTTCCTAGTTGCAAAATAACCACTTTATTTTTACAACTCATTATTGGTTTCAAAATAACTTATTTTCTTGGTTGCAAAATAACCAGTTTTTTTTTTGGCTCCAAAATAACTCATTTTAATAGTTGCAAAATAACCACTTTATTTTTACAACTAATAATTTTTTTACAAATAATTAATTTTCTTGATTGCAAAATAACCAGATTTTGTTTGGCTCCAAAATAACTCATTTTCCTAGTTGCAAAATAACCACTTTATTTTTACAACTTATTATTTGTTTCAAAATAACTAATTTTCTTGGTTGCAAAATAACCAGTTTTTTGGCTCCAAAATAACTCATTTTTCTAGTTGCAAAATAACCACTTTATTTTTACAACTAATAACTTTTTACAAATAACTAATTTTCTTGGTTGCAAAATAACCAGTTTTTTTTGGCTCCAAAATAACTCATTTTCCTAGTTGCAAAATAACCACTTTATTTTTACAACTCATTACTGGTTTCAAAATAACTAATTTTCTTGGTTGCAAAATAACCATTTTTTTTGGTTCCAAAATAACTCATTTTTCTAGTTGCAAAATAACCACTTTATTTTTACAACTCATTACTGGTTTCAAAATAACTAATTTTCTTGGTTGCAAAATAACCATTTTTTTTTGGTTCCAAAATAACTTATTTTTCTAGTTGCAAAATAACCACTTTATTTTTACAACTAATAACTTTTTACAAATAACTAATTTTCTTGGTTGCAAAATAACCAGTTTTTTTTTTGTCTAAAAAATAACTCATTTTCCTAGTTGCAAAATAACCACTTTATTTTTACAACTCATTATTGCTTTCAAAATAACTTATTTTCTTGGTCGCAAAATAACCAGATTTTGTTTGGCTCCAAAATAACTCATTTTCCTAGTTGCAAAATAACCTTTTTATTTTTACAACTCATTATTGGTTTCAAAATAACTAATTTTCTTGGTTGCAAAATAACCAGTTTTTTTTTGGCTCCAAAATAACTCATTTTCCTAGTTGCAAAATAACCACTTTATTTTTACAACTCATTATTGGTTTCAAAATAACTAATTTTCTTGGTTGCAAAATAACCAGTTTTTTTTGTCTCCAAAATAACAAATAACTAATTTTCTTGGTTGCAAAATAACCAGTTTTTTTTTTGGCTCCAAAATAACTCATTTTCCTAGTTGCAAAATAACCACTTTATTCTTACAACTCATTATTGGTTTCGAAATAATTTATGTTCTTGGTTGCAAAATAACCAGTTTTTTTTTTTGTCTCCAAAATAACTCATTTTCCTAGTTGCAAAATAACCAATTTATTTTTACAACTCATTATTGGTTTCGAAATAACTTATTTTCTTGGTAGTAAAATAACCAGATTTTGTTTGGCTCCAAAATAACTCATTTTCCTAGTTGCAAAATAACCACTTTATTTTTACAACTCATTATTGGTTTCAAAATAACTAATTTTCTTGGTTGCAAAATAACCAGTTTTTTTTGGCTCCAAAATAACTCATTTTCCTAGTTGCAAAATAACCACTTTATTCTTACAACTCATTATTGGTTTCGAAATAATTTATGTTCTTGGTTGCAAAATAACCAGTTTTTTTTGTCTCCAAAATAACAAATAACTAATTTTCTTGGTTGCAAAATAACCAGTTTTTTTTTTGGCTCCAAAATAACTCATTTTCCTAGTTGCAAAATAACCACTTTATTCTTACAACTCATTATTGGTTTCGAAATAATTTATGTTCTTGGTTGCAAAATAACCAGTTTTTTTTTTGTCTCCAAAATAACTCATTTTCCTAGTTGCAAAATAACCAATTTATTTTTACAACTCATTATTGGTTTCGAAATAACTTATTTTCTTGGTAGTAAAATAACCAGATTTTGTTTGGCTCCATAATAACTCATTTTCCTAGTTGCAAAATAACCACTTTATTTTTACAACTCATTATTGGTTTCAAAATAACTAATTTTCTTGATTGCAAAATAACCAGTTTTTTTTTTGTCTCCAAAATAACAAATAACTAATTTTCTTGGTTGCAAAATAACCAGTTTTTTTTTGGCTCCAAAATAACTCAATTTCCTAGTTGCAAAATAACCACTTTATTCTTACAACTCATTATTGGTTTCGAAATAATTTATGTTCTTGGTTGCAAAATAACCAGTTTTTTTTGTCTCCAAAATAACTCATTTTCCTAGTTGCAAAATAACCAATTTATTTTTACAACTCATTATTGGTTTCGAAATAACTTATTTTCTTGGTAGTAAAATATCCAGATTTTGTTTGGCTCCAAAATAACTCATTTTCCTAGTTGCAAAATAACCACTTTATTTTTACAACTCATTATTGGTTTCAAAATAACTAATTTTCTTGGTTGCAAAATAACCAGTTTTTTTTGGCTCCAAAATAACTCATTTTCCTAGTTGCAAAATAACCACTATATTCTTAAAACTCATTATTGGTTTCGAAATAATTTATGTTCTTGGTTGCAAAATAACCAGTTTTTTTTTGTCTCCAAAATAACATATAACTAATTTTCTTGGTTGCAAAATAACCAGTTTTTTTTTTGGCTCCAAAATAACTCATTTTCCTAGTTGCAAAATAACCACTTTATTCTTACAACTCATTATTGGTTTCGAAATAATTTATGTTCTTGGTTGCAAAATAAAAAGTTTTTTTTTTGTCTCCAAAATAATTCATTTTCCTAGTTGCAAAATAACCACTTTATTTTTACAACTCATTATTGGTTTCGAAATAACTTATTTTCTTGGTAGTAAAATAACCAGATTTTGTTTGGCTCCAAAATAACTCATTTTCCTAGTTGCACTTTAACCACTTTATTTTTAAACTAATAACTTTTTACAAATAACTAATTTTCTTGGTTGCAAAATAACCATTTATTTTTTGCTCCAAAATAACTCATTTTCCTAGTTGCAAAATAACCACTTTATTTTTACAACTCATTATTGGTTTCGAAATAACTTATTTTCTTGGTTGCAAAATAACCAGATTTTGTTTGGCTCCAAAATAACTCATTTTCCTAGTTGCAAAATAGCCACTTTATTTTTACAACTAATAACTTTTTACAAATAACTAATTTTCTTGGTTGCAAAATAACCATTTTTTTTTTGCTCCAAAATAACTCATTTTCCTAGTTGCAAAATAGCTACTTTATTTTTACAACTAATAACTTGTTACAAATAACTAATTTTCTTGGTTGCAAAATAACCATTTTTTTTTGCTCCAAAATAACTCATTTTTCTAGTTGCAAAATAACCACTTTATTTTTACAACTAATAATTTTTTTACAATAACTAATTTTCTTGGTTGCAAAATAACCATTTTTTTTTCCAAAATAACTCATTTTCCTAGTTGCAGAATAACCACTTTATTTTTACAACTCATTATTGGTTTCGAAATAACTTTTTTTCTTGGTTGCAAAATAACCAGATTTTGTTTGGCTCCAAAATAACTCATTTTCCTAGTTGCAAAATAACCTTTTTATTTTTACAACTCATTATTGGTTTCAAAATAACTAATTTTCTTGGTTGAAAAATAACCATTTTTTTTTTGCTCCAAAATAACTAATTTTCCTAGTTGCAAAATAACCACTTTATTTTTACAACTCATTATTGGTTTCAAAATAACTAATTTTCTTGGTTGCAAAATAACCAGCTTTTTTTTGGCTCCAAAATAACTCATTTTCATAGTTGCAACATAACCACTTTAATTTTACAACTCATTATTGGTTTCAAAATAACTAATTTTCTTGGTTGCAAAATAACCAGCTTTTTTTTGGCTCCAAAATAACTCATTTTCATAGTTGCAAAATAACCACTTTATTTTTACAACTAATAATTTTTTTACAATAACTAATTTTCTTGGTTGCAAAATAACCATTTTTTTTCCAAAATAACTCATTTTCCTAGTTGCAAAATAACCACTTTATTTTTACAACTCATTATTGGTTTCGAAATAACTTATTTTCTTGGTTGCAAAATAACCAGATTTTGTTTGGCTCCAAAATAACTCATTTTCCTAGTTGCAAAATAACCTTTTTATTTTTACAACTCATTATTGGTTTCAAAATAACTAATTTTCTTGGTTGCAAAATAACCATTTTTTTTTTGCTCCAAAATAACTAATTTTCCTAGTTGCAAAATAACCACTTTATTTTTACAACTCATTATTGGTTTCAAAATAACTAATTTTCTTGGTTGCAAAATAACCAGCTTTTTTTTGGCTCCAAAATAACTCATTTTCATAGTTGCAACATAACCACTTTAATTTTACAACTCATTATCGGTTTCGAAATAACTTATTTTCTTGGTTGCAAAATAACCAGGTTTTTTGGCTCCAAAATCTTAATTTAAGCCACCTTAAACCACTTAAGGCGGTTAATTTTGACAATCTTAATTTAAGACGCCTTAACCAACTTTAGCCACATTAAACCATTTAAGGCGGTTAATTTTGACAATCGTTATTTAAGCCGCCTTAACCAACTTTACCCAACTTTAGTCACCTTACTACACCTACCCAATAAACAATTTTTGGTTAAAAAGCGGTTCATAAACCCAATCAACAATTTATAACCTGAGTTATAATATTACTTGAAATAACCTCGGTCATAAAGTGGTCAGTTATTAACTTCCCATAGGGAGTTATTGTAATCGGTCCGATTTGTCAAATTGAAATTTTTGACAAATCTGGACGTTTTATGGTTCCTAGAATCTAAATCCGTCATTTGTAGAGAGAATACTGTGTGTGTGTGTGTACGTACGTTCGTACGTATGTACGTATGTACGTATGTACGTATGTACGTATGTACGTATGTACGTATCTATGTACGTATGTACGTTTGTACGTTAGAGACCCCTTTTTTTGTTAACGGTATCTCGAGAATGAGTAAAGATATCAACACGAATTAAATTTTGTTCAATAGGCTATAACTTCATGAAATGCAGAAAGGACTTTTACAAAAATTTGTCTAACGGTTTTTTCACAATAGCAGTTTTTAAAAAAAGTGAAAATTTTAGTTTGTCGCAAATATCTCAGGAACGAATAATGCTTTTGACTTCAAATAAATTTTATTGTGTAGATTGCAATGTGTCACAGGTTTGGTATAAATTTGAAAATAATCTAACATACCGTTATTTTTTAAAAAAGTAAAAACTAAAAAAAAAATTTTTGGCGCGAAAATAAACAATTATATCATCTTCAAAACAATTTTTAACTATGTGAAATGTGATATTTGACATCTGGTAAAATTTTTGAAAAAATTGAATTGACAGTGTTTTTACAAAAAATAAAAAAGTGCAAAAAATTCTACTAAAAGTTGGTAAAAATTGTTTTTTGACTTGAATATCACGAGAATGGGCAACGATATTGACTTCAAATTTATTTTAGCTTAAACAATATACAATTAACAAAAATTATATATATTGTTATATATATATATATACTTTAACAAAAATTTGCCGAAAATGTCAAAAGTAGTTTCTTGACTTGAATATTTCCAGAGTGGTCAATCATTTTAACTTTGAATTTGCTTTATTTTTTGCATAATAGAATTGTAAACTTATGGTATATTTTTGACAAATGTCGAAATGACAGCTTTTTTACTAAAATAAAAAACTTAAACTGAAATTTACAGAAAAGTGTCATAAATTGTTTTTCGGCTTAAATATCATCACTACAAACAATGATATTGAGTTCAAATGTATTTTATTTTCAACCTACTCGTACTGCATTTGTCAATACCTAATAAATGGTAAAATATTGACGAATATCAAATTGAAATTCTCACAATAAATACAAAACTACAAATATTTCTAAGAAAGTTGGTAAAAATTGTTTTCAGATTCAATATATCTGAGATTTTATATGTTAATAAAATTGTTATTTTTCTAGTTGCAAAATAACCAATTTATTTTTACAACTCATTATTGGTTTCAAAATAACTAATTTTCTTGGTTGCAAAATAACCAGTTTTTTTTTGGCTCCAAAATAACTCATTTTTCTAGGGGCAAAATAACCACTTTATTTTTACAATTAATAATTTTTTTACAATAACTAATTTTCTTGGTTGCAAAATAACCAGTTTTTTTGTCTCCAAAATAACAAATAACTAATTTTCTTGGTTGCAAAATAACCAGTTTTTTTTTGGCTCCAAAATAACTCATTTTCCTAGTTGCAAAATAACCACTTTATTTTTACAACTCATTATTGGTTTCGAAATAACTTATTTTCTTGGTTGCAAAATAACCAGTGTTTTTGTCTCCAAAATAACTCATTTTCCTAGTTGCAAAATAACCAATTTATTTTTACAACTCATTATTGGTTTTGAAATAACTTATTTTCTTGGTAGTAAAATAACCAGATTTTGTTTGGCTCCAAAATAACTCATTTTCCTAGTTGCAAAATAACCACTTTATTTTTACAACTCATTATTGGTTTCAAAATAACTAATTTTCTTGGTTGCAAAATAACCAGTTTTTTTTTTTGGCTAAAAATAACTCATTTTCCTAGTTGCAAAATAACCACTTTATTCTTACAACTCATTATTGGTTTCGAAATAATTTATGTTCTTGGTTGCAAAATAACCAGTTTTTTTTTTGTCTCCAAAATAACAAATAACTAATTTTCTTGGTTGCAAAATAACCAGTTTTTTTGTCTCCAAAATAACTCATTTTCCTAGTTGCAAAATAACCACTTTATTTTTACAACTCATTATTGGTTTCGAAATAACTTATTTTCTTGGTTGCAAAATAACCAGTGTTTTTGTCTCCAAAATAACTCATTTTCCTAGTTGCAAAATAACCACTATATTCTTACAACTCATTATTGGTTGCAAAATAACCAGTTTTTTTTGTCTCCAAAATTTCCTAGTTGCAAAATAACCACTTTATTTTTACAACTCATTATTGGTTTCGAAATAACTTATTTTCTTGGTAGTAAAATAACCAGTTTTTTTTTTTTGGCTCCAAAATAACTCATTTTCCTAGTTGCAAAATAACCACTATATTCTTACAACTCATTATTGGTTGCAAAATAACCAGTTTTTTTTTGTCTCCAAAATTTCCTGGTTGCAAAATAACCACTTTATTTTTACAACTCATTATTGGTTGCAAAATAACCAGTTTTTTTTGTCTCCAAAATTTCCTAGTTGCAAAATAACCACTTTATTTTTACAACTCATTATTGGTTTCAAAATAACTAATTTTTTTTTGGCTCCAAAATAACTCATTTTTCTAGGGGCAAAATAACCACTTTATTTTTACAACTAATAATTTTTTTACAATAACTAATTTTCTTGGTTGCAAAATAACCAGTTTTTTTTTTGGCTCCAAAATAACTCATTTTCCTAGTTGCAAAATAACCACTTTATTTTTACAACTCATTATTGGTTTCGAAATAACTTATTTTCTTGGTTGCAAAATAACCAGTGTTTTTGTCTCCAAAATAACTCATTTTCCTAGTCGCAAAATAACCACTTTATTTTTACAATTCATTATTGGTTTCGAAATAACTTATTTTCTTGGTTGCAAAATAACCAGTTTTTTTTGTCTCCAAAATTTCCTGGTTGCAAAATAACCACTTTATTTTTACAACTCATTATTGGTTGCAAAATAACCAGTTTTTTTTGTCTCCAAAATTTCCTAGTTGCAAAATAACCACTTTATTTTTACAACTCATTATTGGTTTCAAAATAACTAATTTTTTTTGGCTCCAAAATAACTCATTTTTCTAGGGGCAAAATAACCACTTTATTTTTACAACTAATAATTTTTTTACAATAACTAATTTTCTTGGTTGCAAAATAACCATTTTTTTTTGGTTCCAAAATAACTCATTTTCCTAGTTGCAAAATAACCACTTTATTTTTACAACTCATTACTGGTTTCAAAATAACTAATTTTTTTTGGCTCCAAAATAACTCATTTTTCTAGGGGCAAAATAACCACTTTATTTTTACAACTAATAATTTTTTTACAATAACTAATTTTCTTGGTTGCAAAATAACCATTTTTTTTTGGTTCCAAAATAACTCATTTTCCTAGTTGCAAAATAACCACTTTATTTTTACAACTCATTATTGCTTTCAAAATAACTTATTTTCTTGGTCGCAAAATAACCAGATTTTGTTTGGCTCCAAAATAACTCATTTTCCTAGTTGCATAATAACCTTTTTATTTTTACAACTCATTATTGGTTTCAAAATAACTAATTTTCTTGGTTGCAAAATAACCTGTTTTTTTTTGGCTCCAAAATAACTCATTTTCCTAGTTGCAAAATAACCACTTTATTTTTACAACTCATTATTGGTTTCAAAATAACTAATTTTCTTGGTTGAAAAATAACCAGATTTTGTTTGGCTCCAAATAACTCATTTTCCTAGTTGCAAAATAACCACTTTATTTTTACAACTCATTATTGGTTTCAAAATAACTAATTTTCTTGGTTGCAAAATAACCAGTTTTTTTTGGCTCAAAAATAACTATTTTCCTAGTTGCAAAATAACCACTTTATTCTTACAACTCATTATTGGTTTCGAAATAATTTATGTTCTTGGTTGCAAAATAACCAGTTTTTTTTTTGTCTCCAAAATAACAAATAACTAATTTTCTTGGTTGCAAAATAACCAGTTTTTTTTTGGCTCCAAAATAACTCATTTTCCTAGTTGCAAAATAACCACTTTATTTTTACAACTCATTATTGGTTTCAAAATAACTAATTTTCTTGATTGCAAAATAACCAGTTTTTTTTTGTCTCCAAAATAACAAATAACTAATTTTCTTGGTTGCAAAATAACCAGTTTTTTTTTGGCTCCAAAATAACTCATTTTCCTAGTTGCAAAATAACCACTTTATTCTTACAACTCATTATTGGTTTCGAAATAATTTATGTTCTTGGTTGCAAAATAACCAGTTTTTTTTTTGTCTCCAAAATAACTCATTTTCCTAGTTGCAAAATAACCAATTTATTTTTACAACTCATTATTGGTTTCGAAATAACTTATTTTCTTGGTAGTAAAATAACCAGATTTTGTTTGGCTCCAAAATAACTCATTTTCCTAGTTGCAAAATAACCACTTTATTTTTACAACTCATTATTGGTTTCAAAATAACTAATTTTCTTGGTTGCAAAATAACCAGTTTTTTTTTGGCTCCAAAATAACTCATTTTCCTAGTTGCAAAATAACCACTATATTCTTACAACTCATTATTGGTTTCGAAATAATTTATGTTCTTGGTTGCAAAATAACCAGTTTTTTTTTTTGTCTCCAAAATAACGTATAACTAATTTTCTTGGTTGCAAAATAACCAGTTTTTTTTTGGCTCCAAAATAACTCATTTTCCTAGTTGCAAAATAACCACTTTATTCTTACAACTCATTATTGGTTTCGAAATAATTTATGTTCTTGGTTGCAAAATAAACAGTTTTTTTTTTGTCTCCAAAATAATTCATTTTCCTAGTTGCAAAATAACCACTTTATTTTTACAACTCATTATTGGTTTCGAAATAACTTATTTTCTTGGTAGTAAAATAACCAGATTTTGTTTGGCTCCAAAATAACTCATTTTCCTAGTTGCACTTTAACCACTTTATTTTTACAACTAATAACTTTTTACAAATAACTAGTTTTCTTGGTTGCAAAATAACCATTTTTTTTTTGCTCCAAAATAACTCATTTTTCTAGTTGCAAAATAACCACTTTATTTTTACAACTAATAATTTTTTTACAATAACTAATTTTCTTGGTTGCAAAATAACCAGTTTTTTTTTTGGCTCCAAAATAACTCATTTTCCTAGTTGCAAAATAACCACTTTATTCTTACAACTCATTATTGGTTTCGAAATAATTTATGTTCTTGGTTGCAAAATAAACAGTTTTTTTTTGTCTCCAAAATAATTCATTTTCCTAGTTGCAAAATAACCACTTTATTTTTACAACTCATTATTGGTTTCGAAATAACTTATTTTCTTGGTAGTAAAATAACCAGATTTTGTTTGGCTCCAAAATAACTCATTTTCCTAGTTGCACTTTAACCACTTTATTTTTACAACTAATAACTTTTTACAAATAACTAGTTTTCTTGGTTGCAAAATAACCATTTTTTTTTTGCTCCAAAATAACTCATTTTTCTAGTTGCAAAATAACCACTTTATTTTTACAACTAATAATTTTTTTACAATAACTAATTTTCTTGGTTGCAAAATAACCATTTTTTTTTTTCAAAATAACTCATTTTCCTAGTTGCAAAATAACCACTTTATTCTTACAACTCATTATTGGTTTCGAAATAATTTATGTTCTTGGTTGCAAAATAAACAGTTTTTTTTTTGTCTCCAAAATAATTCATTTTCCTAGTTGCAAAATAACCACTTTATTTTTACAACTCATTATTGGTTTCGAAATAACTTATTTTCTTGGTAGTAAAATAACCAGTTTTTTTTTTTTGGCTCCAAAATAACTCATTTTCCTAGTTGCAAAATAACCACTATATTCTTACAACTCATTATTGGTTTCGAAATAATTTATGTTCTTGGTTGCAAAATAACCAGTTTTTTTTTTTGTCTCCAAAATAACGTATAACTAATTTTCTTGGTTGCAAAATAACCAGTTTTTTTTTGGCTCCAAAATAACTCATTTTCCTAGTTGCAAAATAACCACTTTATTCTTACAACTCATTATTGGTTTCGAAATAATTTATGTTCTTGGTTGCAAAATAAACAGTTTTTTTTTTGTCTCCAAAATAATTCATTTTCCTAGTTGCAAAATAACCACTTTATTTTTACAACTCATTATTGGTTTCGAAATAACTTATTTTCTTGGTTGCAAAATAACCAGATTTTGTTTGGCTCCAAAATAACTCATTTTCCTAGTTGCAAAATAACCTTTTTATTTTTACAACTCATTATTGGTTTCAAAATAACTAATTTTCTTGGTTGCAAAATAACCATTTTTTTTTGCTCCAAAATAACTCATTTTCCTAGTTGCAAAATAAATACTTTATTTTTACAACTCATTATTGGTTTCAAAATAACTAATTTTCTTGGTTGCAAAATAACCAGCTTTTTTTTGGCTCCAAAATAACTCATTTTCATAGTTGCAACATAACCACTTTAATTTTACAACTCATTATCGGTTTCGAAATAACTTATTTTCTTGGTTGCAAAATAACCAGGTTTTTTGGCTCCAAAATCTTAATTTAAGCCACCTTAAACCACTTAAGGCGGTTAATTTTGACAATCTTAATTTAAGACGCCTTAACCAACTTTAGCCACATTAAACCATTTAAGGTGGTTAATTTTGACAATCGTTATTTAAGCCGCCTTAACCAACTTTACCCAACTTTAGCCACCTTACTACACCTACCCAATAAACAATTTTTGGTTAAAAAGCGGTTTATAAACCCAATCAACAATTTATAACCTGAGTTATAATATTACTTGAAACAACCTCGGTCATAAAGTGGTCAGTTATTAACTTCCCATAGGGAGTTATTGTAATCGGTCCGATTTGTCAAATTGAAATTTTTGACAAATCTGGACGTTTTATGGTTCCTAGAATCTAAATCCGTCATTTGTAGAGAGAATACTGTGTGTGTGTGTGTACGTACGTTCGTACGTATGTACGTATGTACGTATGTACGTATGTACGTATGTACGTATGTACGTATGTACGTATGTACGTATGTACGTATGTACGTATGTACGTATGTACGTATGTACGTATGTACGTATGTACGTATGTACGTATGTACGTATGTACGTATGTACGTTTGTACGTTAGAGACCCCTTTTTTTGTTAACGGTATCTCGAGAATGAGTAAAGATATCAACACGAATTAAATTTTGTTCAATAGGCTATAACTTCATGAAATGCAGAAAGGACTTTTACAAAAATTTGTCTAACGGTTTTTTCACAATAGCAGTTTTTAAAAAAAGTGAAAATTTTAGTTTGTCGCAAATATCTCAGGAACGAATAATGCTTTTGACTTCAAATAAATTTTATTGTGTAGATTGCAATGTGACACAGGTTTGGTATAAATTTGAAAAAAAGAGGCTGGGTGTGACCCACACTGATAACTTCCCATTATGCATAATTTGAAAACTTGGCGTTCCTAATAAATTGATTAAATTTTGATGTTAGTTGATAACAATTTTATTAACATACAAAATATCAGAGATATTGAATCTGAAAAAAATATTTACCAATTTTTTAGAAATATTTTTTATTTTGTATTTAGGTATTGACAAATGCATTACGAGTAGGTTTAAAATAATATACATTTGAAGTGTCAATATCATTGTTTGTATATAATGATGATATTTAAGCTGAAAAACCCTTTATGACACTTTTCTATAAATTTCAGTTTTGGTTTTTTATTTTAGTAAAAGAAACTATCATTTCGACATTTGTCAAAAATATACCATAAGTTGAAAATTCTATTATGCAAAAATTAAAATAAATCCGAAGTTAAAATGAATTACCACTCTGGACATATTCAAGTCAAGAACCTACTTTTGACATTTTTCGGAAAATTTTTATTAAAGTTTTTTATTTTTTGTAAAAAAATTGTCAGTTCTATATTTGTCAAAATTGTAACGTATATTAATAATCGTATTTTGTTTAAGCTAAAATAAATTTGAAGTCAATATCGTTGCCCATTCTCGTGATATTCAAGTCAAAAAACAATTTTTACCAACTTTTAGTAGAATGTTTTGCACTTTTTTATTTTTTGTAAAAAAACTGTCAATTCAATTTTTTCAAAAATTTTACTAGATGTAAAATATCACATTTCACATAGTTAAAAATTGTTTTGAAGATGATATAATTTTTCCTTCATGGTATATTTTCGCGCCAAACAATTTTTTTTTAGTTTTTAGTTTTTTTAAAAATAACGGTATGTTAAATTATTTTCAAATTTATACCAAACTTGTGTCACATTGCAATCTACACAATAAAATTTATTTGAAGTCAATAGCATTATTCGTTCCTGAGATATTTGCGACAAACTAAACTTTTCACTTTTTTTAAAAACTGCTATTGTGAAAAAACCGTTAGACAAATTTTTATAAAAGTCCTTTCTGCATTTCATGAAGTTATAACCTATTGAACAAAATTTAATTCGTGTTGATATTTTAATTCATTCTCGAGATACCGTTAACAAAAAAAGGGGTCTCGAACGTACGAACGTACATACGTACGAACGTACATACGTACATACGTACGAACATACATACATACGAACGTACGTACACACACACACACAGACATCTCTCTACAAATGACGAATTTATATTCTAGGAACCATAAAACGTCCAGATTTGTCAAAAATTTCAATTTGACAAATCGGACCGATTACAATAACTCCCTATGGGAAGTTAATAATCTAACATACCGTTATTTTTTAAAAAAGTAAAAACTAAAAAAAAAAATTTTGGCGCGAAAATATACAATTATATCATCTTCAAAACAATTTTTAACTATGTGAAATGTGATATTTGACATCTGGTAAAAATTTTGAAAAAATTGAATTGACAGTGTTTTTACAAAAAATTAAAAAGTGCAAAAAATTCTACTAAAAGTTGGTAAAAATTGTTTTTTGACTTGAATATCACGAGAATGGGCAACGATATTGACTTCAAATTTATTTTAGCTTAAACAATATACAATTATTAATATACGCTACAATTTTGACAAATATAGAACTGACAGTTTTTTTACAAAAAATAAAAAACTTTAACAAAAATTTGCCGGAAAATGTCAAAAGTAGTTTCTTGACTTGAATATTTCCAGAGTGGTCAATCATTTTAACTTTGAATTTGCTTTATTTTTTGCATAATAGAATTGTAAACTTATGGTATATTTTTGACAAATGTCGAAATGACATCTTTTTTACTAAAATAAAAAACTTAAACTGAAATTTACAGAAAAGTGTCATAAATTGCTTTTCGGCTTAAATATCATCACTACAAACAATGATATTGAGTTCAAATGTATTTTATTTTCAACCTACTCGTAATGCATTTGTCAATACCTAATAAATGGTAAAATATTGACGAATATCAAATTGAAATTCTCACAATAAATACAAAACTACAAATATTTCTAAGAAAGTTGGTAAAAATTGTTTTCAGATTCAATATATCTGAGATTTTATATGTTAATAAAATTGTTATTTTTCTAGTTGCAAAATAACCAATTTATTTTTACAACTCATTATTGGTTTCAAAATAACTAATTTTCTTGGTCGCAAAATAACCAGTTTTTTTTGGCTCCAAAATAACTCATTTTTCTAGGGGCAAAATAACCACTTTATTTTTACAACTAATAATTTTTTTACAATAACTAATTTTCTTGGTTGCAAAATAACCAGTTTTTTTTGTCTCCAAAATAACAAATAAATAATTTTCTTGGTTGCAAAATAAAAAGTTTTTTTTTGGCTCCAAAATAACTCATTTTCCTAGTTGCAAAATAACCACTTTATTTTTACAACTCATTATTGGTTTCGAAATAACTTATTTTCTTGGTTGCAAAATAACCAGTGTTTTTGTCTCCAAAATAACTCATTTTCCTAGTTGCAAAATAACCACTTTATTCTTACAACTCATTATTGGTTTCGAAATAATTTATGTTCTTGGTTGCAAAATAACCAGTTTTTTTTTTGTCTCCAAAATAACTCATTTTCCTAGTTGCAAAATAACCAATTTATTTTTACAACTCATTATTGGTTTCGAAATAACTTATTTTCTTGGTAGTAAAATAACCAGATTTTGTTTGGCTCCAAAATAACTCATTTTCCTAGTTGCAAAATAACCACTTTATTTTTACAACTCATTATTGGTTTCAAAATAACTAATTTTCTTGGTTGCAAAATAACCAGTTTTTTTTTGGCTCCAAAATAACTCATTTTCCTAGTTGCAAAATAACCACTATATTCTTACAACTCATTATTGGTTTCGAAATAATTTATGTTCTTGGTTGCAAAATAACCAGTTTTTTTTTTTTGTCTCCAAAATAACGTATAACTAATTTTCTTGGTTGCAAAATAACCAGTTTTTTTTTGGCTCCAAAATAACTCATTTTCCTAGTTGCAAAATAACCACTTTATTCTTACAACTCATTATTGGTTTCGAAATAATTTATGTTCTTGGTTGCAAAATAACCAGTTTTTTTTTTGTCTCCAAAATAACTCATTTTCCTAGTTGCAAAATAACCAATTTATTTTTACAACTCGTTATTGGTTTCGAAATAACTTATTTTCTTGGTAGTAAGATAACCAGATTTTGTTTGGCTCCAAAATAACTCATTTTCCTAGTTGCAAAATAACCACTTTATTTTTACAACTCATTATTGGTTTCAAAATAACTAATTTTCTTGGTTGCAAAATAACCAGTTTTTTTGGCTCAAAATAACTCATTTTCCTAGTTGCAAAATAACCACTTTATTTTTACAACTCATTATTGGTTGCAAAATAACCAGTTTTTTTTGTCTCCAAAATTTCCTAGTTGCAAAATAACCACTTTATTTTTACAACTCATTATTGGTTTCGAAATAATTTATTTTCTTGGTTGCAAAATAACCAGTTTTTTTTGTCTCCAAAATAACAAATAACTAATTTTCTTGGTTGCAAAATAACCAGTTTTTTTTTGCTCCAAAATAACTCATTTTCCTAGTTGCAAAATAACCACTTTATTCTTACAACTCATTATTGGTTTCGAAATAATTTATGTTCTTGGTTGCAAAATAACCCGTTTTTTTTTTGTCTCCAAAATAACAAATAACTAATTTTCTTGGTTGCAAAATAACCAGTTTTTTTTGGCTCCAAAATAACTCATGTTCCTAGTTGCAAAATAACCACTTTATTTTTACAACTCATTATTGGTTTCGAAATAACTTATTTTCTTGGTTGCAAAATAACCAGTGTTTTTGTCTCCAAAATAACTCATTTTCCTAGTTGCAAAATAACCACTTTATTTTTACAATTCATTATTGGTTTCGAAATAACTTATTTTCTTGGTTGCAAAATAACCAGTTTTTCTTGTCTCCAAAATTTCCTGGTTGCAAAATAACCACTTTATTTTTTCAACTCATTATTGGTTTCGAAATAATTTATTTTCTTGGTTGCAAAATAACCAGTTTTTTTTGTCTCCAAAATTTCCTGGTTGCAAAATAACCACTTTATTTTTACAACTCATTATTGGTTGCAAAATAACCAGTTTTTTTTTGTCTCCAAAATTTCCTAGTTGCAAAATAACCACTTTATTTTTACAACTCATTATTGGTTTCAAAATAACTAATTTTCTTGATTGCAAAATAACCAGTTTTTTTTTGTCTCCAAAATAACAAATAACTAATTTTCTTGGTTGCAAAATAACCAGTTTTTTTTTGGCTCCAAAATAACTCATTTTCCTAGTTGCAAAATAACCACTTTATTCTTACAACTCATTATTGGTTTCGAAATAATTTATGTTCTTGGTTGCAAAATAACCAGTTTTTTTTTTGTCTCCAAAATAACTCCAAAATAACTCATTTTCCTAGTTGCAAAATAACCACTTTATTCTTACAACTCATTATTGGTTTCGAAATAATTTATGTTCTTGGTTGCAAAATAAACAGTTTTTTTTTTGTCTCCAAAATAATTCATTTTCCTAGTTGCAAAATAACCACTTTATTTTTACAACTCATTATTGGTTTCGAAATAACTTATTTTCTTGGTAGTAAAATAACCAGATTTTGTTTGGCTCCAAAATAACTCATTTTCCTAGTTGCAAAATAACCACTTTATTTTTACAACTCATTATTGGTTTCAAAATAACTAATTTTCTTGGTTGCAAAATAACCAGTTTTTTTTTGGCTCCAAAATAACTCATTTTCCTAGTTGCAAAATAACCACTATATTCTTACAACTCATTATTGGTTTCGAAATAATTTATGTTCTTGGTTGCAAAATAACCAGTTTTTTTTTTTTGTCTCCAAAATAACGTATAACTAATTTTCTTGGTTGCAAAATAACCAGTTTTTTTTTGGCTCCAAAATAACTCATTTTCCTAGTTGCAAAATAACCACTTTATTCTTACAACTCATTATTGGTTTCGAAATAATTTATGTTCTTGGTTGCAAAATAACCAGTTTTTTTTTTGTCTCCAAAATAACTCATTTTCCTAGTTGCAAAATAACCAATTTATTTTTACAACTCGTTATTGGTTTCGAAATAACTTATTTTCTTGGTAGTAAGATAACCAGATTTTGTTTGGCTCCAAAATAACTCATTTTCCTAGTTGCAAAATAACCACTTTATTTTTACAACTCATTATTGGTTTCAAAATAACTAATTTTCTTGGTTGCAAAATAACCAGTTTTTTTTCGGCTCCAAAATAACTCATTTTCCTAGTTGCAAAATAACCACTTTATTCTTACAACTCATTATTGGTTTCGAAATAATTTATGTTCTTGGTTGCAAAATAACCAGTTTTTTTTTTGTCCCCAAAATAACAAATAACTAATTTTCTTGGTTGCAAAATTACCAGTTTTTTTTTGGCTCCAAAATTTCCTGGTTGCAAAATAACCACTTTATTTTTTCAACTCATTATTGGTTTCGAAATAATTTATTTTCTTGGTTGCAAAATAACCAGTTTTTTTTGTCTAAAAAATTTCCTGGTTGCAAAATAACCACTTTATTTTTACAACTTATTTTTGGTTGCAAAATAACCAGTTTTTTTTGTCTCCAAAATTTCCTAGTTGCAAAATAACCACTTTATTTTTACAACTCATTATTGGTTTCAAAATAACTAATTTTTTTTTGGCTCCAAAATAACTCATTTTTCTAGGGGCAAAATAACCACTTTATTTTTACAACTAATAATTTTTTTACAATAACTAATTTTCTTGGTTGCAAAATAACCAGTTTTTTTTGGCTCAAAATAACTCATTTTCCTAGTTGCAAAATAACCACTTTATTTTTACAACTCATTATTGGTTGCAAAATAACCAGTTTTTTTTGTCTCCAAAATTTCCTAGTTGCAAAATAACCACTTTATTTTTACAACTCATTATTGGTTTCGAAATAATTTATTTTCTTGGTTGCAAAATAACCAGTTTTTTTTGTCTCCAAAATAACAAATAACTAATTTTCTTGGTTGCAAAATAACCAGTTTTTTTTTGCTCCAAAATAACTCATTTTCCTAGTTGCAAAATAACCACTTTATTCTTACAACTCATTATTGGTTTCGAAATAATTTATGTTCTTGGTTGCAAAATAACCCGTTTTTTTTTTGTCTCCAAAATAACAAATAACTAATTTTCTTGGTTGCAAAATAACCAGTTTTTTTTGGCTCCAAAATAACTCATGTTCCTAGTTGCAAAATAACCACTTTATTTTTACAACTCATTATTGGTTTCGAAATAACTTATTTTCTTGGTTGCAAAATAACCAGTGTTTTTGTCTCCAAAATAACTCATTTTCCTAGTTGCAAAATAACCACTTTATTTTTACAATTCATTATTGGTTTCGAAATAACTTATTTTCTTGGTTGCAAAATAACCAGTTTTTCTTGTCTCCAAAATTTCCTGGTTGCAAAATAACCACTTTATTTTTTCAACTCATTATTGGTTTCGAAATAATTTATTTTCTTGGTTGCAAAATAACCAGTTTTTTTTGTCTCCAAAATTTCCTGGTTGCAAAATAACCACTTTATTTTTACAACTCATTATTGGTTGCAAAATAACCAGTTTTTTTTTGTCTCCAAAATTTCCTAGTTGCAAATTAACCACTTTATTTTTACAACTCATTATTGGTTTCAAAATAACTAATTTTCTTGATTGCAAAATAACCAGTTTTTTTTTGTCTCCAAAATAACAAATAACTAATTTTCTTGGTTGCAAAATAACCAGTTTTTTTTTGGCTCCAAAATAACTCATTTTCCTAGTTGCAAAATAACCACTTTATTCTTACAACTCATTATTGGTTTCGAAATAATTTATGTTCTTGGTTGCAAAATAACCAGTTTTTTTTTTGTCTCCAAAATAACTCCAAAATAACTCATTTTCCTAGTTGCAAAATAACCACTTTATTCTTACAACTCATTATTGGTTTCGAAATAATTTATGTTCTTGGTTGCAAAATAAACAGTTTTTTTTTTGTCTCCAAAATAATTCATTTTCCTAGTTGCAAAATAACCACTTTATTTTTACAACTCATTATTGGTTTCGAAATAACTTATTTTCTTGGTAGTAAAATAACCAGATTTTGTTTGGCTCCAAAATAACTCATTTTCCTAGTTGCACTTTAACCACTTTATTTTTACAACTAATAACTTTTTACAAATAACTAGTTTTCTTGGTTGCAAAATAACCATTTTTTTTTTGCTCCAAAATAACTCATTTTTCTAGTTGCAAAATAACCACTTTATTTTTACAACTAATAATTTTTTTACAATAACTAATTTTCTTGGTTGCAAAATAACCAGTTTTTTTTTTGGCTCCAAAATAACTCATTTTCCTAGTTGCAAAATAACCACTTTATTCTTACAACTCATTATTGGTTTCGAAATAATTTATGTTCTTGGTTGCAAAATAAACAGTTTTTTTTTGTCTCCAAAATAATTCATTTTCCTAGTTGCAAAATAACCACTTTATTTTTACAACTCATTATTGGTTTCGAAATAACTTATTTTCTTGGTAGTAAAATAACCAGATTTTGTTTGGCTCCAAAATAACTCATTTTCCTAGTTGCACTTTAACCACTTTATTTTTACAACTAATAACTTTTTACAAATAACTAGTTTTCTTGGTTGCAAAATAACCATTTTTTTTTTGCTCCAAAATAACTCATTTTTCTAGTTGCAAAATAACCACTTTATTTTTACAACTAATAATTTTTTTACAATAACTAATTTTCTTGGTTGCAAAATAACCATTTTTTTTTTCAAAATAACTCATTTTCCTAGTTGCAAAATAACCACTTTATTCTTACAACTCATTATTGGTTTCGAAATAATTTATGTTCTTGGTTGCAAAATAAACAGTTTTTTTTTGTCTCCAAAATAATTCATTTTCCTAGTTGCAAAATAACCACTTTATTTTTACAACTCATTATTGGTTTCGAAATAACTTATTTTCTTGGTAGTAAAATAACCAGTTTTTTTTTTTTGGCTCCAAAATAACTCATTTTCCTAGTTGCAAAATAACCACTATATTCTTACAACTCATTATTGGTTTCGAAATAATTTATGTTCTTGGTTGCAAAATAACCAGTTTTTTTTTTTGTCTCCAAAATAACGTATAACTAATTTTCTTGGTTGCAAAATAACCAGTTTTTTTTTGGCTCCAAAATAACTCATTTTCCTAGTTGCAAAATAACCACTTTATTCTTACAACTCATTATTGGTTTCGAAATAATTTATGTTCTTGGTTGCAAAATAAACAGTTTTTTTTTTGTCTCCAAAATAATTCATTTTCCTAGTTGCAAAATAACCACTTTATTTTTACAACTCATTATTGGTTTCGAAATAACTTATTTTCTTGGTTGCAAAATAACCAGATTTTGTTTGGCTCCAAAATAACTCATTTTCCTAGTTGCAAAATAACCTTTTTATTTTTACAACTCATTATTGGTTTCAAAATAACTAATTTTCTTGGTTGCAAAATAACCATTTTTTTTTGCTCCAAAATAACTCATTTTCCTAGTTGCAAAATAAATACTTTATTTTTACAACTCATTATTGGTTTCAAAATAACTAATTTTCTTGGTTGCAAAATAACCAGCTTTTTTTTGGCTCCAAAATAACTCATTTTCATAGTTGCAACATAACCACTTTAATTTTACAACTCATTATCGGTTTCGAAATAACTTATTTTCTTGGTTGCAAAATAACCAGGTTTTTTGGCTCCAAAATCTTAATTTAAGCCACCTTAAACCACTTAAGGCGGTTAATTTTGACAATCGTTATTTAAGCCGCCTTAACCAACTTTACCCAACTTTAGCCACCTTACTACACCTACCCAATAAACAATTTTTGGTTAAAAAGCGGTTTATAAACCCAATCAACAATTTATAACCTGAGTTATAATATTACTTGAAATAACCTCGGTCATAAAGTGGTCAGTTATTAACTTCCCATAGGGAGTTATTGTAATCGGTCCGATTTGTCAAATTGAAATTTTTGACAAATCTGGACGTTTTATGGTTCCTAGAATCTAAATCCGTCATTTGTAGAGAGAATACTGTGTGTGTGTGTGTACGTACGTTCGTACGTATGTACGTATGTACGTATGTACGTATGTACGTATGTACGTATGTACGTATGTACGTATGTACGTATGTACGTATGTACGTATGTACGTATGTACGTATGTACGTATGTACGTATGTACGTATGTACGTATGTACGTATGTACGTATGTACGTATGTACGTATGTACGTATGTACGTATGTACGTTTGTACGTTAGAGACCCCTTTTTTTGTTAACGGTATCTCGAGAATGAGTAAAGATATCAACACGAATTAAATTTTGTTCAATAGGCTATAACTTCATGAAATGCAGAAAGGACTTTTACAAAAATTTGTCTAACGGTTTTTTCACAATAGCAGTTTTTAAAAAAAGTGAAAATTTTAGTTTGTCGCAAATATCTCAGGAACGAATAATGCTTTTGACTTCAAATAAATTTTATTGTGTAGATTGCAATGTGACACAGGTTTGGTATAAATTTGAAAAAAAGAGGCTGGGTGTGACCCACACTGATAACTTCCCATTATGCATAATTTGAAAACTTGGCGTTCCTAATAAATTGATTAAATTTTGATGTTAGTTGATAACAATTTTATTAACATACAAAATATCAGAGATATTGAATCTGAAAAAAATATTTACCAATTTTTTAGAAATATTTTTTATTTTGTATTTAGGTATTGACAAATGCATTACGAGTAGGTTTAAAATAATATACATTTGAAGTGTCAATATCATTGTTTGTATATAATGATGATATTTAAGCTGAAAAACCCTTTATGACACTTTTCTATAAATTTCAGTTTTGGTTTTTTATTTTAGTAAAAGAAACTATCATTTCGACATTTGTCAAAAATATACCATAAGTTGAAAATTCTATTATGCAAAAATTAAAATAAATCCGAAGTTAAAATGAATTACCACTCTGGACATATTCAAGTCAAGAACCTACTTTTGACATTTTTCGGAAAATTTTTATTAAAGTTTTTTATTTTTTGTAAAAAAATTGTCAGTTCTATATTTGTCAAAATTGTAACGTATATTAATAATCGTATTTTGTTTAAGCTAAAATAAATTTGAAGTCAATATCGTTGCCCATTCTCGTGATATTCAAGTCAAAAAACAATTTTTACCAACTTTTAGTAGAATGTTTTGCACTTTTTTATTTTTTGTAAAAAAACTGTCAATTCAATTTTTTCAAAAATTTTACCAGATGTAAAATATCACATTTCACATAGTTAAAAATTGTTTTGAAGATGATATAATTTTTCCTTCATGGTATATTTTCGCGCCAAACAATTTTTTTTTAGTTTTTAGTTTTTTTAAAAATAACGGTATGTTAAATTATTTTCAAATTTATACCAAACTTGTGTCACATTGCAATCTACACAATAAAATTTATTTGAAGTCAATAGCATTATTCGTTCCTGAGATATTTGCGACAAACTAAACTTTTCACTTTTTTTAAAAACTGCTATTGTGAAAAAACCGTTAGACAAATTTTTATAAAAGTCCTTTCTGCATTTCATGAAGTTATAACCTATTGAACAAAATTTAATTCGTGTTGATATTTTAATTCATTCTCGAGATACCGTTAACAAAAAAAGGGGTCTCGAACGTACGAACGTACATACGTACGAACGTACATACGTACATACGTACGAACGTACATACATACGAACGTACGTACACACACACACACAGACATCTCTCTACAAATGACGAATTTATATTCTAGGAACCATAAAACGTCCAGATTTGTCAAAAATTTCAATTTGACAAATCGGACCGATTACAATAACTCCCTATGGGAAGTTAATAATCTAACATACCGTTATTTTTTAAAAAAGTAAAAACTAAAAAAAAAAATTTTGGCGCGAAAATATACAATTATATCATCTTCAAAACAATTTTTAACTATGTGAAATGTGATATTTGACATCTGGTAAAAATTTTGAAAAAATTGAATTGACAGTGTTTTTACAAAAAATTAAAAAGTGCAAAAAATTCTACTAAAAGTTGGTAAAAATTGTTTTTTGACTTGAATATCACGAGAATGGGCAACGATATTGACTTCAAATTTATTTTAGCTTAAACAATATACAATTATTAATATACGCTACAATTTTGACAAATATAGAACTGACAGTTTTTTTACAAAAAATAAAAAACTTTAACAAAAATTTGCCGGAAAATGTCAAAAAATATTTCCAGAGTGGTCAATCATTTTAACTTTGAATTTGCTTTATTTTTTGCATAATAGAATTGTAAACTTATGGTATATTTTTGACAAATGTCGAAATGACATCTTTTTTACTAAAATAAAAAACTTAAACTGAAATTTACAGAAAAGTGTCATAAATTGCTTTTCGGCTTAAATATCATCACTACAAACAATGATATTGAGTTCAAATGTATTTTATTTTCAACCTACTCGTAATGCATTTGTCAATACCTAATAAATGGTAAAATATTGACGAATATCAAATTGAAATTCTCACAATAAATACAAAACTACAAATATTTCTAAGAAAGTTGGTAAAAATTGTTTTCAGATTCAATATATCTGAGATTTTATATGTTAATAAAATTGTTATTTTTCTAGTTGCAAAATAACCAATTTATTTTTACAACTCATTATTGGTTTCAAAATAACTAATTTTCTTGGTCGCAAAATAACCAGTTTTTTTTGGCTCCAAAATAACTCATTTTTCTAGGGGCAAAATAACCACTTTATTTTTACAACTAATAATTTTTTTACAATAACTAATTTTCTTGGTTGCAAAATAACCAGTTTTTTTTGTCTCCAAAATAACAAATAAATAATTTTCTTGGTTGCAAAATAAAAAGTTTTTTTTTGGCTCCAAAATAACTCATTTTCCTAGTTGCAAAATAACCACTTTATTTTTACAACTCATTATTGGTTTCGAAATAACTTATTTTCTTGGTTGCAAAATAACCAGTGTTTTTGTCTCCAAAATAACTCATTTTCCTAGTTGCAAAATAACCACTTTATTCTTACAACTCATTATTGGTTTCGAAATAATTTATGTTCTTGGTTGCAAAATAACCAGTTTTTTTTTTGTCTCCAAAATAACTCATTTTCCTAGTTGCAAAATAACCAATTTATTTTTACAACTCATTATTGGTTTCGAAATAACTTATTTTCTTGGTAGTAAAATAACCAGATTTTGTTTGGCTCCAAAATAACTCATTTTCCTAGTTGCAAAATAACCACTTTATTTTTACAACTCATTATTGGTTTCAAAATAACTAATTTTCTTGGTTGCAAAATAACCAGTTTTTTTTTGGCTCCAAAATAACTCATTTTCCTAGTTGCAAAATAACCACTATATTCTTACAACTCATTATTGGTTTCGAAATAATTTATGTTCTTGGTTGCAAAATAACCAGTTTTTTTTTTTGTCTCCAAAATAACGTATAACTAATTTTCTTGGTTGCAAAATAACCAGTTTTTTTTGGCTCCAAAATAACTCATTTTCCTAGTTGCAAAATAACCACTTTATTCTTACAACTCATTATTGGTTTCGAAATAATTTATGTTCTTGGTTGCAAAATAACCAGTTTTTTTTTTGTCTCCAAAATAACTCATTTTCCTAGTTGCAAAATAACCAATTTATTTTTACAACTCGTTATTGGTTTCGAAATAACTTATTTTCTTGGTAGTAAGATAACCAGATTTTGTTTGGCTCCAAAATAACTCATTTTCCTAGTTGCAAAATAACCACTTTATTTTTACAACTCATTATTGGTTTCAAAATAACTAATTTTCTTGGTTGCAAAATAACCAGTTTTTTTTCGGCTCCAAAATAACTCATTTTCCTAGTTGCAAAATAACCACTTTATTCTTACAACTCATTATTGGTTTCGAAATAATTTATGTTCTTGGTTGCAAAATAACCAGTTTTTTTTTTGTCCCCAAAATAACAAATAACTAATTTTCTTGGTTGCAAAATTACCAGTTTTTTTTTGGCTCCAAAATTTCCTGGTTGCAAAATAACCACTTTATTTTTTCAACTCATTATTGGTTTCGAAATAATTTATTTTCTTGGTTGCAAAATAACCAGTTTTTTTTGTCTCCAAAATTTCCTGGTTGCAAAATAACCACTTTATTTTTACAACTCATTTTTGGTTGCAAAATAACCAGTTTTTTTTGTCTCCAAAATTTCCTAGTTGCAAAATAACCACTTTATTTTTACAACTCATTATTGGTTTCAAAATAACTAATTTTTTTTTGGCTCCAAAATAACTCATTTTTCTAGGGGCAAAATAACCACTTTATTTTTACAACTAATAATTTTTTTACAATAACTAATTTTCTTGGTTGCAAAATAACCAGTTTTTTTTGGCTCAAAATAACTCATTTTCCTAGTTGCAAAATAACCACTTTATTTTTACAACTCATTATTGGTTGCAAAATAACCAGTTTTTTTTGTCTCCAAAATTTCCTAGTTGCAAAATAACCACTTTATTTTTACAACTCATTATTGGTTTCGAAATAATTTACTTTCTTGGTTGCAAAATAACCAGTTTTTTTTGTCTCCAAAATAACAAATAACTAATTTTCTTGGTTGCAAAATAACCAGTTTTTTTTGGCTCCAAAATAACTCATTTTCCTAGTTGCAAAATAACCACTTTATTCTTACAACTCATTATTGGTTTCGAAATAATTTATGTTCTTGGTTGCAAAATAACCCGTTTTTTTTTTGTCTCCAAAATAACAAATAACTAATTTTCTTGGTTGCAAAATAACCAGTTTTTTTTGGCTCCAAAATAACTCATGTTCCTAGTTGCAAAATAACCACTTTATTTTTACAACTCATTATTGGTTTCGAAATAACTTATTTTCTTGGTTGCAAAATAACCAGTGTTTTTGTCTCCAAAATAACTCATTTTCCTAGTTGCAAAATAACCACTTTATTTTTACAATTCATTATTGGTTTCGAAATAACTTATTTTCTTGGTTGCAAAATAACCAGTTTTTCTTGTCTCCAAAATTTCCTGGTTGCAAAATAACCACTTTATTTTTTCAACTCATTTTGGTTTCGAAATAATTTATTTTCTTGGTTGCAAAATAACCAGTTTTTTTTGTCTCCAAAATTTCCTGGTTGCAAAATAACCACTTTATTTTTACAACTCATTATTGGTTGCAAAATAACCAGTTTTTTTTTGTCTCCAAAATTTCCTAGTTGCAAAATAACCACTTTATTTTTACAACTCATTATTGGTTTCAAAATAACTAATTTTTTTTTGGCTCCAAAATAACTCATTTTTCTAGGGGCAAAATAACCACTTTATTTTTACAACTAATAATTTTTTTACAATAACTAATTTTCTTGGTTGCAAAATAACCAGTTTTTTTTGGCTTCAAAATAACTCATTTTCCTAGTTGCAAAATAACCACTTTATTTTTACAACTCATTATTGGTTGCAAAATAACCAGTTTTTTTGTCTCCAAAATTTCCTAGTTGCAAAATAACCACTTTATTTTTACAACTCATTATTGGTTTCGAAATAATTTATTTTCTTGGTTGCAAAATAACCTGTTTTTTTTGTCTCCAAAATAACAAATAACTAATTTTCTTGGTTGCAAAATAACCAGTTTTTTTTTGGCTCCAAAATAACTCATTTTCCTAGTTGCAAAATAACCACTTTATTTTTACAACTCATTATTGGTTTCGAAATAACTTATTTTCTTGGTTGCAAAATAACCAGTTTTTTTTGTCTCCAAAATTTCCTGGTTGCAAAATAACCACTTTATTTTTACAACTCATTATTGGTTGCAAAATAACCAGTTTTTTTTGTTTCCAAAATTTCCTAGTTGCAAAATAACCACTTTATTTTTTCAACTCATTATTGGTTTCGAAATAACTTATTTTCTTGGTTGCAAAATAACCAGTGTTTTTGTCTCCAAAATAACTCATTTTCCTAGTTGCAAAATAACCACTTTATTTTTACAATTCATTATTGGTTTCGAAATAACTTATTTTCTTGGTTGCAAAATAACCAGTTTTTTTTGTCTCCAAAATTTCCTGGTTGCAAAATAACCACTTTATTTTTTCAACTCATTATTGGTTTCGAAATAATTTATTTTCTTGGTTGCAAAATAACCAGTTTTTTTTGTCTCCAAAATTTCCTGGTTGCAAAATAACCACTTTATTTTTACAACTCATTATTGGTTGCAAAATAACCAGTTTTTTTGTCTCCAAAATTTCCTAGTTGCAAAATAACCACTTTATTTTTACAACTCATTATTGGTTTCAAAATAACTAATTTTTTTTTGGCTCCAAAATAACTCATTTTTCTAGGGGCAAAATAACCACTTTATTTTTACAACTAATAATTTTTTTACAATAACTAATTTTCTTGGTTGCAAAATAACCAGTTTTTTTTGGCTTCAAAATAACTCATTTTCCTAGTTGCAAAATAACCACTTTATTTTTACAACTCATTATTGGTTGCAAAATAACCAGTTTTTTTTGTCTCCAAAATTTCCTAGTTGCAAAATAACCACTTTATTTTTACAACTCATTATTGGTTTCAAAATAACTAATTTTCTTGGTTGCAAAATAACCAGTTTTTTTTTGGCTCCAAAATAACTCATTTTCCTAGTTGCAAAATAACCACTTTATTCTTACAACTCATTATTGGTTTCTAAATAATTTATGTTCTTGGTTGCAAAATAACCAGTTTTTTTTTTGTCTATAAAATAACAAATAACTAATTTTCTTGGTTGCAAAATAACCAGTTTTTTTTTGGCTCCCAAATAACTCATTTTCCTAGTTGCAAAATAACCACTTTATTTTTACAACTCATTATTGGTTTCGAAATAACTTATTTTCTTGGTTGCAAAATAACCAGTGTTTTTGTCTCCAAAATTTCCTGGTTGCAAAATAACCACTTTATTTTTACAACTCATTATTGGTTGCAAAATAACCAGTTTTTTTTGTCTCCAAAATTTCCTAGTTGCAAAATAACCACTTTATTTTTACAACTCATTATTGGTTTCGACATAATTTATTTTCTTGGTTGCAAAATAACCAGTTTTTTTTGTCTCCAAAATAACAAATAACTAATTTTCTTGGTTGCAAAATAACCAGTTTTTTTTTGGCTCCAAAATAACTCATTTTCCTAGTTGCAAAATAACCACTTTATTTTTACAACTCATTATTGGTTTCGAAATAACTTATTTTCTTGGTTGCAAAATAACCAGTGTTTTTGTCTCCAAAATAACTCATTTTCCTAGTTGCAAAATAACCACTTTATTCTTACAACTCATTATTGGTTTCGAAATAATTTATGTTCTTGGTTGCAAAATAACCATTTTTTTTGCTCCAAAATAACTCATTTTCCTAGTTGCAAAATAACCACTTTATTTTTACAACTCATTATTGGTTTCGAAATAACTTATTTTCTTGGTTGCAAAATAACCAGATTTTGTTTGGCTCCAAAATAACTCATTTTCCTAGTTGCAAAATAACCACTTTATTTTTACAACTCATTATTGGTTTCGAAATAACTTATTTTCTTGGTTGCAAAATAACCAGATTTTGTTTGGCTCCAAAATAACTCATTTTCCTAGTTGCAAAATAACCACTTTATATTTACAACTCATTATCGGTTTCGAAATAACTTATTTTCTTGGTTGCAAAATAACCAGGTTTTTTGGCTCCAAAATCTTAATTTAAGCCACCTTAAACCACTTAAGGCGGTTAATTTTGACAATCTTAATTTAAGACGCCTTAACCAACTTTAGCCACATTAAACCATTTAAGGTGGTTAATTTTGACAATCGTTATTTAAGCCGCCTTAACCAACTTTACCCAACTTTAGCCACCTTACTACACCTACCCAATAAACAATTTTTGGTTAAAAAGCGGTTTATAAACCCAATCAACAATTTATAACCTGAGTTATAATATTACTTGAAACAACCTCGGTCATAAAGTGGTCAGTTATTAACTTCCCATAGGGAGTTATTGTAATCGGTCCGATTTGTCAAATTGAAATTTTTGACAAATCTGGACGTTTTATGGTTCCTAGAATATAAATTCGTCATTTGTAGAGAGATGTCTGTGTGTGTGTGTGTACGTACGTTCGTATGTATGTACGTTCGTACGTATGTACGTATGTACGTATGTACGTTCGTACGTATGTACGTTCGTACGTTCGAGACCCCTTTTTTTGTTAACGGTATCTCGAGAATGAATAAAAATATCAACACGAATTAAATTTTGTTCAATAGGTTATAACTTCATGAAATGCAGAAAGGACTTTTATAAAAATTTGTCTAACGGTTTTTTCACAATAGCAGTTTTTAAAAAAAGTGAAAAGTTTAGTTTGTCGCAAATATCTCAGGAACGAATAATGCTATTGACTTCAAATAAATTTTATTGTGTAGATTGCAATGTGACACAAGTTTGGTATAAATTTGAAAATAATTTAACATACCGTTATTTTTAAAAAAAGTAAAAACTAAAAAAAAATTGTTTGGCGCGAAAATATACCATGAAGGAAAAATTATATCATCTTCAAAACAATTTTTAACTATGTGAAATGTGATATTTTACATCTGGTAAAATTTTTGAAAAAATTGAATTGACAGTGTTTTTACAAAAAATAAAAAAGTGCAAAAAATTCTACTAAAAGTTGGTAAAAATTGTTTTTTGACTTGAATATCACGAGAATGGGCAACGATATTGACTTCAAATTTATTTTAGCTTAAACAATATACAATTATTAATATACGCTACAATTTTGACAAATATAGAACTGACAGTTTTTTTACAAAAAATAAAAAACTTTAACAAAAATTTGCCGAAAAATGTCAAAAGTAGTTTCTTGACTTGAATATTTCCAGAGTGGTCAATCATTTTAACTTTGAATTTGTTTTATTTTTTGCATAATAGAATTGTAAACTTATGGTATATTTTTGACAAATGTCGAAATGACAGTTTTTTTACTAAAATAAAAAACTAAAACTGAAATTTACAGAAAAGTGTCGTAAATTGTATTTCAATTCTCACAATAAATAAAAAACAACAAATATTTCTAAAAAATTGGTAAATATTGTTTTCTCAGATTTTCAAATTATGCATAATGGGAAGTTATCAGTGTGGGTCGCACCCAGCCTCTTTTTAATTTATCATATTGAAAATATCTTTTATTTATGTATAAACAAATTACTTAAAATTGAAGTTTTGTTTAACTAAATAATAAATAAAAATTAATTAATCTACCTTTCTTCAACAATAAAAAAATTATTAAAAAATGTTATAATTTCCTTGCATCTCAATACTTAAAACATTATGGCCACAAGGTTCTATATGAAGAAATTATACAAAAACCTTATTCAACAAGGTTCTAAGTGGTACATAGAACCTCCTTTTTCTAAAATTATATTGTCGTATCGGTGAGCAACGAGGTTCCTAGCCGTTTTTTAAAGTCAAATTTGAAGGTAAAAATTTTAAATTTATGAGGTTTTTTAGTAAAAATCTCATAAATTTATAGTAAACACACCGGTTTTTTCGAATAATCTTAAGCTTATACTACACAGTGGTCGAAAAGGGATTCAAATATTCAGATGCATTTTTCTCAAAACGCATGTTGGTGTACATAGAACCATTTTGTCCTAAGGTCGCGACCTATTAACGAAGGTTTGCAGTTACCTGGTTATTGTAGTTGTTATTTTTCAGGTGCTGTATCCATAAAGCACAACTGATTTGACGTTGGAGTTAAACAGTCGTAGCTTTGTGTTCAAGCTGAGAGATTTGTTCCTCCAAACATTGGACAACATCCCGAAAGCAGCCCTTGCTTTTCCGATGCTGCTGACGATGTCTATTTCGGTACCTCCTTCAGTAGAGACGATACTTCCAAGGTATTGGAAGCTCTCTACTTTCTCTACTGCTTGTTGACATTGGTCATCGGAGCGGATGAGTTCGAGCTAATGAGGCTGAACATCTTTGTTTTTCACGTATTGATTTTCAGCCCCACGATTGCTGCTTCTCCCTCCTCCCTTGTTGCCATTTGATGGAGATCCATGATAGCAAGCAAACGTCTTTAGCGTAGTCAAGATGTTTAAGGTAAGTTCTCAGAGTTCATATTATACCTCCGCTTACTGTCAGAGCCATCCGCAGTACATCACTTATCACCAATAAAAACAGGATTGGTGACAGTATGCAGCCCTGTCTGACCCCGCTTTGGATTTCAAATTTTTCAGACAACCTACCTCCGTGTAAGACGTGACATTTGGACCCATCGTAGGCCGAGGGGTATACCCCTCCTCCGCAAAGCAAGCCAGATAAACTCCCTGTTGACGCTGTCGAAAGCCTTCTCGAAATCAATGCAGGAGGACCCAGTGCGGAAGACTGCTTGTTCAGCGTCGATCGATGCTTTGAGGTGTTCTTTAATGCGCTCTAAAACAATCTTTGCTATTATTTTGGCGACTGTAGGCAAAATGCAATTTGAAATTATACTTTTATTCATTCCTCTGAAATGAACAGTTAAATCGTAGAAAAATAATTCTCCACTACTGGTGCTCAACGATTTTGAGCGCCTTGCCATGACCAAAAAAAAACTAATCCGTCGCTGTGCGAGAATTTATAATTTGACAGGCCGTACTCAGATAAATCGCCTGATAAAAGTAAATTTTTATTTTCAACAAAATTGCTTTATTTAAAGAAAAATACCATAAAATTTCAATTAAAAAGTATTTTACGATAGTGTAATTACCTAAAAAAACATCACTTCAAATTACTTTGTGTTGAATATGAGCCAAAACTTAGGTACTTGTGAAACGAAAACTTTTGTTTATCCTTATTATAGTTGTTTTTACACGGTTTAACACAGCACCGCATATTGCTCTGTATTTTTTTTTAATGAAATATTGCATATTTTTTTGGTTTAATTTTTTACTCGGTTTAAAAGCTTAATTATGACTATTCTTACAGTATTAAAATTTCCACACTCTCTTTCGACTAGGCAAAACGACAGGTGAGGATCTAAAATATTGAAATCTACTTCATTTTTAAAGTCTCTGTTTAAATCTACTTCAATTTTATAAAAAAAGGCCAGATCTACATCTTTTTTCTCTATATCACTCTTTTCCCATAAGAAATAAAAAAAAGGTATTAACGTTCGGCACAATACTAATGCACAAATAATGATATTGAAACTTGTAACATGAAAACTATTCTAAAAATTGTAAAAGCATATCCATTTCATGGAAATTCAGATTTGGAAGAATTGAATTTTCAGTGGCGTTAAGTTTTTGGAGTCAATAATATTTTCATAAAAAATGTTTAGGCCTGAAACAGATGTCGTCGGGTTTTGAAGTGATTTGAATACTAAAATTAAAAATATCGTCGAAGAGCCAATGTTTCAAGAACTTGCAGACTTAATGCTTAACTTAGCAGTTTTGCCCACAGTTCCGCAGCAGCTGATCGAATCTTCTCTGAAATGAATTTTATAAAACATGAAGACACCAACAAGCTCCTCTGCGGTACAGTGAAAATATTATAAAAAAGCCTATAAGACAAGCAAAGTGTTCAAAAAACGAAATATTTTTTTTTTTTTATTGTAGCAAAATTTACATTTTTTTTTAAACAATAGGGCTGAATTGCACAATTTACATAGATTTGGTTAAAGACTACTTTACTAATGACAATTTACATTTTGTTTTCTCAAATAAGCTTAAATTGAAATTTGTTCGAAGGAAAAACTAAAACTAAACCTTCATTCAAAATAATAATAATATATGAATATTTAACAATAAACAAACAAAAAAGAAAACTAATCGTCTTGGAAGAGATGAGAGAAGGGATGAAGTGAAATTCATAAATCAATTAATCTCAATGTAGATATATGTACCAATAGATATCTTTAACAATAATTATAAAGTTACTTAATAATATTTAAGTCAGTCTTAATGTCATCTAAAAGAACTACCCCAAGATATTTAGCACTTTTTTCCCAATTTACCATAGAACCACCAATTTGTAAATTTTTGCTTCGTAAGAGGCATGCTTTCCTTTTTCGTGTAAAAAAAATTGCTTGCGTCTTAGAAGCATTTAATTTTATCTTCCAATCATTGAAGTATTCTTGTATTGTATTTAAATCAAATTGAAGGTTGGTTTCTATTACGGAACCAACTGAATCTGATGCATAAATACAGGTGTCATCTGCAAAAATTCCCTTTTCACAGTATCTTAAACTGGAAAAATCGGCTGTGAATATTATATATAAGATCGGACCAAGAACCGATCCTTGAGGTACACCAGCTTCAATATTAAACATTTCAGATAAACTATTGTTGACAACAACTTTAAATTTCCTTGAACAGAGAAATGACTTTATCATCTTAATAAGATAAATGGGAAAGTTTAATACTAAGAGTTTTTGTATAAGGCCATTATGCCACACAGAATTAAACGCCTTTTCTATGTCTAATAGGACCATACCAGTACTTCGTCCCATGGCTAAGTTACTTTTTACATCTTTAGTTATTCTGTGAACTTGATGTGTAGTACTGTGAAAAGCTCTGAATCCAAATTGTTCCGAAGACAACAAGCTATTTTGGTTGATATGAGATAATAATTTAATTTTAACAATTTTTTCAAAACATTTGCTAAATGAACTAAGGAGACTGATTGGCCTATAATTAGTTGAACCACTTGCACGTTTACCCGGTTTTAAGATAGGTATTATCTTTGTATATGAAAACTATAGTACTCTCATGGCTGAGGTCGAATGGTGCGGCATCTATTTTTTTTCCGTTGAACGTCGCGTGGAGACATTATTTAAAGATGGGAGACATGCAACTGACGAGAATTCAAATCGAAGTGAGACAAGGAAAGACTAAACAATTTTTGTGAGAGTTAGAAAGACTAAAAAACGGACATTTTGCTGTTTTGGGAGACTTTGGTTTGTTTACATTTTTTTTGGTCGAGTATGCTTTACGGTAGTCGTCTTTACCAGACGACACACAAAAGCAGGTGAAAGAAACAATTTTGGGTAGGTATTCGTATTCCTGTACGGTTTGATCTTTGATGAATTTTTTGTTGTTGATGATCAGATGGATGTAATGTAGATAGGTAGGTATAGAAATATAATTATTATAATGTTTTAAGTCCGAGCGTTTAGGAATATGAAAAAGGTTTGCAAGAGTTTAAATTTTTGTGAAAATCCAAAATAAAGCTAAATATGTGAATGGTTATTCTATGCAATGTAGGTTCTTATTCATCTTTTAAAGGCTATCTTATTGAAAATTATGAACTAGGTAGATAAGTATAAGGAAATGATGTTCATATTTAGAAACAGAAATGGTTTAAATATTATTTTATGTGTTCTCTTTTTAATACTTGCCATGAAAAAATGTTGGTTTAAGTGTAGGTAGGTAGGTAGGTATGTATATTTTTAACTTCCCATAGGGAGTTATTGTAATCGGTCCGATTTGTCAAATTGAAATTTTTGACAAATCTGGACGTTTTATGGTTCCTAGAATCTAAATTCGTCATTTGTAGAGAGATGTCTGTGGGTGTGTGTGTACGTACGTTCGTACGTTCGAGATACCCTTTTTCGTTAACGATATCTCAAGAACCAGTAGAGATATCTATTCCAATTAAATTTTGTTCGATAGGTTATAACTTCAAAAGAAGCTGAAAGGACTTTTATACAAATTTGTCTAACGGTTTTTCCACTATAGCAGTTTTTAAAAAAAGTCAAAATTTTAGTTTGACGCAAATATCTCAGGAACGAATAATGCTATTGACTTCAAATAAATTTTGTTGGGTAGATTGTAATGTTACACAGGTTTGGTGTAAATTTGAAAATAATTTAACATACCGTTATTTTTTAAAAAAGTAAAAACTAAAAACTTTATTGAAGTTATGGTGTTACAATATATGCCAATCAAAGAAAAATAATCCGGTGTTCCCTTGCAGTATTCAAACAAAACACAATTTCTTTTCCCCATGTAAATTTGTTAATTTTTGTTTAAACTACGTACATAATTGATTTATTCTTGATGTTAATCGATTTACTTTTATGTTGTTAGATAGAAATTTTAATTTTTTAATTGCTATCAGACTTAAGAAATTTCTCGAGACATTTATACCAATTTTTCTTATAACTTCTTGTAGGTAGTTTTTTATTTTTTGTAAGAAATGTCAAATTGATTTTTCTCAACATTTTATAATTTATTGAAAATTGTACAATGTATGTTGAAAATAAAATACATTTGAAGTCAATATCATTGCTTGTTGTGAGATATTTTAGTCGAAAAACAATTTTTAATACTTTTTGGTAAATTTTGGTTTTAGTTTCTTATTTTTTGTAAAAAAAAAAAACTGTCAATACGATAAATGTCAAAAATGTACCATATTCTGAAATGTACATTATGGCAACATTAAGCTCTAGACATATTCAAGTCAAGAAACACTTAAGCATTTTTTTTACTTAATTTTGGTTTTAGGTTTCTATTTTTTGTAAAAGAACTTTCAAATCGATATTTGTCAAAATTATTCCATATTTTTACAGTTGTATATTGTATAATAAAAATCAATTTGAAGTCAATGTCGTTAAACGGTCTTGAGATATTCGAGCCAAAAAACATTTTTTACCATTTCTTGGTAGATTTTTTTGTACTTTTTTTATTTTTTGTAAAAAAAATTGTCAATAGAATATTTTTTCAAACTTTTACCATACATATGTCAAAAACATCATTTCATGTAGTAGAAAATAGTTTTGAATAGGTATTGTACAATTTTTCATTCATTGTATATTTGAGACCCAAACATTTTTTTTAGTTTTTCTACTTAAAAAAATAACAGTAGGTAGGTACGTTGAGAATTTTCCAGTGAATGGAATAAATATTTATTTAAAGTCAATAACATATTTCGTTCCTGAAATAGGTACCTATTTGAGAAACCAAAATAGCCGTCCAAACGTTGTCTAAAAATGATATAAAAATGTTTAAACCAAAAATGGTTCAATTTATTATTCGGATGAAAAATCAAGAACTCGACTCTAAAACTTGTTTTTTTTAATCTTGCATAGATAATGTACATACATTCAATTACCTATTTCGAGATTTCATAGAGTCAAAAATAATTATTTGAATTCAGGACAATAAATAACAAAATCCTTTAAAAAAAATTTGGTATGTTTTGCTATGTGTCCTTAAAATAACAAATATTGAACGTTCCAATTTACCTAGGTACAAACCGAAATTTAATTACCTACTTTAATAATTTATTCCTTACCTAGATACCTAGCAACGTACCTTCAATAAGCTATAAATAGTAAGTAAAATAAAAGTACCAAAAACATTTCCGAAATCTTTAAAATTACATTCACAATTCATACCTTCAAAAAATTCAATTCCAAAGTTAAAAGAAAACCTACCCGAATTTTATAACAAAACTTCAAGTCAAATGTATATACATAGCTATACCTACTCTTCATAATACACACATTCTTCTTCCTCGCCTCGCACAAACTACCTATCAAGAAAAAAAAGTCCTTCGTAAAATACAAAAAAATCGATCGAAGAAGCTAAGCCGCTGACGACGACCACGACGACGACGACGGCGGCGGCGCGGCCACGACGCAAGCATTCCTTTCGGTTTTCTTTTCTGTTCGCATACAAAAATTTCATAATAAACATCACAAATTGAAATTCGTATGGTACGAAAGACGATGGGAGAGCTTTTGTTTTTTGTTATTTTTACAGGGAAACTATTTATCTCCTTTACTCCACTAGTTCCTTATGGAATAGTAATAATATTCACCTCTCAGTCATTGACTCAAGGACAAATGCACCTCTCCACTCTGCGACACTAGCGCCAAGTCGGCATGTGGTCACCCTAAAAAGACTCAGCCATGAGAGTACTATAGTTTTCATATACAAAGGTATTATTTTTGCTGTTTTCCATTGTGATGGAAAATATCCTTTTTGGAAGCAACAATCAAACAATCTTGCTAAAAATACTATACGAAAATTTGACCAACCAAAAATGTATTGACTTATTTTCAAAAATATTCTGTTACTATGTTGTTACATAAATATTGAAATAAACAAATGTGAAATGTAGTCTGAAAGAATTGTGTTTAGTTTAAATTTATAAAAAAGTTCATTTTTGAAATCTACTTCCAATCTACTTCGCTTTTTTACTTAAATCTACTTCGACTTTTTTTTGAAAAGTGGTAACGCTGACGTACACTGTATATGTAACAAATGCCTCTTCCTCTATTTCTTATGCAATGGAACCAACAAAAATAACCCTTAGAGAAAAAGAGAGGTGTGATATTTTTTGTGCCATATTCTTACGAGAAGGAGAAATTCATTGAAAAGCTTTATATTTTGTCATCAGTTCTTGCTTCATTTAAACTTTGAAAGTTTTCTCTCTGAATTTTTTGATTTTTGTAGTTTGGTCGGCTAATAACATTTCTTAGGAAATCTTTTTTGTATGGGGCTGAGACTGAGACATCTGTATATGATTATTTGTGCTTTTATTTTGTCTCAAATCTGAGACGACCTTACAAATTATAGACGAAAATGCAACAACAAAAGCATAATAAAAAAAAAACCATCACTTGTCTTGCCTTGGTCATAGCACAAATAATCATATACAGATGTCTCACGCTTATGGAGAAGAATGACCTATGAAATGAAAAAAGCTTTATTTTTAAAAGCTTTAAATAAGATCTTTTCCTACAAAATTAAAGCTCTTTCTGAAATATTTTGTTTCTCTACTCTATGCCACTCTTTTCTATTCTTTTTACCCCTTTCGAGATTATTTGTTTTTGTTTGTGGATTCGTTGCTTGCTTTTTTGTATAGTCTTCCATCCCAGGTATATTTTTCTTTGTGCTACGAGCTACGACCAAGGCAAGACAAGTGATGGTTTTTTTTATTGTGCTTTTGTTGTTGTATTTGCGTCTATAATTTGTAAAATCGTCTCAGATTTGAGACAAAATAAAAGGAGAAGATTGAATGTGTTGATTTACACACATGTATGTATAATACATATATTTTGAATTGGTTGGTTTGACATTTGACTTTGTAGGATTTTTGATTCTGGAATGAATATTTGAAAGATTTTACTTTGGTTCCTAGGAATTAATTTTGTTAAGATGAATGAACATACATATACGAATTTTATTTTCCTGTAAGTTGGTAGGTATATTTTTAAATAGAAAAATAATCAGTTAGGTACCTGCTTTAAATTTTTTTTTATTTATTAATTTTGATTTTTTTTTAGTTTATCCGCAATTTTTTTTTAAATATCTAGGTACCTAGTCATTACTATTTGTAGGTCAGTGGTTAGCTTGTTGTGGTTGAAAACGAATGGCTGAAAAATTTTCTAATTTTAAAAAATTATAACTTTATTGAAAGGTGAGTTAAGTGACCAAAAAAAATATTTTGTGATTGGATATTTATTTGTCTTTGCCACAAAAAAATAAGTATTTACCTACATACGTAAAAAATACGAATGCAGAAGTGGTCAGGTCAAAATAGTTCCTAGTCTTTTTGAATGAATACACATACATAGGTAGGTAGGTATCTTTTATTTTAATTTTTTATATTGATACATTTTAAAAATGTTCTGCTCTTAGCCTACTTCATTGATGGCAATTAATGCATTATTACTGGGGACTAATTTTAATACATACATATGTTAGTGTATTTGAACAATTTTATAAACGGTTGGAATTCATTTTGTACATGTGTTACGATTTACTTGTTTTAAGGAAATAAAACGTACTTATGTACACATTATGTACCTATTATATTACTACAAACAAATTATAGAAGATGAAGTATGAATTCATTAAGAAGTTATTAAAATTGTATTTTAGATGTGTAATGGTTGTTAAAATATAATTTTACATCCAAGCGTGAATACGAATGAGTAAAAAAAACTAAATCACCCATAATAATGATGTATCAATCAACAGTTTCCTTCAATGAAATAGTTTCCAGGGAACACGAATGTGGACGTGGCAGAAACTTGCCCACCAACCACCCTCCCACCAACTTAATTTATTTTAAATACTATTAAGTATAGGTACCTACATATGTATAATATACAAATGAACACTATATTTTAGACATTCATTAAGTTTTGGAGTTTTTTATTTTTTGTTCAGGACATGGGAATAAAAGGAAAATTCTAATTGTGAAAACATTTTTAGCATATACAAAGCAAATTCTATAAATTGCAGTGCTTCAACAATGCTTTATTTATGAATTGCGTAGATAACTTTTCTACCAATATAATTAAATATCCCAAAAAAGAATTGTTTTGTCACTACCTCAGCTCAACATGTGTAACCCACCCACCCCACATACCAATTGACTTCAAATTAGATATTTTTTTCTTTTTTTCAATATGCAGTTACATACTCGTACATCCCAATAAGAAATAGGTATCTACAATGTACACATCTGCAAAAAATGACAAACCCGACTAGTGATACAAAAACAATACAAAGAAATACAAATACACAGAAAACATTTTGTTTTCTATCAAGAAAAAGAAATATTCCTCAATAGGAAAAGATCTCTATTCTGAAGTTGCCACAGTAACACAATTTTATCCCTGAATATTCTTGTTTTCCTTTCTGATATAAGGACATATTTTTTATTGACCTACTGTTCCATAGTTCTTTCACCTTAAAATAATTATTTCCTTAAAAAAGGCAATGTATCAAATTGTAAAGATTAATAAACCTATGTATTTACATTTTGTTTTGAAAATAAATGTTTTTACTAAAAGGACTTATTTTTCTTCGTGAGCAATTCATATTTAACTTGCCCTCAGGCAACACTGCTTTCTGCAATCCAAATCATCAACTTCCAAAATCCTTCCCCACATTGACGTAGATAGATACCTACAAAATGCAATACAAGTAGAATTATCCAGCCAAGTAGGCGCCTGCCAAAGAATGTATACAGGAATACAACAACAATATTCACACAAGAAAAGGAGAAAAAAGAATAGAAATAAAACATATCTCGGAAAAGAAGTGAATCCACAAAAATAACAATGAGAGAAAAAGGGATGTGTGATATTTTTTGTGCCACATTCTTATGAGACGGAGAAATTCATTGAAAAGCTTTACATATTGTCAGTTTCTTCTTTTGGTCTCTCTTCATTTGAACTTTGAAAGTTGTAGCTCTGAATTTTTTGATTTTTGTAGTTTTGTCTGCTGATATTTTGTCGGCTAATAAAATTTCTTAGGACATTTTTTTGTATGGGGATGAGACATCTGTCTGTATATGATTATTTGTGGTCATAGCCTCATAGCACAAAGAAAAAATATACCTGGGATGGAAGAGTATACAAAAAAGCAAGCAACGAATCCACAAACAAAAATAAATAATCTCGGAACGGGTAAAAAGGATAGAAAAGAATGGCAGATAGTAGAGAAACAATATTTCAAAAAGAGCTTTCATTTTGTAGGAAAAGATCTTATTTAAAGCTTTTAAAAATAAAGCTTTTGTCATTCATAGGTCATTCTTCTCCACATCCACAGGTGTGAGACATCTGTACTGTATGTGACTATTTGTTCGTGCTTATACTCTTTAAAGTTTAAAGGCCCAACTATAATAGGCATAAGCAAACATAAGCTTATGTCAAAAACCCAACGAAAATTCACTTATGTTTGTGAAATTACGGCGCAATACCCATAATGAAATTTTGTTCACGTATCTACATGTCAAAATAATATTCGCAGCTGTGTAATTTGGTTGATTTTTTGATTTTTTGATTCTTTTTTCTTTATTTTTGTTTAAAAAAATGGAGTTCAATACCAAATTAATTTGTTTTATTTTGATTCTTTTTTCTTTTATTAACTATTTAACTTTATTTTAAGCAAGAACTCGTCACAACAATCACAATACACAATAGAATCAGAAACAGAATGATAAATTCACATGCACACTGTCTCTTTGTGTGCTAACCCCACAGGAGATTTTTCTCTCCAACTAAGTGTGAGATATCTGATATATTTGATATCAGAAGATTTTGTCTTTTTTCTATGGGCATAGTTGGATATTTTCTGTCTTGACAAAAATTCTGAGAGAAATTATCTCCAGTGGAGTTGTTCTGTGCGTATTTGATCAAAGGTGTCAGATTTTACTTATGCGGCGAGCGACTGGGATCGCTCTTGCTTATGTTTGCTTAAGTGAACGAAACTGAGAAAAATTGAACGAAACGGAGCTGGACTCCATTATGGTCACTCGTATTGAGTTTCTTTGCATCCGCACGTTTACTTATGCACGCAACACAAAATGTATGTTCGCCAAATGTGTTCGGTGTGTAGTGGGGGATAACGCAAACGAACAAGTTCGGCGGGCTAGCTGCTAACTTAACTGAGCAGATTGAGTTGACTTTTGTTCAGAGTTTGTTCAGACTAGCGTTGCCAAACCAGCGTTGCCAGACTTTTGACAAGTCGATTCCTTTTTTTTCATCAAAAAAATTTTTTTTTCCCTTTTTTTTCCGTTTTTCCCGTTTTATTTCCCTTTTTTCCGCGAAAAAAAACAAATTTTAAAAACGTAGTACATTTTTTATTTCGAAAAAATAAATAAAAATATTTTTAAATGCTAGGTTTATCACATTCATATTAATTTATTTCATATACATAGGTAAGACTAGCTTCAATATATTTGTATCACAAACTTATGTTCATTTAATCCAGGACTATCTCATCTTTGTACATTCTACTTGTACATAATATGTGGACGCAAACATTCTTTATCTATTTCTAGTTCCACACAATTGAAGGGTCCAAGGAAAAACGGCACCAGTCCATTTTTTTCAAAATTAACCTAATGATGCCATCTTGTAGGTTTTTGCAAGTACTTTCTGGTGTTCTATTCTCTTTTTCTAAAAAAGTGTTATTCTACCTAAAAAACTGTTTTTAAAAAAAGCCACACAGAGGAAGAACGGCACATGTCTATGTTAAATGGACTAAATTATCGTATTATATTGTTGCTTTTGTTATAAACACATGTACAAGTGTGTTCGTTTGTTATAAGTAAGAGTGAGTGCGATTAGCAGCCAAAAATTTAAAAGAGTACTTCTTTTTTAAAACAACAAGGGTTTGTTGAATGTGATTATCTGCATCAAAAACCTTGGTCCTAAATCTCAAAACTTCTTAAAAATGTACCTGTCTTAAGACCTAAATATAAGTAAACTACACAAGATAGGTAACCCGATTTTTTACAAATCTTTCTGGCAAATATAATTGAAAGTAATTTCAAAATTGGCGATTAATTCATTGACGATCCCACCGCACCGGTGCGGTGGACAATTGATCAAAAGCGAAAAACGACACAAGTCCCATAGTATTTATTCCATCAATTATTTATATTTAATCGTAGGTATTCTATTTATTCATTAAATACAAATTTATTTTTCTTGCTGCTACTAAAAAACATAATCAGTTACAAAACTATGTATTTTTAGAATTTTCATTTTCTTTTTACTTAAGCTGATATAGGTAAGTAAGTAAGCTTATAATTTCGTGTTCTGCTTGATTCAAAGGGAAAAACGGTACAAGTCACGTACATACCTTATTCATTAAATTATTTTTATTGAATCTATTTATCCATGGAATAAACATTAACTTTTTGTCTGGATCTAAGAAAATGATGGGCTAAAAAACTGTGTTTTTGAATTTTTATTTTTTCTTCTATATTAGCCTGTGTGAGTTAGTAAACCTTAATATTGATTTTTCTCGGAATTGTTTTTATGTGACTTTTTTCCTCTGGACCCTTCAATTGCTATCGTTAACAATTTAGTCCGGAGAATTCCGGAAAGTGTTCTGTTTTCTTACTTATTTCTTAACCTCGTTTTGTTTAAGTTAAAATGTATGAAACGAATCATCAAACTTCATTCTTAAAATATCCTTCCAAAATTCTTGAATGTGATCGGTCGGTATAGCTGATTTATGTCAAAGTTTCTTAGTGACATACTGACATTCAAGAATTCGAAGTAAATGATTGAAGTTGGGTTCTCAAGTAGACGGTATATCTTTTCGCATTGTTTTTTTTTATTCACTGCATCTTCCAAAAAGGTTCCAGTGAAATTGAGTAGGTATTAAAGTCTGAAAATGCTCCAAAATTCTTTTTCGGTTGCAAAATTTTGTTTGGTTTAATGTTACAAAAATCCTGATACTCTTTCAACAAATGTTGTCGCTTTGCACTGCAGTGGAAGTGAGATTAAATAAGAAATGTGTTCAATAAGTGCTTTTTTTATTGAATTTGTTATATGATGGAATTGAAATGTTTGAAAAAGAATTTTTTGTATTAAAACGTAAAAGTTTTTCGGCTGACTGTTTTTCCCGTTTTCTGGGATGGTTTTCCATTTTTCCCTTTAGGTTCGAAATATCCCGAAAAACGGGAAAAATCCCTCAATCTGGCATCCTTGGTTGAAACGTTCAAAGAAGCCAAATAAAGATATTAGGTACAATAATATATGTATATTATAGTACTGTTGGGAACCTTAAGTGAACACCTATCACGTTATGCTAAAAGCTTCTGGCTTGTATTGATCATTTCTACTTCTAACTCTTCGGGGATTATATTTAAATCTGGAAAACTATCCATTCCAGATTGTTGACATTTTGATGTAGGATGTTAATTATTTGTGCTTCAATAGTTCAGCTTTACATTCAGAAATCAGAACAGCGAAACATATGGGATGGTTACAACAAATAGGACATGCACTTCGGTTGTCCTGCTGCTGTTAATATGTATTTATAACTTTTTATAATTTTAAATATTTTCATAGGTACGTAAATAAGTAAAAAGTACAGCTTCCGATTACACGGAAATCCGTGTATTTATGTCGTTTTCAATTGGCAATCCGGAATGGGAAGTAGAAGCAGAATCCCAATTGAACACTTTTTGTGAATTCTAAAAAATTTTAAGTTTGCTGTGACTGTATTGGTAGTTTTGCAATCTTGGCTTTTTGGAAAACTCCTGCAATAGAAAATTAACTGCATCACTTGCATCGTCATCACTTGATGAAGAAGATGAGGAAGACGACTCCAACAATGTTTCTAACAAATTAGGAACAATTGCTAAGATATTGTCAATATTAATATCCAAGCTATGGAAAAATATTTTGTTGGTTTTTCTATTTTCCGTGCAATTATTTTATAGTTTCTAGTTGGCCCGGTGTGATTCGTATCACTTATCCAAACGATATTAAAACTCTCCCGTCGCTAAAATGACTGATTCTATTCTATCCAATCTTTAAAAAGTTTACTTCAGTGTAATAGTTATTTGGAAAAAAAATCGAAATACATGGTCTTGACTTTAAATAGCTGTACATTGCCTGTTTAGAAAAACGTGGATCGAGCGGCAGGACAACCGAAGTTCATGTAGTAGAATAAGCGAAATCGGTTCTTGCTGGATCTGGTCTTCTGTTCTTTGGGCTCTTGCGTTTCACTTTCTAGCAGCTCCACGTGTTTGACGACCTAAAAAAGTTCCTCTGCGCTTTGCTGGCATCAAATCAAGTTAGTTAATCTAGCAGTAAAATTAATAATTGTGTGTCTATATTTTATTGTGTTTCTCTTACCAATTACAATATTTCTCTCGTAGAATTATTATCACACAATGTTGTACGTACAATATACTGATTGTAAACACTACAATATGTTAAATGAAGAAAAATATGATTTTTTTTTATTTAATAAAACGTACGAACTACAATCAAAATTTATCGTTGCTATGACTTAAATAATTTTTTTAATTAAATTTTTAAAACTTTAAAGTATTTACTTTTTAATGCAAATTCAAGAAAAATAGTTAAAAATAAATCAAATGTCTGTGATAAATGGTGAAAATTAAGTTTCACATGCAATTTTTAAAGCCACACATAAAAAAAAAAAATTGTCGAAAAAAAATGTTGTTGGTGGACAAACCACATCACATACGGGTATGAAAAATAGATAAAAACCTATTCGGAGACCTAACGAATATGTATACCAAATTTCATTAAAATCGGTCCAGCCGTTTTGGCGGAGTTCGAGGACAAACACTGTGACAGAAGAATTTTATATATATAGATTTTAATTTCAAGCAATCACTTCACAGTTCGCACAATTTGTTAATTAAAAAAATATGGCATTTGTCAATGAATGTGTGAGTGATTCTGTTTTTACTTCTGATTTCAAATCCAGAAGAGAAATCTCTTCTTTTTCAGAATTAGAACTGTCACCTTTGCCCAATTGAACGTTTTGAGAATGCTTTTTTCTGATTCCAGATTGCCAATTAAAAACGAAATTAGAATATCTGGATTTATATGCGTGTAATTATTCGTGTTTTTACTTTATTTATTCGTGAAGAAAAAATGACCATGTATCCATTCTTTTTAAACGTTATTAAATAAAATCTTGAAATCCAGCCATTTTTCCAACAGCGCCTCACTCACCGTACCATCAAAATAGAATCCGTGTATTTACATATTATTATGCGTGTAATTGAGATCCGTGTACTCGGATAATAAGAGAATAATTACACGTGTATTAAATACATGGATAATTGTTAGGGCTTTGCTAATTACACGGACTCCGTGTATCCGTGTTCTTCAAATACACGTACAGAATCGTGAGCTCTAATAAAAAGCACTACATATGATATAAATTGGATTTAATTAGTTTGATTTTTTTACATTTACATATAATAGGAGTATGTATAAAAATAAATTCCATTTTGAATAGTAAATTTTTTTTTAATAAATAAGACTTTTTAAATTTTTTTTGAAGCTCAACTTCAAATCTAAGATTTCCTTTGCTTCACCCTGCATTATGTTAGGCAACATCAACATGAATTGATTTCATTATAATTTTCTCTGCTTCACTCAAATGTTCAACAAACATTGTGAAATGTTCGTTACTGCTGAAGTTTTGTAAGAACTTAGTTAAGGTTTCTTCCATATTCGCTTGAAAAAGTGGATCTTTCATTAATTCCTGAATTAGTTGATCGTCATCGGGATTCTCATCTTCATCGTCGTTGAAATACAAATCTGAAACATAACGAGCTTTGGGTGGTGATGACTTTTCTACTGTTGCAGACTCATCCTCTGAACTATTTTCATCCGATTCCAAATCGGCCAATTGTGATTCTCTCAAATGACCCAGCTCATTGATGAGAAGCTTAAATATTTTGACTAAAGCTGGTATTGTCACCCAATGTGATGTCGATGTGGTTTGCGAACGTGTTTTGACCTTACCCGTTGATTCAGTGGTCATGAGTTCTTTTACGGTGATACTAGTAAGACGGTTGTCTTGAGTAGTAACTCCATATTCGAAGAGCTTGCATAGAGCCATTGTTGTTACTTTACGTTCGTACGATCCAAAGAACATTGTCTGTTTGGAAAGCCAATTTGTGAATACGAATTGCAGGGCTGGCTCACCAGTTGGACCAGGTACCGTCGATAGGAAATTCAATACGGCATCCATTTGGGTTAGGAAGAGATGGGCAAATATAACAACAAGACTCATAATAACTTTGAGGCACTCAACTAGTTGCATCTTGCTTATAACCGCCTTCAGCAGAAGGTCTATATTTTCACCGAGAAGATTTCCAACTTTTGAGATTATTGTAATCACTAGACGACCAATTTGTCCAGCTGTCATCTCATTATTCATCGGATTTAGGAGCATTGTAGTAACTTGCATGATGTAATTTAGACCTTCACCATTCTTATACGAACATACTTGTTCTGGGGAGACAAAGATAAACGCTCGCAAACATTCTCCGCCGCTTAACATGACCGAATGATCGTCCGAACGAAGAATACAATGAATCATTGCTGGAAATGCATTATCAATCAGGTTACTACTCAATGGAGCAGATGAGTATTTGACGAGTGTGGTGAGAACATCGAGGGCAGTGTCTTTATTAGCTGCCTGCTCTCCTTGGAGGTTTAAAATGCTGATCTTTATGCAATAGAATTTTGTTAACAAACATGTAAATTTATATAATTTTTTACTCACAATTGTTGGAATGAATTTTTCTTGCAACGGTTGCAGACAATGAGGATTCTGTGAAAGAACCTTCAACATATCTTGAACAAGTTCCAGCACAAAAGGATCTTCGGGATATTTGAGAAACACTGCAATCGCCAATGGGATGAGTTTGTTATGGACTGAAGCAGCAAAAGCTTGATCGAACTGAGAAAAAAAAATAAACTCAAATGATGAAATAACAACTTTTAAAGGAATGGCTACAAAAACTGAAAGTTGGTCAACATAGAACTCACCGTAATAATAGTCGTCAATGACTCAAGCAACAGTCCTAAAACCGAACTCTTACACCCCGGAATCAAATCGATTATTCCTTCAACAAACCCTAAAAGTTTTGATTGAATGAGTAGACGTTTTTCACCCTCAGATTTTTCGTGACTCTGGACGAATCCATGTATAGCTCTAAGAAGGTTTTGAATTGTTACATGAGAATATTTTAGAAAGCAAAGAGGAATAACCAACCTAACTGCAGATATTTTCAACACAATCGGTTGCTCCCGTGACAGACTATTCAACGTCACCGTAAGAATTTCTTCCAACATTTGAGGATTATAAAGAGATGACTTCGAGTACGAACTTAAAGTCCATAAACAACGACCAACTAGATGCGCCGATCCATCATAGCTTAACAGGTTTCGAATCAAAGTCAAATAGTTCAACAAATCGAATTGATCCTCTGTTTCCAGAATCAATTCACGATAAGTGTGGACAGCCACCATACAAGCCTCATGGATTTTCCACCAATTCTTGTTTCCTGCCGACTTTTCAGCTTCAGCAACATTCATGTGTCGCCCTAGTGCTTCCGAGAGCGATGGCAATACTTTGGGACCAATTTCATCGTTGAGGGCCATTAGAACGTCTTGCCCTGAGAGGCGAATCGTTAGTTCAACTCCAGACTCGTCCTCATCTTCGACAAATCTTTCTGGATCATCATTCCAGGAATCAATTTGTTCAACTGGCACTTGGATATACACAATCATAATGTATATAAGGTCTGTTAGTACGTTTTTAATGATGGAACGGAGCTTTCCTGACCCCACGATGCACTGGATAAATTCAAAGATTTGAATAAGCATCGTCGATAGGTTTGTTAGTTCATCTTCGTCTAAAAAATCAAGATCTTCTACATTTTGATTCATAGAAATCCAATAATTTATTTACCTTCATTTTCTGATTGTTGGAAGGGATTTTCTTCGGTCTGGTTGACTGTGACCTTAACATAAATGTCAGCAACTTGAGTGAGCAGTTGCCATATTGGTGGCAGTATTCTATTCATAAATGGCTGAATATACTTTGGCATCTCGGTGACCAAGAAGGTAAACACTTAAATGAAGCAACACAAACTCTAAAAATCACCTAAGTAATCAAACGCAATTCTACTTACTTTTGACAATTTCTGTTTTAAGAATGAAATTCGAAGCTGAACCGTTGTTCATGGCCAACGATTGCAACAATTTGTTCATGAAATTATTTAAAACCGGTTCCATCAGAGCAGCCTGTTGCTCGCGATTTATAATATTGCACCCAATTGACATGAACAAAGGTTTCAAAAGCTTGATGGCCGAAGTCCGAGTCTTGATGGTGTAGGTCTGTTCGCTCTCGAAGATTCTGTACACCTCTGAGATTATGAACGGACCAAGTTCCTTGATTTGGCCTTCGTCATAAGAGAATTCTTGCAATATTTGCATTGCTCCATGAATAGAATCTTCATTCCCACCCAAACATTTGATGATAATGGGAAAGAGATCCGTCCACACACCAGGCCAATCTGTGGCAGCTATAGTCGAAATGACATTGGCAACAGCCGAACGAATTTTACTATTTGGATCGTACAACCCGTTGGGCAGGATATTTCGAATGGTTTTCTTTGCCTGCTCTGTGACGATGCTACTATCTTCACCTTCGGTCCAATGATTTTCAACATAATGTCTCAACATAACACAGGCCATTTGTCGCAGACTCAATTCAAATGACTGGTTCATGATCAATTCCGAAAGATAGACTCCATATCCTGTGAAGCTCTTCGAGCTTTAGTATGACTCTATTTAAGGAACTACATTCAAGTTACCTTCAGTGAACTCCAATTGTTTCATTCGTCCTTCGGCCAACACACGAACGTTCGTCTCGGAGCTGAGTATGTTTTGGAGCTCTTCGAAAAGAGCCTGTTTGATGGAATCAGCATTTTGAAATGCGAGTGACATTTTTCTTAGGACAATTGGGTTGTAGAATTTGTTTTATATTTTTAAATTAATTTCTAATGCACGTTGACAAAAATGTGAACTTAAACAGAACTGAAGGCGTGAACTTTGTTACTGTACACAGCACACGGCGAAAAATACAAAACGTCAAGCAAACATAATTGTGAGGTTAAGTCACGCAATTTGTGACATTATATTTGTATGTAAAAACAGTTTGTGAGGTTTGTGTCTTTGTTAAAAGGTACAGTAAAATCGGAAAATAGAAACATAGTTAAATTTGAAATTTAATGGGAGAAAAATGTTATTTTTGTTCGAGTTTTGAAAGTTAAGAAATTTTGCTAATTTTTCTATTTCAAAGTCAAATAGTTCAACAAATCGAATTGATCCTCTGTTTCCGGAATCAATTCACGATAAGTGTGGACAGCCACCATACAAGCCTCGTGGATTTTCCACCAATTCTTGTTTCCTGCGTTGTTTTATGTTTTTACCAAACAAATTTAAATTATTAAACAATAAACAAAACAATTACAAATAAAAAGATTTCACTTTTTGGTTTTGACATTTCACAAACACTTCTCTTTTGTGTTTGATCTTTAGTGTGACCATGAACAACTTATTTTTTTTTAGAATAGTTTCAAAACAACTGAGTTGACACAAAACATGTAATGAATATGTATTTATTTATGGTTTAACATTACTTTATAATGAAAAAATGTATGATTTATTTTGTTTCATGATTCTTTATCCAACATCTATAAAATGTTTAGAAACAAAAAAAATGTAAAACGGTCATACTAATTCAAATACAAACTTAGTAAATGTCAAACAGCTGATACTGAAAATGAATCTTTTTCAAGTTCATTTGATGCTATCTTTCGCAAATGAATGTTATTCGATCGAATTTCAAAATTAAGAAAGTTCATTTGAACGAATCGAATCATTCTAACGAATAGACTATTCATGAGAATGTCAAAATAAGCACCTGTATTTAAGTCGGTAACATCGGTAATACTGCGCGGAATTCTGCTATTCACGTGAACGCATTCTTTCTATACAATTCAGATCAGAATGAAATGTTGCGGATTTTAAATCTATTGTTCGTCTTTCTTGTTTGTGTTTAGTAAAATATAAGTAAAAACAATATCCAATACACACCGAAATGCTCTTTTATGTGGCCTTAAGTTTAAAGTAAACAATTGATTTTGAAATAATTTGTAGATCATTTATTTCAAAATGAAAATAAATCAACTTACGTTTCATCTGGCACTATCAAAATATTTTTTTTTATTTTGTAAAATTTCTCCAAAGCTCTCTTTTCGAAGATTTTCTTAACCTCTGCTCATAATTGGTGGAGCGATAAGACTTAAATATTTTAAATAAAAGCAATGTACTACATATTTAAGATTTTCAATGGAAAATCTGTTTACTTAAAAATGTCAAATTGGTTCGGGATAATGTAGTTCACCCGACGGATAGCAGAATGGAAAGGAAGTTTGGAAGTGAATCGCATGGGTGGATCGGATGGATATACGATTCATGTGAATAGCAGAACAGGGCTGGCTTTTTTGTAAGTTCCGAGGATAATGAACATTTTGATCGGTTGGTGAAATATCGGCCAATATAACAGCCAGGCGAGACAAGGTTCACTGGGTCCTCTAGTATAGTATATTTTCATTCTCAAAATATAATTTAAAAAGGTCGAGTTGGAGGACTTATAAGAGTTTTATGGTAAGAACTTCAGAGCTGTAATGGCTTTTAAGTACTCACTTATAATACTCGTACCTACACATTTTTATAGCACCAGGCTAGGCTATTATTACTTAGCACATAAGATCTAATTAAATTCATTCGTCAAATTAAAAAGAGGCTGCGTGCGATCCACACTGACAACTTCCCATTATACATAATTTGAAAACTTGGCGTTGCTGATATTAATCGATTTACTTTTCATGTTCATTGATAACAATTTTACTAAAAAAAAATTGTCAGAGATGTTGAAGCGGAAAAACAATATATTTACAAATTTTTCTTAACTTTTTGTAGTTTTGTATTTGTTGTAAAAAAATGTCAATTTGATATTCGTCAATATTTTATCATTTTGTAGTTGTAGGTATTGACAAATAATGCAATATGTTAAAAATAAAATACATTTGAAGTCAATAGCATTGCTTGTTGTGAAGATATTTAGGCCGAAAAACAATTATTTAGGCGCGTTTTATTGCTAAACTTAGGTTAGCTTAGTAATTGGAATCGTAATAAAACGCTATCCTTAGTTTTAAACTGACTTTCATTTTATATTTAAAAGTTGGATCCCCTTGAGCCAAATTTCAATACTTTTCAGAGAAAAAAAAAAAGAAATAAAAATCAAATTAAACGTCAAAACCTGTCAGAGAAAGAAACAAAATATTGCTTTGAAATAAAAATAATAAAATGTGTCAAATAGCCGCAACATGTATCCTTAGTAAATTACTGAGCTCGATTACTAACTTGTTTCTCCTCAGTTTTCGTTTGTTGTTGTTTACTATGTTAAATTTTACTAACCTAAGAATAAAATGAACAACAAAACGCGCCTACGACAGTTTTCGGTTTTGTTTTTTTATTTTTCGTAAATTCGATATTTGTCAAAAAATTACCATACGTTAAAAATTCTATTATGCAAAAAATAAAATAAATTCGAAGTTAAAATGATTGACCACTCTGGACATTATTCAAGTTTAGAAACTACTTTTGACATTTTTTGGTAAATTTTTGGTTAAGTTTTTTATATTTTTGTAAAAAGACTATCAATTCGATATTTTTCAAAATTGTAGCATATATTATAAATTGTATTTTGTTTAAACATAAATAAGTTTGAAGTCAATATCGGTGCTCATTCTCGAGATATTGAAGTCAACAAACACTTTTTACAAACTTTTGGTAGAATTTTTTGTACTTTTTTATTTTTTTGTAAAAAAAAAACTGTCAATTCAATTTTTTTTCAAACTTTCACCAGATGTAAAAAACATCATTTCACATAATATAAAATTGTTTTGAAGATAATATTATTATTCCTTCGCTGTATATTTGAGAGCCAACTTTTTTTTAGTTTTTCTATTTAAAAAAAAAATAACGGTAAGTTGAAAATTTTCAAAATGTATGCCAAATCTGTATCACTGTAATTAAAAAGCGAATTATTATTTTCTAATTTTTAAATTTATTTTAATTCGCGACTTTTCTTAAGTTTTTTTTTAATTTCTTAATTTTAAAAGCCAAAGCGGCTTAACGCGGCTTTTAAATTTGGTATCTTTCTAAAAACTAAAATCCTCGTGGTTCTTTCTTCTTCGCTGCCGGAAATTGGATTTGACGTTCGTCAAATTTATGCTGAAAATTGATTTCATTCTGTTCGTGCAAATATAGATGGCAGTCAGACAAATAGAGATAATTTGATAATTGGCGATAGATTTTCTAACACTCCCCCTTGGTATATTTGCCTAGACTTAGTGCAAATCTACAACTTCTTTCTTGATGTCGAGTTTGGCCAGTTTTACAGCAGGTCTTTCGTAGATCCCATTTTCAGTTTGTACTATTGCGCTCCGAACTTGGCCATCTTGAGCCTTGTTCACCTTGATTACTCGTCCCTTTGGACATTGGTTGCGTCGATTTCCCTCATCGATTACTAAGACAATGTCGCCAACAGTTAGAGGGTCTACAGGTAAGTTCCAGTTCTTTCTTCTAGCTAGCGTTGGTAAGTACTCGGCCACCCATCGTTTCCAAAAATGTCTTGCATACAGTTGTGACATTAAAGCTTTTGTTTTTAATAATTTAGCTTCGTCGCTAAAGTCACCAAGCGGCGCGATCTCTCCAGGCGATTGGCAGAGGAAGTGGTTTGGCGTTAGGGCTTCGGACTGCTCGTTATCTAATGGTAGATATGTTAATGGGCGAGAGTTGATCATATCCTCAACTTCCATTAAGTAACTGCGAAGAAGTTCATCATTTGGTTTGTAACGTATTACATTGCTTTCAGCATATAGTGCGATCTTGACTGATTTAACCATTCTTTCACAACATCCATTCATGTGTGGCGATCCAGGAGGGTTGAAGTGCCATTCCAATTCTGAATTTACGAAATGGTTTGCAATGACTTGATGGTTAACGGTCTTCAGATTTGTCTTTAAAAGTTTCTCAGCTCCGATGAAATTCGTGCCCCAGTCACTATACATTTTCTTGACTTTGCCTCTTCTGCATAAAAAATTTCGGTAGCAGAGTATAAATGAGTCGGTGCTGCAAGTGTAGGCGATTTCTATATGGATAGCTCTTGTAATGAGACAAGTAAATAGGCATATCCATCTCTTTTCCACCTTTCGTCCGTGACTGACCTCAAAGGGTCCTGCATAGTCGACCACTGTATATGCGAAGGGTGGTGTAAACGCCGCAACCCTGGTTTCGGGAAGCACTGCCATTTCTGGAGGTTTTGCATTTGCAGTAAGAATTTTACACTTGTCGCATTTACGTCTTACTCGTTTTAATAATTGTCGTAATTTGGATATGTGATACTTTTTTCTTATTTCATTCACTACCGTCTCGTGGTTAATGTGCCGGAATCTTTCGTGGTATTCTTGCACGAGAAGCTTCGTTCCATGATGTGTCGTAGGCAGAATAATAGGACGTCTTGAGTCTTGACTTAAATAACTCGCATTGTCTATACGACTATGAGATCTCATGATCCCATTCTCATCAAGATATGGCTTTAAAGAAAGTAGATTGCTCGAAAAACGGGGTGGTTTCTTATTTGAAATGAAATAGTTTCCCTGATCTGTTAGATACTTTATCTCAAAATGAAAGCCTTCTGCATGAATGAGTCTATATACTAGACGTTCGGCTCTGGCGTATTCCTGTGAGGATAGATAGCGATACGATTTCCGTTTTCCAAGTAAAGAATCCATGTATCTATAAACGTAACCTATTACCCTAATTAGTTTATTCCAATTTTCGTATTTCTCAAATAAAATTACTGGCTCTGTTCTCTGATGTACAGCTTCGTAGACGAAGGACTCATTTTTCTTTTGTATAGAAATATCCTCAGGCCAGTCGAGATCGGGTGAATATAAAAATTCTGGTCCTTGCATCCAACAATCCTCCATATTTAAAGACGGTCCGCGTTTCCATTTCATGGAATCGTCAGCTGGATTCATTGACGAAGGAACATATCTCCACTGTACGATGTCATTTGTCTCCTGGATCTCCGCTATTCTGAAGGCTACGAATTGTCCCTTTATTGACTTCGCATCTGACTTCAACCAATTTAAGACTGTTACTGAGTCCGACCAGATAATTATTCGATGTAGGCTTATTGACAGAAATTTGCGTATACTTGTAGCGAATCTCGCTCCAATTAAAGCTGCTACTAATTCTAAACGTGGTATAGATAAAAGCTTGATCGGAGCTACTTTAGTCTTAGACCCCAGTAACGAACACCTTATGTTCTCCTTTGTTTGAATTCGCAGATATGCTACAGCAGCACTACAGTCCTTACTTGCGTCAACGAAGACATGAAGCTGTGCTTCAACAGGTCCCAAGGTGAGCCTATTGAATAGCATCTTGGAATTTGGACGGATTCCACAGTTAACAGTTCTCTAGACCACATCAACCATTTATTGTGAAGATCATCATTAATTTCATCATCCCAGTTGACTAGTGAGCGCCATACTTCCTGCATCAGTACTTTTAAGTAGATAGTGAAATGACCTATTAGCCCGAGTGGATCAAAGATTGACATCAACACCTTAAGTAATTCTCTTTTAGTTGGTTTTCTTTGGCCGTTTATTACTTCTGTATTACCTTTATTAAATTTTAGAGAGTATGTAAGTGAGTCAGACTTGGTATCCCACCACATACGTAGTACTTTCTCCGTGGTTAATACTGATTCCTTGTCGAAATTAACATAATTGTTAACTTGTAAGTGTTCCTCTTCTAAAGCTTTCATTACATCGATTGAATTTGATTTCCATTTACTAATATGAAAACCTCCGGCTGCATGAATCTTACTGAAATCTTTGAGCATTCTTATTTTTAATGAACTGAGCGCTACTCGGTGAACAGGTTGCTCCAAAAGTCATTACTTGAGTAACATAAACGGCTTCGCCGCTTCCGTCATCCCATATAAAACGACATGCGTGTTGATCTTCTCGCTGAATTTTGATTTGGTGAAACATTTCAGAGATATCACTACTGACAGCAAATGCATTTTTTCTGAACCTCAGAAGTATGCCTAAAAGCGATGGCAGCTGGTCAGGGCCCTTTAACAGGAATGAATTTAAAGATGTTCCATTAACTTTAGCCGCTGCATCCCAAACTACTCTTATTTTGCCCGGCTTATTCGGATTGACTACGGGAAACAGTGGAAGATACCAAACGTGCTTTTCCTTTAGCTCATCTAACGACATCCTGCGAACATATCCTTTTCTAACATAGCTCTCGATTATATTATTCATTTCATTCTTCAGTTCCGGGTTTTTATGCAGTCTGCGTTGTAATGTTATCAGCCTATTCTTTGCCATAAATAGACTGTCCGGTAGCACTGCATCGTCGTATCTCCAAAGAAGTCCTATTTCAAAGCGCTCTCCATCGAATCTAGAAGTTTTTGCTAGTATATCGTTTGCGCGATGTTCTTCTCTAGATACCACATCATTAGCTGGTATCTTGACACCCAGACTGTCAACTGAACAAAAATGTTTTATTAAATTATTAAGTTTCTCATCGTCCTCTTCCAAGTGCTCTTGTATGTGATAGTTGATGCTGTGGATTTTGGATGAGCTACCGATACCAAACACTGACCATCCGAGCTTACATTTAGTTGCTATTGGATCATCGCGCCCAGCTAGGCGAACCTTACTTGGTATGGTCACATGCAAATCACTTAAACCGATCATTATTCTTGGCAGCTCTTTACTATATATGATGCTAATGGAATTCCACGTAAATGAGAGTATTCCTTAGATAACTCTTTATAATTTAATGTTTTTTTAGGAAAGTTAAGTTCTTTGATCGTGTGAGCAACTGGAATTGCATATTCTTTAGCACCTTCGAATACACCGGATATCGTTAAAGATACTTCCCTGGACTCCTCTTGACGACGAATGTTAGCGGTCCATTTCAGTTGCAAAGTGACTATAGGGCCAGTGAGCCCAAGTTGTTCTGCAATCTCCTCCTCGATCCTCGTACCACTAGAGCCTCCATCAATTATTGCCAATACGTTTACCTTTTTATGACCATGGCGAAGTGTCACTGGTATGTATTGGAATTGCAAATGAATGCCCATGTCTGTGTGGCTATTTTGAGATGTGACTATGACCGTTGGACTGGAGCTTGCATCCTCTGGATGCATTAATGGATGATGTTTTTTGTGCAACCGTCGAAGTTACATTTGACTGCTTTCTTGCATACAAATGGATATCTTATTGCATGGGCAGTCAAACACTGACGGCAAAGTTTCAATTCCTTTACCTTTTTCCATCTTGTTGAGGAGGTCATTTCCTTGAATACTTTACAAACATCTAGGGTTTTACACTGCTTGACACAAATTATGCATGTCTTAATACCTTCCACCTGTACATTCACTCTCTATAAAAGTGGCCATTCTTCAGCTAGTCCCGTAAAACTCTCTATCTCTATATATTTTTCTAGCACACAACTCTCTTTGGGTAAGTGGCAATGGATACTCGAAGTTTTGTATTGATGTATTCGTGACAGGATTGAACTCAGAAGCTAATGGATTCATTGCCTTGGGTCTTCGCTTGGATCTCGACTCCACTAAACTCTCATCGGCTTCACTACCCGATAATAGCTCGTTCACAAGTTCTTCTTGTTGACGAAGAAGCTCCTGGTCCTTCTGTAGAATCTCACTTTGTTTTTTGAGTAAATCTCTTTGCTCTTGAATAATGTGTAGACGCCTGCTTTTACTCGTCGACGAACCACTCTTCGAAGTATTCGAACACCTGTCACCCTCAGTCAATTGCCCCCTTATCTCGGATGCTTCCAACCTAGGCCCATGCAGTTGATTACCCTCAATATCAGGCACTTCGCCTGACTTCGTCTTGGTCTTGTATGGTGTTGCTGAGGCTGTGTCAATTGAGGCTGAGGCGGCTGCGGTGGCGATCCTGTTGGCGGTGGCACTTGTTGCTGATGAGAGGATTGTGTCGATGTCATCTGCTGTTGTGGTTGCTGCTGGAGCGACACTTGTGGTGGTTGCTGCTGCTCAACGTCTTCCAAATTACGTTGATTTTTTTGCTGGGTTTTGCTTCCACAGATGCTGGTGGTATGGTGTACGGTCCACGGGCATTTTATTTATTTAATTATAAATTTTCAGTACAAATTTAAAAGATTTTTGTAAATAAAAAGCGAATTATTATTTTCTAATTTTTAAATTTATTTTAATTCCCGACTTTTCTTAAGTTTTTTTTTAATTTCTTTATTTTAAAAGCCAAAGCGGCTTAACGCGGCTTTCAAATTTGGTATCTTTCTAAAAACTAAAATCCTCGTGGTCCTTTCTTCTTCGCTGCCGGAAATTGGATTTGACGTTCGTCAAATTTATGCTGAAAATTGATTTCATTCTATTCGTGCAAATATAGATGGCAGTCAGAAAAATAGAGATAATTTGATAATTGGCGATAGATTTTCTAACAATCACACTACAATTTATATAATAAAATTTTATTTAAAGTCAGTGGCGCTATCCAATCGAGAGATATTTGCTACCAACCAAAATGTTCACTTTTTTTGTAAACTGCTATTGTGAAAAAACCGTTTGACCAATTTTTATGAAAGTCCTTTCTGCATCTTTCTGTTGAACAAAATTTAATTGGAGTCGATATCTTTACTCGTTCTTGAGATACCGTGGACGAAAAAGGGTATCTCGAACGTACAAACGTATACAAACGTACGAACGTAAGTACATACGCACGCACAGACATCTCTCTACAAATGACGGATCTACATTCTAGGAACCTTGAAACGTAAAGATTTGTCAAAAATTTCAATTTGACAAATCGGACCGATTACAATAACTCCCTATGGGAAGTTAATAACAGATTTAATATCTCTTTGTTTGTCAAACTAGCAATTGAAGTAATCTTGTTACACCGTTAACTAATAATAATTTCTCATACCAACATATCTGTTTATGAAGTCTATATAAGTATAGGTTATACACTTTAAAAAGCATTTGAGGCAGGTAAATACCTATATCATATAACCCAACCTGCAATTGAATACAATTGTTAGTTGTTCCCACTGCTTCTATACTCTGATGACATATCCTCCTATCTCCTCATTCCTTATGGCAAAAAATTCAAAAATCCTTTTTGTTCCAGGCGCTCAGCTCAATTCCACTCTATTCGACTCGACTCAGCTCGGCTCGGTGAAATTCCAACACGCAAAGCCTCCTAGAGCTTCCCCAGGCATTACGTGCTACATCAGCAAATACCCGCATCCTGACTAGATGGATTAAATGCGTTACATTCTTAACCAATAAAGTTGCATCCTCGGCATCAAAGTGCACACATTCCCAGCAGCAGTTTTCTATACACCACCATCACTGGGGACGTTTTTAATGATTAAAAGTGGAGAGGTGAGGCTTGGCGTGGCAATATTGGCAAAAAAATGGGTTAGGTGTGAGAGTTCTACGTCGAGATTTTGTCGGGACCGGTGCAGGTGTTAACGAATCAAGTTGCACAAATTACAGATTGAAGATCGAAGCAGCAACTTTGATGGTTTGATGTACATAAGTGCGCGATTAATGATATGGCATTCGGTTACAAATGATGCAATAAATAAGGAATTTTTCGTTTTCTCGATAAGGTGATTCGAAAAATATATAGAAAAAACAAGTAGGTACCTAGCTATTTTTTTCTCTTCTTTTTACTCTAAAATTAATCTTTAAGATTCGCGGGCGCAACTATTTTGCAAATAAGACGCACTATTCCATCTTATGCCTCGAAAATAGAGCAGCTAAAAATGGAGCTAAATATAAGATCAACCATAGCGAGAGTATAGATGGAATTGAATTTTTCCCAAGTACAAAACAAAAACCGCTACATGAACCTCGTATACAAACATGAATGTATGCAGTAAGTAAATGGATTGTGCATTGCGAAATGCCGACTCCTTCGAGGATAAGAAACAGCAAAATCCCTCTGAAGTTCTGTGAGGCGCAACCTGATGGAAAACGAAAAATAAATTCATCTGTCAATCATTATTTCATTTTATTCTTTCAGAGTTATCTTCTTGGCTCTCTGCTGGTAGTGGCGTTGGCGTGGCGTTGTTAGTTGTTGGCGCTGGCTGGATGCTCGCGTGCTGGTGTGGAATCCTATTTCAATTTCTCACTTCCATCCATGTTTTTTTTTATTATGTAGCTATTTTTGGAGAAAAATGGATTTGTATTTCTGGAATATACTATATATACATACCTATATAACCTACTGTACTGATGGCATTACCTACTTTTCTTATCCCAAATCTGTGATTGCACAGATTCGCTTATTTTATTCATATTTATATGGATTACTCGTTACTCCATATCCTGTTTCCATGAGTACGAAAAGTGGAGCACAATGTGTACAAAAACAAATATAGCCAGGGGTAGATCGTGAATTTGTGGGGCCCTGGACTGAAACTATCTAAGTACTCAGCTAATAGCTATGTCAAAAAACTGTTTCTATAATGATATATTATTATCTATTATATATTCCTTGTTGCACAAAAAACATAAATACATATTAATAAAAATCTACTTAGGTATTAGTCGTACAAAAGGCCACATTATTGCAGAGGTAGCAATCTCTTTCAGGCAACTTTTGGGTGAGAGATAAACCGAAATAGTGATATATGTGTGAATATAAAAAAAAACAATAAAATCACGCCCGTCGTTACGTTAAGCAGCGCAGCGAAAAGTCCCTCGTAAGAGTAGATACAAATATACAGATCAAAAACAAACGACAGGGAAATCCCAATTTCATTCCATAGACGCGCACATAGATTGGTTGATTGATCTAAGGGTTGCCATAATAAGCCAACCTTATGATAGTTCTTTTTTTTAATTTAAACGCATTTTTCTTGAAACAAGTTTTTTTCGAAACGGTGTACACTCTAGCATGAAAAGTTTTAAACCAATCATTTTGAAATTTGGTTTATAATTTCCTTACACAATTGTCCTGAATATGAACCTCAATCATAAGCGATATTTAAATTTTAAACACTTTTTTAATAGTAAAAAATATATGAAAAAAGGGTAAAAAAGGACGTACATATTTTAATAACCATCTAAAAAATGCAACATCACGTTCTCTGTTTTGAGAATAGGTAATAATAAATATTTTGTATTATATTAACTATCTATTATTTTATTTTGTTATTTAATAAAAAACAAAAACGATTTCTAATTTAATTATTTTATAAACCATTTTTTTTTTCAAACAATTAATGAAAATTAAGAAATATATAAAACACAAATATTACATCTGAATACAAAAATAAAATTTATTAAATTCGCTAGGTTGTTATTTAGGTTTTTATAATTTACATAATTATTTACATATGTATGTACATAAGGTGGGTAAATATTCTTATATTAAATAAATATTATATTTTCACTTATGTACTAAATAACAATACATAAACTTTTAATGATATACTAGAAAAAAAAGTTTTTTTTTTTTTATTGAAAAAATATAAGAAATACTTAAAATATCACATAATTCATTGCACTCACTTTAAAGAGCATAATTATATTTTTTACTTTACTTAATCTTAGGTTATTTTATAAATTATGTGTTCCAAACCCTCATATTTCTTGGAATACGCGGATCGCAAATTTCCAAAAGAAAATGGTTGTGGTAAAAATCAACTAATTTTTTCTTCATTTTAGCTTCCCAAAAATCATCATCCTTTGCTATTTTCAAATAAACAAAATCACATGTGGTCCAAACTGCGAAGAAACAAAACTTTCTTTTTGTTATGTGCAGCTGACCTTGTATCTGGTAATAATAGTGATGTGATTTTTTCAGCTCAAATGTATTTTCATTTTTTTGAAGGCAATTTTTTGCAATTGATGAAGGACATTTGACTTCGCAGATGCAATCTTCACCTATTATCCCATCAGGAGTTGCACCAAGGTAATGGTATTCTTCATCTATAAAAAATCCGCATTTTTTTACTTCAATGTTTGCAATTTCTGGATTGCATGTTTTTCATTTTGTAAGCTCCATAACATGTTAGAAGTAGAAGTTGAGCTATACAAGCATGCTTTTATAATATTGTGGTAACTAGACACACTTCTAACTCTGCAAATTCTTCCGAAATTGGAAGCAGTTACCATTTGACGCCTTATTTCAAACCATTTTTTTTCTGCATGCAAATAATGTTTATGAGTATACTCTACTATAAGTTTAGTGATAGAGGAAGGGAATTAAGTTTATTTCGCGAAGGCAATGATTTTTTATTTTTAAGAGTTTCGATTTCAACATTAAATAAGATTGACTGAGCAGCTTTTATAAGGTGAATTTGAGCGATAGTTAGTTCTTGAGTTGAAAGAGATTGAAGATTGCGTAAATCCGATGATAAGCGACGATTTTTAAGAAAACGAAAAATGTAAGCAACCACACGTACCGATTTCATCCAGTTTGACGATTTAGATATGACTTGTCGTAAAATATTGTTTTCATTTATAATTGATACGAATACCTGGAATGTGTGTGACTTTCTCTCCTCCAATTGCTCACTTGAAAAGTTTTCCAATTTTCGAGATTGAGGCCATTTGTTCCGTTCCATTTGTAACCAAGCTGGGCCATTCCACCAGATTTCAGTTGAAGCCAGTTGAGATGGCAAAATTCCCCTTGAGGCAACATCAGCAGAATTGTCGGCAGATCGAACATGGTTCCACAATTTTACTGGAATAGATGTGATTATCTCTGACGTTCTATTTCCAATGAAAACTGACATTTTTTTTGGTGGTGCGGAAAGCCAATTCAAAACTATAGACGAATCCGTCCAGGCAAACACTTGCATTTGAGGAATCTGTAATGAAAGCTTGATTTTATTTATTAAACGTGTTAGTAAGAGAGCTCCACAGAGCTCTAGTCTGGGAAGTGAAAGCACTTTAATTGGAGCAACTTTGCTCTTGGCAGCGACTAACGAAATTGATACGCTTCCATCTAAATTTTCACTTCTGCAATATACAACAGCTGCGTATGCATCACAAAATGCATGAAATTCAAAATTAAACGTATTTTTAAACATAATTCTCGGAATGAAAATTGATTCCACCAAATGAAGCTCATCTCGAATAGTGATCCAGCGCTGAGAAAGATCCTTAGAAATTTCGTCATCTCATCCTATAGCCTGTCTCCATAAGTCCTGGAAGAATATCTTGACAGATACTATAATTGGAGCCAGAAAACCAAGAGGATCAAAAATTCGCGATGCTTCCGAAAGAATGCGACGTTTTGTACACGATGTTGATTCGTCGAGATTTACCTTGTACGAAAAACAATCCTTGGATGGGCACCACAGCAGCCCGAGAACCTCCACCGTCAGAGAGTTTTCGAAATCGACAGGAGATAGCTCTTGTTGTTCTTCAGGCAAGGATAGAAGAAGCGGCCAACAATTAGTGGTCCATTTCCGGAGATTTAATCCGGCAGACGACAACAGTTCCACGAGCTCCCTTTGGGTTGCGATGATTTCGTCAATAGTATCCGCTCCAGTTACTAGGTCATCGACATAAAAGTCATTTAGAATTATAGAAGAAGCCCGAGGGTATTTGTTGGCTGAATCTAAAGCCAATTGATTTAGTGAGCGTTTTGCTAAGAATGAAGCAGCCGAAGTTCCGTAGGTTACAGTTAGAAGTCTATATAATGTTTTATTGAAGATTCAGGATTTTCCCTCCATAGAATATGTTGAGAATTTGTATGATTTGGAGAAATCCAGATTTGTCGGTACATCTTTTCGATGTCACCAGACATGATGTATATGTAACGACGCAACCGTAGACATATTGTAAAAATGTCACGTTGGATTTCAGGCCCAACGAAAAGGGATTCATTTAAAGAAATCGAATCAGGTGATGACTTTGCGGAGCCATCAAAAACCACCCTGACTTTTGTTGTGCTGCTATCAGCCTTGAAAACAGCGTGGTGAGGTAGATAATACGAATTGGTATTGTTAATTTCTTCTATGGGTATTTCTTCCATATGACCTAACGAAAGATATTCATTTAAAAACGAGAATATTGTATTTTGAGCTCAGGGTCACGAAGAAATCTTTTTTCCATTGAATAAAGCCGATTGAGTGCGATTCGAAAAGAATTTCCAAAACTTGGAATGGAATTCGATTTGAATGGTAAATCAACCATAAATCTACCATCCACATGACGACGACGATGAGTTTGAATGTAATGATCTTCATCCTTTTGTTCTTCAATAGACAGAGGCGTTTTGGAATTAACCTCTTCTAAACGCCAAAAACGTTCTAAATTAAACTCCTGTGTATGATCAAGTTGAGTACAAAATGCTCTAACTCCGACATCAGATTGATGAAGAGGATGACAGTTGCCAGCTATCACCCATCCGAAAATAGTTAAAAATGAGTTAGGAACACCAGGTTCTGGTTTCGATGTTTCGAGAATGATATTGAAAATATTGTCTGATCCGATGAGCATGTCAATTGGACTCGGTTCATTGAAATTCGGATCTGCAAGATCCAACGAAATGAATTTGTTTGTCTTCAATTGCAACGAAAGAGGTGGAAGCATTGATGTTAGTTTTTTAATTACATGAAAATCAATGTCTATGTGATTTAAATTGAAGCGAGAGTGTAAAGTTAATGAGACGAAGCCGTTGGTTGTGCCAGCAGAAGTTGATGAAATTCCAACAATAGGAATTCGAGATGGTTTTCTAGAAATTCCCAAACTTTGGAGAGCTTTCTCCGTAATAAACGATATTTGGGATCCCGAGTCAAGTAGCACACGAAAGTTGTGAAACGATCCGAATTTATCTTTAACTTTGACAATAGCGGTTGGTAAAATTGTTGATGTATTAACATTGGATTCGAGCGAATGATGTGTAACGATAGAAGAATTTGAAATGTTTTGTGACGACGACGATTGTTCATTTTGTTGTTGAGCAGTTGTATTAGACGATGTATTTTGTGCATCATGTACCAGTGAGTGGTGTCGAGAATGGCATGTTTTGCACAGAAATTTAGAGTTGCACTTGTGAGATGCATGTCCAACTCTGAGACAGTTGAAACAAATCGAGTTTTCTTTAACGAATTCGCGACGAGCTTTTGTATCAAGAGCGAGAAATAGTTTACAAAAAGGAAGAATGTGCTCTCCTTTACACTTTGGACAACTTTGTTTTGTTTCGACGAAAAGTGTACGAATATTGTTTTGAACTTTAGTAACAGTTTTTTGCTAACGAGTAAATGAGCTACACGACTCTAGACAGCTACATCGATTTTGAAGGAACGTGAGAAATTCTTGGATGGAACAATCATCCCGAGATTCTACCTTTTCAGCCCACGCTTGCTTTGTATCACTGTCTAGCTTTTGAAGAAGAATGTAGATCAACCAAGGATCTCTAGAGTTCATTTGTATAGCTTTAATACACGAATTACTTCATCAGCACCGTTAGTAATTTTTCGTAAGATTTCAAGATTCGAATTGGACGACTACGACGACGAAGGCAATGACACGAAACTTTTAACGAACGATTGAACTATTAAATGTTTTTTATCGTAGCGCGATTCGAGTTTATCCCATGCTTCGAGATAATTTTCTTCCGTACACGAAATATGTTTTAAAAGATTTGCAGCTTCTCCACCCAAGAATGATTTTAAATATTGAAATTTTTGCGTAGCGGATAGGGAGGAGTTGCAATCGATTGTTCCTGTGAACAAATCTTTAAATACCGGCCAGTCTTTATAGTCACCACTAAAAACTGGAATCACAAGCTTGGGCAATACGACCGATTGACGAGAACTGGTTTGCTCTAGCTTTTGTAAAAGTGAAGCGTTTTGTTTTGATAAATCTTCCCTAGATTTATCCGTGCCTTTTCGAATTGCACCAGAAAAAATAGCAAAAGCTTGAAGATATTTTGTTTCGTAATCTCCATATTCAGGCTCAGGGTCTACAAAATCTTCCTCATTATAAAATTCGTACAACTTGTCTTGCTGCAAGACGAATTCATCCCAAGATTCCTGAAGTTTCTTTAACTGAATCTCAAGCATATCAAGAGAGGTAGAATCATCCACGGATTCTGAAAACGTAAAAGCTCTAGTGATAGTACCCTTTGCGCGACCGCGTTTTTGTTTCACGATATTCATTTTGTCAGAATATTTTTGTTACCGAAATTACAATTTAAAAAAGTTTGTATATAGCCGATAAAATTGTTTTTGTTATTATATATATAATATAATTATAATATTACTGCGAGAAATTGTATGTGCAACGGAATGAATTTGTTCAATATACGTAAATGTATGTGTATGTATAAATGTATATATGTATATAAATATGTTCAACACACGTTTATTGAAATTCAAATAATTTATGAATTCATTTTTTTTATATATAAATTATTAACACGATTTAATCAGTTCAGAAAAAAAATCCTTTATCGTTAATAACATTTTTTTTTTTTATTTTCATAGCAAGATCATGTGATATTAGCGAATTTTTATATCAAAGTTTGAATTATATGCTCACATATGTATATATATATATATGTATGTGCATAAAAACGTTCACGCCAGCTTAATAAATATCATGCAATGCATCGACCCATTAAAAAAACGAGGAGCACTTTTCACTACCATAATTCCTAGCACCTAACTTTTCATGAAATCACATGTAATGAACAGATTCTATATTTCTTTTTTATTATGAATTAATTAATTTTTCGCGCACTGATCATGTAGAATAAATCCGGCTCGAAGGACCATTATGTTTTGTATTGTTTGTTAAATGTTCTGTTTCTTAGTTTTTCTTTATCTTGTGGACTGTACTTATTAACAAAAATTTATTAAAAAATGTTTTAATTTGTTAAATGTGTAATGTAATTTAATTATGTGTATAATGTTTTTATTTGTTAAATGTGTAATGTAATTTAATTATGTGTATAATGTTTTAATTTATTAAATGTGTAATGTAATTTAATTATGTATATATTTATGTATTTAAGTAAAGTGTTTTGTACAATGTGTAGTGTTTACCAATCCAGTGTGTATCGTCCAAAGGTTCAAGATCGAAAGAGAAAGATTTTTTATTTTAACAATGCAAGTAACATAAAAGTGATTGCAAAACAAGAGTTAGAAAAAAAAATAACAGCTATTCAGTAACCAATAATGAGAGAACATTAAATATAATAGGGTGAATTTAAAATGTTAGGCATTTTATTTTTTATATTAATTTAAAGTAGATTTGGATTTTTGATTCTTAAACAACATCTATTACTATATGTTTGTCCCAAAGAATAGTTTACTCGTTTACCACCTACATATTGGCATACAACACTGTTAAATTGTTCACATATATTTGAATCGTATCCGTTAATTAAGCTTTCAGAGTTTCGCACCATTCTTTGAATGAACAAATTAATCGAATCTAAGATTCCGTGTTCATTTAGCAAGTCAATAACATCGGATCCATTAACACCCTTTCCGCTAAAAAAGTAGGTAGCGCAGTTTTTGTGATTACCGAACACATGAAAAGGAACGTTTGCAATTATATTATATTTGGTGTTTTTTGTCAGATCTATAATTTTTTTTCTCATGTTTCTAAACAAGTGGTTTACACATTCCATTTTCTTTATCGTGTGCTCTGGATACGGTTTTGCTTCAAGAAGCTTTTTATAAACGTTGCTGTCACCATCAGCAATAAAGTTGTTGAATACCATACCATTTTCTTTAAAGCAATATTTGAATCCTTCTACTAATATATCTGATTCCATTTTTGTAGATGGACCTGCATGATTTTTATTGCACACATGATCTTCAAATGGAGTTGACTTTGTTTGGTTTAGGCAGCACTTATGACAGTACTTATTTTTTACTTTATAGTACAAGACCTTTTTAGTGTTGTTGCCTATTATTGTGGCTGTGGACCACGCTCCATCTGTTACAACGGTTATTAGCGCGTGTCCACTTTCGTCAATGTTTCCAATTTTTTTTCTTCTTCAATTGCTTCCCTCATTTGGCTTCCAGCAGATTTCTCCCATATATCTTTTGATTCCTTCTCCAATTGCCGATAGACTTTTGGGTTCATGAAGGGAATGTTGATAGCTTCAAGTACTCTTTTTGACTTCATGTACCCATTTCCAGCTAAAGTTGTTCCCACAACTATTTCTTTGTTGATGCTCTTGTTTACTTCCTCTGTTTCATGGCATGTAAATATATCAAAGACCATGCTGCACATATTACATTTGAATATGAGCTTAGAGCTCAAACCTAATACAAAAAAAAACAAATAGGTAAGCTACATATTAAAAAAAAAAATTAATAAACATACCTTGTCGAATTTCATCCGTAATATTTAAATTATTTAGGATGCAACCAAACGCGATTCCATGCATTGAAATGCGTTTAAGTTCATTTAAAAAACTGCAAAGATTTATTATCAGTCTTCCTTCGAGAACAAAATTGTTTAAATTTTCAATATTATCGCTCGCAATAGGAATTTCAAAACCTTCCGAGCTTCGATTCTCGATATCATAGGCCGAATTACCGCATCAGTCATCGAGTGAGTAAATTCCATCAGTTATCGAACGAACGAGTGAGATTAGTTTAGATTTTTATAATTGTAGTAGTTATAATCTACTACATCAACTCCTCTTTAATTTTAATCGAGTCTCTCTCTCTCTCTACAGTTGTGATGTGACAGATAACATCTGTGTTTATGTGAATTGTGAATAGGTTGAAAAAAAAAGAAATTATGAATAGTTTATAATGGGTATTTTGTTCTTATCAAGTGATACTAAAGGTGAGAATAAAACCAACCTTTGTGAAGTATTTTTAACGAAACTTAAATATGTCAGACGATGAAAAGTACGAAGCATCGGGGACATATAATTTTCCATTGAATTTTTTTGTTCTGATTAATATTGTTTATGAACTTGAACGACAAATTTTGTTTAAAAAACAACAATAAAATAATAAATACTATATGTAATTGTTACATTTTAATCTGTTGTGTCTACTTCCATACCTACCAGAGGAAATCGTCGTGCGTTGAACTCAGCACACTTCAATTGTGTTGTTCACTTTGATTGTCAATTCGGTATCATCTTACGGATGTTGTTTTGGGTCAATCAAAGTGCGATTATACAATAGTTGAATTGTGCTGACTCTTTAAACTTGCCGACGATTATCCACTACAAATGTTTGGGCTTGCGACCACCGAAATGACACGACAAGATTGGTCTTTGAAACACTGTCAACGAAGTCGGTTATAAATTTAACATTGGCGCAGCCGGTCCGCGAATCTCGTAAACGCGAACTATTTTAATTTTTTTTTAAATATAAACAAAAAGAATCGAGTGATAAAGAGTGAAAAAAAAAACGAAACAAATCGAGTGCGACAAAAAGAATCGAGTGATAAAGAGTGAAAAAAAAAATCAAAGCAAAGCAAAAATCATAAACAGTGAGATACAGGTGAGTATAGTTATATGTATGTACCTATATTCTATTTCAATTGCAAAAAACAAAGTTGTGTATCAAATTGATTTTTTTTCTTTGATTTACGTAGGGTTTAGTTTTCCAATTTTTAGTCAAATTTCCTTTATTTTGGTTTTTCTCTTAAGGTTTTTTTTTGTTTGTGTAATAACTTTAATTGAGGTAGGTCATATTGGATTTTATTTTTTTTTACAAAAATTAGATCTGTTGTTTGGCGTTAGTTAATGGCCAATACCAAAATTGAAGCTCAACTTAACGATCTAATAGAGGAGTTAGAGTTTTTTAAAAAGGAAAAGAAAGACAATCAACGACAATTGAAGTCGGTGAATGAATTTCTTTTCACGGAATTAAGGGAAGTTTTGAATCCTGAGGTTTACAAACTGGTCAGTTTTCAGTTAACGTCTCAGTGGGGTAGATTAACTCGAGAATCGACTGACACTATCGTTAGTGAATACGTCAAAGCCGTACACACTTTAGTAGAAAACCACGCTAGGCAGGCAGAAGACCTTACAAAACAGCTTAAAAAGAGCGAGTTTAAGCGTAAGGAAGCCGAGAAACAACTTCTGTAAACTACAGAAGAGGCTGACCAGGAAATAGACCAGCTCACTATTGAGTTAAACAAAAGTTTAACAATTCAAAGGGAGCTAAGAGAAAAAGGTATATCATCACCTTATTCTGAAAAACACCTAATTCCGTTGCTCTGTACCCCTCAGCATACTTCTACACCAAAATCATCTGTGGATAGAAACCTTGTGGACACAGGAGTTCAAACCACAGTAGTAGAAGTAACCCAATCAAATAAATCTACTCAATTACAAAAAGAACCAAATTGTAGCGAAATGTCACTTGAGAACATAAGTAAGGTGGTTTCAAGGTTAGTCCCCATATTCAACGGGGAAAGAAATCAAGAACTTTCCCGAAGAGTTCATGAATTCTTAAATGCATGCGATCTGGCTTTAAAAATGGTTAAACCAGAAGAGGAGGAGATCTTAGTGTCTCTAATTTCAACCCGCCTACAAGGCGATGCGTTTGAGTTAATTCGTTCAAACACTCTGAATAAAATAGAGGATTTGGCAAAACTGTTTAAAGACAGTTATTTAGTGCCAAAAACTTTAGAAAACGTGATTAACGAATGGATCAATGCCATCAATTGTTAGGTGAAGATGTTAAAGCATTCGCTAGACGTCTAGCGAAACTAAAAGCTACATCTGTTGAAATTATTGACTCGAGATATTCGGCAACTGAGTCAGTAGGCCTGAAAAAGGAAGTTGAAAACACGGCGTTGACAACTTTTAAAATAGGGCTAGTCGATCCAGCTCTTCGCCAGCTTATGCTGGGCAGCAAAAGCAAGGACCTCAACGAAATCTCTGAGGAAGCCTTGAAAACTTCACTGCTAATACAGCCAAACGCGATGGGCTATATGGGAGTTGGAACAACACCAAACTTACCCTTTCCGTTGGATCGTATTAGTTATTACAATAGCCTAACTCACACATATCCATCTGTGCCTTCCCTGCCTCAACCTTCACATTATAATACACTACCCCACCATATACCTCAAGTGATATCTAGTTTGCCTTTACAAAATTACACAACATCCACACCGACACATAACGAAACACCGCAATTTACACAGACTTTTCAAGACCCTCCCCACTCCAGCAATAGACAACCAACAAGATCTGCAAATCCCATTAAAACTTGTGGATTCTGTGGTAAGCAAAACCACCAGCTATGTTGATTGTAATATGAATATCCGTAAAAGAACACCATACTGCGACACTTGCGAAGACTATGGGCATGCTCAAAACAGTTGTCCCCGCTCACAGATACGAGCTACTCGGACAATAAGTCAAAGACCTAGAGTTAAATGCAAGTGGTGTTCTAGGGTGGGGCATGTGTAGGACGATTGTTTCTCTAAAAGGAATTACCTCAAAGATCAATCGGGAAACGCACAGGGGGCCAATTTAAATCACTAAATTGTGCCCCAAAAAATGCGCCCTCCACAAAATAAAAACAAAGAAAAAATAACGAAAGACAAAAAAAGCAATGTAGACGAATTAAAGCCATCAGCACCCGTATTAAACGATCGACAAAAAGAAAAAAGAACACAAAACGTTGACTCGAAGGAGTTAAATTTCTTTACTTTTGAGTCGATTAATAAAACGAAGCGGAAATCAAGGCCACCAGTTTCTGGGACAAATATAAACCTAGGTCAGTATGGTCTCTTATTTCTGATTTTTAATCTTCGTTTCGTGTGGAGTAAGTGCTATTCAAAGGTGAAATTCGTTTATAACTTTTTGGATGATTTTTTTAAGTGTTTTGTTTTGAAGTGTTTTAACCAGTATGCTTTGACGAGAAATAAGAAAAAAATATTGTATGCATTTAGGAACCTCCGTAGGCATGACGTGTTCGTCGAGCTGCCTATGTCAATGGCCAAGTCCGAAAAGGTACTTCTCTTGGTCGACACAGGAGCAGACTCGAGCTTACTAAAAAGAAGTTCATTAAAAAATGCAACCAACATAAATAAAGATGAAACAAAGCAACTGGGTGGTGTTTTCGGTGGAGTAGGTATGACATTGGGTACAATTAAAACCAATTTACTTTTTCCTAGAAAATTTTGGACTAAGTGGAATGTGGTAGATGGACTAGAAGATATACCTGCTGATGGTATACTGGGTCGTGATATCCTTTGGAATCACACAATCATCGACGCGGTTTCCAAAAGAATAAAATTTTTGGATGGAAAACAAGAAGTTTTAATTGATCTACCCCTCAAATGCTTGCCAACAAGTTCTCTTACTATTTCGTCATTGAACGTTGTGATGTGTAAGATTGGAGCTCGTACGCAAACTATTGTGAAAATAAAAATTCCTAATTCCAAGTCAAATGAATTCCTGATACATTCACAGGAAATTGATAGTGGAATTTATTTAGGAAACACAATATTTAAGGCAAACGACAGTTACGTCCATATCCCTGTTTTGAACAGCACAACAGACGACTATTTCATGGATACAAGCTTCATACCTACACACTCAAATTTGAATAATTACAAAAAAACCTTAATAATAACCCGAGGACGAAGATATATGCGAATTTTCAACAGATTCACATTAAGTAAAGGGAAAATAACCTTCTATCTTCACTTAAATTAGATCATAACTTAACCAAGGAAGAAAAGAAATCCATAGAAGATTTATGCATTAAGTTTAATGATGTATTTCTTCTAAAGGGTGATCGTTTAAGTTATACACCCGTGTTAGCCCACAACATACCAACCAAATCCGACCAAGCACCAATTAATACTAAGCAATACAGAACTCCACAGGTTTATAAACAGGAAATTGAAAGGCAAGTCCAAGAAATGCTTGACCATGATATAAATTCAGAAAGTAAATCTCCTTGGAATTCATCTTTGCTCATTGTGCCCAAGAAAATGGTTGAAGGTCAAAAACGGTGGAGGGTGGTTGTTGACTTCAGAAAACTAAATGAAGTCACAATCAAAGATGCATTTTCCCTTCCTAGAATAGAAGAAATACTCGATCAGTTGGGACATTGTCAGTTTTTCACCACATTAGACTTGGCAAGCGGATCGATCCAGCCGATAGAGCAAAAACTGCGTTTAGTACCAGTACAGGACATTACGAGTTCAATAGAATGCCCTTTGGTCTAACTGGTGCTCCTGCAACCTTTCAAAGGATTATGAATCATATTCTGACTGGATTGCACGGAATTGATTGTTTCGTTTATTTAGACGATACTGTTGTCTATGGTAAAAATCTGGAACAACACAATCAAAAACTTACTAAAGTTTTGGAAAAACTTAGGCAGCACAATCTCAAATTAAACACAGAGAAATGTAACTTCCTACAGCGTGAAGTAACATATTTGGGACACGTATGTTCCGAAGTTTGTGCTTCACCCGACCCAGCTAAAACACAATGCGTTTCAGATTTTCCTAGACCCAAAACAATAAAACAGGTGCAATCATTTCTGGGACTTACGAATTACTATAGAAAATTTATACCACAATTCTCTGAAATAGCAGCCCCAATAACAAAGCTGTTGCGTAAAGAAAATAGTTTCGAATGGTCTCCAGATTGTGAGAAATCATTTAAGTTCCTCAAGGAAACGATTTCCTCGCCACCTGTTCTCATCTATCCAGATTTCATACAACCATTTATCTTGACTACCGATGCCAGCAACGAATCACTTGGAGCCGTTTTGTCTCAGGGCAAAGTGGGTGAGGATAAGCCTATTGCTTATGCTAGCCGTTCGCTGAATAATTCTGAAAAAAAATACTCTACGATAGAAAAGGAATTGCTTGCCGTAGTTTGGGCGTGTAAGCACTTCCGAACATATCTTTTAGGTCGACCATTTACAATTTTTACAGACCATCGTCCTCTTATAGGCGTATTTAATGTAAAGGATCCAACCACGAGACTTATGCGTTTTCACCACAAATTGTCTGAATATCAATATAAAATCATGTATAATCCTGGCAAAACCAACTGCAATGCAGATGCGTTAAGCAGGATACATAAAGATAATGATTGTATCAAAATTGTACAGACAAGGAGTAAGGCCAAACAGAATAAAGAAGTTCCTAACATTAGAAACAACATAAATATTGAAAACGACATCGTAAGACAAAATGGTAAGAAAGTTAAGGACAACCAAGTAAATAGAAATGACTTCCAAATTCTAGAAAATCCTGAAGACATACAAACAGTACTTCGCGACTTCCACAACTCCACACTAGGAGGGCATCAGGGGATGATAAAAACGTTTGCACGGATTCGTCGTCAGTTCAGATGGAAAGGCATGAAGAAAGACATTGAAAATTACATCAGGAATTGTGACAAATGCCAAAAGAATAAGTCAGGAAAAATGACCAGAATGCCAATGGTATTGACAGATACTCCATGTTTTCCGTTCGAAAAGGTATACATGGACATGGTCGGTGTTCTTCCACTGACGTATTCAGGTAATAGATATATTTTAACATTCCAGGACGACTTGACGAGGTATATGACCTGTGTGGCAATTCCTGATGCTGAAGCATGTACTGTAGCAAGAGCCTTTTACGAAGAGATTGTTACAAGGTTCTGCATGCCCAAAATTCTAGTCACAGATAATGAACAAATTTTACTTCGAAGCTTTTTTCTGAAACTTGTAAGCTTCTGGGAGTTAAAAAGATTCACATTACCGCCTATCATCCACAAGCCAACGGTTCACTTGAGCGCAGTCACAGACCCTTAGCGGAATATCTAAGGAGTTTTGTTGATGATCAGTGTTGGGACCAGTGGCTGAGACAATGCATGTCCACAACAACACTGTGCATGCTGCCACTAAACTGACACCAACGAAGAGCTTGTATGGTTTCGAGTTCAAAATGCCGACAAATTTAAAAGCAACACCTAAACCTCTGTATAATGTTGAAGATTATCCGAAACTTCTTCAACATCAACTTCAGAAAACTCACGAACTTGCGAGAAAGAATCTCGAACTGGCAAAACAAAAATCGAAACAGCATACGACCGTCAAACCAACCCTGTTTCGTTTTCAGTCGGAACAAAAGTCATGCTTAAAAATCCAGCTAGAAAAAATAAGTTCTCCTCTATTTGGTTGGGACCCTACAAGGTGGTCTCCGTAAATGATTCTGTAAATACCAATATTCGAGTAAATAGGAAAATTAAAAGGGTACACAACAACCAACTCAAGGCTTATTTTAATGATTAAATTTTATTTTTTTTTTCCAGGATTGTTGACTGATTGGTACAAATAATCGAATATTTTTTTTTATTAATAAAATTAAGATTATTATATGTAAATAATCGAATATAAGAGAAGAAATAAGAGAGCCATAGAAACAATTGGACATTTCTTCCATTGGGCTTTTGGAACTATGGACAAGGAGGATTCTGATAAGATTTATGACCATCTAAACAACTTGGAGACCAACGAAAATGAAGCGCTCAATTTGATTACGAAACAGATAACGGTGGCAAATTCCAATTTTGATAGGCTCAGTAAACCTATCAAAACGTTAACAGAAGAGGTTGACAAAATTGGAAAGAATTTCGAGAACTTCACCACGGATATTGAACATTTCGCGACGGCAGCAATCAAAGAGTTAGCTGCGACGAAATGGAAGGTGGAGATTAACGAAATGATCTCACTAGTTACCTCTAAGCTGCTTGAAGTCCAAAGTCGCCAAACAACTGAGCTATCAATTTTTAATGATTTGTACCAAAATAAGCTTCATCCTTTATCATCAGTGCTGAAAAATTCTAAGTATGAAAGAATGGTTCTTAATCCAGCCGCGTTGTTCCAAGTTGTTCAGCTGTTGTCCTATCCTCGAAGAGACTCAATCGTTTTAAAGATCACTGTTCCGCTACCTGTAGCCACCATGTTTTCCTTGTTCAAGGTATACCCAGTGCGAACAAAACTCGATCGCCATTGGGACTTGGTTTTGGACGTTAAGACTGAATACATCGCAGAAGCAGAGGATCATGCGTTATTTGTCACCATGTCGCGTCCAGAGTTGATGCAATGTTCAGACGTCCCGTTCAATTCGTCAATAACGATAAAGGTATGTGAACACCGAAAACCTATACATACCAGTGGAAGTTCCGAGTGCCTAGTAGAGCTGTTGCAACACTCTGCTACCTCACAAATGAACTGCAACTACGTCGCCTCACCAATTACAAAGGGAGTAATCACGAAGATGTCAACGAAAAATCAATGGCTTTTCAATATGAGAGAATCAATTGCTCTCAATTTTAATTGCGATGGAGAATTGTATGCTCCAGTGCTCAAAGGATTCGGAGTTCTGCATATTCTACATCCTTGTGAAATAAATTGCGTATACCATACGAGCAGGTTTGGAGTTCAAAGCTTAAGATCCATCAACCGAGAGTGAACCATTCGAATCTTATTGAACTGCTAAGGAAAGGATATGGCAATCTTACAGTGAGAACCTTTTCAAAACCACCATCACTATCCTTAGGTAGTCATAGCGATATGATTGCGAGTTTGAAGGAGGGGAAGAAGTCGTTAGAAGATCTGCAAGAGGAAGCCAATCAGATCCAAAACAGGAAGCGTGTGAACAGTCAACGAATGGAAGTCGACGTCCATCGATACTCTCTTGTGTCCATCAGTGTGCTCATAATAGCACTCGTATTGTTCAAATGGTACCTTTCAAGAAGTTCGTTTACAAGCACCGCCAACATACCAAGTCAAATAACAACAAATATAACAAACGTTGTCCCAGAAAAATCCGATGCCGTCAAGATAGATGCCGTCGTGATGGATGCCCTACCAGATCGTTTAGCTGCAACAAGGAAGTCGACACGAGGAGTAACTTTTGCCCGAGTATAAAATTTGTATTTGTCTTACAATAAAAAAGAAAAAACAAAAATAATTAAATAAATAATTGTAAAATGAGATCCGCTTAACCATTTAGTAATCCAAAAAAAAGTACATTTAAAATAAATTAAACAAAAAAAAATAATCTAATAAACCTATTTTTAAATATAATGTTCTTAATAATAACTTTCTTAAATCAAAAAAAAAAAAAAAAATAAATAATAATAATAATAATAATAATAATAATAATAATAATAATAATAATAATAATAATCTAAAAATTGTTACTTACACTTTCATATAATTATAAACCTATTTTTAAATATAATGTTCTTAATAATAACTTTCTTAAATTAAAAAAAAATAATAAAAAATAAACAATTGTAATGTAATAAAAAAAAAAAGAAAATAAAATTTAAAAAAAAATTCCTAGAATATAAGATCATATTTGTTACGTATTTTTAAGAGATTGTTTAATAAAAATAATATAATCTTGTCGATTGTCATCCGGTTGATCGTGAGTTCTTCCTCCGGGTGGGGAGGGATGTTGTGTCTACTCCCATACCTACCAGAGGAAATCGTCGTGCGTTGAACTCAGCACACTTCAATTGTGTTGTTCACTTTGATTGTCAATTCGGTATCATCTTACGGATGTTGTTTTGGGTCAATCAAAGTGCGATTATACAATAGTTGAATTGTGCTGACTCTTTAAACTTGCCGACGATTATCCACTGCAAATGTTTGGGCTTGCGACCACCGAAATGACACGACAAGATTGGTCTTTGAAACACTGTCAACGAAGTCGGTTATAAATTTAACAAATCCACAATTTGCTGCAAAAACATACCATCAGTTAACTTTTAGTCTGTCGAGTGAAATCTCGTTCGGTAGCTGATCACAGAATTCCAAATTGAAGTACTAGATCGCTCGTTAACGTGAGAGGGAATCAAATCTATTATGGTTTCTAAACACCGTTCTTTTTAATTCACTTGGTTCTGCTTTTAAAAAAGCAGTTTTTTATCACGAGTTTATAAATATTGTAATCTTTGGTAGAATCACAAAAGCGCACTCACAAAAATCATCCGAAACATTAAAAAACACAACGAAAGGAAAAAGTCACCTTCGCGTGTGCTGCGTCTGTTTGTGCGTTTTTGTCGCCCCCTTCTCGTTTGTCTTGCCGCGTAGTGTCCTCATCATGTTAAAATCACAAAAAATTAAACACATTTATTCAAATTAATCAACAATTAAAAAAAATACAACAAAATAACATAACATCAACACAAAAAAATATATAAAAGCGAAATCAATACACAAAAAAAAAATAGAAGAATAAAAAAAAGCTAATCTACATACAAAAATAAAAATTAACACAAAAAAAAAAAAACATCAGTGCCGCAACAAAAAAAAAACAACAACAAATAATAACCAAAAAAAAATGTACCCACAGAGCGCAGCGAGTATTCCTTTCTTTTTTCCTTCCCAACCTGCAATTGCTTGGCTTAGAAAGTGCATGAATTGCATTGAACTTATCTAAGCTCTCACAATTGATGTACTTGTTGAGCGAGCAATAACAGATGTATAGAGAAATACTGTTTTGACTGTTAGGGTTCGGATCAATTCACATCACTACTAAGGCATAACAGTAGTAGTGTTGTGTATTGAAATCAACTTTATAATCATATTCAGTTCTCTCTTAGATTTCGTCTGTTTTAGTCTTTTTTTTTTCTTTTTTACCACAATGATTGGAAATTTCAGAGTTGACTATTGTAATATTCGTGGGATTAGAGCTAATTTCCTTTCTTTGTACGCCCATTCTGATACAAACAGGGCAGGTGTTTTGGCACTAAGTGAAACCCAAGTAGGTGAATCTACTGATCCTGCTGAATTGAAAATTCATGGGAACAACTTAGTGCCATTATTCCTTTCCCACTATGGTCTCGTCGTCTACGTAAGAAATGATGTTGCTTACCAATTTCAACCACAATATGGTCTGAGTACCAATCCCATGTTCAACTTCATGTGGTTTAAATTCTCGATAAACAAGAACATCTTACACTATTGTTTTCTCTATCGAAGCCCCAATTTGGACAGAGTTTCAACTTCTCGCGAATTTGATGCTCTGTCTGACTCCATCCAAAGAATTGTTTCCCTGCATCCTCACACTAAAATTATTACGGGCGATTTCAATGTACACAATTCTTCTTGGCTTCAACATTCGGGCCAGACAACACCCGAAGGTATGTGTGCCGAGATCTTCGTTGAGCTTAATCAAATTACTCAGCTTGTCAACGAGCCTACCCGAATATCGGACGTTAATGGCCGATAAGTTAATGTTATTGTGAATAAGCGTGGGGCGCTCGATATATGAAAAAAAATGGCCAATGCGCCCAACGCTTTTTCACAATAACACTTGTATTTTTAGTTCATTATTGTTTTCAGCTTATATTAAAAATTATTTTCCGCTTTTTTAGTATGATGGGTTTTAAAAGCGTGTTTTTTAGTTTTTTTCAAACTATATTTATTTAAGGAAATAATTATTTTAAGGTGAAAGAACTATGGAACAGTAGGTCAATAAAAAATATGTCCTTAAGTCAGAAAGGAAAACAAGAATATTCAGGGATAAAATTGTGTTACTGTGGCAACTTCAGAATAGAGATCTTTTCCTATTGAGGAATATTTCTTTTTCTTGATAGAAAACAAAATGTTTTCTGTGTATTTGTATTTCTTTGTATTGTTTTTGTATCACTAGTCGGGTTTGTCATTTTTTGCAGATGTGTACATTGTAGATACCTATTTCTTATTGGGATGTACGAGTATGTAACTGCATATTGAAAAAAAGAAAAAAATATCTAATTTGAAGTCAATTGGTATGTGGGGTGGTGGGTTACACATGTTGAGCTGAGGTAGTGACAAAACAATTCTTTTTTGGGATATTTAATTATATTGGTAGAAAAGTTATCTACGCAATTCATAAATAAAGCATTGTTGAAGCACTGCAATTTATAGAATTTGCTTTGTATATGCTAAAAATGTTTTCACAATTAGAATTTTCCTTTTATTCCCATGTCCTGAACAAAAAATAAAAAACTCCAAAACTTAATGAATGTCTAAAATATAGTGTTCATTTGTATATTATACATATGTAGGTACCTATACTTAATAGTATTTAAAATAAATGAAGTTGGTGGGAGGGTGGTTGGTGGGCAAGTTTCTGCCACGTCCACATTCGTGTTCCCTGGAAACTATTTCATTGAAGGAAACTGTTGATTGATACATCATTATTGTGGGTGATTTAGTTTTTTTTACTCATTCGTATTCACGCTTGGATGTAAAATTATATTTTAACAACCATTACACATCTAAAATACAATTTTAATAAGTTCTTAATGAATTCATACTTCATCTTCTATAATTTGTTTGTAGTTACATAAAACATAATGTGTACATAAGTACGTTTTAATTCATTAAATCAAATAAATCATATGTAAAAAATGAATTCCAACCGATTATAAAAAGTGTTCAAATACACTAAAATATGTATTAAAATTAGTCCCCAGTAATTATGCATTAGTTGCCATCAATGAAGTGGGCTAAGAGCAGAACATTTTTAAAATTGTATAAATGTAAAAAAATAAAACTCTTAAAATCACCTAAGACATTTTTTCGCTAATCATATTTCATTTAGGTACCTACCTATGTATATGCGTATCAACATTTAAATTGTCTACATTTTATTCATTCAAAAAGACTAGGAAATATTTTGACCTGACCCTTCTGCATTCGTATTTTTTACGTACATATGTAGGTACCTACTTATTTTATGTAGTAAGATCGCTACCAACTTTTTTAAGTTAACCTACCCAAAAGCCCTACCTACTTATAACTTATGAAATACCTACATACAAATGTATGTACATATGTTTGCATGTATTTACATGCATATGTACAGAGGTACCTACTCGTAACTATTTTTTTGTATTGTTAACCCTCTACTGCATGAATTATTGTTTATACAGAAAAAAATTAAAAGACTTTACAAATAGCTTCTTTGGGATGTTTTAAGACATCTTTTATTAAAAAATCAGATAAAATTATAGTAATAAGGGTTAGGTATAAAACAAATACATATTTCATATGAGGAAGGGGATTGACCAATGACTATCCTCCATAAAAATTACCTATTTTTCTAACCAAAAAAAAATAGTCTAAAACAATAATGCTCTTGTGATGTACAAAAGAAAATATGTACATAGGTAGTTTTATAATCCCTTGCTGGATACGAAGCCAAATATGGCTTACAAAGCCTTACCACTCAAACGACTAACATAATATTTTTTTTATTAAAATTTTTTTTTGTGGCAAAGACAAATAAATATCCAATCACAAAATATTTTTTTTGGTCACTTAACTCACCTTTCAATAAAGTTATAATTTTTTAAAATTAGAAAATTTTTCAATCACTCGTTTTCAACCACAACAAGCTAACCACTGACAAATAGTAGTGACTAGGTACCTAGATATTTAAAAAAAAATTGCGGATAAACTTAAAAAAAATCAAAATTAATAAATAAAAAAAATTTAAAGCAGGTACCTAACTGATTATTTTTCTATTTAAAAATATACCTACCAACTTACAGGAAAATAAAATTCGTATATGTATATTCATTCATCTTAACAAAATTAATTCCTAGGAACCAAAGTAAAACCTTTCAAATATTCATTCCAGAATGAAAAATCCAACAAAGTAAAACCAACCAATTCACAATATATGTATTATACATACATGTGTGTAAATCAACACATTCAATATTCTCCTTTTATTTTGTCTCAAATCTGAGACGATTTTACAAATTATAGACGCAAATACAACAACAAAAGCACAATAAAAAAAAACATCACTTGTCTTGCCTTGGTCGTAGCACAAAGAAAAATATACCTGGGATGGAAGACTATACAAAAAAGCAAGCAACGAATCCACAAACAAAAACAAATAATCTCGAAAGGGGTAAAAAGAATAGAAAAGAGTGGCATAGAGTAGAGAAACAAAATATTTCAGAAAGAGCTTTAATTTTGTAGGAAAAGATCTTATTTAAAGCTTTTAAAAATAAAGCTTTTTTCATTTCATAGGTCATTCTTCTCCATAAGCGTGAGACATCTGTATATGATTATTTGTGCTTAAAGTGTGAAATGTTTTTCGTTAGAAAACCTTAGTAATTTGATTAATTTATATTTATAATATAAGACTTTATGTTAACTAAAATGAATAGGTAGCTTTCAACATCATAAATATAAGAAAAATCTTTTAAATTTCAATTTAAAACTCTTATAACTATTTGATATTCCTTTAGAGTTGCAAGCTAATATCATTACGGAATATAATGTATATTTATTATAATTTTGATTTAAAAGAGTAATTCTTATGCGTAGGTTTACAGTCTACTGCCTATATTTAAGCCATTTAGTCTAATTTATTGTATCACAATATACATATTGGTATGTATATTATATAATTATATTTTTATTTGGAACTTCAGTTGGAATAGTTGGAACTTTTTAAGATTCATACAGATTGATACGCAGATACACATTACACGAAATTATTTCAAGTAATCATTTGGAATTTAATATTTTGGTAACCAATTTTTCTCCGACATACCTATTGAAATTATTCACGCCTCGCCACTGCTGGCTTTACAATACTTTTTGATTAGATGAAATATGTTTTATATTAAAGAAGTTATACCTGTTAAAACTCGCCAAACCCATTGAAAATTGCATAAGATTGGACTAATTTTTTGCCCATAAAAAAAATAAAGTCAATCCGTCACTGCCTTAATTAACTTAATTTCTTTTGAAAACACCAAAAAAATTAAATAAAAACCTTAGGTATACCAGAAATAAATGGTGCATTTTAAACGACTATGAAAATAACGACAAAATTGTAGTTTGTTTCACTCTCAGAATTACTATATTATGTATTTAAAAATTATAATGATGCAAAAAGGTAGCCCTGTTTATTTAGAATGCATTAATTTTTATTTCAATCAATTAGCATTCGAAATGTAAAAGTTATCGCGTTATTTGTAACGTTCCAGCCGTTTTTTTTGGCTGGCCACCCAGCCTTAACTCACAATTATTATAGTTTAAACCAGGCATGTCAAACTCGCGGCCCGGGGGCCGCATGCGGCCCACATCAAAAATTTATGCGGCCCAAACATAAATTTACAACTTGCACTTATTTTACAATTTTGCACATTAAATTTTTCATATTAAAGCCTAGTACGCTGCTGAAGCGAAACGAAATTTTTCTTTGGTCTCCAGTTCTCCACATGCACAACAAAATTATAAACGAAATCAGAGCGGAGAAATATCTGTGTAGACCTTTATCAGCTGTTTATTAAAAATGACAATATTTGTGGTGCAGAATAAGAATAAATAGAGCTTTCAAAATTTCGATGGCAATTAAAGTACCGGGTAGTTAAATCGTGAACGAAAAAGTGTGAAGAATTGTAAAAATTGTACTAAGAAATCTATTACCATTCTCCACTCAAAAAAAAACAATTTAACAGATCAGCAGCGTACCGCAAAACGAAAATTAGAACGAAAATGTTGGTTCGGATTTCGTCTGGTCATTTTTGTATGGGATTATTCGTTTCGCTTCAGCATCGTAAGGCGTAAGTGGCGATTTTTGGGAAAATTTCTGTGGGGTGAGGAGTTTGTTTATTTGTAGAAAAAAAAGGAAACAGTCATCTTAGTTAATAAATTTATCTTTGGTTTTCTTGTTTTTTTTTTTTTTTTTTACGGCCCATAAAAATTTAAATCCTGCTGTTTTGGCCCGTGATAGCCATTGAGTTTGACATGCTTGGTTTAAACCTTTGTATATATAATTACCTATATAGTATTCTCATGGAACACAATTTTGTGTTACCGAGGAGACAACATTGGGGGCGCTAGCGGATAAGAGACAAACTTAATATAAAAAAAATCTATAGTGGGAATGAAAGGAATATTTTATTTTCTGTCATAAGAAATAGGGATTGCGACAGGGTTGGTTGTTTCCCGCCACAACAAAACGGCAAAAAAACGTAAATATAAACAAAAATTTGACGTTCCTTCTTGCCTGAGCATTATTCGCATAGGATTTTGTTTGTGGCTGCCTAGCGACGGAGTCTTGTGTGCTATACATTTGGCTGTAGCTATGTATGCTTTAACCATTGTAGGTATTTTGCTATTTCAAATTCGTTTTGAATAGATTTTTCAATTTTTGTGAAAACTGATTCGTTGTTGCCAAATTTGTAGGCCCTTGCATTAATATATTTGTTGTTTTTTATTATTTTGTAAATTGTTCGTAAAGGAGTAGTTGGGTAAGCAAAAATAGCTTTGCAGGTAAAGTGTTGCTACTTGATATTTAATTTATGAGAAATAAAATAAAACAAATTGGCGACAAAAATAATGTTTTAACTTTTCAAAGGAATATTCATTTTTATTATGTTTTGTTGAAGCAAAAATATTTAAAGGTAGATTTTTACCTATTTTTAAGAAAAAATAAAGTTGTTTTTTCAAGTGAACTAAGAAAAAATTGACATTGACATTCTAGTATTGTCGTGATTTACATCAAAATTTGTATTTAAATGACATTTTGACGATTATTCATGCGAATTGCAATAAAGTTGTATTACCTTCTTTCATGTAAAATAACCTTTTTGTGTTCAATATTTGTTTAAACATTTAAATTTGAACTCAACTTTGTTAAAAAGCTTAGAAATAAACACCTAATAACTTTTGCTGGATTGACAATTATTTATTACAACACCTTAAAAATATTTTATCTATGGAAAATATTTATCATTAAAAAAAGTTGAAATACCTAATTGAATTTACTTGCTGAAAATTATTTACATTATTTGAAAATATTTTTCTCATTGGGCAATGATTCTTCGAATTGGCAACTACATTTTCATTCTTCCTCATCTTTGACGTTTTTTTTTTTGCCTTATTGTTATTTTTTTTAATCTTCCCTCCCTATTAACTCTATATATTCGTTTCAGATTTTTTTGCGTTGACATATCTCTCAAATTATTTTTTTCTTTTTTTGGTTCTCTCTTATTTTCTTCTCGTCACCTCTCTTAAATATGCATAAATATTGATTCCGAGGAGACAGGTTAGGGGTCGCGTCGAGCGTTCCTGTTCATGATTGTACTATTCCATTATATATACAATGGTTTAAACTAACAGAAGGATAGTTCAAGTGCATCTTAGTTCACGATATTGACTCATTTTAAGGGGTGGTAGAGTTTTCTTATCGCTCAGTGTTAATAGAATCAGCTAGAATTACAGAATTAGATACACAAAAACTTAACAAAACCCTTCTCGTAATAGAGTGCAGTAAGCTATCTACTAAAGCAAAAAACAATTCATTAAATACTTATATATTTCATTTAAAACGATGTAGAAGCAAAAAAAAAAATATATTGCACCATTGCTGCAATCAAGAGCAATTAACCAACTACCATGGATCCAATCAACATACAGGGAGGTCATTTTATTTTATATATTTTACTGGCCTCAAGTTTGCACTTACATACTTGCATACAGCCAAGTCCTTTTCCCCACTTCCGCCCAGCTTCACCGTCAATAGCGGATTTTGGAACTCGACTGATGGAAATGTATAAATATATAAGTATGTACATACATATATGTATGTATACAAATGTATGTACATACATTCATGTACATATGTATGTAAAAAAACGTTTTATGAGTTTTCTTGGTGCATCAAACACTCACTATACACATTAGCTCTACTCTACAAAATACTCGTAAAAATTAAAAAAAAAATCCCAAATTGGTAAATTTCCCGGGACCACTTACATTTTTTCATTCGATGTATTAAATTTCGTTATCCCTTCACTGCGCTAATTTTCCTTTAATAGAGCAGAAGCACTATGCGTCGAATGTTGACCATCAGCATCAGTCATCTACATCGTCGACTCGGCGGCGCGGCGGCGGCGGCTTTTCAACACACAGCTCCCTATATGTAGGTATCAACCTCAAAGCCAATGCTCTCTCGCTTTTCGTATATCCTTCGCTTGTTTCATTGATTAAGTTCAGCGTTTATACTGCTGGCTGTCAGGGTGCCCGGCTGCCCAATGCCTGGGCTTACGAGTACTATATATGTATGTATATGCGAGGTTGATGTAATTTTTTGTGTTGGATGTTGGTTGATTTTGTTTTTAATTTCATGTCACAGATTGCTTAATTGAGAGCGAAAAGTGTAAAAATGAAATATAAGGTTTCCTCTCCCCTTTCCGGTGTGCCGTTGCTGACTCTCTCTTTTAGTAGATTAAGTAATTAAACCATCTCTGAACTTTGTTCAAAAATAGTTTTTGGGATTTTTATGGCACAAAATTTTAACCATTATTTTATAGAGTGAAATTTATGAGGAACAAAGAATAAAACAAAAAAATTCATATTTTAATTATTGATGAGGAAAACACTTCGATGATGGATTAATGGTTGTTGAGAAGAGCTTACAATAGGATTGGTTTATATATGCACGTTTGAATTGTTTGGCGCCATTTTTCTCTAAAAACGTTTTAAATTCGTATTGATTTATGTATGAAATATTGGGAAACCTTAATGTCGTAGAAATTTATATAGCAAAGTGTAAACTTCCCTCAGGTCCGAATTCCAAAGACGAATATAGCTTATTGTCAATCTGACGCTTAAATACAATTGAAAGACACATTATTCTGCCAAATCATCTCAATTATGCGCCAAAACTCATTATCATTCTTCCGCCTTTAATTTTACTGGTCGTCACTTGAAATTTTTAAAACTTTTCAGGAAAAGCAATTATCATCGAAGAACTTCAACTGAACCTTTGTATATGAAAACTATAAGTAGTACTCTCATGACTGAGTTCGAATAGGGCGGCATCTAGTTATTTTTCGTTGAACGTCTCGTGGAGACATTATTTTCAGATGGGAGATTTGCAACTGACGAGAATTCAAATCGAAGTGAGACAAGGAAAGACTACACAATTTTTATGGGAGTTAGGTCGTGTCCGAATTGGGTTAAAATGTTGGTTAAAATTTGACTTTTGGTTAAATTTTGAATTTGGAGATCCACAAAAAGATTATAAGAGCTGCCGCCAAATTTGGAAAAACATTGCAAAAAAATGCAAAGTAAGGAGATAAATATTATTAAAGTATGTTTTTTTGTAAATTCTTCATCTGATGATGATTAATTTTTTTTACCATTACAATGTACATATGTACATAGTTTGCTTCATTATAATTTAAAAAAATCGAAGACTTAAATTTTATATTAATTTTTTTACTTTGAAGATATGTATTAAAAAAACAAAAAAAAAAACAATTTATAAACAAACTAAGCTTAGCTTGTTGCTAACACTTACCTAAATCATCACCTTCAATACATATGCTGTGCAGAACACATGCTGCAAATATGTTTTTATTTTTTAATGCTATTTTTGATGTTGAGCTCCAATCCTTTATGGAAAACATTTCGCCATCTGCTTTTTATTATGCCGAAAGAACACGCTACTACATTTCTTGCCCTGCTATGCACAGTGTTGAATTTTCTTTCGGCCACATTGGGTGTTTTGAATGGTGTGATGATAAGGATCGGTTGCAGATGACACGCATATCCACTATCTCCGAGTAGGTAGTAGGGCTCCGTTGGATAATTGCCACTTTTATAATAATTGACTGTTTTTCAAAACTTGAAATAGATAAATAGAATACATAAATAGATAAAGGACGATGTGTTCAATATACTCACTCGATTGTCATGAACGGACCCAGGAAATCCAACGAAAATTTCATTAAACATGAGTTTACTTTCAACAACAGCGTGGCACTGTATTGAATAAAACCTCTTGTAATTCCGATATTCATCGTGTTACTGTACTGGACAGGGAATTCTTATATGCGTGCCATCTATAGCACCGATGCAATTTTCAAAAATGTTGCATCGTGCACGCCTGCGAAATTTTGAGCCGATTGCTTCACAATTATCAACTTGGACATGTCTTATAAGATGTCGCATTGATTCTCAAAAGAAGTTCAGCATTTTATGAACAATATCGATTACAGTGGATCTGCTCCTCCCGACGAATCCACCGGCAAGTCTATAGCTCCAACCGGATGCCATCCAATAGAGGAATACGATGAGCTCGTACTCATTCGACCATCCACTCCACTTATCTGCTTTGAGACGCCCAATTCTTTCAAATGTGGCAATTTTTAAAAATAAATGTTGCCGAAATTTCAAATCGTTACCATTTAATATTGCATTTATGTACATCTTCGGAAAAAACGCGAAGTCTCCCATAGCTAATATTCTGTAGATAAGTTTGCCAATTAAAAAAGTCTGAAGATCATTTTCCATTAATTTTAGTAAATCCTTTCAATTCTTATTTCAAATCATAGATACATATGTCTATAGGTATCTACATTTTATGACATCAGCGCCGGATTTATCTTTTTTGGGCCCTAGGCCTGAAGAGTAAATGGTGCCCCCTTTGCATATATTCTCTTATATTGTATGGTTTACTTTATACAAAATTAAATACCTACTCAAGAAAACAAATTACAATGAATTCCATACGACTTTTTTTTACAGATTTTTACTTAATTTTTGAAATATTGTTTTCTCGTTTTTTTTAGCAGCGAAGTCTTTTATAAGTTCATCGAAATCTATTTCATGAAGCAAATCACTCTCAATACAGAGCAGAGATAGTGCATCAAGTCTTTCCTGCGTTATCATTGTTCGACAAGTACTTTTTAAGCGTTTTAATTGACTACATGATCTTTCCGCAGAACGATTTGTCACCTTCAGACTTAAAAATAAACGTAATGCCGTGTCTACGTTCGGAAACGCTGATGTAATTTTATCTTCCCACATAATCTTATATAAATATTTAGATATACTCTGTCTATGGGTATGGGCCCCACTGCTAGTTGCAACTAGCCAGTGGTTTTAAATGAACAAACAGTTACTACGAAATTATGGTATGATGTACGAAGCATTTATTGTATTTATTTAAACTCTTTTATCCGTAATAAACTCTACTATCCGTAACATGACAACAGGGCCCCATTCCACAAACCAACTTATTAACTTTTCACTTTGTACTTTTCAAATTTTTCGTCAACTTGCAAAACATTCTGTTCTACAGAATTATATTAAGTCTGATAAGTGAAAAGTTAAAAATGATAGGTGTAGTTTGCAAAGTCTTTGCAATTTTTATATTCACTTTGTAATTCTTTTGTGTGCAAAGTTAATATTGAAAAGTGTAATTTGCAAGGACTTTGCAAAAATTATTCTGTTTCCTTTTAATTCCACAAAAACTTCAAATTTTATTTTCGCAAAGCGAATTTTGATTAGTTTATCAAAAGTTTGCAAAGAGAACGATCGCTTTGCAAATGCATATTGGTATTACTAGTGAAGTTTTCAAGATTTTAAGACGTGAGTTTTTACTTGACTATGATGAAGACAAGCGTGTAACAAGAAATTATAAAGACCGTAATCATTTTTCGGACTGAAATATTAAAATCGAATACAAGTTGATTTTCTTTTAAGCAAAATTGAAGAAAAAATAGTGCAGAATACTTAAATAATGTTCTCAACACAAACAACAGTCTTTGATTTTGAAAAATAATGAAAAGTGATAAGACAAAAGTGCAAAGATGATTAAATGCTTTGTGGAACACTTTACACTCTCACTTTGCAGAAGAGTTGCATTAAATGCAAAGTCTATGCAGAGAGTGCAAAGTCTTAGCAAAAATTTGGTTAGTGCAAATTAAAATTTTAAAAGAACATTGTGGAACAGAAACACTTATGACTTTGCCAAAAATTAAATCAATTAGAAAAATGCAAAGCGAAAAGTTGATAAGTTTTTTGTGGAATAACCCAGGTCCGAACAAGTTTCTTAACTTCTCTAAACTATCGGAATTTTCTATCCGTTGCATTAATTACATTTAACATACATACACTATGTACAAACAAAAATATGCACTGAATGAATTGTTAAGTTTTATAGAATAATTTTATGCTTGTTTTCGTGTTTTTTTAAATATGTATATAAAAATAAAAAAGTAAAATACATATCATTTTGGTTTGAGAAAAAAAAGTTCTTTCATCCGTAATGGGCTCGGTCCCGACCATCCCGGTTAATCGAGTTTCAACTGTAAAAGCAGATTATTTTATTTAAGAAAACAATTACATGTGGTGCTTTGTACATTGTTTGCTTGAAACTGAAATGTATTTATTTGTAGGTAGATTTGTGAAAATCTATTATCCATTTTGCTCGTATGAGCAATAAAGATTCAGTTGCTTCTACTTACTTTTGTGGCCCCTTTTTTCGTGATGCCCCAAGCCCGGCTCTGGTTGGCCTAAGGGTAAATGCTGGGCTGCATGACATGTAGTCTTTATGACAGAAATTTCAGCTGGATTATGCATCCAGTAATTTTTATAAAAGTATTTTACTAATTTAGATTTTTACAAGTTTGCATTTCAATCGACTTGAAGTCGAAAATGTAGCTAATGTATTCCAATTTTCATTGATATATGTATGTACATAGATATGTATAAGTAGTTAACATTTAGTTTTCTTTTTACATATTTTGCAAAACTCATAAATTATTTCATTTGGAGCATTTTTTCTAACAAACAGTTTTAAGACATTTGTTTCCCATTTCCTTACTCATAAGAATAAAGAAATACAAGTAACTTTTTTTGAATTGGGTTATCAAGCTTTTTTAAAAATGATCTAAACTTAAGGTATGTACCTAACCTAGTAAAAAAGTGAAAAATAGAGTTAATTCCCACATTCTCTTTATAGGTATACGTATTATTGCAAACAAGGCACCTGATAACTTCCCATTAGGTTTATAGATAACTTGAAAACTTCGTTTTACTAAAGTTTTTGTGTCACAATAAATATTTCGAGACCAATTATACCAATTTTCATATTACTTTTTGTAGTTTTTATTTTTTTTGTAAAAAATGTTAATTTGATTTCTGTCAATATTTAAAAATTTATTGACAATTGTATTATGTATATAATACAATTATAGCAATATCATTGCTTGTTGTGAAGATATTTAAGTCGAAAAACAGTTTTTAATACTTTTTGGTAAATTTTAGTTTTAGTTTCTAAATTTTTTACTTAATTTTTGTTTTAATTTTCAATTTTTTGTAAAAGAATTCGATGTTTGTCAAAATTATACTATACTAGCGAAACCCCCGCCCGCTTTGCAGGGCGTTAAAAGAAAATAGTTTTTTAACTTCCCATACTATATATATCAAGAACGGGTAGAGATATCGACTCCAACTAAATAAAAACAGTGATTGAAATAACTATTTTGTTGCTATAATTGGATAAAAAATATAAAAAAGTATAAACAAAAACAAATATAATTCATTGTTTGTCGTTTCCTTACCAAAACTTTGGTTCAGGCCATGCATTTTTATAAAAAAAAAAGTTGCTTGCTACAGGAATCGAACTTAGGACCCCTCACGTCTAGACCAGAGATCTTACCAGGACACCATACTATCTCTACTGATTTAGGTGTGCGCAAATTGCTAAATATTGTTAAAATATGCAACCAAAATTTAATTTCTTTGTTTAACATATTTTACATATTTTTTTATAATTTTTTTTTGCCCCCTAAACCTTCTACTCTTATTCCTCTTTAATTAAAAAAAACCAACACAAAAAAACAGACTTTCTTTTATATATATAGAAGATAGATGTTAACAGTTGTATTCAATTTTTTTTTTTACTTTTTAATTTTTTGTAAAAAAAAAATAGTCAATTCATTTTTTTTCAATTTTTCACGTTCAAAACATCATTTCATGTAGTAGAAAAAAGTTTTTAATATTATATAATTTTTCCTTCATTGTATATTTGCCGCAAACATTTTTTTTATAGTTTTTCTACTTTAAAAAATAACAGTACATTGAGAATTTTCCAGTGAATGGAATAAATATTTATTTGAAGTCAATAACATATTTTTATATTGTCTTAGCTTAGTCAGTCCTGTTTACTATAGGCTCTATCTTTTTTATTAGTTTTCCTATAGAAATTGTGTTTAAATATTTGTAGTGGTGTCAATTTTTACTGAATAAGTGAATTTATTTTTTGGTTATTAATGTAACTTATGAAATAATTGTGTTCAATAGTTTTTTTTAATCAATTTTAATTTTGTTTAATTTATGATATATTGTTAGAAACAAAAGTTCTCCCCGGTAAGGTGTGCAGTATTTTTGTTGTTTTCCAAAGTGTTCCCTTGTCCATGTGTGAGTGCTCTTTGTTTTAAAATATATTCCAATTTAATTTTCCCCTACTTTCTTCTTCGATTGAAGTGATTCCACCTTTTTGGTTTTTATATCATTACATTTTGTCACCAAAATATTAATCCCTTGCGTAGGTCAGATAGCAAGAGCGCGACTTAATTGCGACTCTTGTTGAAACACCTAGGTTCGAGTCCCGCCCCGTGATTATTATTAATATTATTTTTTTTTATTATTATTTTATTATTATTATTTCTTTTTAAATATCAATATATCTTTATTTTTTTTATAATTTATTTCATTTAACACTTTTTTTAAATATGGATTGCTTCAATAAAAACTGCCAAGAGGGTTCCAATAATAATAATCCACTATTTACTTGTTTCGGACCCTGTGGTAATATTTACCATGCAAAATGCATGGATCAACGAATGCATTTATTGAAAAAATAGCCAATTTGAAATTTACTTACTGGTACTGCCACGAGTGCCGTAGGCTCTCTGTATCCCAACTAGCTTTTAAAATGTCTTCTTTTAAAGCTGACATTTTAAAACTTTCTAAAGACTTTGAAGGGCTACTGAAGTCATTCAACACTGCAGTTTGTAAGTTAAATTCATACTCTATAACCAACATCATGGTTGACAATTCTACTTCGACAAATGATCTAAGACAACCCAATATTCCTTCTACTTTCTCTTCTGCAGACGAAGATATTCTCGCGCAATCAGGTTCTGGTGTTAATAACGCAGAAAGTGTACCTGAAAAACAAAAGAAAAAGTCAAAAAAAAGAAGCCGAGAAAACTCCGAGCCTGCTAGAATTTCTACCCCGCCCTCAAAAAGAACAAATGTCAACATCACCCCAATACGTATTGATCCTACCCGAACCCCCCATATACCTCAAATTTCTGGCTCAAATTCAGCTCCCGATAGCGACTTTGTTACAGTAACAACCAATTCCATCCCTATCAAAGCTGTTTTGAAACCAAATATTATTTTTATATCTCGTCTGGACCCAGTAACAACGCCAGAAGATATAACTTCGCACTTAGTATCTACCAAGAGCATACCTTGTAGCTCATCCATTAGGTGTACTAAGATCAGTAAACCAAACAGCTTTGTTTCCTCTTTCAAAATAGTAACGAATCCTACATTCTTCGATCCCATTTGCAATACTAATATATGGCCCGCAGAGACTTTGGTCAAAGAATTTTCACAAAGTCAAAAACGAGGTGTTTCTATGAAAACCAAGCCAAAAAACTCAACAGGCTTGCCCTCTTCTACCAAAACGTAAGGGGACTTCGTAGTAAGACTGCTGACATTTTTCTTAACTCCCAATCATTTCCACACGACGTATTCGTTTTGACAGAAACTTGGCTTAAATCAAGCTTTTCCGACACAGAACTTTTCAGTCAAGAGTTCGAAGTTTACAGAAATGATCGTCATGTTGGTAATGCAAAGGATTTAGGTGGAGGTGTTCTCATAGCAGTAAAAAATACATATTTCTCGTCGTCTGTATCTTTTCCGTTTGAACTATCAATTGAACTGGTATGTGTAAAGTTAGTGGTACAGACTAAGACTATTTTCATTTTAAACGTTTATATTCCAAAAATTTTAGAGTCTGTTTATAGCGAACTCTCCCTGGCACTAGACTTTGTTATCAGTATGTCCTGCTCTGACACCAATATCTTACTTCTAGGTGACTTTAATTTACCACACATTGATTGGATTCCATCGGAAGACGAATCTTGCCTTGAAGCCTCTCTCTCTTCTTCACAATTGGAACTATCTTTTCTCGATAGAATCCTTTTTACTGACTTACAGCAAACGAGCTGTATTAAAAACTCAATTAATCGAATTCTCGATTTAGTCTTTTCTTCTGACGCTATTAGTACTCTTGTTCTAGAATCAAATTCAGGAATTACTAATATTGATAAATATCACCCCCCCCTTGGACATTTTTCTTGACTTAAGTAATCACCTTACTGAACACAGTAATTCCTTTGACTGCTTATATAATTTTGACTTCAGAAAAGCTAATTTCCAGTTGTTGTCTGAAGATTTAAACATTTCTGGAATTGCTGATACTTTAGCATTTTCTAATATTGACGAAGCAGTTTCAAATTTCTATAAGATTTTAAATAATTGTTTAGAAAAAAATGTACCTTTAAAGAAATCAAGAAATACAAACTTTAGCCACCCTTGGTATACGAAAGAATTACGTTTACTGCGTAACAAAAGAAATAAGGCATGGAAAACTTATCTCAAATCTCTGTCTCCAATCAATTTCTCTTTTTATGTTGAACTTTTTAACGAATTTAAGTCTCTTTCAAATTTTTTATATGCTATTTATGTTACTGATATGGGCACCTCTTTGAAAGAGAATCCTAAAAAATTTTGGAAACTTGTAAACTTAAAGAAAAAATCAGATGGCTTCCCAGTTAACTTCACTTACAAGAATCTTTCTCTAAATAAAACTGTTGATATCTGTAACGCTTTCGCAACAAATTTCCGTGAATCTTTTGTTAATAGCCCTCAAGAAGTTGATAAAGTATATTTTCATAATCTTCACTCCTTTCCGCAGACTAGCTGTAGTCACATCCCTGTGCTAGAGAGCACGGTCCTTGATCTTTTATCCGCGTTGAATGATGACTGCTCAGCCGGTCCCGATGGTATTCCCCCGATAGTATTAAAAAAGTGTAGTAATGCTTTAGTTGAACCCGTTTCGTTCTTATTCAAACTTTCTCTAAAAACGGGCAAAATTCCCATTAAATGGAAGAAGTCATTTCTTACACCAATTTTCAAGAAAGGTAACAAGGCGGATATAACAAACTACAGGCCCATTGCAAAGCTTTCTTGCATTCCTAAATTGTTTGAACAAGTTGTTTGTGAAAGTGTAGCATTTTTTAGTAAAAATCTCATTTGCGAACAGCAACATGGTTTTGTGTCAAAAAGATCAACCGTTACTAATCTCCTCACATTCTCAAATATATGTTCAAACGCTTTAGAACAAGGTTATGAAGTTGACTGCATATACACTGACTTTTCCAAAGCTTTTGACCAACTTAGCCACGCAATTATTTTATTTAAACTTAAAGCTCTTGGTTTTCCACCATTTTTCTTAGCTTGGATCAAATCATACCTTGAAAACAGATCCTATGAGGTAAAATTTAGAAATTGTCATTCTGAACCTTTTGTTGCTCAATCTAGTGTTCCCCAGGGAAGAAATCTTGGCCCTTTTCTATTCATCTTATCTATAAACGACGTATCGTCATGTCTACGCTCAAGTGATGTTCTTATTTTTGCTGATGACATGCAAATTTTTAAGATAATAAAGTCTACCCAAGATCGCACCCTTTTACAAGCCGACATTGATAGTTTTACATTTTGGTGTGGCAAAAATAGCCTTTCCCTCAACCCTTTTAAATGCCAGACGGTAACTTTTACTAAAAAACGAATCGGTAGTGCATTCGATTATTGTATATCAAAGCAAAAACTCGGTCGCGTCTTCACATTTAAAGATTTAGGCGTTCATTTCTGTTCCAACTTAGAATTTACACATCACATTAATTGTATTATTAATAAAGCAAGTTCTATGCTTGGTTTTATAAAACGCTGGGCAAAGGAGTTCAATGATCCCTATGTTACTCTTTCTTTATACAATTGTCATGTTCGTCCTCATCTTGAATATGCTTCGCAGGTATGGACTCCCTATTACGAAATTCATAAGAAACGTATTGAATCAATTCAACATAATTTCATTCGCTTCGCCCTAAAGGGTCTTCCGTGGGAAGATCCTAATGATCTGCCTCCCTATGAACATCGTATTCAGCTTCTTCAATTGCAAACTCTCCATCAAAGACGTGTTAATAATGATTTAAAATTTTTTCATCAACTCATTAATGGTAAAATTGATGCACCTTATTTGCTATCTTGTATACATTTAAATTACCGAGGCGGAACTCATCACCTGCGTACTTTTGACCTTATACATATTGACTTCCATAGAACTAACTATGGAAAAAATGAAGCTTTAAGTCGAATGAGCATTTTATATAACTTAAACTGTTCATCGATTGATTTAAATTTAAATAAGGTGGGATTAAAGTCATTGTTTAGAACCAGTGCTCCACTATCGTAAACGTCTTTATTTTATTTGTTTGATGTTCTGTAGTAATTCATGTTAAATGTTAATAATTATTATGTTTTGTATTTTGTGCGTGTGTTAGGCTATAATTGAATTATTTTCTTACTAACAACTAACACATGCACTTATGATGAGCCTCTGATCGTAGTGTGACGCTTGCTGTAAGCTAACTACTTTCTGAAAATTCTGAAGTGTAAAAAAAAAAAAAAATATTTTGTTCCTGAGATAGGTATACAAATATATTTTTTTAAAACAAAATATGGTGTTAAAAACGAAAACTTCTTATATTTGAGCTAAAAGTTTAAATTATTGTTCGGATGCAAATCAAGAACTTGACTCAAAAATTGTTTTTTTTAATCATGTAGGTAGATACACACATTCAAGTTTTTTGAGATTTCATATAGAGTCAAAAAATTATTTGAATAAAATAACAAAATCCTTAAAAAAAATTAGGTATGGTTTGCTACGTGTCCTTAAAATAACCAATATTGATCGTTGCAAATAAGAAACAATTTAGAAGAATATTTGGGTGTAGGCATCTATTTTTGTATATTACAGTTTTCACACCATTGAATAAGAACTACAGGAAGAGGCAAATCGAGAAAAATGTTTCATAATTGTGTGAGTTACACAAACACAAATGCTTTGAAACAGGGTCGGAATGAAAGTAGACGGCTACTGATTGGGGCGCCCAAAAAAATTGTTTGCAGCCTTGAAAGAATTTTTTTTAGTTTAGTTTAATTTTATTCGATCAAATAAATAATGCAATGAAAGTGTTTTTGGATTTATTTGCTTAACTCGGTTACAATAACGAACAAAGCAAGCTTGAATTCATATAGTTTTTAGTTTTAAGTTTTATTTTAATGAACAAAAAAAAACTATCACAGATATTTTCCTTAGTCAAATTATTTGAAATTATAATTTTACTCAATAGTTACATTCCTCTGAAATAAACATTTAAAACGTAGAAAAATAATTCTCCAACGGGCGCTCAACAATTTTGAGCGCTTTGCGATCACCAACAATTTATAATTTGAAAGGTCGTCCTCAGATAAATCACATGATAGAAGTAAATTTTTATTTTCAACAAAATTGCTGTTTTTATAATATAAAATACTTACCATAAAATATAAATTAAAAAGTATTTTACGATAGTGTAGTTACCTAAAAAACATCGCTTTAAATTACTTTGTGTTGAATATGAGCCAAAACTTACTTGTGAAACGAAAAATTTTGTTTTGACACGGTTTAACACAGCACCGCATATTCTACTGTATTTTTTTAAATGAAATATTGCATATATTTAAAAGAATCACTTTTATTTTACTTGTTTATTAGGTAAAAACCGAAATTTAATTACCTACCTTAATAATTTAATCCTAACCTAGAAACTTGCAACGTATCTTTAATAAGCTATAAATATTAAGTACAAAAAATACATATCTATACCTACTCTTCATAATACACATATTTTTCTCCCTCGCCTCGCACAAACTACCTATCAAGAAACATCTTCCTTCACAAAAAACAAAAAAATCGGTCGGAGAAACTAAGCCGCTGGCGACGACGACGACGACGACGCAAGCATCCTTTACGGATTTCTTTTCTATTCGCATACAAAAATTTCAAATACCTAAACAGTTCAAAAAACGCCTTTGGCTTGAAATTCGTATGGTAACAAAGACGATGGGAGAGTTTTTGTTGAAACTATTTATCTCCTTTACTCCACTAGTTCCTTATGGAATAATAATAATATTCACCTCTCAGTCATTGACTCAAGGACAAATACATCTCTCCACTCTGCGGCACTAGCGCCAGTCGGCATGTGGTTGCCCTAAAAAAACTTGACCATGAGAGTACTATAGTTAATAGTTTTCATATAAAATGATTTGAACAAACTATTCCATAGAAGTTGGAAGGTACTCTATAATTTTTACAAGGTATAGTTACTTTAAATTTTATTCAATCCCTTAAAATTATCTCCAACAAGTATATTATGAACGCACATTAAACCAATACCCTACCACATTTTCTCTTCAAGGTCCATTAAAAACGGACTTAACATTCTTTCATATACGAGTATGAAGAAACAAAAAACGACATCAAAAAACTCAAATTTTTTATTTTTATTTTGGGACAAAAAAATAAAGACAAAAAGTCCTCATCTTCAACCCATTATCGTATCTCTCCAATTATAGAATAGCAATTACTTGCAGAAAATCCTTCTTTGGTTGCTGATGTCGTTGTAATAGCTAGCTACTACAGCACAATTCGAAGAAAAAATATGAAAATAATAATAAAAGAAAACTACTTTGTACCGCCCCAACGCCCTGGCACTGTGGATCATTTCTCATTATTATTACGATTATTGTTATTACTACTACCTATCCTTCTAATCCTAATGACGACTATACGACTCCGACTACGATGACGACTGAACGCGTTATTTCAATCTCTGAATTCTTTATATGCATTTGGGTGTCCTTTGTATCTATAGACTTGGCATTGTAACCCATACGCTGCGCCATGCCATCACTATCACCCACATCACCCATTTTATCAGCTTTTTTTAGTAGTCCTTGTATGTACATACATATTTTGATAGAAGCAGAAAAAAGAATTGTACACGAAAAATTACTTCAAATCCAGAAGCGACAAGGACTAACGACAACGACGACTAGGGTAAGGATTCCATATTGGGATGAGTAGAAGTACAGGCGGACCTAACCTCTCTCCGTGTCTCTAGATATGTACGAGTACATACATACATATTAAAGATTTTCTCGAGGAGCAATATTTCCTTTTTCTTCGTTTGCTACTCTCAAAATTTCAACAATGTAATAGTAAGTATATCAGTAATTTAAAGGATGTGCATCCATAGGAATACGAATGGAAGAAATATTCTGAACGACAGATCTGCAGACTTTATTCATCGCTACTTTTGTTTGTTCGTTTTTTTGTCTCCCCTGTTATTTTATTTATACTTTTTCTTATTGTTGTTTTTGTTCAGAGTTTGAAAGGTTTGCTTGTTGGCTTCGTCTTCTAGGATTCACATGGGAAGCTGCGAGCGTGCTGCACCATGGAATGACATTTCATTAAAGCATTCACTGTCTGACTAACAACGGATGAAGAAAGAATACTTACACACACTTTACACACATACACACACAAACACACACGCAAACACATACAAACAGAAAAAAACCTCCTCTTGTGGGGAAAGAACAAGCAATATTATTTTCATCCGACAAAATACAGAAGGATACAAGAATCCTTCCTTCCTTAACATTTCTTCCTTATGCTTGGCTTGTCCTCAATATAATTTCAATGCATCAGCATTGGGATGCTGATGCAAAAGTTGCTCTTGCAACAACACGCACCATCAGAGTATAGGTATAAGAATTCAGGAATTTCTTTTTGCATTCTTTTTGTCTCCTTGTTTTTTATTAACCCAAAAGCAGGATTGGTGTATTTGTAGGGATGTGTTTTTCAGTTTTTGTTTGTTTTGTATTTCTATATTCCGTGGTAGTGACAATTTAACTTTTTTAAATATTTTATAAGGAAAAAATTTACAGCACGAATTTGTTGGTGGAAAAAAAACTTTTTGATAAAGATTTCCAAAATGTTTTTTTTATTATTTTGTTAAATAATTAGTTTTTATCTTATATAGGTTCTGCAATTGAAAGTCAATTCCCATCCAGATCAGTGATTCAAGACAGTATAGCTCGTCCCAGCATCAATTAAAAATTATACAAATTTTATTTTTTAAGTGCGCATACGACCCAGTTGACCCGATATATTTTTATTATTCAATTTCCTTCAGCGACTGTAATAGTTTTGAAATTTGGACACATGAAACAACTTTAGAGAATAATTTTCACATTATAACTTTTTGAATTACTTTATTAAAAACGATTAGACCTACCAAAAGCACTTCAACCACACTAGACCAAGAAGATTTTTTTAGCTCTACTCATTCCACTTAAAAAATTGAAACAAAACAAGTAAACTATAAGTGCCTTGTGTTTTGTTTCTTTTAAAATGTACTCTTTACTTTCAAAACCTTCTTAAGGACATGCTTTTTATTCTTTTCTTTTTTTCCATTGTCAAAGTACCCTCATCTGGCAACACTCCTCAATGTGCCTCTTCATTACAATGTTACCATCTAAAAACTTCATAACAGCTTCCCATTGTCGGAATGCTCTTACTTAACGTCTAACAATTAGCTTTGTGGACGATGTGGAGGATCTAAATTGATATACTTCTTCCTCCATGTTGTTCTTTTTCTCATACTCCTTCATGTCAGACTTTTCGGTCGTATATTTTCTTTGTCTGCTTTCATTTGAATTGAAACTGTACACTCGTAATGTATAACTATCCTAATTATTGTCATTTTGACGACTTAATGCTTTTCTTTCCTGGCATGGCCGGGTACCAAGTGTCATTGAGCTTCGTCTTTTATTATAAAAAGGGTTCTTGTAACCTTTCTTTTCCATGATTTCGACGATGATATATTATGTTCTGCTTAGCAGCGCAGCGTGGTTGCAGTCTCTGGTCGCGTCGTCCTTCTCGTAACTTGCAGGCAAATTGCAGCAAAACAAACATTAGGTATATGTATAGTATATGCCACATATCCTTTTTTGTAATAAGAAATCCTTTATGACCACTGCGAGACTGCCTCTGGCATCCTATGTACATACGTCTCAGGGGAAATGGAGAGCGTGTGGTTAGTTAATGCTTTAGGAGTATGTCACTCATTTTTGTAGGTTCATACTACGAGTAGTTCGTATGTATGGGGCAGCTTTAATGTTTAACTTCAAATGCGGAAGAAAAAATTTATAATAAAAATTGTATCCTTTTGTATTTCCTTTATATAATTTTTCCATGAGCACGTGTAAATGTCACAAAGGGAGATAAAAAGTACAAGAAAAGAAAAAAAAAATAAGCAAAGCAACAAAGAAAGAGAGAAAGGGAAGAACAAAATTAGAACCAGGAATCTAGAAAACGTTGAAACGTACAAATACATACATAAGTATAGGCTAATGGGGTAAATGTTGATCATTATCTCCTCATGATTATTATGATGGTGATGAATATAATGATGGTGAGGTGCCTGGTTGATGTCGCTGCTTGTTGTATATATGAACTCCATACACACGTCGTCGGTCGTCATAGCATTCATTTTCCTCTGAAGACGTGTGTGGGGAAGTCATGTATGTATATATACGAACACGAATCAAGCGCAGCACTCTCGACTACTCTCGGCATCCATTCACATTATTTTACTACGTGCAGCCACCACCCTCAAAGTCCCTAAGGCTCACTTAATATTCAGCAGAAGAAAAATCTTCTCTACTTTATGGTTGGAATGCAATTTTGAAATGTTCATTTTTATATTCTTGTGCTATTTTCCCACGTTGCACTTTTGTATAGAATTGGAAAAATTATGGGGTAATTCGAAGAACTATAGAAAAGAGAACACCAAAAGAACCAAACAAAAAGTTCAGGATGGTTTTGCTTCTTCGTCAACGAAAACGCCACAAGTTACTAAGTAATTAAGAAATAATGAATTATAATTATTTGACTTTGGAAGTTTTGAAAACAAAGAAACTCAACGGAACAGCGGACTCTTCTAGGTCGAAGTGGATGGTGGCTCTGGTTATGGTTACAAAAATTATGATTCGCAAAAAATAAAACAAAGTTAAACGAAAATTAAAATGAGCATTCGACCGGTGATGAAAACCAGGTTTCTCGAGAGCTTTCAGAATTGTGAAGTCAAACTTAAAACAGTCACGAGGAAAGCGCTGGAAAGAATGAGACATCTGTATTGTAATGTCATTAACAAATTATTCAGGGACACAGTTTTAATAAATAGGGTTTAAATTTGTATTGTAAAGAAGCGACAGTCTAAAATATTATTGAATGAGATACCATAAAATATACAGCAATTAAACTTTATTGTTCAGCGATAAAAAAGATGTGACCCAAATTTTGAGCCCTGAGGCAGATCAAATTCTGCAGCCACATTAGCAAAACTACTATACATTATCTACATTCATCAATTACACCTTTACACCTCATTTAATTTGAAACAAGCATATTACCAATTTCTAGGTTTATATGTCAAATTAAAGTTCACAATTATTAGTGTAGTTATCCGTTACCTACCAGAAGAGCATAATTTAATGACCTGATATTTAACCACTTCCATCAACTAACCACTGCCTGCTATACAATAGGTCCTTTAGCATCATTTGCGTTCAATGTTATGGCTATTCTAAAAAAATCGCTATAGCGTGTGTGCAAGTGTGCACTTACATAGGTCGTCACTGTTATGTTAACCTCGCGCATTTGCATTAGTGACCACATACAGTGTTAGCGTATACGACTCTTGGTAGCATTTTAAATGCGCTTCGCGATTTCCAGGAAGATATCCATATTTAACACACTTCCAACTAGCACGAGCAACTACACTCGTATCGTACCATCTAACTTCGGCCGGCCGGTTAGCTAACTGACTTGGCTATAGAGACGGCACTCCCATTGTGGTCACCATCATCATCGAAGCCAATGGGACACATTTTCTGCATCCCTGGTTCCCTGGCAAATACGAGTACAAAACCACACTCATTGCCGGTTGCCATCATACATACATATGTATGTATGTATATAGCCCGACCATGCGGGTGCGGGTATATCGCTATCGGTAATGATATTCCGCTCCTGATGTAATATGGGACCTGCACGTGGTGCAGTTCCAGTGTAGTAATCGATGCAAATTGAAAATTTCTAGTGACGAGGCTATCGCCAATAATATTGCCATATCTATTTCTATCATCGTGCGACGCGTCGTCTTCGTCGTCACAATTGGCCACACACAACACGCCGACAGTGAACACTTTTCCTCCCATATCTCTTTCTTTTCCCTTTGATCAAATTCGGTGTTGTATATCTTAATAGCTGGTGTAAATTTTGGTTGTAAGGAGCTTCAGTAAAATGGAATACTCTAAATGCGAAGTGAAATCTATTAGTCTAAGTTTTGAATGCTATTTGAGTCTTTCTCAATGCGTTAGAAATTATTTTAGAGACGTTGAAGTGCCTGCTGCCGGATGAGCTTTTCGTAAATGCCATTTACTAAATGCAACACATGGTTAAGACCAGGTAGTGACTTTTAGTTGTCCTTGTATTCTATACTCATTGAGATATTGAAAATTCCGTCAGTTAAAAGTGACATAATACATCAATTCCTTTGACAGCAAATGCTCCTTTGGAAGCAAATTAAAAAGCAATTTAGTATCACCATCGATACCAATGTGAATCCAAGGAGGATTGTTCTTTTTTGGTGATATAGCTTATTATGAATTTCACTTCAATCACCTAATCCCTGCGATTGCTGACTGAACAAAAAGTATAATTTTACAATTAATAATAAACATATTAAATAATTCACCAATCTACTACCAATCAAGCAACAATATATTTATTATTTATCTTTATGGGAGATATTTCAATAAAATTCAATTGAATTCAAGGACTTCATCGTCCAGAATAAGCCTCTCCCCGTCTTCCAATGCCTGACTATTTAACAAAAACAACTGTCTTTTACTTGCCAAAATAAAAACGAATTCCATTCACGCTGCATGAATTCAGTTTCATCCATCCAAAATTTGCCCGATATAAAAACCATACAGGCTGAAATATTAAATCCTTCAACAATAGAGCACACACTGAAAGCGTCCTGGAAATAACCTCAAAAGCCGTCTGCCACTTGATTGCATTAAGGACAAAAACTTGAAAATAAAAATAATGACATAATCTGTATGTATGTACATATGTAGGTATGTAAATAAAAAAACATAATAGACACTGATTTTCTAAAAACAAAGTGAAATCCTTTAAAATTTAAATAATATTTCAAAATTCTCTTTGCTTCATATCCCGTCTTTCATATGTTTGTATATGTAGTCGACATAAGAGTGTTTATGTGTGTGTTGATTGTAGAGTAGATGTCTTGTTATTGAATTAATAAGTGGACAGGCATATCCAGACCGGTAGAGCTAGAGGACACAAAACTTCAAATAAAAATATATGTACGTACGTACGTGTACATAAAGTAACAGGTGAAAAGGATTGAGTACGTGGACATAAGTCCACAGATGAATTGTATACTTAAGATCCACATGGACGAAAGGTACAAATTTAATTCATAAATTCTTCTTCATTAGTTGTTTTTCTTGTGTTTTTATTTCAGAAAATTGGAAGTGTTTAATGACTCTAGGAAATTAAAGAAAAACGTTGGTAATACAAGGGTACCTATATGTAAGTCCACAGGTGAATCATATTTAAAATCTACATGAATGATGAGAGGTAAGAACTTAATTTAAAAATAAATATTATGTTGCCTTCTTTGATGTTATCTTTGGTACGATTTGAAGAGGAATAAATTAGGAGACAAATGTTAATAATAAAAATACAAGATCAAGGGAGAAAAATTATATTGTCTAATTGATAGTTAAACACATGAACATAAGTCTACAGTAGAGTGTCTTGTTCTTGTGAGCAGTTAGAAATTCTATAGCAACAATTTATACCTTAAGTAACTCCAACAGAATTTTCCATTTTTTTAAATCCAATGCAGGCTAATTCAGCATTTAAAAGTCTATAACAAACAGGAGGCGGATTAAATATGTAAAACAGACATTAAATATTTGCGGAACTACACTGTCAGCATGATGTGAAATTTATGTGTAAGTAGTAAGTTTTGTGAATGTATGCATGTTACCATATATCGATCACTTAATAATGTGTAAACAATGTTTATTCTATACCATATTTTTAAAGGACATTGATTGATTGATTGTTATTTGTGCATAGTGTATATCTACTTGTATAGGCTTTAGACTTTGGGTCTTGTCTTTGGACTTCTTATATGTTCTAGATACATATACATATAGTATAGTTGTGTATGAATATTTTAACAATTAAATTCAATGTATGTGCGACATTATTATATTTTTTTTTTTTTTATTTTGATGTTTCGTTTGCTATATGCGTTCATTGAATGAGGATGTTGAGGCATATACTCGTATTTATAAATGACAGAAATGAGTGGGTTGTTAACAGTGTTAGAAAATTTATTGAACAACGAAATTTGAAATTAATAATTAATTAATTTTTGTGAACTTACCTAACTTTAACAACCATGAATTATGATAATGATTTAGATTTAATTGATGTCTTTAAATACGGGTAGTTTAGAAGGACATGGAATTGAAAGGATATTTGTCGGCTGTTTTGAAATACTTTAATTAGAAATTTAAATGCAGATATGCAAGAGTTGACGTGTATTTTTAACTTCACTGTGTGGTAGTTACTAAGTATGTGTAAAGGTATTGCATGCCATTATATTACTGTATTATATATATCTACATTACATATTATGTGTTATACCGATCGTTACTTCTGCTTTATATTATTGCTTTATATAATTTCTCCTACCGAACGTTATTTCTCTTGTATACTTTTCTCTTTTCCTCTTTGTTTAAATATTATAACCTAGACTTAAGAATACATAAGAATAAAGTGGAGTTGAATTTAGAATGCCGAGGAATTAAGACGTCTTTCATTTTGTGCGAGCTGCAACAACTCAAATTCGACAAACATTAGTACTAAAACTGTAAGAGGGTTAACTTTAATAATTAACTTTAATAATTAAGAATAATTAAAGGGTTCCTTTAGACGACAAATTATTGGGCTCTCTTGATACTCAAAGCCACATGTCCTTCAACTCCTAAGTCTGAATTGAAAACACAGTTCGTGAGTTTGTTATTTCTTTAAACAGCACTTACATACATATAAATGTCATTTATGTGCACAGGAGTCTATAATGCCCATTGGGAAATTAAATTCTCCATCCAGCATCAACACAAAACCTTCATTTATTTTTGATACCGTCGAAGATGTCTGACATTAAAAAGTCGACGTTTGCTTATGGAAATCTGTAAGTCATTTACCATTTAACTCATGTATAACAATAACATGTGCACACAATACATCACAAGTGCAAGTTAACACCATGCAAAATGTCAACATAATTTATGATCATTCCCACGATCATAATTGCTGACAACGTGTCTGGCTGCTAAATGCATTCCAACACGTAGCAAGAGTTAAACACGACACCACCTGTGGGAACTTCCGTCACTGCACTGGCAGAGAGGTATGCATGGATATGAAAACATAGGAATAGGTTAAGTTACTTTTAAGTTTTTAGTTTGTAAGTCAGTCAGTGTTAATTTAGCAATCGAATAAAGAGGTTCTACCTCAAAAAAATATTTTTTTAATAAAATTAATAAAATGTAGTTTAATTTGCATACATAACATACATACACTGCCAATCACTAGGATAAGGTCACATATTTTTTAATCGATTTTCGTTCTTTATACCTGCTGGAAATTTCGTACCCATATAAATTTACTACATTTGAGTAAGTAGATATTTTCTTTAAAAAAAGTAATAAAATTAAGGGGTTAAATAGAAAAGACTGTTGGAATTTTTCTATATTAATTAAAGAGCTACTTAAAAACACTTCCAGGGTTGTCAAAAGCTGGATTTTATCAGAAAACGTAGAGCTTTTGCCATGGCCACCCTATTCACCGGACTTGAACATAATCGAAAACGTATGGGCATGGCTATCTCGAAAAGTTTATGAAGGCGGTAGACAATTTGAAGACAAGGACTCCTTAATTGAAGCTATCCGTGATGCCTGGGACGAGATTTCACTTGACTATTTAAAAAAAACTTTATGATTCCATTCCCAACCGTGTAATAGAGGTCATATCCTAAAAAGGGGGGTATACTCATTATTAATGGAGAAAAACTTAATAAATAAATGTTTGAAAACCAAAAACTGTAAACATTTATTTCATTTTTTTTGATATTTTATAAGATTTTTCATGTGGCCTCATCCAAGTGACGCACTTTTTCATACTGTTTTTAAGTAGCTCTTTAATTAATGTAGGAAAATTCCAACAGTTTTTTCTATTTAACCCCTTAATTAAATTACTTTTTTTAAAGAAAATATCTACCTACTCAAATGTAGTAAATTTGTATGATTACGAAATTTCCAGCAGGTATAAAGAACGAAAATCGATTAAAAAATATGTGGCCTCATCCTAGTGATTGGCAGTGTATACTATGTATATCTAAGCCATCACTCGTTAAAATTTTTGGCCGACAGCGAAAATTGAATCCTGCTCAATTAAACGATAAATTAATGTTTTTTTTCAGAATAAATTGTTTGTAAGGATTTAACTACTGGGTACGTAACGTATACGGTTTTCTTGCTCAAAGTACGTAACGGACCTACATCCAGAGTGAAATACAAAACCTATACCTCCTATGTGTGAACAGACATATGTAATACACCCTGTATCCCAAACACGCAGGTGATTTTTTGTGTTGATAACTCAAATAAAAGATCGAAGTTGAAAAAAGTATGTACATACATATGTATGTATGAACACATGTATCTACTCGTATGAATGAAAGGATACATTTTTATAATAATTGTGCACATTCAATTTTGTAATACTACAGAAAAAAATATATGGGAAGTATTTTTCGAGGAAAAATATAATTGGATGTATGTTTGCATTTTAATTTTGCTCACAGACTTATAAACTCTCTTATTTCATGAAGTTTTACAGACATGTGAACTTTACTTACAAATAAAGTTTCGGAGCTGTGAAATTTAAAATTATATTAAGACAAATTTAAATCTTCGAACGTGTAAATAATTGAGTGATTTTTTTAACACGGGCTTAAAAATTATAATATAAATGTTATGATTAAAGTCAGTTAGATGTAAACAAGTTTAGTAGTGTAAATATCGGACTTGATGCATAAATTGGTCCTCCTCCATACAAAAATTTTTCTCCGAGCACCAAAATTGCTCAAACCTGAAAACTACGTTAAAAACTGTTAGGAGTCAGGACTCCACAGGGGATATCTTCGGTACGCCAGAAGTGACAACGGCACGCTTGCGGTTGCTCGGCTTTAACTCGTCGCTTGGGGTGGTTCTTGTCTCTTCTTGGTGTACCTTCCTGCTCAATTAAACACTTATTTTTCGTGCCTAAGGTAAAAATTAACATACAAATTCTGCTTACACAAACCTAATCTCTCAACAATACCCTAAGAAAAGATAAAGTTTGGTGCTTCAGTAAAATAATACAAAAAAACTAAACTAACATAAAGAAATTAAAAAAAAACATGTATACCCATCACCATAATTACCCCTACTAGATAATATAAGAAAAAAAATTATAAAATAATAAATATGCCCTACACCCTGTGATAACAATCCTAATCTAAATCCCTAAAATAATCCTAAACCAATACCTAAAGCACACACTTTCATCTCTCTAAGATATCGTCTCACTAAATTTCAAACATTCGTCTAATCCGCCCTCCCAAATATCGCGAAGATACTTCCTTCGCTATTTCCGTGGCCGGAAGTTGTGGAAATAGCCCCTATTTTAACTCCACCATTCACGTATAGTCTGTAGAGAAAAGTCTGTCTAGTCCGTTCTATCTCACCTACATCAGGACGGCTTTGCTTCACACACCTTTAGCCAAATAAAAATTACCACTTCATGTATTAAATTCCAAATGTTTACTTGAAATAATTTCGTCTAATGTGTATCTGCGTATCAAGCTAAGCTGAATCTTAAAAAGTTCCAACTCAAGTTCCAAATAAAAATATAATTATATAATATATAGATACCAATATCTTTGTGATTTGTTGAAAATATTCATTGTTTCAATATATAATTCATTACAATAAATTAGACTAAATGGCTGAAATATAGGCAGTAGACTGAAAACCTACATATAAGTATTATTCCTTTAAATCAAAATTACAATAAATAAACATTAAGTTTTATGTATATTCCGTAATGATATTAGCTTCCATTTCTAAGGGAATATCAAATAGTTATAAGAGTTTTAAATTGAAATTTAAAAGATTTTCATATATTTATAATGTTGAAAGCGACCTATTCATTTTAATTAACTTATTATAAAAATAAATTAATCAAATTACTAAAGTTTTCTAACGAAAGACTTTTCACACTTTAAGTTTCAAGCTTTCAAATCTAAATTTTCAATATTCAATTTCACACCGAACACAAAATCAATTTAAGTGTTGCACCGCGTTCTGCTTGTAATTTGAATGTTTAAATAAATATAATCCTTTTTGCAATTTCCACATTTATTAGGGCCAATTGTTTCACTTCATGAAAGTTGCAGTTGTTTCATGCATTCATGCTACTGGGAAATGAAGTTGCAACCTTAACCTTTGCGATAAAGGATCCACTCCAGTAGATGCATTCATAAAATAAGTCGGAAAGAAGCGAGTTATTTTATTGCAGAAACATCTTCAACGTCAACCTGCCTGACACATGTTGATTAATCAGCGCAGTGACTGGGAGATGCACAGACACACATTTTTTAAATAAGTCGAAGGAAACCGATTATTTTTGTTTCTATGAAACCCACCAAGACCTCAAGCAACATTGACATGCGCACTGCGCATTGTGCAACACACATGATTCATCAGCTAGACTCTTGAGTCAGGTCAAAAGCATGGGGATTGGGGATACACAATAATTCAGCAAAAAATAAGTCGATGAAAACCGGGTTATTTTCTCCCATAAGAAAGCGTGTATTAAACAGAGAGGTGTCAAACGCAATGAACAGTATGTATATGAAAAAAGAGGAAAGAGAACAGATTTTTTCTATCCAGGGATATGTTTTGTAACCCGACATATTTCGGGTTATTTTGTTGCTGGTATAGTAGCCGTGTTTTATTGGTAATTGAAAATACTAGCTAGTAAAATTTTACATGGAAAACAACAACACCTCAAAAGTGAACAAAAATAAGCTAGTGTTTATCCATAGTAATTTAGATGATAGAGTTTCATCTAGTTAAATGTAGAGGCAGTCAAGAAGTGCAAAAAATATGCAAATGTTGGCAACATGAGGGTGTGTTCGGTAACAAATACACTTCTTTTACACTTCGCCTGCATTGAAAAGTGCAAGCGATCCACAAATTTCAAACCAAACATTTATTTGTGTTGAAATTATAAAAATGCAATTTTTTCGTTAAAAAATTAATTAAAATCAATGCTTTACAAAATTTTTAAAACTTTTAGGAACAATTCATAAGAGATGAAATAAATTTTTTTAGGATTAGTGTATTTTACCATCACATATTGTGGAAAATTTATTGAAATATGCTTTGTTCTCATTAAAAAGCTGACAAAGGTTGCTTTCATTAATGCATGGTTGTGAAAGTCTGACAAATGCATACCTTTTTTTCTTAAAAGCAAAACTCAAATATTTGTTGAGCAAATGTGAAACTATAAAAAGTGACAAGCAAACATATTTTTTTTGACTTTAATATGATTGCAATTGATCGCATGTATACAATGCATGTATTTATAAAAACACCCAAAGTTATATATATACGGTATTGAGTAGAATAAAATGGTAATTTTGACTCTACAGGCAACTTGAAATAACTTCTTATAATTTTTATTAATTATTTCTTTATAATTTCATGTTTATTTTGTCTTTTAATATTTTATTTATTGAATAAAAAGAACAAAAGAATGTTTACTATCCAAATAAATGGTCTGTGTAATAAATTCTATTATAATTTGAAGAAAATAGTGAACCACGATTATTCAACTGGTCTTTAAAGTTGCCAGAAACTTAGTTCCATATTTTTCGCTCTTCCATATAAACAGCGCCGGATTTATCTTTTTTGGGCCCTAGGCCTGAAGAGTAAATGGTGCCCCCTTTGCATATATTCTCTTATATTGTATGGTTTACTTCATACAAAATTAAATACCTACTCAAGAAAACAAATTACAACGAATTCCATAAAACTAAAATTAATTTTATTTATAATGGTAGTTACAAGAATATTTACATAATGTATACGACTTTTTTTTGCAGATTTTTACTTAATTTTTGAAATATTGTTTTCTCGTTTTTTTTAGCAGCGAAGTCTTTTATAAGATCATTGAAATCTATTTCATGAAGCAAATCACTCTCAATACAGAGCAGAGATAGTGCATCAAGTCTTTCCTGCGTTATCATTGTTCGACAAGTACTTTTTAAGCGTTTTAATTGACTACATGATCTTTCCGCAGAACGATTTGTCACCTTCAGACTTAAAAATAAACGTAATGCCGTGTCTACGTTCGGAAACGCTGATGTAATTTTATCTTCCCACATAATCTTATATAAATATTTAGATATACTCTGTCTATGGGTATGGGCCCCACTGCTAGTTGCAACTAGCCAGTGGTTTTAAATGAACAAACAGTTACTACGAAATTATGGTATGATGTACGAAGCATTTATTGTATTTATTTAAACTCTTTTATCCGTAATAAACTCTACTATCCGTAACATGACAACAGGGCCCCATTCCACAAACCAACTTATTAACTTTTCACTTTGTACTTTTCAAATTTTTCGTCAACTTGCAAAACATTCTGTTCTACAGAATTATATTAAGTCTGATAAGTGAAAAGTTAAAAATGATAGGTGTAGTTTGCAAAGTCTTTGCAATTTTTATATTCACTTTGTAATTCTTTTGTGTGCAAAGTTAATATTGAAAAGTGTAATTTGCAAGGACTTTGCAAAAATTATTCTGTTTCCTTTTAATTCCACAAAAACTTCAAATTTTATTTTCGCAAAGCGAATTTTGATTAGTTTATCAAAAGTTTGCAAAGAGAACGATCGCTTTGCAAATGCATATTGGTATTACTAGTGAAGTTTTCAAGATTTTAAGACGTGAGTTTTTACTTGACTATGATGAAGACAAGCGTGTAACAAGAAATTATAAAGACCGTAATCATTTTTCGGACTGAAATATTAAAATCGAATACAAGTTGATTTTCTTTTAAGCAAAATTGAAGAAAAAATAGTGCAGAATACTTAAATAATGTTCTCAACACAAACAACAGTCTTTGATTTTGAAAAATAATGAAAAGTGATAAGACAAAAGTGCAAAGATGATTAAATGCTTTGTGGAACACTTTACACTCTCACTTTGCAGAAGAGTTGCATTAAATGCAAAGTCTATGCAGAGAGTGCAAAGTCTTAGCAAAAATTTGGTTAGTGCAAATTAAAATTTTAAAAGAACATTGTGGAACAGAAACACTTATGACTTTGCCAAAAATTAAATCAATTAGAAAAATGCAAAGCGAAAAGTTGATAAGTTTTTTGTGGAATAACCCAGGTCCGAACAAGTTTCTTAACTTCTCTAAACTATCGGAATTTTCTATCCGTTGCATTAATTACATTTAACATACATACACTATGTACAAACAAAAATATGCACTGAATGAATTGTTAAGTTTTATAGAATAATTTTATGCTTGTTTTCGTGTTTTTTTAAATATGTATATAAAAATAAAAAAGTAAAATACATATCATTTTGGTTTGAGAAAAAAAAGTTCTTTCATCCGTAATGGGCTCGGTCCCGACCATCCCGGTTAATCGAGTTTCAACTGTAAAAGCAGATTATGTTATTTAAGAAAACAAATACATGTGGTGCTATGTACATTGTTTGCTTGAAAATGAAATGTATTTATTTGTAGGTACATATATGAAAATAATTGAGCGTTGCCATTTGCCGAATTTGAAGATTTGTGAAAATCTATTATCCATTTTGTTCGTATGAGCAATAAAGATTCAGTTGCTTCTACTTACTTTTGTGGCCCCTTTTTTCGTGATGCCCCAAGCCCGGCTCTGGTTGGCCTAAGGGTAAATCCTGGTCTGCATATAAACTGATAGAATTAAACAGGGAGTTTATAAAATGGTGAACTTTAATCTGTGGGTAATATATATAACAAGAAAATCAATATATTTTCAAAGTTTTACTACAAATATAAGTAAAAAACATTCGAAACCAACTCGGTGTGCATTTCCATGCAAACTTCAACTCAACAACCGTTTTCATGCATTTTCCAACTCGACCCAATAATTTACACAATTGTACATTCTTCGAACGCGCCCCATGTTGAACAGGTGTTGTTTATTTTGATTTAAAACTCAAATTGGATTTTTAACTAAAATGTAAAGATGTCAGCCAGAAATTTCTTTAACAAGTCAGTTGGTATATTTACAACTTTTGTTTGCAATATGCATTAAATTTTTTCTATTTTCAAGTGCACAATTGCCTTTTATATTTTGTGTGTGACAGAAGATTTTGAAATTTTGACATCAATGATTTGACAAATAATGTAGGGACACCAACCTTAAGAAGAAAAATTAAAAGTGAATATAAAAGTGAATATAGCGTTTTATTGGTACTCGAATACTATGTTAGGGATAGATTACCAATAAAACGCGGCTAATGTTGTATTTGCTTAGGAGCTGGTTGGTAAGGAGAAGAGATGTCTTGTAACTCGACATTTTTCGGGTTATTTTGTTGCTGGTATAGTGTTGTATTTGTAAAGGAGTAAGTTGAAAAGCAAACATGTGTATACATTGTGTATAGAGTAAAATTGAAAGCTAAGTTGTGAAGGTAAGGTATTGTTGACAGCGTGTGCAGGTGTGGGATTAAATTATGTATATTCATGTCGCCAGAAGCTAAAGTTGTTAGTTTTTAAAAGGTAAGTCGGAAATAATCGACTTATATGGACGCTTTGACACTGAACCCTATTTAAATGTTGATGTCATTGAATTCCTTGCAGTTCTGTGGATGAAAGTAAGATAAAAGACAAAATATTGTTTTGAAGATGATAAAAAAATATTATTTATTTTATTGAAATATGTACTTTTATATTCAAACAATTCTGTTGACAACTTGATCAAGTGGATTATATTCAATAACACGATCCTGTTAATATAGGTAAGTAGTATAAAGGTATACCTATGTATTGGGAAAACAGAAAATTTGAAGATACGCATGAAATAGGACAAATGAATTTTTAAGAGGATGTTCGTTTACCAAAAAATACTCCTACTTACTTACTTACTTAGTTCCTTAGACCTACGAAGTCCGTTGGTGTTCCCTAGCGGGACATAGGGCCTCAACTACAACTACGCGCCATCGTGTGCGGTTTCCAGCGATGTATTTTAGCACCCTGCAGCTCTTTCCCAGTCTTGCAGATTCCTCCTCGACTGTTCTTCTCCACGTGTTTCTCGGTCTACCTACTCTTCTTCCTTCTTGTGTGGGTGGGTTCCACTGCATTGCTTGGCCTGCAATGCAGTCATTACCTTTTCGAAGCGTGTGTCCAATCCACTGCCACTTGCGCTTTCGTATAATGGTATCTATGGGTTCCTGACCTGTTCGTCTATGTAGGTCATAGTTGGAGATACGATTAGGCCAGAAAACCCGTAAGATGTTTCAAAGACACCTATTAACGAAGGTTTGCAGTTTCCTGGTTATTGTGGTTGTTATTTTCCAGGTGCTGCAGCTATATAGCAGAACTGATTCGACGTTAGAGTTGAACAGTCGTAGCTTTGTGTTCAAGCTGAGAGATTTGTTCCTCCAAACATTGGACAACATCCCGAACGCAGACTTTGCTTTTCCGATGCGGCTGGCGATGTCTAATTCGGTTCCTCCTTCAGGAGAGACGATACTTCCAAGGTATTGGATGCTATCTACTTTCTCTACTGCTTGTTGACCAATGTTCATCAGAGCGGATGATTGCGAGCTCCCGAGACTGAACATCTTTGTTTTTGTATTGATTTTCAGCCCCACGATTGCTGCTTCTCTCTCCACCCTTGTTGCCATTTGATGGAGATCCATGATCTTATGGGAAAGCAAGCAAACATCGTCAGCGTAGTCGAGATGTTTAAGGTAAGTTGTCAGAGTCCATCTTATTCCTCCCCTTCCTGTCAAAGCCATCCGCAGTACATCACTTATCACCAATAAAAACAGGATTGGTGACAGTATGCAGCCCTGTCTGACCCCGCTTTGGACTTCAAATTCTTCGGATAGCCTTCATAAGTCGCTTTAATAATAGCAATGAGTTTCTCCGGTATACCCCTCCTCCGTAAAGCAAGCCAGATAAACTCCCTGTTGACGCTGTCAAAAGCCTTCTCGAAATCAATGAACAGCAGGTGAAGTGGTGATCGATATTCGACGCACTGTTCAATGATGATCCTCAAGGTGTTAATTTGATCAATACAGGAGGACCCAGTGCGGAAGCCTGCTTGTTCAGCGTCGAGCGATGCTTCGAGGTGTTCTTTAATGCGATCTAAAACAATCTTTGCTACTATTTTGGCGACTGCAGGGAAAACGCAGATACCCCTCCAGTTTTCACACTTCATCAACTCTCCTTTTTTTGGGAGCTTGACAATCATTCCCTTTTTCAACTCTTCGGGAAAGCATTCGGAGACCCACGCGGTTTCTGTATGAGCGGTTGCAGCAGATCGCTTGATGTTGTTGGTGCTGCTTGTAGCAATTCTGTGGGAATGCCGTCAAGTCCTACCGCTTTGTTGGTCTTAAGTGCTTTGATGGCGGTACATATCTCTTCCTTACTGGGGGGTGCGGTGAGTAATCGGGAATTGTTTGCATCGGACAACTCAGGAGATGTCAGTTGCATGTTACTGTCAAAAACATGGTTTAGGACTAGAGCAAAATGCTCCTTCCACCTTCTGAGTTGATCCTCATCCGATATCAGCAGGTTTCCCTCTCTATCTTTAACCGGGTGTTGTTTAGAACTCTGCACACCAGCGAGTTCTTTAGTTATTGTATAGAGAGTTCTGCTGTCGCACCTGTTTGCGGCTTCTTCTGCTTTTACGGCCAGAACATTGGTATGATTTCGTTTATCACGTCTTACACTACGCTGGACCTCTTTCATCTTCATGCGGTATGTGGATTCTAGCTCGTTTCTTTCTTCTCCGTGCGCAGCTGCCAAACGAGCTTTAAGGTGTTTTCTTTCGTCGATCTTAGCCCAAGTTTCTTCCGAAAGCCAGGTGTTACGGCTTCCTTGCACACGACCGACTATTCCTTCAGCACCTGATATGAAAGCATTTTTTATAGCACTCCAGTGGTTTTCTATGGGTTGCGTTCCAGTGCTGCTGATTAATCTCATATGTTGCGAAAGGTGGTCCCTGGGTTGTTATCGAGTGTTAAGGTCCTTTAGCCTGTCCGTGTTAAACTTGGGCGTTCTGATGTTTGAATTTGATCTCCGAATTGCAGCTGTACGTAATCTTAGGGTAGCTACCATAAGATGGTGATGTTGCGTACGCTACTCCAGAATCTGGCCTTAATAATACGTTCACCTAGCGGCTCCCATGAAATTAGACTATTGATAGCTGTTTTGGTTAGCAACAGCCCAACTCCAGCGTCCCGAGCGCTTCCAGGTGCTTTTCCAGAATAGAGTAGCACAGTGTTACGTGTTGGAGACTTGTACTTGCCCGATCCCAACCATCTTACTTCACTAATCCCTAAGATATCCAACCTATACCTCATGAATTCTCTCTCTAGTTGGAGGAATCTGGTGTTGTGAAGACCTTCGATTCCTGCTTCCAAGAGCGTCTTCACATTCCAGAAACCAATCTTTGTCCGGGTACAATAGCCAAAAGTCGTCAACGTGTGATCGATCCTTATCCGAGGCGTAGTTTCGGTTTCGGTAGCACAATTAATTCAGTTACGAAGAATGCTAACCTCCGTAACCTATCCCAGAGAAAGCTGGGAGCTCCGCACTTACAATTTTAGCTTATTTTTGTATATAGGTATACAAAAATAATTACAGGGGAACACCACGGGGAGGTAAAGTAAGCACTTCGTCGTGCCTGAAAGTTGCGCTGCTGGCCTATGCCAATGAAAGTATTTTTATTAGAGATGGGATAAACTAGAAACGGCATACCAAACATAATACATGACAAATATAATAAGAACAAGCGGAAATATTTGCAAAGTGTGGAAGGAAAACTGCGTCAAATATCATATGAAAGATATACTGAAGACGCTGGAGCTGGAGGAATTTCTATATAGCAAATTGAACTATTTATATTATCTAAACAAAAAAAAACATACTTCCTTAACTGTTACTTTGTGGACAAAATTAGTATCTATACGATCTTTAAATTAAGAGGTGAAATAGTAAATTTTAATTTTATATACCCCACCACACTCATCATCCAATTTTGAATGAATTTAGTTCTATGGAGTTCTCAAAAAAGATTTTAGAAGAAGGAGAAACATTAAGGCTGGGTGTCCCAGATCGGCAAACTCAAACTTCATGTAAATGACTTTATTTGTGTTAGTGACCTTTTTTTGTCATGAATTTCATGGCATCGCCATATATGTGGCCAGCGGAAATTTGTTTTTGTTTGTTACTCTCTCTACACTCTTTTTGAACAAGAATAGAGTCGAAGAAAAAAAATGAGTATCTTTATAAGATCTATAACACGCTAAAGTGGGAAAATTAAAAAAAACAACAATAACTACCAAAGAAAAGGACAGTCTATGCGGTATGTACGTTTCCTTTCGATTTCAATATTTTCTCAAAAACAGGTAATGATCTCGTTTACACTGAAATTGTTTTTGTTTTGCCAAAGAACAATAAATCCCCTCTCTATTGCCACAAAAAAAATCTAGATGAAATATAAAAAAAACAAAACGATCATGACTTCTGCTACATCTTTAAACTAAAGGGTGCAAGAAGTAGGTAGATAAACCACTCACAATATTGTTCTGCATACTTTCCACCACGCGAATTGGACGTACACTTGCTCTAGTCAACACATTGCCAAAAAACTGGTTTGTCATTACATATTCCTCAAATTCCAATAACCGGTTTTTCTATTGAATTTTCTATCCTTTATGCAGAAAAGAAGAAACAACCAGCAATATGTAAAGCAAGAACAAAAATATTTGAGAGCGGGTGGGCGGGGCTCATTTCTTTTCCAAATGAAAAACATTCTCTCGAAGCGCTAATTTCGCAGTGGAATTTGTGGGAACTGAAACTTCTATGTGTGCGTGTAAAAAGCAAATTTCAAAGGGAAAAACACCAATTTAGACACTTTTTCAAAAATTTATTTGAAAACAACCATCACCGCAATTAGAATTTTTGAATTGGAGAAAAATAGAAAAAATACTGAAAAAAATAAGAAAAATATGCACAAGCATTATTTTCTCTGGAAAGCTAATTGTTATTTGGGCTTTTTCAATGAACATTTAAAGGGTTAATAATTTTTTTTTTCGAAAAAGTCAATCCGTCACTCCCGAGGTAATTAATTAAGCTATTCAATAAAATAAAGAAAAAAAATATAGTTCAAAAGGCTAAGTAATGAAAGAGGGTAGTTTAAAAGTCCTCAAAAAAACAACGTTTTTTGCGTTTTTTTTAGGTTTTTTATTTTTTTAAACTTTAAAAGTGAATTATTTAAAAAAAAATTTATTTGTAATAAAAATGTTTGAGACTGGCTTTACAATACTTTTTGTTTCGATAAAATATGTTGTAGATTAAAGAAGTTATACCTGTTCAAACACGCCAAACACATTGAAAATTGCATAAGATTGGACTAATTTTTTGCCCATAAAAAAAATTAAATAAATTAAAGTCAATCCGTCACTCCCTTAATTAACTTAATTTTTTTTGAAAACACCAAAAAAATTAAATACAAATCTTAGTTATACCAAAAATAAATGGTGCATTTTAAACTACTATCAAAATAACGACAAAATTGTAGTTTGTTTCACTCTAATAATTACTGTATTATACATTTATTAAAAAATTATAATGATGCAGTGTAGTAGCCCTGTTTATTGAGAATGCATTAATTTTTATTTCAATCAATTAGCATTCGAAATGTAAAAGTTATCGCTTTATTTGTAATATTCCAGCCGTTTTTTTGGCTGGCCACCCAGCCTTAATGATATCTTATGTTCCCCGCTAAACATTAAGCCGATCCCAGAAAAAATTTGGCCGTCTTACGTAAACCAATAGTCCATAGTGTTTTTATTTTTACGGATTATTGTACATAGCAAGTTCAGATTTAAATACATATGAACATTGAAATGCTTATTTGACTGACTAACAGTCTTAAAAATTTACACATGTACATACATATGTATGTATGTATGTATGAAATTCAACTTACTTTTTCGTATACCAAAAATCGATAGACGATGGGCCAGCATTTTTCTGGATATTTTTTATGTTCATATCAAATTCATGCGCTTATAATCCATCCAAATGCACAGTGCATTTGGGAAGCAATGCACGAATTTGTTTTAGTGTGATGTCCTACAGTCGTCATTATTTGAAAGAAATTATATTTTTGTTTTTCTATTTTTGTTTATTTATATTTTTGACAAAAGAAAAAAATTGCGTGCAATGATACACACAATCAATTTCTTATATGCACCCTCCACACAGACCCCAATCACCCCTGAAAATTTCATTGAAATTAGGCAAGCCGTTTAGGAGGAGTATGCGAACAGGAAGTTTTGCCACTTAATTTTATATGTATATACACATACATATATATATAATAGATTGTTCATATTAGAAAGAAACAATAAAAAAATATGAAGTGCAGTGTGAAATTATGTGAAAATAAGACGGGAAATGCGGATAAAAGCATTTATTTCAAAGGCAAGTTTTATAATGTTTTTGGTCAAAGAAAGTGAAAATAATCAAGCAACACAATTTACACTCTAAATAATCTCAAACACCATGAAATTTTTGAAAACTTACACACTTTTTTGGGCAAAAATGCAATGCACTACATATCGATATGTTAAATTTTGTTGCTTTGTAACAGGGACAAATGTCCTGTAAACATTTCAATAGAATTGTCCTGTAAACATTTCATTAAAATTATTTAAAAAGTATTGCTTTTTTGGTGGTTAACAACAATAGGTTTGTACAATTCACTTTACTTTTTTAAGAAAAATATAAATAAACTCACTTATTCGAAAATCAGATTTTGTCATTTTGAATTTTCCATTTGAAAATGTTATGTTCATTAGCACATCCACTTACAATCAATCTCTAAACAATACTCACCAAATAACCACACAAATTACAACAAAAATCCAAGTAAATAAACAGTTGACTTTGAACTTGTTTTGTCACGCTCCACTCTTTACAACCGTGCGTCGCCGTCTTCGCGAAGGTCGGCTTTGCAATGAATTTATTTCACTATCTATGTTACTTTTTAGAAAATCGAATTTTTTAATATTTTTTAGATAACTTATTTTTTATTGATGTTTTCAAACTTGTATAACCTTTTTTCAACATTTTTCTTGAATTCAGTCACAGATACATACATATGTAGGTATGACATTTCATTATTTTTTTTGAAAAAATAAAAAATGACTGCTATGGGGCCCTAGTAAATTGCACTCAAAACTCAAAACTCGTTGCATCCCTGTTGGAATGCGTTTATGTTAATGAGAACTAACACCACTATAAAAAATGCCTCACTTTTTTCCAACAAGGGCACTTCCTTGAATTCTTCTTCTAAGAGTTTAGAAGACTTAACTCCAACAGTCAACTGGTGTTGTATTGGGGTGGAGAAACTATTTGCTTATTGTTAGAATAAAGCTCTTATAAGAATTCTAGTACGCACTAAGATTGTTTTTCCAACCTTACACTACTTAAGTACCTACGTGATCACTGCATCAAAACCCTTGCGTATGAAGTATGATCCAATCTTATCCTTAAATTAAGCTTTCTTATGTGAAAAGGAGCGTAAGTATTTTAAACATCCTTCAACGAATGCAAACCTTAACAAATTCTCATGCAATCATAATTAAAACCTACTATCAGACAAAATGAAAATGGCCGATCTGTCTTGAACACAGAACCCACCAGAGTCTTCTTAAATATTCGAACTCTTCTTTATATAACGTCCATATTTGCCACAAAAAATAAAATAAAGTTTGAATAGGTATAACAATCTATGTATAAACCAATAACTTTTACTTCATCTTATTATACCTAATCTATAGGAGGTAGTGTAGTAAGTATCTACCTATACCTATGTAGCTGCCAAAACAAAGCAAACTCCTTTGTCTTCGGCATCATCTTCATCGTCCGTCGTCATTGTCATTGCCATTTTGCCATCATCGTTAACCATCATAAGAAAGGACTCAGGAATATATAAAAAAAATACTACAATAAATGTTACGAAAAGATTACAACTAATGATTTTTTTGCCTAGGTTCGTATGTATTCTAGCTTCGTGCTATAAGTAATCGAATAAAACCAACACAATCAAGAATAATTAAAATGACAGTCACCCCTCGTCCGAAACGGGCCCCTCTGCCACAGTAGGTATGTATACTTTGATAACAAAACCGTGATTGTAATTACAAAAATCTCTTTTATCATCATCAACACCAGAAGCAGGACATCATACAAAAACTTCGTTTCTTCGTGGCGTCGTCGTCGTCGAAATTCGCAATACATACATAATACATAATACATATGTATATTTCGTTCTTTTCCTCATCGCACTCGCTGTCCCTCGTCACTGTTGGTGGTTGGTGGTTGATATACTCATTCTCGTTGTTGTTCTTTACTTTAACTCCGAGCTCCAACCCTTGAGCCACCAAGTCCACGGTACTCGATACTCTAAATATATACATACATATGTATGTATGTACATATGTACATACCAACCGACAACACAAATGGAGCAATCTTATGTCGCTCTGGCGCTGGCTGCTTTCGTAATATTTTGGCTCGTCCCGAGTACTAAATAAGCAATTTAACCCCATTCCGTCTAAAGAGCCAAGGTCTTGGCAAAATGCACAAGTATAGAAAGTATCCAGCACCATTATTACAAGCACAACTATTCTGCTGGTGGCACAAAAGACTATCGCTGAAGCGATCTTGAGCAGAAGCCTCACAAATATACTACAATGGCTAACAGCACCACTCCGATGGCTAGCCCTACCCAGTGTATATTCTTCCAGAAAGAATAACTTCAATCAAAGCTGCTGCTGCTGCTGCCACTACTCCAAGCACAAAGCCTTCAACCACCCACCTAATTACATATAATTCGCGTACGTATTACAATGGCAGGGGGAGTTTATACTTTACCAGTAGGTACATTTAGTCCCGTGGACTAAAATTTATTTTTGCATAGTCATAGTCAAGTCAAACAGGACGTGGACTGGACTGGACTGGACATGGCCAGGGCGAGAGAGAAGGTTATTAAAGGATCTGAGGGAGGTTTCTTGCCTTCTAGTTGTTGCTCGTAAAATAAACTTTATGTTTATTTATTCCTGCTGCTCAAAACAAAAACCCAGGAAAGGGACCTTTTCGACTTTTGCATTTGCGAATACGAGGCAATTCCATCAAAATTGGTAAGCGAAAATCCAGCACAGAAGAAGAAAAATATAATATAGAGTATGGTAAAAATGTTGTATAGTTTTTCTTCCAAAGTCGATAATATTTTTACTGAACAATGAGGTTTTCCTGGTTTTCTGGATGTAAAAATTCCTTTAAAAAAGCCGTCTATGAACTAAATTAATTAATTAACTCTGTAATAATTGTAATTTTGAACACAAATAGTCTTGAGAAATTTAGCAACTTTTAAATGGAAAATCTAAGAAACCGTCTTGAAAATTTGTAATAAATTCCATAATTTCTTTATGAGAAACAACGAAAATTTACCCTATTTTCCCAATTAAGCCATTTTTTGGAAAAAAAAATGGAAGAACTTTGAAAAGTCCTACACTAACGAGAGGAACCACGGGAACACAGAATGTTCTCAGGCTGTGTAGGTAGTATAGTTAGCTTAACCCTTTGCGCTGTGTTGTTAGTCAATTGGTTGAAGGTTTGTTATAGTACCTAGTTGAAGAGTTATGGGCATAGCTGTGCAGTATTACACATGACCCATTCCGATTCTGGCCCTTCCTTCGTTTCCTATTGTACATAAATAGGTACTGTGGTGGTGGCGAGGAGCAAGAAGTACAGAAAATAGCTCAAAGGTTATTCGGGATTTGCGTAGGAAGACGAAAATGTTTAAAAGTTTGTCCTTTTGGCTTTCTATTTATCTGGGTATTGCTCCTAGTTTTCTATCATGTTACATGTTTTGAGGCTACATACATACATATGTGTAAAACGCAAAAGGACAACAACGGCAATAGGGGGACTATTCCTGAATGTGGTATTGTCATACAGTTAACAAGAGGAACACTAATATTCACGCAAAATATAGTACCTTTAATACCCGGGACGCGTTTGTTTGCTCTGACTGTGACTCTGGATCTAGGTTTTGGTTTTGTTCGAAAAGTTTATTCATACTCATTGTCAGATTTCAGAGGATTGCGAAAAGAATAACTTTACACTACTAGGATACGCTTAGAGGATATGCACAAATAAACATAATGTAGATCTGAGGTAATGTTATTTATGCAAACAGCATGCGGTAGGTACTTGGCTTGGCGCTATTATATTTTAGTAAGAAGGAACAAATTCTTGAAATCAGAGAGTTGTCTTATCTCCTTTCTTAAAAAACTTCATAAGTTTGTTCATTTTATTTCTTTTTTTTAAAAAAAGAAGTACAAGGATAAGATATCCAGCTCCAGTAGGTAACGTTAAAAAGTTAAAAGTTTCTTAGCAAAAATGGTTTACGATGCCGTAGGTTTTACTTAAAAGAATGGCATAGAAAAGCTAATTAGAAGATTTGTAGATATGTAGATTCGATGGTACATACATATGTAATATGTATGTATGTATTTACGTAATTTATAGACTGTTTGATCACCAGGCTACATTTATTAAAGGATCTTAAAGATTCAAAGATTAAATTATTTAAAGATCGCTTGGCATACATACTAAAGTAGTGTAAATATCGGACTTGAGCAATAGAGCAGTTTTTGAATGATATTTCTGGTGTAAAATTTTAATTTTCGGTTCGAATCAAATTTTTGTGACTGTGAGTTGTATGTTGGTATAATTTAATAGGAAAGAAAATCCAGTGGTTGGTTGATAGAATTGAAGCAGGTTAATATGTGTGTTGAAAATGAAAGATCATTGACTTTGAGATGGATGAAATGCTATTGGAAAAATATTTGAGGAGCAAAAACAAGTATTTTCCTTACCATGAGTTGTAATTTGTCTTTTATGGTAGGTAGTTGTTATTTATCCATGAATTGTTAGTGAAAAGGGAGGCAAGTCATTTAATGTGTAAATTGCTTCGTTTGCATAAAGGACAAAGGATTTTTTTAAGAGTGTAATAAAGCCTAGATGTAATAAAAAAAGTGTTCTAATATCAGTTGTGGTAATGCATCTATACCTACACCTACATCAGTAAGACTAAAAACTATAGGATAGAAACCATTAAAGAGAAAGGTTTTCTAAGTTTCTATTTCTAGAGAATTAAAGTCTTATCTTTAAAGAAGAATCGAAGGAATTTTTCAACAGATTCATAAGATCTATAAACCGATACTTGAGCTTCGTAAAGTAAGATTGATGTGGAACTGCCACGAAATATTATTTGTTTTGCACTATGTGATATGTAATTGTTTTCAAATCTAGATGGCCAGCTAAAACTATATATTTCGAAGTTTTATCCTGTCGAACAAAATTTAATTAGAGTCGATATCGTTACCCGTTCTTGAGATACCGAAGACGAAAAAGGGTATCTCTAACGAACGAACGTAGGTACACACACACATAGACATCTCTCTCTTCTGGTAACCTTAAAACGTCCAGATTTGTCAAAAACTTCGATTTGACAAATCGGGCCAGTAACAATAATTCCCTACGGGAAGTTAAACACCTAAAAAAACGCAACACAACATTTTTTCGATTACTTACATTTCTTCTATTGTTTATTTAGTGTTTTTAATTTAATTTTTTTCTTTCTTCATTTTATTGAATAGCTTAACTTATTATTTTGGGAGTAGCGGATAGACTTTTTTGATACAAAATTTACTAACATTTTAAATGTTCATCAAATGGCAAAAGGGTGGAGCAACAATCGTGGGGCTGAAAATCAACACGGGAAAAACAAAGATGTTCATTCTCCGGAGCTCTTAATCATCCACTACGATGAACATTGCTCAACAAACAGTAGAAAAAGTAGAGAGCTTCCAATATCTTGGAAGTATCGTTTTTACTGAAGGAGGAACCGAACTAGACAATGCCAGACGCATAGGAAAAGCAAAGGCGGCGTTCGGGATGTTCTCCAATGTTTGGAGGAACAAATCTCTCAGCTTGAACACAAAGCTACGAGTGTTTAACTCCTACGTCGAATCAGTATTCTTTATGGATGCAGCACCTGGAACATAACAACAACAATAACCTGGAAACTGAGAACTTTCGCTAGGTCTCTTCGGTTTCCTGGTCGAATCGTATCTCTAACGAGGACTTATATAGGCGAACGGGTCAGGAACCTGCGAAATTGGGAAAGATCTGGAGGGAGCGTAGTTGTAGTTGAGGCCCCATGCCCTGCTAAGGAACACCAACGGACTTTGTAGGTCTGGGACCTAAGTAAGTAGATAAGTAAGTAAATGTTCACTGTGCATATTTTCAGTATTTTTTCTATTGATTTCCAATTCGAAAATTTTAACTGCGGTTATCATTTTCATTAAATTAATTTTTGAAAAAGGTTCTAAATTTGTTTTTTTCCTTTGAAATTACCTTTTCACACAAAGAAGTTTCAGTTCTCAGAAATGCCACTGCGAAATTTGCGCTTCGAGGGAATGTTTTTCTTTTTGAAAAGAAATATGCCCAGCCGATCCGCCCTCAAATATTTTTGTTGTTGGTTTACATATTGCTGGTTGTTTCTTTCTTTTTTCATCAAGATCAGAAAATGCCATAGAAAAAGACGGTTATTGGAATAGGAGGAATATTTAATGACAAACCAGTTTTATTTAAACTGGTTAACTAGAGCAATTTCACGTCCAATTCGCGTATTCACAAGCATGCAGAACAATATTGTGTGTGGTTTACCTACTTCTTGCACCTTTTAGTTTGATGACGTAGAAGAAGTCATGATCGTTTTTTTTTTTGTTATATTTGGTCTTGATTTTTTTTGTGACAATAGGAAAAGGATTTATTAGGACCTGTTTCAGTGCTCTGTACGCCTACAGCACAGACTGTCCTATTATTTGGTTATTGTTGCTGATTTTTTTCTACTTGCCCCACTTTAGCGTGTTATTGAACTTATAAATATGCTCATTTGTTCTCCGACTCTATTCTTGTTCAAAAAGATGGTCCCATGTCGAAGAAACAGCTCGTTTAGCATCTGCTAGTTTTTCTTAATGTTTTCAAATTTGTATCTACTTACAAACGATCTCCACATCTTCTCCATTTGACTTCCACTTTTCCAAACTAGATTATCGGCCACCTAAATCTCTAGATACCATAATTTTAGATATCTGTAGGTTGACTGTTAGATTATTTCAGCAGTAGACATCGAGCCTATTAATCATTCGCTGAAGACCATCCACTGAATCACTCAAGAAGACGATGTCATCCGCATACATCAAAGGAGGAATTGTTACTCCGAAGAAATGTATACCACCTTGCACAGCATCTGTTATATCATTAATATGAAAAGTAATGACTTGAGTATACATCCCTGTTTAACTCCCATTGAGGTCTCGAATATTTCGGAGATAAGATTTCCATCGCAAACAAGTGCAACATTATTCTGATACAGTGCTCTCAAAATATTGATAATTTTATCAATAATTATAATAATAATTTTAATTTTTGTTGATACACCTATTTTGAACAGTTTATAAAATAGTGCTTTGCGTGAAATCGTTTCAAATGCTGCACGAAAATCGACAATAAATGAATGTTTGGTCAATTGTGGAATAGAATCATGTTTTTCTGTAATATGCAAGTGATGAAAATATTCGAGCGCTACTGAATGAAGCTGCAATGAATGGAACTTATTTTTATTTAATCAATTAAATGCTAACTCAAAATTGTAAACACGACACAAGAAGTCTTTAAAGAGTGAGATTTTCTTTGATTTAATTATCCTCTACGCGAAACCAATACCGTACACACAAACAAACAGAACTTTAAAACCACTATTCTCAGGTACCCTACTTTAAGTTAAATATATTTGCACACCAAGTGTTACTGAACTCACATGTAATTATTTTTTCATTATCCTTGGGGAATATTCTTTTATTCGGAATGCTCGTACTTTTACATGGTTACAGAGTAACTAACAGAAAAAGTTAAAAAATACTAATATTGCTTCCTTTGATAATTCCTTTTTCCTATGTTCTTTCTCCCCTCTCCAGCTTCTTAATTGTTGAATACAAATTTGAATTTTTCAAATTGCAAGGACATTTCTGCAATAAATGAAAAACAAAACAATAATACGCATAAGCAAACAAACAATTTTGTGTGTCTATTATCTCGAACATGACATGAAAATGCATTTTCTATGTTTTGGGTTCTGGAAGGAGATATTCCAGGATATGTTTTTTCTTTCCTTCTCAAATATAGGAATCGTTCGGTGCATATTATTGTGGGGATGAAGTCTCGGGTGTGTGTTCACTTTTGTAAGGGAATTTTAATTGGAATAATTCCCCGAAGGAGTTAGTACTTGTTCGCAGTTTCGAAGCATTCATAGTTTCACCGCCCTTCCACACTCATTTCCAAAATTGCACATAACTAAGCAGGTAATTAAAATTTTTGCACACAATATTAGGGGTGCAAAAATGGAAAGCAAATTTCATATAGAAAGGGTGCAGATAGAAGAATTATTTCAGTTAAAGTAGTTTTTTTTTAATTAATTTAAAAACTATTTAAAAATGGTATCCAAATCAAGTTTGTTCACAAGCAGTTCGATAAATTCACTTTAAGCACCACAAATAAACACCCTTAGCAGATTACAAGCATACTTTTTTTTGGGAGGAGCTACCTATTTCATTATCTTGATTCAATTTTTTCTTTACCATTTTCCTCGATCTTAAATGAACCAAAAAAGAAAAGTTTTTGGATACGAATCCATTAAGCTCATAAATGTCCATCGTCCATGTCTATTTACATATAAGTACCAATGTAATCCAAAACACCTAACAAATCTACTTACTGCAACTCATCTTATACTTATACCCTTTTTTATTTGCCCTTTAGGAAACCCAATTTGTATGCTTAACACGCCTTTTATGTAATTGATTTCAGCATTCAAAATACACTTTAAACATACATGTATCGATCCTTCTTCAATATATGAACAAGGGTTATCTATTGGCGTGTACCTATCTTTAGCCAAATACAAAAAAATAGATAACTTACGCACAATCTCTCTTCAAAATAAATAGGTATGGATGGCAAGAGACGTAAAAAGACACATCACATAATATTTCTTTATTTAAAAGACGATGTATTCCACAGTCCAAAGTTATTCCTCAGAACACTGTATAAAAAGAAAATGAGATTTCTAAAACATTTCGCTTTTGAAACACTAAGAGCCATTTTCTTCACTAAAAGTTGAACTCAACTTGAGGATTTTTTTTCTCAACTTGTGATTTTGTTTTTCTTCACTTAAAGTTGATAGCATCATCTTTCGATTCTCAACTCTCGAGTTGATCAACTTCTGGTTTTCTCAACTTCCGAAAATAGTAGAAGTTGAGAGAGCAAACTTGAGAGTTTCCTATCAAATTCAAATTTGTAATACATTTTGTTTTGGTTTGAATAAAAATATTTTTAAAATAAAATGTTGAAGTCATAGCAACGCCTGAGGTAATATTTCGGATTGCCTCATAAGAATACATACAAAGCCCGACCGACCTAACGCTGTATTGTGATTTAGCTATAATTTTCGAATAATCGCACGAAATTTATAAAAACGCAAGTTGGCTAACTTTTAAATTTCAACTCTCGAGTTGAGATTTTAAATAGTGAAGAAAAACAAATTTCAACTTGACCCTCAACTCTCAAGTTTGTGTCAACTCTAGAGTTGGCCAACTTGAGAGTTTGCGGCAAGTTGACAAATAGTGAAGAAAATGGCTCTAACAATACTTAATTGCTTAAAATAAGTTTGCGAAGTTTTATTTTCTTCTTACATATATTTATTTAATTTATTTTTGTTCTTCTTATAATTAATAAATAAATATGTATGTATATATGTCTTGTTCTGCATTTTAATATGTTGATAGTTCAGTAGTTCTATTTCTTCTCCGCTTTATGGGAACTATGGGAACCATGGGCTTTGTGGTAATCTCTACCATCCTTAATGTATTGGTTCAACCAATAGGAACCATAGGCTTTGTGGTAATCTCTACCATCCTTAATGGATTGTTTCAACCAATGCATTCATTGACAAAGTATGCAAAGAAAAATTTGTAAATTGGTATTGCCCTAATTGTCGTAACATTTCCTCTAGTTTAGCGCTCAAGATGTCTTCCTTTAAGGCTGACATTTTGAAAATATCTAGGGAGTTTGAGACTTTACGAAAGTTAGTTGAAACTGCTGTCGAGAATTTAACAACATTTAATCAAACAAACAGTATGATTGATTGTTCCACTTCTACTGATGATCTATTATCTCATATTTTTCCCCACCCTCCTGCTGACCTATCAACTCAACAAACCAGTTCTGTTCGTCTTGACCCTGAAACAACTATACAGAGGGTATTATCAACCACTTAGTTTCTTTGAAAAGCATACCATCTTGATCATCTATAAAATGCACAAACATAATTAATATCGGTAACTTTGTTTCTTCATTTAAAATAATAACAAATCAGATACACTTTGATTCTATTTATAATACAAATATTTGGCCGCCTGAAACTCTAATCAAAAACGTTTTCTTTCAAAAAAACCTTAATTTACCAAAAACGTAATACTCCAAAAAACTACGTAGGATAACCATCTTCTATCAAAATGTACGAGGGTTACGTAGTAAGGCTTCTAAGCTTATATTATACATTATATAGGTATTTGCTTTTACAGAAACTTGATTAAATTCATGTTTCTTTGACATTGAACTTTTTTCTCAAGAGTTTTTAGTTTTTCGTTAAGACCGATATATATGGGAAATTCAATAAAACTTGGAGGGGTGCCTTAATTGCGGTACGCATTACGCAACAAATTTGCTTCTTCTGTTATTTCACTGCCATCTGTTTTGACTATTGATATCATCTGTGTTAAAGTTATACTTACTATAAATTCTAAATACTTATAGTAGTATTAATATCCCAAAACTCTTCTATCAGGTTATATGTGAAACGCTTTCCTTTGTCAATAAAAGTATTATCTGTGAACAACAGCATGGTTTTGTTAAGAAACGTTCTACTCTAACAAATCTTCTTACTTTCATGCGAAACTGCTCTAATGAATTAGAAAAGGGTAATGAAGTTGGTTGTATGTATAGTGACTTTTCTACAGCATTTGATCAATTCTACAGCATTTGAAGCTAATAATTTTGAAATTTACAAATTTTGGTTTCCCACCCTTTTTTACATCTTGGATAGAATCTTATCTAGAAGAAAGATCATACCAAGTTAAATTCAAAATTCTCTTTTTTATTCCTCTTGTTGCTTATTGAGGTGTCCCACAAGGAAGCCACCTAGGTCCATTTTTATTTATTCTGGCTACAAATGATGTTTCATCATGACTATGCTCGGCCAGGTTCTCATCTTTGCTGATGATATGAACATTTTTAAGAGGATAAAATCTAGAATTGACCTTGACCGTTTGCAAGAAGACATAAATAGTTTAAATTGTTGGGGCAAGAAATCTGGTTTAACCTCGAACCCTCTTAAATGGCAGGCAATGACATTTTCGAAAAATTGAAATGTCAGCATCTTTGACTAAACTATCTCGTGTCACCAGCTTTAAAGATTTAGGAGTCTTCTTTAATTCATCTCTAGATGATGATGATGATGATGATAAATAATTTAATGTTATGACCCATACGTAACTTTATCACTGTATAACTATATTGTAAGACCACACCTTGAGTACGCATCTCCCATGTGAAACTCATCTTAATCGAATAGACGTAATTTTATACGATTTGGATTGAAAGGATTAAAATTAACATAATACCCCTTAATTTGGGACACACTAATCTTAGAAAAAATAACATTACAAAAAAATCGCCATGCAATGTTGGGAAAACTGTGAAAGAGGAAATTACAAGACTGTTGTATTTGTATTTGTTTTTTATTGTAGCTAAATTATTATAATTTTTTTTTTTCATTAAACCTATATTGCAGAATTTACAGAGATTTGATATAATGCTACCTGACTACTGAAAAATTTATAACAATGTTTTATGGTAGAAGAAAAAGCTACTAAAGCTAAAAAAGCTTCATTCAATGTATGAGATAGAGAGAAAGGGAGGGCAAGACTGAAAAATACCTCTTTCAGATCAATGTATTTTAACAAAATTTGACATTATCATGTTAACAAAACAAGCAAAATAAATAAATAAGTAAATAAACAATTAAGGAATAAATAAATAAATAACAAAGTTACAATTTACAAACTAACAAACAAATAAATTAATAATAGATATATAAGTAAGTAAATAATAAACTAGAAAATAAATTAACAAATAAATAAATAAATGAAGAAATAAATAAATAAATAAATAAATAGATAAATATATAAATATATAAATAGATAAATATATAAATAAATAAATAAATAAATAAATGAATAAATAAATAAATAAATAAATAAATATATGAATAAATAATTGGAAATAATATATAATATATAAATAAATTAGTAAATGAATAAGAATAACTAGATATCACAGATGGCAGGTAATTATGTTAATATATATAAGTATATAATTCTAAAGCAGTTTTTATTATCACAGTAAAAATAGATACATCTGGAAAATTATTGATGACTTGTTTTGTATATAAATAACAAAAAAAAAAAATAAAATAAAGCTATATATGATAATGACAGATTTGATATGAGGTAGTTTTCAGATGAACTACAAGAAAGGTTGTATCTATTTAATAAATTAATTATTCTAGAAGGAATTCCTTCAATAGTTGCTATTCTATGCAGTTTTTCAGTCGAAAATGCCAAGGCAAATTAAGCATCATTTTCAAAATTTTATTTTGCACTCGCTGTAGTTTAAGTATATGTTTTTGCACATCTACCCCAAACAGGTGATCCGTACATCATGATGCATTGAAAAATGACTTTATATATAATTAATTTGTTTTCATCACTAAGTTTGGAATTCCTATTAATAAGGGGATAAAGCAGTTTTATTGTGACATTAATTTTGTTTATTGTTTGTTGTATATGCAATCCGAAAGTTAATGTTTTATCAAGGTGAACTCCTAAATATTTTGTACTGGATTTCCATTCCGTTTGTGTTCCATTTATTGTTAATCTTCCGCTGGGTAAAAAACAAGTTCTTCTTTTTCTAGTAAAAAAGACAGTTTGTGTTTTTCCAGCATTCAGTTTAATTCTCCACTTAGTGAAATATTCCATTACATTTACTAACGCAGACTGCAAATTAGTTTCAATAACGAAACCATTTGAATCTGCTGAATAAATGCATGTATCGTCCGCGAAGATAGCGATTTCGCAGTCCGTAAGTTTAGGAAAGTCGGATGTATAAACATTTTATAGAAATGGGCCCAAAACTGATCCTTGGGGAACACCGGTTGGTATATCCCTTGGATCTGAACACGTAGCATTAATGTACACATTAAAAGTACGTCCCGTTAAAAAGGAAAAAAATATTTTTATTAAATAAAGAGGAAAATTTAGTACTTTTAATTCGTGAATCAAACCTTTGTGCTACACTGTATTAAAAGCTTTCTCGACATCTAGTAACACTAAGCCTGTACTTTTTCCTATTGCAAAGTTGTTTTTAATATCTCTAGTAATTCTATGTATCTGGTGAACTGTACTATATGATGGCATCTAAATCCAAATTGTTCCACCGGTAAAATATTGTTTAAATTTATATGATGGACAAGATTATGTTTGATAACTTTTTCTAAACATTTGCTCATTGTGCTAAGCAAGCTGATTGGCCTGTAGCTGCAAGCAATTTAAAACAGGTACATCTTTTGCGTTTTTCCATTTGTTTGGAAAGTAGCCTAAGTTAAAGCAACCGTTGAAAATGTTTTCAAGGTACTCGAAACCTAATGTTGGTAATTTTTTAAGGTACACATTTCTTATGCCATCAAGACCGGAGGATTTGACTATTTTTAAATCTAAGATTGTATTTTTAAGCTCATTAAGAGAAACTACATTTTCCTGAATGTTAAGTAGAGATGAGCTTATTGCATCGCAAGATTGCTCAACGACTAGTTCAATATTATTTTGTACACCTATAGTACTTGTTACTAAATGATTAGAAGAAAATGTATTGGCTAAAGCTTCAACCTTCTCCGAATTGAATTTCCTAATTTAAAAGCAGGGATTTTACAATTTTTCTTCTTAATAATCTTGGCAATATTCCAGAAAAGTTTACTTGCCTCATCTAAATTGCGAAGTTTATTATTCCAAGGTTTATTTCTGAATTCATTAACTAATGTTTTGATTTTATTATTAAGTAACTTCATTTCTAAGGCATACGAATAATTCCTAGTCCTTATCCACAAGGATCTGTATTTATTTCTGGTTTTAATAGCATTTATTATACAGTTAGGAAGTGTGTTCTGTGTTTCACAGTGAATACGTTTTTTTGGGAACAGATTCTTCAATACTTTCATGTAGGACATTTGTAAAGTTATTAACTGCTATATCTATACCATCGCATGATACTTCAGTTGGGACAACTTGAGGTAATTGTCTAATTTTTTCACGAATTTTCTTTCTATATTTTTTCCAATTAGCTTTCTTAAAGAGAAACACTAAGTTGTTAATACGAACAGGTAAACACAAAATACTGCAAACCACTGGGAGGTGATTAGAACTTAGCTCATTCATGACCATGGGTTGACTCACAAATTCCGGCATATTCGTTACAAATAAATCAGTTGTGGATCTGTTATTGGGAGGAATACAAGTGGGATACGGAGGATAAATTATGCTAAAGGGGTGTCTTGTATTTAAATCTGATAGGATGTTACCCCATGCATTCGCTCTGACGCAACCCCAATTTCTGTGCTTGCAATTGAAATCTCCGCCGATCACAACAAAGTCATTAATTCTAAACAATTTAATAAAATCATTTTTTAGGTCACTTTCTTATTTGGTGATGTATTACCACCTGGAAAATAAATTGATATTATTTTAATTCACCGACCGTTTTCGAAAGGTATTTCTATCCCAATATTTTCAATTAATGTAGTGTTTACTACGGAAAGTGCTTTGTGTTTAATTGATCTTTTTACCACCACGGCAACACCTCCTCCCTTTCTCTCTTCTCTATCTAAACGATAACATTTATAATCTTTGTTTGAAATATTTATATTATTTTTCAACCATGTTTCATTAACTAAACTTACATCAATATTATGCTCATATGAAAAGCAAAAAAATTCTAAGGATTTAAATCGAATGCTTCTAGCATTCCAACAATTTATCTTCAAGTTAACATTCATCATTCTTTACCTGCATATACATAAATACTTAATTGCTAATTGTGCAATACAATTGAATTGGTCTGCCTTAGATTTGCATTGACCTAAGAGTGTGATCATCTCTGCAGTGAGAGCATTAATTTCTTCCATGGAAAAGAGTAAATCATTTGAATTGATTTGCTGAGCGCTAAAACCGGTTTTGTGGGTATATTCTCTGCTGGACCAAGCATTCGGTAAGGTAGAACATATATTTTGATCAACCACTGCTGTAGCTGTAGTTGATGTCTAACTATTGTGTTGTGGGTGTCGCAGCGCAGGAAAGCCATCATTCCGCGATGCAAATGGGTGTAGTTGTTGATATGATACTTTATTTTTTGTGACAATTGACCGTGGTTTGTTTTTTGAAGATAACCTTTCTCTGATGTCAAAGAAACTTTTCCTGCTAATGCACTCGGGATCGGTGGACTTGTGCGTTTCGTTGCAGTTTGCACATTTGATATTCACAGATTGACATTCTCTCGTTGCATGATTATCCGAACAGTTGGCACAGTGTGTTTTTATGTTACAATTTTTTTCACCATGGCCATACATCTGGCAGTTGTAACATTGTGTTATTTTGTTTCTTTGTCTACGTGCAAAGTCCCACTTAACTTGTGTTCTGAAAATTGAGGGAACACTTTGTTTTAATTCGTTCAGTCTCACAGATCCAATTTCAAGATAGACTAAATAAAAGATGTCTATAAACTTATCGTATTTTTTTAAAATAATTTTAACATTTTGGCATTTAAGTCCAAGAGAGATCAACTCATTTTTTAGCACATCAGTTGTGCTTGTGTTTTTTTGATGCTTTTGGAGTAGGGTCTACAATTTCATCACATTCGATATCACTATTATCTGAATCTGGTAATGATTGTAAGGGTAGAAATTTATTTTGTCTATTTGGTTCCTTGGAACTCATTTTTAGGGCTTTAATGTGTGAAGACGAAGTGTCTTCTACACTAGGTGAGCGATTTCGTTTACCGATTTAGATTTTTTTTCTATAGTATACCGCACCGAAAGAAAGCGTCTTGCGCCTGCGAACCGCTGATTGGTACTGACAAGACTGTTTATTTGAAAGTTTTGCAGGGATTTGTCTAGATACATTTTGTAAAATTGCTGCCATACTCAGGGCCGGCCCTAGCTAAAATTGCGCTCTGTGCAAGATTTTTAGAAAGCGCCCTTTTTATGTTTGCGAAAATACATATAATATACATACATACACATACTAATACACATATTAAGTCCTTTCCACATTACCCCGGAGGTAGACTTTCAATGCGTTTTTTTTTATTGAGGTAGGCCTAATCCTCACTAACAAAAAAATACTTGTATGTATGAGTATCTGATATGTACTATGTAATTTAACGTAATAACGAAAATTTAGGGTCACCCAAATCTTCACTTGAAACAATATCAGAAACCTCTTCTTCTGACACCACTGCACTCCCTACCAGAACCTCATCGATACGAAATTTAGTAAAATGTATGCTTTGTTTTCGGCTTCAACAAGCTTTTTTCTGAATTCTGCCCCCGAAGGCTTTTCTTTGTCCATATTGGAAAAAAAAACAACACAAAAATTTAATAGTAAATAGGTAGTTACTAAACACTTTCACAAGCCGTCACTTGACTTTCAAATCTGATTTTATTTAAATAATCGTAAGCGAAAAAAAGTTTTAAAAAATCTGCACCAGACCAGAGTACAAAGAATTTTAACTGAAAAAATATTCAATAGAAGAAGAAAAGGAACAAAAAGGCGACTGTAAAACCCACACGCATTTTTTATCGCTTCTATGTTCTATAATGTGTAAAAACACCCGAACATTGCAATCCTTTAACTATCCGTTCGCCGCTACCGTCTTACAGTGTGACGTTTAGCTCGTTAAGGGGAATTAAATTAATAGCGCTTACAAGTTTAACCTTTTCTTTAAGTTTATAACATCCCATCCATCAACATAATGTATATAATTAACCACTAATTTTATTTTATTTTATTTTCAATTCTCTGATATTGTATCTAATGAATTTATTTCATTAATAAAAAAATTATTATTCAAAAATAATACGGAAATTGTCACACTGTACGCCGTGGTAATTGGAATAGAATGTAAGTTTTGGGACCCAGTGTGCAGGAACAAAACTCGCACTGATGAGTTGATGTGGATGAGTGTGGACTGTGTGTGTGCCTGTGGACAGTGGCCTATGGAATACACAATACACATTTGTGCAAAGTAAAAACCTGCACCTACTGGCGCATACAATTTTGTTCGAATCAGTTTTTGTTTTTGTCTTTTCTTAGAATGTAAGTCTTGGGACCCAGTGTGCAGGAAAAATACTCGCACTGATGAGTTGGTGTGGATGCGTGTATTACAGGCCGACTCCACTAGATATCTGTATCGCCAACTAAATCTCTGACATCTATATCTGTGAAATGTCTTCTCTCTTTGCTGGGCAGTTCATGTCTTGACATTTCATTCATGCAAAAGACTCTGACTTGGAAGTATCTCTGGAAATCGTCAAATAGTAGATACTTCTTCCTCAAGCTTTTGAGAATATCTTATTTTGCATTGTTTGTTTATGTTGTGAAAAATTAGAAATAAATAAATTTTGTTTTTTTGCCTTTATCTCCTCTGTGTTATTAAAAAAGTTGAATTTTTTTTTTATTTCGTTCTCGAAAAAAAAATTATTTTGGCTCCAAACAAAACCTGCCGGCATGAGAATCAAAAAATAATGAGATGAAATGTCAGCTGCAGACAAAAAAGCAACAAAAACAAAACATCTGTCAAATTCATGTCAGACATCTATATCAAGACAAAACCTCTGACATAGATCGCTGACATCATGTCATAAGATGAGATATCGCGACTCCATTGGAGATTTCATGTCATGATTGGACCGCATGACATAAATTATGTCCTGTGGAGTCGGCCTGTTAGGATTCTTCTTTTTTTTTTTTGTGTTGTGCGAGAATGGTGTGAACTGTGGAATACACATTTGTGCAAAGTAAAAACCTGCACCTTATGGTTTTCTTTGTTCCCGAGAATGCGCCTCCGGAATGCTGCGCCCTGTGCACTTGCACATCCTGCACATATGGTGGGTCCGGCCCTGGCCATACTCTGCTGGGATGTGAAAAAGTGATTTTTGAGTTGGAACCTCGCAAAAGAAAACGTTGTTTTGTTTCGTTAAAATACTTTGAAATTGGTTCAGGCAAACACATAAACTGAAATTGGTGCATTCAAAATGTAAAAGTCCAGCCAAATCATATGTACACAGTAATTTTTTTTTCAGTGTAAAAGGAATTCTTATAGGAACATAATGTGTCCGATGTAAGATTTCAGTTGAAGGTCATGAACATTTTATCGTTTAAATTTAACCGCACATGAAAATCCTTATAGCACAGATATGAAACTAGGGCTTTTTATCTATGCTTGTACCTACTGTAGATGTCAGGCATTTTGTCCTGCCATAGGACGAATATCTCGATTCAGTACAGGTATTATGAGTAAAAGTAGCCACTCCACTCCACTTTTATAATTTATTTGTGATGGGCATTTGTGTCTCATTCTTATGGGGATGCATGCGGATGGTTGTACTTTGGTAGGTATTGGTTTGGTTTAGAAGTAGCCTACTGCTGGTGGAATATGTATTGTGGATCGGGAAGTAGAAGAGAAAGGGTAAGGGTAAGAGGAGGAGTAGGTGTATGTGGGTTCTTGCCTTGGTTCTTCTTTATGTGTTGCCGGTCGGGAGCACTTTGTTGGATGAAAGTTAAGTTACTTGGAAATAATTTGCTTCCAACTCATAAGTCAAAGAATTAATTTCTGTCGAAAGTGGCAACGAGTTCAATCCTTATAAACTTGGCCCACTGTTGGTCTGTCTGTTAGGTAGGTTATATGGTATGATGCTATTTCTGTATCCATGTATGTACCACTATAACTCCACATGCCAATACGTCGACGAAGTACCACGACGCGACGACGACGTTCAATGTCCATGCCCATATTCTTTGAATTTGAACAAAGTCATACAGATTTCTACTTGTACCATGCCATATAAAGAAGGAGATATTGGTTAAGTTCCAGGTTTATAGCGAGAAGAGATAGATATTGTCTTAAGGCAGAGGACTAAAAGATAAATGTAACATGGCAGTTCAATGAGGTAAAAAAACAAGATGACGGCATTGACTTCGGTTCGGGCCATATACAGAAAGGCAATACCAATATGTATACAGATTGATTGGACAAGACTCACCAGAATACAGACCAAGTTTTTTGATAGATAAAATTGCTATCATGATTCTTTTTGTTTGTAGGTAAGCGGACATAAGCGGTTAGATATTGTAATTAAATTCGAATGAAAATCATTATTACCTTCACTATTCTGTGTGTCTGCATTCATCGGCATCGTATGGTTTTTCGGTGAGTAATTGGTGATGGAAGAGGTGATAGCAAGGAATAATGAAAGAAGAGGAAAAAGGTATAAAATCAATATACAAAACAAAAAATTGAGTAAGGCTTTCAAGTAAATTGATATGAAGTAATTGAATATTATGTATACATACCTATATGTTTTATCGGCTTGAAGAATATCCCCATTCAACACATACATGATATCTATGTATAAATCAGGTGAAATAACACTTAAAGCCGTTTGTATACCTGTCTTTAAAGTAGGAATGTATGTGCTTAAGCAGCCAACATGTGGTTGGAAATAATCAAAAAGATCAGATACCTACCTAAACGCATCCAAGCAGAACCTGAGAGGATTTTTTTTTATTGCAGGTTTGTGATTTACAATAGCAATTATTCTAATGAAAGGCAATAGGCAACATGTCATAAGGAGGAAGAAGTTTAGAACAAAATGATTTGATTCAATGAATAATGTATATCTACTCTCTATCTAAATTGATAGCTTTACAGGAAGGTGTTGATAAATACATACTCGTACATATGTACATACATATATGCGCATGTGTTATTAAAAGCGTTAGCAAAAGATACATTGTATTTTCTTGGTTTTGTTTACTTTTGAAATTTATTTTATTCTAGAATTTGAATGTTATACATACTTATGTTGAGATATAGATTTGGTGTATTCCTTTCTAAGGCGTTACAAAGTAACAACATCTTTTTAAAATGCGATATTGGAGCTTAGAGAATTATTAGGTTTAAATTTAAATGTTTTCGGAAGGTTTAAGTTTAAGCAACATTGGTTATTTGATGAAAACCTACGAAGAAATATCTCAAAGGCTGGTTCATAAATGAACAGGGATGATTACAGATGGTGCGCAGATGTGTGTTATCGTAAGACAATAAACATAAATATACAGTCCACTTATATCTAAGAAAAACAATATGTCTTGGGATAGCGCAAAATAGACCGTCATAAAATTTAATAACCCACCACCATAATGACCCACGAAGCGATAGTGTTTCGTGATTCATATATGTATATTTAAGATAATAATTTTGTAAAACATGTTAATATTTTTGTATAAATAGGAACATAAAAATAAAATATAATCAGATACTTTTCTAAAGCAAAGCAGAATAGACAACATTTTTTCTGTTACAACTAAATCTCGACTAATAAACGTCAAGTAAAAGTTAATAAAAGATCTTACACCTGTCACTTAGCTAAGATAATACATTTTATAAATTAGAAGACTGCTGCTAATACTCAAATTTCTGAAATAGAAACTAATATTCTTCAAAACTCCCCTACAAGTGCACTGCAAAATCCTTATCTCTAAATTAACACTTTCAACTTTATTCCAACGAAACACGGTTACAGGAGGCATTCGTTGGTTACATCTATAATTTTCCAAAAGCCATGATTTAATCAATATAGGTAGAACACCATTCTCAAAATCTCATTATCTTATTTTTTCCATAATGCTACCTTGCCACGAGCAACCTACGAGTACCCTGTTTCACAAAATGTTACTCCACGTCCACATCCAGACTATGTATGTATGGTAGGTATATCCTAATGCAACACAGATTAATAATATACTGAATCGGGTTAAAATAAACATCTGTGTTGTTTTTGGTTCGGCCACAAAAACAACATAGACGGTGAGGTCATTGATAGGTACCGACCGACGATTATAGGAGCTTATATGTACGTATGTATGTAACTGCACTGCGACTAAATTAATAAATTATATTCATCAGAATGTTTTGGGACAAAATGTTTAGCATATTACCGTTTGCGTCCCCTTTCATTCCGAACGGACCTTCTCAAAGTCAACTCGTGACTACTCAAATTTGTTTAATCTCTCACTTAAATTCCCTAAACTAACTGCATATGTATGTACATACATTTAAAGGATCTGAATATGTACTATATATGTAGTATTCGTATCCCTTCCTTGTTCGATATGGTGTCTTGGTGACTTGACACTGTTTTCTGCTTGCTACTGCTGCGTCTGTTGCTACTGCTTGTTTTCCTCCTTTCAAACTATACAAGTAACGCACCAACAATGGATATACTCTACCTACCCCGAAAAATGCGAGGATTTTTTAGAGGAAAACAATGCGGGAATTCATACATTCCAAAGAGATGTAGGATCTCTACGATGAGTAGTAATGCGGTGAGTCATAGCGCTATATCATTTGCATACATACACACATAGGTGTATTGTCTACTGCTACCGCTGTTTAAGGATCAATATACAAACTTAAATTAGCTGCTGACATCAATGCCATCTAATTAAAGGTTATTGCAAATAGCAGTGTGTGCCAAAGTGGTTTAGAAGCTGATTAAAATTTCTGAGGTACACAAATATTAAGAGTAGGTAGAGTAGGTATAGGTAAAGGCAGGGCCGGCCCTAGCTAAAATTGAGCTCCGTGCAAGATTTTTAGAAAGCGCCCTTTTTATATTTTCGAAAGTACATATAATATACATACATACATACACATACTAATGCACATATTAAGTCCTTTCCACATTACCCAAGAGGTAGACTTTCAATGCGTTTTTTTTTTATTGAGGTGGCCCTAATCCTCACTAACAAAAAAATACTTGTATGTATGAGTATCTGATATGTATGTAATTAAATGTAATAACGAAAATTATTAGGGTCACCCAAATCTTCATTTTTTGAAACAATATCAGAAACCTCTTCTTCTGACACCACTGCACTCCCTACCAGCACCTCATCGATACTATTTCCTACAGGTGCCTCATCGATATTTAGAATACTTACATCTGCATCTTCTTCGCTGCGTTTTAAAAATTTTGTAAAATGTATGCTTTGTTTTCGGCTTCAACAAGCTTTTTTTCTAAATTCTGCCCCCGAAGGCTTTTTCTTGTCCATATTGAAAAAAAAAACAACACAATTTTAATAGTAAATAGGTAGTTACTAAACACATTCAAAAGCGCGTCACTTCACTTTCAAATCTGATTTTATTTAAATAATCGTAAGCGAAAAAAAGTTTTAAAAAATCTGCACCAGACCAGAGTACAAAGAATTTCAACTGAAAAAATATTCAATAGAAGAAGAAAAGGAACAAAAAGGGGGCTGTAAAACCCACACGCATTTTTTATCGCTTCTATGTTCTAGAATGTGTAAAATCACCCGAACATTGCAATCCTTTAACTATCCGTTCGCCGCTACATCTTACAGTGTGTCATTTCGCTCGTTTAGTGGAATTAAATTAATAGCGCTCAGAAGTTTCACCTTTATTTAGTTTAATTATTTTTCAAAAATAATAGGGAAATTGTCACACTGTACAGTCGTGGAATTGGAATAGAATGTAAGTTTTGGGACCCAGTGTGCAGGAACAAAACTCGTACTTCTGAGTTAATGTGGATGCGTGTATTAGGATTCCTTTTTTTTGTTTCTGTGTTGTGCGAGTATGAGGATGGTGTGGACTGTGGACAGTGGCCTATTGAATACAAATGTGTGTAAAGTAAAATCCTGCACCTTATGGTTCTCCTTGTTCCCGAGAATTCGCCTCCGGAATTCTGCGCCCTGTGCACTTGTACATCCTGCACATATGGTGGGTCCGGCCCTGGGTTAAGGCAGGGAAAGTAAAATCAGCTCTTGTTCCTCATGTTGCAAAATACTACGAGGAGGTACCTATGTAGGTACAATGTAAATATATAAAACAAGCTTTGTAGGTAACCGAACGACGACGAAGCGGGTGGCTAGAGAGGCACGGCCAAGTGGCGGTTGGAGTGGGGTAGCGTCGTCGTCGATTTGGGGCTGGAGATGTGTTTTGACTTTTTCTAAAGCCCTTATAAAGGGTGTTTTTTTAGACATGTGGTTTTCAAAAAGAAATAAAAAGCATATAAATACATAATGTTATGGTCAAGAATTTAGCTTTATTATAAAGACTAGTATCGCTAAGTGTCGAAATTCGACACCTTTCGACTTTTAATTTCAAAAACAATTTGATTGAAAATATTGAAGGAGAAAACATTGTTTTTATATACATACATCTATATTTTTTTATTTGTACAGTGTTCGCTATTGCAAGAACCAAAATGGCCCACAGTGTGCTAATCCGTGTCAAAAGTATATTCTGCACATCTCCACAATTATGGCTTTTCAATTTCAGCCATACCAAATTTATCGAAATCTGTACTTATATGGAGAAAATGGTACTAAACAATTTTCCTTAGCCTATTTATATATAGATAGATATACATACATAACATATGTAAGGTTCAACATATTACATAGCGTTAATTTTACATGTCAAATTACGTTTTTAACATGTGGACAAATGTTGGAAGAAATTCAATTGACAGTTTTAAAAAGGATAAAAATGAATACCAAAAATTGGTAAAAAATGTTTTTATTTTGTACATAATACAACTGTTAACATATTATGGTACATTTTTGACACATATTAAATTGATAGTTTTTTTACAAATAAATTGAAAACTAAAACTTAAATTTAGAAAAAAGTGTCAAAAATTGTTTTTCGACTCAATTATCTTCACAACAAGCAATGATATGGACTTCAAATGCATTTTATTTTCAACATAGTACGTACATTTCTCAATAAATGATAAAATGTTGACAGATATCAAATTGATAGAAGTAAAACAACTTATACTTCGATGTTTACTGAACAAAAGATTTTTATTGACTGACAAAATATTTTTATTTAATTACATAGCAACAATGAAAAGTAAATAAGCTTTGATTTGATTAAAACTAAAAACAATATTTCAAGAGGAGTGAATTTAAGCAAAGTAGTTTCATATAATGTTCTATAAATAATTTAATTTAACACAAATTGACATTTTTTACAGAAAAATTAAAAAAACTACAAAAAGTTGTACCAAAAAATTGGTGAAAATCGTTTTCCATACAAATATCTCCGGAAATTTTTAATACATAATTTTCTTGGAAATAAGATTTTGTTATCAATTAATATCAAATGTAAATCGATTAAAATATGAAGAATAGGATTATATGTATATAAATGCCAAGTTTTCAAAATATTTTGGAAAGTTATTAGTGTGGGTCACACCCAGAATCTTTTTTTGGTAATAAATTAGCACGATTTGCAAACTTTGTTCAGGAGTAAGTCTATTCATCATAGTAAGCCAAACAGAGCATAAATCAAGTGAAAAGTGTCAAAAAGACCAAGATTGAACCACACGTTTAAAGAACACCCTTTATTTCAATAACTCCCACTCTATATACTGAAAGAAAATTTTTGCTTGGTTGTAAAATTTGTAAGTCGATAAGAAAATTAGCTCAGCTGCTACCATAACTGACAACTTCACATCGAAGCATCTGAAAACTTGACATTTATTAGGCTCCCACAGGATTCTCAAGATTGATAAATGTTTTCCAATCTGATTTTGTGTTTTCTTATTTGTTGAACTTTCTTTCGAAAAAATAGCAAACTGAAGCAACTTAGTCAATTATTTCTCTAGGTGTACGTAAACTATATCGAATAAAGTAAACCATTTTAACCACATATTAACTTTGGTAAGCCATAATATCGTTAATCGTCGTAGTATAGTAGCAGTCATAGTCATAGTCGCAGTCGTAGCCGTAGCCGTTCGTCATTTTATGTTTGCCTTAAATATAGAGTTCCTAGTTGGATTCTATAATATGCTGCCGCAGCTGCAAAGGCTTCATACCACCTACCGATTCTACCTACAGCATAGCCACCTTTACCACTACTTTAAGGGCGAGACTATGGAAGTCTAATTTGATTTTAATAACCCTCCAATGTTGGTTCTCTGCTATAATATAAATAATACACTGTCGATTCGGATATGTACTAAAATTCATAGCGCTCTCTGCCGTTCTGCCCCGTAGAAATAAGCGCTCTCATTCGCCCTATTTGTCTATTCACCTCGCCTTCTGAAGGTTTTTGGTATTTGGCAAAGTATATTGCGCTGTTGGTGTTATTCATATTATAATCCTATCGTGGGCTGGAGATATCCCTTAAAATGATCATCATCACCATTAAAAATTAAGTAGTAACATGGGGTGGTGATATGTGGTATTAGGTGAAGACTGAAGAGGTGATATTAGCTTGAATCGGTTTCAGGTAGTGATACCTTACCTACTCAAAAGCTGCTTACTTATCCTACCTACCTAGCTTGACAAACTTTTGTATTGTTGGTAGCTTTTTAGTCTTCTTTCTATCTTTCCATAGGAAGGCAGAAGAATTACTTTCATTTTGAATAGAACCAAATACGACAACGATGAATCCATTAACAAGCAATTTAGGTTTTAACACATTTAAATACTGCTCAAATGGGTATACTTTGCCTTGTTGTCTATCCATAAGGAAATAAACTGTTTGTATTGTTTGATAGTATCAAAGAACAAGAACAATAAGAAATACCTTACCTACTCCCATTTTACTTGTCTTATCATCTTTGTTTTCGTGATGATAATAATTGTTATTTTATTTTGATTATGGTATTGTTTTCGCATGGTTGCAGGAACTAGAGCAGAGTGCCTCTCCAGAGAAAGTATGTATGTGGAATTGTTTATGGTATTTGTTGTTCAATGGTGAAGAATATGTAGTTTTAGAAATTATGAGACAGATGGGAATTCTTAAGGTCTTTAAGAAAATGAGGGTAAGACTCTTTGTGGAATGCTTTAATGCATTCCAAAATTTGTTTCATTATTTAAAAATCAAAAGATGTTTTTTAACAAGCAGAAGATATCCATACTGTGATATATGGAAGTTGTTTCTTTGAATTCACATACTTCTTGAACAGGGCATAAACCGAATGCAGGCATTATCACTATTAGCTTAGACAATAGATAGAAAAGATACCTACGCGAAGACAGATCATGTATGTATGTAAATCAAACAAGGAAAATGCTATAAGCAGACCATATATAGTCTTAAGGACCTATAATAATTATACAATTGATCAATGAGAACTATCGATTGTCTGTTAATTTGTACTGGGAACGAAAAATTTGGGCCGTTAATTCTAGCCACCCGACAGAAAACAGGACAGTAGGAATAGATTCAGAGAACGCCGCCGACTTGGACGATGAACTCTATATGAACGAAGATCCTCAGGAGAAGGTGGAGGTTATGGGGCTGCTTTCCAACAAGTGTATATGGTAAATGCTTGCATTCGCCCCAACCGGGACCTGGAGAACAGAGCTCTGCTTCACCACTTTTACCTGCGGGACGAAATAACGCAATGACGATCGGAGAACCCCGGCTTCACCTCCATGATGATCATTTGCAAACGCCACAATCGCCGCCGGTACCGGATAATTTATTCCACCTGATGCTTTTCTCTATTTAGATAGTCGAGGGCTGATACAGGGTAGAGATGCAGTACCGCTAATCTACCACGTCAGACGTCTTCGCACAGGACGGAGCTGATCGCCTTCGGTTCAGTAGTCCGATTGGGACCGGAGAGATAGGGTTTAGCAGGAGAACCAATTCTGGTGGTTTCAAACTCAAATTGATAATTAAAAAGTTGACCGAGTCTCTTTACCTGGGCGGATTACATAGGTTTAGGTATTTTTAATTAAGTAGCGATAGTCGTAGTGGCACCTTAGTTTTATTTTAGTTTCTTTAAAGTTTAAAGTTAGTTCTTAGGCCAAAAGGGATTATCATTAAGATATTAGTTTAACTTAGAGCGTCCGCTTAGGGCTAGTAAGTTAGTTGTTAGTAGTTATTGATAATTATGCTTGTTCTTAAGGATTATTGTCTAGCTTTAAGTAGTTTTAAGATTGAATACAAATAAAAATTAATTAAAAAAAAAACAATAAATATACTTTCGATTTTTGTTTCTGTCTGCATATTTACAAGGAATGAAAGTAGAGCTCTGCAAACATTCACAAGTACCTACTGATGAGGTCACACAAAACTTAACTTAACAAATCTAAAATCTTAAAACTAAAATCTATACCAACCTTTCATTCACGCGCATAGATCGACACAAGTGGGTGGAAGGAATCGAGTAAAATTAGAATTGTATTGAGCAAGAGTGCAAAAGATTTCGAATTTAATAGAAAACACAGTTATATTAAATCATAAACATGAGGTACATAAGGTAGGGTTATTTATGAAATGACACATCGGACAAAAATAGATACCGATGGAGTCCACGACTTTGCATACACATACGCACTCGTCAACACTTAAATGAATATATTTGAATCTTGTGTTAATTTTTGGACACCCTTTAAAATAGTGCAAAATGAAATATATAATTGTGTGGGGCTCCTACGCGCCATCGCACAGTGGGGTATTCAGCCATAAAACATGGCATTAACCTATTTTATTTTTTTTGAGAAAATAAGAAAAAATTAAATGCCATTTTAAGCCTATATATCAAAGCTATCAGAAAAACAAAACACTAACATAATCGGTAAAACGAGTGGATCACAGTGTCATTTCAAAGTCGGTCCTTTTTGAGAGTCCAAGTTTTTTAGTGAAAAAAGTGAAAATAGTGACCTGAGTTTTATTTTTTTTTTGTGAAAACAGAGCAACATTTTTTATCAAAAATATAATGGAGTCTCAAGAAGCATATGTTAACTGAACTTGAAATATTAAAATTTTTACATTTTGTGCAATGTAATATTAATAAAATAATTGTATTATGTATTTAAATAATGCGAAAATAAACATTTTCCATATTGTCGATATATATTGGAAGATTTGTTTATGTTCTTCACCGATCCCCGCTCTGATTTTAATATGTGGTGATAGCTGTATATTTGTATTATTGAATTTAAAAAAAAAATGTTGCCCCAATTTGACCCATTTCAAAATAACAGGTTTTTCGAAAACCCTTTTTTGAAGAATTTAATGACCATTTTTTTTAATTTTTTCGTTAAAAAAGTACATATACAGGATGATTATCATAATATATACCAAAAATCTATAACAAGTAGGTTGGCTTTGGATAATAAAAAAATTGCATGAGAGAGGGAAGCCTATTTCCCTCCATTTAGGCGGGAGGGGCAAGTTTTTAAAAACATCACTTAAAACAGAAAAAAAAAATATTAAAAATTAACGGTAAGACTTAGAATGGTATGACATACTTTTTTGGAAAGCCAGAAATTTCTTCTATAACTCTGGTTTTTTTTAAGTTGAGTTAATAAATAGTTTTCGAAAAATTAATATTCAAACTTCAAATTTTAAAAGCAATTCTTTTTTAATTTCAAACTTTTTTTATTATTACTTATTTTTTTTCAAAATCCAATCCTCTGATTAATTTTTATCAAAAAACTGAAACCAGGATTTAAATGTATCTTAGTTTTTGAGAAATATGGCGGTAAACACATCTATATATATAAAAGAAAGTCTGTTTTTTTTGTGTTCGTTCACTAACCAGCCAAACTGGTTGACCGATTTTCTTAATTTTTTTTTAAATTAAAGAGGAATAAGAGTAGAAGGTTTAGGGGCAAAAAAAATTATAAAAAATATGGAAAATATGTTAAACAAAGAAATTAAATTTTGGTCGCTTATTTTAACAATATTGAGGAATTTGCGCACACGAAAATCTGCAGAGATCGTGGTGTCCTGTCCGCTCTGGACGTGAGGGGTCTTAAGTTTGATTCCTGTCGCTGGCAAAAATTTTTTTTTTAATAAAAATGCATGGCCTGACCCAAAGTTTTGGTAAGGAAACGACAATTTTTTTTTATTTTTTATCCAATTATAGCAACAAAATAGTTATTTCAATTATTGTTTTCAATTACTTTTTTTGAAAATTTGTATTTTGTTTGCATTTTTAAGCTAAAAATATCCAGTCTTTGTCTTTTAGGGTTTTCATATTTTTTTGTAACCGCATCCGTCGAGTATGGGTCATTTCTTATAAGATTATAAAAAGGCATTGGTATGAAAAAATATAAAACAAATAAAAAAGAGGCTCAGAGCGACCCACAATGATAACTTTCCATTTACTTTGAATATTTGGCAGTTATTGAATTACACATCGCCTTTTAACGAAATAATTTTTTTGTTAAATTTAACTTCTTATAGGAGATAGATATTGTTATCGGTCTGATTTGTCAAATTGAAATTTTGGGCAAATATCTCGAGAAAGGGGAATGATATTGTAATTAAATGTATTTTATTTTCAACATAATGCATTTTTCAATACCTTAAAAATGATCAAATAGATATTGACGAATATAAACATTTTTTGTAAAAAAAACCATCTATTCGATTTATTTTTGATTTTTCTAATTAATAACAATTTTAGTAAAAAGACTTTATCATACTTAAGAAATTTTATTATTTTTGAAACATAAAATTTATTCAAAATCAATGTCATGTTTAGCCCTCGGATATTCAAGTAGTAGTTGTAGTAGTAGTAAATTTTATTGAGATTTTTTTTTGTACATTCAATTTCATTAAATTAATACATTAGAGAACTTAAAAGTAGAAACAACTATAAATTGCCGACTTTGAATTGGCCTGGCTATTTATTAATTACAAAGTTTGAATTTTATATTTAAAATATAAAGGATAATATATCAAAAGACTACAACGTCTGCAAATAAACTAAAATTAACATGAGTTCACTCAATCAAACTTCATACAAGTATATAAAACTTAACCTTAAAGAGATGAAATAAAAGGAGGAGGAAAGATAACAATGTTTGAGATATAAAGAACGGGATAGATACAACATTGTTAAGTTACTTATAACACTATAAGAGTGTGCGAGTGAGGCAAATAGCCAAATTAAAGACAATTCTCGAACCGATTTGAGGTATATAAATAGGCGCTCGGAAGCAAAGCGGATTATTGTTGATTGTGAATTGCGATAAAGTAAAGACTGTGTTTGAAAAGTAATAATTAAAAGTGTTGAATAAAGAATTTTTGTGAGCGATTTAAAAATAAAGTTAATTTTTGTTTTTATTTACAAGTGTAAATAAGTTTTAATTATCGGACCAAGCCGAAATATTACATTATTAATAATTATTATAGTTTTGAGAGTTAAATATATTTTACATTACTTAGTTTAAGGTATTTGTACATATTTGAGTCTTTGATTTCAATTAAAAGGAAAGTAGAAGTTGAACTGTCTAACCTCTGTCATTTTCAGAGAGGCTTTTATTATAAAAAGGGGCTGAAAGATTGTTGTTCTCTTCTGGAAGGCGAAAACTAGGGTCGGAACCTTCATTGAGGATGCATATATTGCGGGTGACAGATAATAGTGGTCAAGAATTGAAGATCCTATATTGTCCCTATAGATGGTCTGGAGGATAGGGTTACTATGTAATTCAAGAGTGGAAATTCTTCTTTTAGAGAGATTTATTAGGTAATCAAGTAAAGGTGTAACTTTGGAATTTTCGTACAAATAAAAGTTGCTAAACCATTTTCCAGATGGCCTGCTGTGCTTAGATATGCACTTCCTAATTAAGTTCAAGTTTCAAGTTTTTGTAACTCTAGGGCGACAGTGGGCGAAATCTGGAACCAAATGAAAAAACCGTACGTGATGAGTGGGCGAATAAGGATTTTATATATAAGTAATTTTGTAGCTATTTCAACATTTTTGGAATTTAACAATATTTTAAGTTTGGCTGCTGCTCCTTTACTTTTGTTTAGTGCAATCTTAGCATGAGGGTTCATTTTAAGGCGTTCATGAAGGTGCACTCCCAGATATTTAATTGAGTGCTTTAGGGGGATCATGTTTCCTTCTATGCGTAAATTTAGTAGTTTACTTTCGCGGGGAGCTAGATAGTGACTTTTGCCAGCTGCATTTCGAAAGCAAATTAATTCACATTTGCTAAAGTTCAAATGAATGCCCCATTTTTTATAATACGAATTAGCTACTTGGAATCAACATCTAAGCAGCTCAAACAAATATTAGTCTACTACCAAAATGTAAATGGACTTGGGACAAAGACTAATATGGTCTATAAAAATGTAAATAACCTTCCCCACGATATCATAATATTAACAGAAACTTGGCTCAACTTTTCTATTCTTGACTCGGAGCTTTTTGATGCTTCATATCAAATTTTTAGACGTGATCGACATGATGAAGAAGAATCTAATGTTGTCGGAGGAGGAATTCTTTTTGCGATCAAGATCTCACTTACGTGCTACCTGATAGATGACTTTCGAGCAACAGGTGTCGAAGCTCTATGTATCAAAATCAAGTTGGAATCTGGCCATTTATTTATTATCTCCGCGTATATACCTCCTAGTTCAAACAATGACGTTTATGAAAAGTGACTGCATAGAAAATATTTATGTACTTATGGAACCCGAAGATGAAATTTTGATCGTAGGTGACTTTAATCTACCAAACCTTAATTGGACAAAAATTGATGATGACAACTTCCATGTTCCAATAAATGCGTCCAGCCTTAACGAACTAACATGTATAGATGGTATGTCTTCGTGTGGTTTAAGTCAATTCAATGCTTTGAGAAATCGTTTTGGAATAATTCTTGACTTAGTGTTTTTTGCCGATACAATTAACAACGAAATTGCTGTTTTAAATGCTACTGTAAAACTAATAGACGAAGATCGACATCATCCTGCTTTAGATATTTCACTAGGTTTAAACATGTCTTCTCCTTACAATAACAATAATAACAACAAACTTGAATTTGACTTTTCTAAATGTAATTTTGTAGATCTTTTTGACTATAAATTGGAATCTAGCATTTGAAGAATCAGACTATAATAATTCCTCTTCTTTTTCATCTTCTTCTGACAGTTTCACTCATTTAAACGCAATTAATTTTGAAATAAGTGAAGATACAGTTGCTCAACATTTATTAAATCTCGATGAGTGCTTTACTCCAGGCCTCGATGGTGTTCCATCTTTTATATTAAAAAAATGTGCTTCTTATTTGTCATATCCGTTATGTGTTCTCTTCAATGCTTCCTTAAAAAGTTCTATTTTTCCTGTTATCTGGAAAAGTTCATTTATTATTCCTATACATAAAAAAGGCCCAAAGAATAAAATAATGAACTATAGACCCATTGCTAAACTATCTGTGATACCTAAACTGTTTGAGTCAATTGTGAGTAATGTTCTTTCTTTTCATTGTAGTTCTATTATTTGTGATAGCCAACATGGCTTTGTCAAAAAGAGATCCACTGTTACTAATTTATTTAACTTCGTCTCCTTTTGTCTAGATGTTTTTGAAAAACGCGGGCAAGTTGATTGTGTATTTACTGACTTTAGTAAAGCCTTTGACAAGTTATGTCACAATACACTAATTTTACAGTTATACCATTGTATATATAATGGAATAGTACAATCATGAACAGGAACGCTCGACGCGATTCCTAACCTGTCTCCTCGGAATCAATATTTATGCATATTTAAGAGAGGTGACGAGAAGAGAAGAAATAAAAGAGAACTAAAAAAAGAAAAAAAAAATTTGAGAGATATGTCAATGCAAAAAAATCTGAAACGAATATATAGAGTTAATAGGGAGGGAAGATTAAAAAAATAACAATAAGGCAAAAAACACGTCAAAGAGGAGGAAGAATGAAAATGTAGTTGCCAATTCGAAGAATCATTGCCCAATGAGAAAAATATTTTCAAATACCTAATGTAAATTATTTTCAAAAAGTATATTATTTTAGGTATTTCAACTTTTTTAATGAAAAATATTTTTGATAGATAGAATAGTTTTGAGAACTTCATTAGAAATTCAAAATAGGTATTCGCTTATAAAGACGTAATACCATAAAAAAACAAGTTTAAGTCAAATTTGTAGAGCATTTGAAAGTTATTTATTGAAGCTTTAGTGTTGTAATTAATAATTGTCAATCAAACAAGAGGTATTAGATGTTCATTTTTAATTTAAACAAAATTCAAGTGAAATTAAATTCTTTACACAAGTTGTATTGAATTACACGTGAAAACAATGTGAACTTTTTCTTAGTTCACTTGAATCTTACAATTTTACTTGTACGTGAAAATTATAATTTCGGTTGTGATGTTACTATTTTTCTTTAAATTAAGTAAAATCTACCTATAAATATTTTTGCTCCAACCAGACTTAATAAAAATTAATATTCCTTTGAAAAGTTAAAACATTATTTTTATCGCCAATTTGTTTTATTTTATTTCTCATAAATTAAATATCAAGTAGCAACACTTTACCTGCAAAGCTACTTTTGCTTACCCAACTACTCCTTTACGAACAATTTGCAAAATAATAAAAAAACAACAAATACAATAATGCAAGGGCATACAAATTTGGCAACAACGAATCAGATTTCACAAAAATTGAAAAATCTATTCAAAACGAATTTAAAATAGCAAAATACCTACAATGGTTAAAGCATACATAGCTACAGCCAAATGTATAGCACACAAGACTCCGTCGCTGGGCAGCCACAAACAAAATCCTATGCGAATAATGCTCAGGCAAGAAGGAACGTCAAAATTTTTGTTTACTTTTACGTTTTTTTGCCTGCTTATTGGGGCGGGAACAGCAGGCGCCTGCCAAAGAATGTATACAGGAAAACAACAATATTCACACAAGAATAGGAGGAAAAAAGAATAGAAATAAACATATCTCCGAAAAGAAGTGAATCAACAAAAATAACAATGAGAGAAAAAGGGATGTGTGATATTTTTTGTGCCACATTCTTATGAGACGGAGAAATTCATTGAAAAGCTTTACATTTTGTCAGTTTCTTTTTTTGGTCTCTCTTCATTTGAACTTTGAAAGTTGTCGCTCTGAATTTTTTGATTTTTGTAGTTTTGTCAGCTGATATTTTGTCGGCTAATAAAATTTCTTAGGACATTTTTTTTGTATGGGGATGAGACATCTGTATATGATTATTTGTGATTTAATCATCATTTGAGTTACATAATTAAAAAAGCCAATAGGGTTCTTGGATTCATTAAAAGATTCGGTCGTGATTTTCGGGACCCTTATGTTCTTAAACTTCTATTTGTTTCATTTGTGAGACCAATTCTAGAATACGGTTGTGTGGTATGGTCACCTTATTACTCAACACATGTTACAAGAACTGAAGCGATCCAAAAAAGGTTTCTGCGTTTCTGTCTTCGGTCTCTTCCATGGACATGGGAAAATCTACTTCCGCCTTATTCTCAAAGACTAGCTTTGATCAGCCTTCCTTCTTTGACTAACCACAGAAAGTATATACAATTTTGTTTTATTGTTGGGATTATTAATGGTTCGATATCATTACCATCAGTTCTAAGTAAATTACATTTCAGTTTCAGTCGTTCAAGTTTAAGGCGACAGTGATAAGGATTATCTAAATGAAAGGCAATTTTACAAACAAACAATATATATATTTATTTGAGGAAAACGTTCCTACAGCTTGAAGTATTCATTTGATAATAACAATAATTTTTCTGATTAATTTACTCATAATAAAATAACTACTTAGAGTTATATATAAGCTACAAAGTAATATATTTTGTTAAGTGATTTATCTAGCTTTAACACTTCCTCCATAAACACAAAACAAAATTATATTGAATCATATTATAATTGGTCAATACCTATTTTATTTCGTAGCATTTGAAATCGTACCCTTTCAAGTGGTTTTGTCAATAAATCTGCTAACTGGTCAACTCCTGCAATATGCTTCAATCTTAAATCACCTTCCAGGAAACGCCCACGAACATAAAAATGGCGAACCTCAATATGCTTCGTTCTTTTGTGAAACTCGGGATTCTTTCCTAGTTTTTCAGCACTTGCACTATCGACATATAATATTGGTACCAGTTCTTTTTGTCCTGTTAGTTCTTGCAAAAGACGTTTAAGCCACATAGCTTCCTTGGTTCCTTCACTTGCAGCCATAATTTCTGCTTCCGTTGTAGATAAGGCCACGGTTCGTTGAAGCTGACTCGTCCATGATACAGCACCACCAGCAAACAATGAAATTACTCCAGTAGTTGAACGTCTGGTTAAGATCGCCTGCATAATCAGCATCACTGTAAATTGCTAAATTTTCTTTGCTGTTTCCTTGGTATCTTAGAGATAAGCCGATAGTACCACGGAGATAACGAAAAATTCTTTTAACGCTGTTCCAGTCATCTTTGCTAGGATTTTCCATCTTCCTTGCTGCAGAACTAACTGCAAAAGCGATGTCTGGTCAAGTGGCTGTTGCCAGATACATCAAGCTCCCAACAGCTTCACGGTATGGAACTTGTTCTTTTAAATTTTCAAATTTTGAATTTTCTTCCTCCCGACCAGCTGGAGTCAAAACTGGATTACATTTATCCAATCTGAAACGATCCAAAATTCGTTTTGTATATTTTCCTTGGCTTACCTTAATTGAACCATCATTTTCAATTTTTATCTTCATGCCGAGAAAATTTTCAATAAGAGTTCCAAATGTAATTTTGAATTCATTTTTGAGTGCTAACATAAAATTTTGAAGTTCATCTTCGTTATTTCCAAGAACTAGTCCATCGTCAACATAAATCGCTACATAGAGAACATTTTCACTATTACTGCGATAAAATAGACATGGATCAGCTGTGCTATTTTCCAGTCCAGCTTTCTTCATAAAGGCCAAAAATCGTTTATGCCAACATCGTGGAGCTTGTTTAAGACCATACAAACTACCTTTTAATCGTCATACTCGCCCAATTCCATCTTCAAATCCCTCAGGCTGCTCTAAGTACACTTCCTCCTGAAGAGTACCATATAAAAATGCTGTTTTGACGTCAAATTGTTGAATTTTCAGTCTTTTGGTTGCAGCTAGGGCTAACAGCATGCGAACTGTGTCGTAACGGGCTGCAGGACTAAATGTTTCATCGTAATCGATACCTTTTTGTTGAACATACCCTTTTGCAACAAGTCGTGCTTTGTATCGTCTATTCCCATCGTTTCCTGCATTCTTCACTCGAAATACCCATCGATTTTGGACTACTTTGACGTTTTTAGGTCGTTTAACAAGTTCCCATGTTTGATTTTCTTTTAGAGATGATAACTCATCTACCATTGCTAAGAGCCACTGTGCTTTATCTGCTGACTTCAGGGCTTCGGAGTATGAACTCCGTTCTTGACTAGAACCTGCTAACATGAGATACTCCCCGTCTGTCATCCAACTTGGCTTTTTTCTTTCTCTTCTATTGATGTTCAATTCGTTTTCTATTGAATCTTCAGCATCGAAAAATGAAGCATTTTCTTCATTCTGAAAACTTGAACTTGATTGATTTATTTCTTCAGAACTTATAGTTTCTTCTGTACATTTTTCACCGTCTTCATTCTGAGAGCCAAACTTGTTTCTACATTTTCTTCAGTACTTGCTTCACCGTTTACATTCTGAAAAACAAACTCAACACTGTTTCTAGTACTTTCTTCAGCACCAATAATTTCTTCATTAGATTTGATATCTTCTAGGAATGTATTTTCAGGTTTCGCATTGCATACCACTTCTGGCTAGAAAATAACGTCATGACTCCAGACAATTTTCTTCAGGTATGGAATCCAAATGCGATATCCATCTTTTTCGTTGACATACCCAACAAATCTTCCATACATAGCCTTTTCATCAAACTTTTTGCGAAGTTCCTTCGGTATGTGGACATAACATCCTGTGCCAAAGATGCGTAAATGGCTTAGAGTTCCTAATTCTTTTCCATACCTTAATTCATATGGAACCTTGTTTTCGATTGGTGTCGGTCCTGTATGGTTCAAGACATACGCTGCTGTATTACATGCCTCAGCCCACAGACATTTTGGCAACTTACTGGCGACTCTCATACTTCTAGCTGCTTCCACAATTGTTCGGTTTTCACGTTCTGCGGCTCCATTTTATTGTGGTGTATAAGGGGGTCCAATATATTGCACTATGCCGAATTTTGACAGCAATATTCTTACCTCTTTGTTGTCAAACTCTCTACCGCCATCACATCTCAACTTTTTGACTATGTGTCCGTTAGTTTTGGCTTCATTCAAAAATGTTTCAAGGGATTTACACGCCTCGCTCTTGTGCTTCAAAAAGAAGAGCCTACGAAACTTGCTGAAATCATCTTTGAAACAAACATAATATCGGGATCCTCCTACTGATGTTGTTTCAATCGGGCCTAGAACATCTGCATGGATTAACTCACCAATAGTAACTGATCGATCACTTCTGGACTTGAAAGGAAGTCGATGCATTGTACCAGCTGCACATCCATCACAGAACTCTTCAATACTTTCGGGAAAACTAATATTCATCTTGGCAAGAACTCTCTTCACATGGCGTTTATTCTGATGAGCAAATCTTTCGTGGTATACTTGAAGACTTTCTGAAGCCTTTGACATGCATACCTGCACAATCTCTGATGGTTCCTCAACTTGTATTTTCAAAACATATAGCTCATCTTTAAGATACCCCTCTACTATTACTTCACCACTACAAGTGTTTTGAATTGTAACAGTTCGGTCATTCATTGTTGTCGTACAACCATTTCGAGCAGCAGCCTTCACAGAAAACAACTGTGCACTTGCTTCAGGGACGTACCATACTTCCATCAAAGTTGCTTCTTTCCACATCCCTTCAATGTTCACCTTAATGTTGCCTTTACCAAACGCCTGCATTGTGACACCTTGCTTACCTAAACAAATTTCTTTAGGTACATATACTTCAGGGTTTGTTTTTCAGCAGGAATCGGTATCCCACAAGTCTCTAAAATTGTCAAATTCCTTACCAAGGGTTGACATGATTCTGCCATTTAGAATCCGTTCAGAGAGGGTATTTTTCTTATGCTTGGCTAGTTCATCATTGAGATCTACAAATAGCTTTTGCAATTTCGCAATGTGTGCACTGATGTCCTCTTGTTCATCTTTTCTTGCTTGGAAGAAACTGTCTATTAACATGTTAAGCCTTTGGATGCTGCTTCTTTCGAAACGAGCGCATAATTTATCCCAAATGTCCTTGGAATATTCACATGTTAAGACAAGGTCTGCGATCGGTGAGCTAAGCGATGCAGCAATCAAGCCAGCAGCTTTTGCATCTTGTTTCAACCAATCGTTTTGTTCTTTCTTTTCTTCCGCATTTGATGTTGGTGTGACTGTAGGACATTTTTTCTCTCCGGAAACAATCCCCTTGAGATCATATGCACGAAAAAGCATACCCATTTGCCATTTCTATTTCGCCCAATCGCTAGGGCCTTCAAGCTTGTCTACAGATACCTTCAAATCATTGGATGCCATTTTCTTCTAATGCAGTTTACACGAGACCTGGGCGCATTACCTGATAAGGATTATCTAAATGAAAGGCAATTTTACAAACAAACAATATATATATTTATTTAAGGAAAACGTTCCTACAGCTTGAAGTATTCATTTGATAATAACAATAATTTTTCTGATTAATTTACTCATAATAAAATAACTACTTAGAGTTATATATAAGCTACAAAGTAATATATTTTGTTAAGTTATTTATCTAGCTTTAACAGACAGCAACCTATTACTCAAATATTTAGCAGATCAAACTATGGTGTATGTAGCCCATTCAATCAATTAATAACAATTTATAACGAATTTCATTTTTGTTTTGATTCTGTAAATGATAATATAAAATGTAAAAATTTTAAACTTATGTTTTTTAACAATGTTTAATCATAAATGTTAATTATGATTTTAGATTATATTAGATTATAAGAACTATTTTTAACATTGTTAACGTTAGATTTTAACGAACTTAATAAATAAGCCTAAAGAGATGTTCTTTAACCTCATTAAGAGCTTCATGAGGACGTTCATGAGCACTAAACAAAAGAGTGTCATCAGCATATAAAATTGCTTTTGAAAAGTTATTATGAGTAGGAAAATCGTGAAGGTAAATATTGAAAAGAAAAGGCCCCAGAATTGATCCTTGTGGAACGCCTGCAAAAATAGGGATAATTGATGATGTTTCATTTTCGAAAAGAACTGAAAGAAAACGGCTATTAAGAAAGCTTGTAATAATTTTGATGAAAAATGGGGGGAAGTTAAGTTGATTTAGCTTAAAACTCAAACCTTCATGCCAGACAGAGTCGAAAGCTTTGGTGAGGTCAAGGGCACAGGCCACAGTACTAGTTTGTTTCTGAGATTATTTAAAATTTGATTATGAAATGATAGCAGGGCATGTTCCGTTGAGTGGTTTCGTTTAAAGCCAAATTGCTGGTCTTGTGTGAGTTCATTCGGAAAAAAGTTAGTTACTTTAATAAGAAGGATTTTTTCAAAAATTTTACCTAAATTTGAGAGGAGTGAAATAGGACGGAAGTCAGATACAGAATTTGGTCTATTGTTTTTAGCTATAGGAATTAAGATTGCTTTTTTCCAAGAAACTGGAAAGTAGCAATTATTTAAACAATTGTTGAATAAAGAGGTGAGATGTTTAGCTATGGCCTTATTACATTTTTTAAGTAAAAAATTTGGGATTTTGTCAGGGCCAGAAGATTTTTTGTTGTTCAAGGACGAAATTATTGATTCAATGAGAGCAGTGGAAGTAAAGAATTTGATTTATTAGCAGATGAGAATTGATTAATAATAAGATTATTGTTCCAAATCCTGAAAACATTATTGAAAGTCATGACTTCCAGGACATTTTCAATATCGTCTAAGGGAGTTTTTGAAGAGTAAAGTTCAGAGTAATAGGAACCAAAGGCTTCTGTCCTTTCATCTGGGTACTTTAGAACTTTATCACCGTAAAGCAAAGTATGATTACTTACATTAATTTTCTTTCTTCCTGTTAGCTGATCTATAGATTTGAATACATTAGCTGAGGGTTTCAAGCTTTTCAACTTTTGTCTAAACGACTCATTTAGTTCCAGATTTACCTTTTCAGAAATAATTTTACTTAAACAACGTATATACGAGAAGACAAATTTAAATATTCTAAGTGAGAACGGTCCTGCAAACGATGAAATATTCTTTTAAGCTTTCTTTTCCAAATTTTCCTAATTTTAAATAGATTGAGAGTTTCTTCCGAGATTTTTAAGTGATTGGACTTTATGGTTTTTACTTTACTAAATCTGTTAGCACATTCAACTAAAATATTTGAAAAAGAATTGATATAACTATCTATTTCCTCATTACACTCACACACGCAGACATCTCTCTAAAAATGACAGATATATAGGTATTGTAAGACCTTAAAACGTCCAGATATGTCAAAAATTTCAGTTTGAAAAATCGGACCGATAACAATAAACTCCTATGGGAAGTTAAAAAACTATTTTTGTAACGCACTGCAAAGCGGGCGGGGGTCTCGCTAGTCTGTGTATAAATACCATTCGTTTTTATTCTTCAAAAAGGGGTTGCCAAAAAACTCAATATTTTGAAAGGGGGCAAGTTGGGGCAACTTTTTTTTTTAGGATTTATTTAAGTGAATAATTATTATTATTATTTGTAGAAATAAGAATAGAACAGAATGTCACCTGAAGCTGTAAATAGAGCGAGAATTATGATTTTTCAGAAGACTTTTAATTCACCGATGACAGCTATTCTTCAAAAAAATTTGAAAGTTTACGATTTGAATATAAACAACGGTTAGATTTACCGCAACAAAAGAAGATATATTTTGAAATCCATATATAATATTCTTTTTCTATGAATCGTTGCACCAAAGTCACATATCAAGTGAGTTCAGATATTTGGAGTATGAATAGAATATTAAATAGAAAAAAGACTAATTTTAAAGGAAATGTGTTATCAAAAATTATGATACAAAATTTAAGGTTTAATTCCAATTTAATAAAGAGGTTGATGGGTGCGACCCACACTGATAACTTCCCAATATGCATAATTCAAAAACTTGTCGTTCCTGATAATAATTGATTAAATTTTGATGTTAGTTGATTACAATTTTATTATCATAAAAAATATCAGAGATATTGAATCTGAAAATAATATTTACCAATTTGTTTAGAAATATTTGTAGTTCTGTATTTATTGTGAAAATTTCAATTTGATATTCGTCAATAATTTACCATTTTTTAGGTAGGTTGAAAATAAAATACACTTGAAGTCAATATCATTGTTTGTAGTGATGATATTTAAGTCGAAAAACAATTTATGACACTTTTCTGTAAATCTCAGTTTTAATTTTATATTTTAGTAAAAAAACTGTCATTTCGACATTTGTCAAAAATGTATCATAAGTTGACAATTCTATTATGCAAAAATTAAATAAAATCCGAAGTTAAAATGATTTACCACTCTGGACATATTCAAGTCAAGAAACTACTTTTGACATTTTTCGGCTAATTTTTGTGAAAGTTTTTTTATTTTTTGTGAAAAAACTGTCAGTTCTATATTTTTCAAAATTGTAGCGTATATTAATAATTGTATTTTGTTTAAGCTAAAATAAATTTGGAGTCAATATCGTTGCCCATTCGTGATATTCAAGTCAAAAAACATTTTTTACCAACTTTTGGTAGAATTTTTTGTACTTGTTTATTTTTTGTAAAAAAAACTTTCAATTCAATTTTTTCAAAAATTTTACCAGATGTCAAAGATTACATTTCACATAGTAAAAAAATGTTTTGAAGATAATATCATGTTTCCTTTATTGTATATTTGCCCGCCAAAAATTTTTTTTTAGCTTTTACTTTTTTAAAAAATAACGGTATGTTAAATTATTTTCAAATTTACACCAAACCTGTGTCACATTGCAATCTACCCAATAAAATTTATTTGAAGTCAATAGCATTATTCGTTCCTGAGATATTTGCGACAAACTAAAATTTTCACTTTTTTTAAAAACTGCTATAGTGGAAAAACCGTTAGACAAATTTTTATACAAGTCCTTTCTGCATTTCATGAAGTTATAACCTATTGAACAAAATTTAATTCGTGTTGATATCTTTATTCATTCTTAACAAAAAAAGGGGTCTCGAACGTACGAACGTACATACGTACATACTTACATACTTACATACGTACATACGTACATACTTACATACGTACGAACGTACGTACACACACACACAGACATCTCTCTACAAATGACGAATTTAGGTTCTAGGGACCAAAAAACGTCCAGATTTGTCAAAAATTTCATTTAGACAAATCGGACCAATTACAATAACTCCCTACCTATGGGAAGTTAAAAATAAAATAAACAAACTAGAAACTATTCTTATATAGGCTGAGAAAGATAGAGTCAAAGGTCTAAATAATTAATTTATGAATTTTTATCAAAAGTCGCCAAAGTTGGTAGCTTTAATAAATAAAGCATTGAAAACTACCCTAAAATCATGTATCATATGTTTTGGATGCACAAAAACGAATACATAAATCTGTTGACCTCCTTAAAAGGCGATTTTACAAGAATCCAATATGGAACTTTTTTGGGGACTTTTGATGTGGTGCATAGGTTGATATTCTGAGTCGATTCCTATCATAGAATTTCATGAATTCATTTTTTAGGCCCATCGGTTATATGTTTTCTAATAATATTTTCTCACATTGAATATTTTAGTTGATAAACTAAATTGTTGACTTGATCAGTAGAGCTTCCATAATAAAAGGATCTTTCAAGAAATGAGTTATTTTTTTTAGTTTTTGCTGTTGTCCTATTTTTAACTTCCCATAGGGAGTTATTTTAATCGGTCCGCTTTGTCAAATTGAAATTTTTGACAAATTTGGACGTTTCAAGGTTTCTTGAATCTAGATCCGTCATTTGTAGAGAGATATATGTGTGTGCGTGTGCACGTACTTTTGTATGTTTGTACTTTTGTACGTTCGTTGGTAAGTTCGAGATACCCTTTTTCGACCACGGTATCTCAAGAACGAGTAAAGATATCGATTCCAATTATATTTTGTTCGACAGGTTATAACTTCGAAAGATGCAGAAAGGACTTTCATAAAAACTGGTCAAGCGGTTTTTTCATTTTAGCAGTTTAAAATATCTCAGGAATGGATAGAACTTTTAATTTAAAATAAATTTTATTACATACGTTGTAATTTGTGATTTGGTAATTTTTTTTTTTTAAATAAAATTACGAAAACCTTAAAAATAATTTTTTCTTGACAACACATCGAACTAAAAAATGAAAAATAAATTTAGTTTAAAAAACTAATAAGACACGCTAAACTAAAAAAAATTAAAAATAATTTTTAAATTTATCTAAAAACAATAATGAACTTAAAATACTAGTGTTATTGTGAAAAAAGCGTGCGACGCTCGATATACGAAATCCCACTAGGCGCCCAACGCTTTTTTCACAATAACATTAGTATTTTAAGTTCATTATTGTTTTCAGATTAATTTAAAAATTATTTTTAATTTTTTTAGTTTGATGTGCTAAGCGTGTCTTATTAGTTTTTTTTAAACTAAATTTATTATTTTCATTTTTGATGAACAAAAATTGAAAGCACAAGCCGACCGACTAACTCTAGAAAACGCAAAGAGTTGGCGCGAGTAATATCAGTGTGCATTGTGCAACAGGGTAGATGCCAGACAGTCAAGAAGATGCAAAGAAGTAAGTAAAGACTAACTTTAAACAAATAAAAAATATACTAAGTAGCTATATAAGTTCCCATGGAAAAGTCCCTCTCTCACACTCTCTGACTTTTACTGTATTTTCTACTTTTTTATTTTATGTAATGCTTAAGTTCTGATAAAGTGCAAAATGTAGAAATTTTATATAAAAATCCCTCTTTTCTGCTATTTATTTTTTTTACAGTTACCTATGAATATTAATTATAGATAGGGATTTATATGTTAGATGATAGAACCTTCTATGGGCTCGACTGGTCAAGAAGGTGTTTGTTTTTATTTGGGAAAACTAAATAAATAACAAAAACAGAATTATGTTAATTTAAGTATGTTAATTAATTGAATTTAATGTAGGATTAAAATTATGGTTGAAAAACCCAAAGGAATATTAATTTTCAGAGCTTAATTTAATATATATCCATCGAACAGGTTTTGGTCGGTGATGCCAATGTGACTCAACATATGCAAACTGAAAATTTTTATGTTTATCGTTGCAGATTAAATTCACGTAATTAGTTTATTTATCGAGCTAAAAAATATAATAATAAATAACCTAAAAAATTAAAGCAAATATTGTAAAATGGAATTGTTTTTTTTTTTTTTACAGATAAGTGTGCTACTATATATATATATATAGAATTAAAAATACTCCTCATAAATTATATTAAAAAAAAATAAATACAAATTATTTTTCTCCCAATAAATAATAATAAATCATAACAATTTACTGCCTCAGCAAGTGGTCATTTAAATAAATGAATAATAGAAAAAAACTTAATTTATCAACATTTTCCCGTTTTATGTAGATAAACAAAAATCAATATGCTAACAAAATTTACCTCCAACTTCATCATTTTTATATGCCAACCACAATATAGCTAAATACATATGTAAATACGACCTCCTCCCGTTCAAAACTTTGAAAAGATATATAATCTACTCACCTTCACCACCCTCCTCCTCCGACTGAAACATTTTCCATAATGCTAATTCGAAGAATTTAAATTTATTTTTGCTGAATTAATTATGTATATTTGATGAGCATTATTATTCACTGTGATGGTGGGAGGTGCAGGAAGGCAGTCAGGACTCAGGAACATATCTACCTATATCATATAGAGAGACAAAATTTTTCTTTTCACTTAGCATTCACTTTTATAGATGAACGAACTTTGTACAAATTACTCGTATACATAATGTACATATAAGTACTATACAAACATACATTATAGTATATACATATGTAGGTACATAATAACATATACGAGTATAAGTATTTCGACCTTAACTCATTCAATGATGGAAGGACTTCTGAAGAAATACTCATAAATGCGTTATTCTTTGAAGATCTGTAAACGTTTGCATTGGAAATGGGTCCTGAGGCTAGGTTTACACAGTTCCGTTGGTTTTGGAAGTACCTAAGTACATATAATCTTTGTATGTATATTAAATTCTGACAAAGACTTTTTATTTTAGATGAAAAGTTGTCGGGAAATTAGTGTTCATTTTTGTAGAAAATTAAATAAAAAAATGTGCGTCACTTCGGTTCCAACTTTTGAAGTCGAACGACAATAGTCTTGTAATAAAACTTTTAAAGTACGAACATCAGAAATGAGGAGAGACTTTTTCCCAGTTAAAAGTAACTTTTTTTCTTAAATTTAATGTTGATCATTTGAAATGCAAAGACCTGACAAATGTAAGAAATATAGTTGAAAATCGTTCTTTTTTTCGGATTCTTTTCAGAAAGATTCAGTGAACGTGAACGTTTAATGTTTTTTTTTGGCAGTAAAGAGTTTTCTTAAATGTGAAATTAGCTTCAATTTTTTTTGAAGTCTTGGAACAATTAAAGATCTCGTAAGCAATTTCGGAATGTTTTTGAACTAAAACTATTGATAATATATGACTGGATCCTAATTTTATTTGAGCTCTTTAATCACAAAGAATTAAATGATCTGTACTACCACTTGCCCTGCAGCGTAAAAAGTAGAAGCAAGATACGAAGAAAGATTTCATCTTTATTGCAACCACTAACAAATAAGAGACTACGTATGTATATTAAAATCGGTCCAGCTCTTCTCAAGTTATAAATGATTGTCAAAGCTTAGAATCGTCATACAAAGAAGGTCAATATAATAAAAAAAAACTTTTTATAGACATTTTGCTTGAGAAATAATTATAAAAATATTCGCATTATTTAAATTCAAAATTCCATTTCGGAAATTGCGTTAACACAAATAAATTAATATTTGTCCTGTCCTGTAAAATCCCCGTCAACAACAAGTTTGCATTTAATTCAATGCATTTCATGGTAATGATATCGAAGTAGGTAAACCAAATTACACACACCATGCAGCATTTACTCTTTTCACATTTAATTCTGCCAAAGGTAAGCTTGACATCAATTAATTAAATTCTCATTAAAGAACGCAATTTTCCGACACTAAATTTTCATAAAGTCTGCATACATTTATTTTTACCCAAGTGACGAAAAACATAAAAAAAAATCACAAAAGCTTACATTTTAACCACGAAAAAGGTAATGTTATGTATAGTTAAAGTAGGTAGTACATTTCACTATTTACTATCTAGCCACATGCATATATAAATTCAAGTAATTTTGTGTACATAGGCATAATACTGCTTATTTACTCTGACATGTCTTAATATGAAAACTCAATAAAGCTAATTATTGCGGTTGAAAGAGCTATCATCCACGAATTTGAATATTTGCAAAACGAAGCGACGCGACATTTTCAATTTTATTCTGCGAAGTAAAGAATTTTTTAAATCAATTAATTACCATAACCGCATAGTGATAGTGATAGCCAATCGGGGTAGAAGTGACATGGAAGTGTGTGAAATAAGAAATCATTTAATTTGAGAAAGCTAATCAAAGAAATTCTTCGATGTAGGAAGTCTGATTAAGATGTGCAAGTTAAGCAAACATAAGAAATCGATATCAATTTAGGAAAAAACATATGAAACGGAAACACTTTCAGCTTCATTAGTTATACTCATTTAAATGAATTTGAAATCGAATTTAACGTAAGGAGCAAAATATTTTTAATGGTATGGAGTTGAACTTCTTTATAGTATTTAAATGGGAACGTGTATGTAAAAACGAAATTTAAAAATTCGTAAAGAATTTGAAAAACCAACTTAAGGAGTAAATACTATGCACTTAAAAATAACGAAGAACATAGGATAATAAAAACATAAAAAGTTTTGGTTAAATTTTGTTAATTTTTTTTCACATGTACATAAATATACATATGTGAAACTTTGTACTTGATTCTTATTTCAAAAAGAATCTCATGTAAGTCATTTAATTGAAATTAATTTTCTTAAAATACAACAACAACGCAAGTAACTTGACTTTGAACAATATTCAGCCTTACCTCAAAAACTCTGTAGGCAACTTCTTTTCAAACAAAAATATACGTTTTCAACATTTATTTGAAATAATTGGAAATCTTTTCACTTTTGCCAAAACGCCGAAAAAAAAATCCAAATGACAAACATAAAATCCAGAATTTTGAAAAAAAATGGAAAACTGTGGTTTATTTTTCAAGTGCGTCTTGACTTCTTGTCATTTAACAGAGGCAAAAAAAATCATAATTTAGTCAGTTGTTTCGTTAATTTTTTAAATTTCTTAATTTAAAGTTAAAGTTCGTAGACACAAATTGGATCCTTGTTTTGTGATTGTGCAATAATAATAATTGAGAAGTTTCCGCGGAAATCATTTCTTCTCTCAACTCTCAGCCATAATACTCTTATATAACTAAAAAAGATATTGTTGGTAGAATGAAAGGTAGGTAGATGAATTGCACAGGGTAAGTTTTCGAAATGGAATTATTGGATGGATGAATGACTGTTGGTAACTTGGGGGATAAGTTTTCACCAAAAATAGGTAAGGCGTAAGGAAACCCAGCCACCTTCCTATAGAGTATAGACAGATGTTTTTAAGTACCTCTATACACCTTACAAAGTCAAGTTTTTAACTGAAACATAATAGCCGGGTATGTTAGTATTCATAGGGTATAATCATCTTTTCATAAGGCAAGGTACCTACATCAGTGATATGGCTTCATATCAAAGAATTGATGTTATATTGAAGTTTCTATCTTAGGAGAATGGTAAGAGTCTTTGTGATGTTTCTATCTTCGTCTAACCATGCCATAGTCTTGCACGAAGAAGTTGAAGTTATCGGAGGTATGTGTCTTTAAAAGAAAACTCTCTCTTCTCAATGAAGACGTTTCTTCGGCTAAGATGATGATTTTATTGTATTTATGTATATCGATCAAAATATGAGATTTTAGTGGAAAAACACGTGACTTCTTAGTGTGAATTTGCTCAACAAAATATTAAACACCTCCCTCAGAAGTTAAGATCATTGTCGTTTTCAACTTCAACAAATGAAATAGTTTCCTAAAATTAACCGCAAAAATCGTAGGAATAGTACATCGTACTTCCATAATATCTGCTGCCTTAAAGGATTTATTATAAATAGATTCACAAATGCTATAAATAGACTCCTTTTGTCGTTCATTTTATCTTTAGGTTTTTCGGCTACATTTTTAACTTCCCATAGGGAGTTATTGTAATCGGTCTGATTTGTCAAATTAAAATTTTTGACAAATCTGGACGTTTTATGGTTCCTATAATCTAAATACGTCATTTGTAGAGAGATATGTCTGTGTGTGTGTGTACGTACGTTCGAGATACCTTTTATCGTTAACGATATCTCAAGAACTGGTAGAGATATCGACTCGAATTAAATTTTATTTACCCCCAGTTTCACAGTAGTAGTTTAAACTCCAATTTTAGTTTAAACTCCAGTTCAAGAATTTAATGGGTTTCACAGTATTGTTTAAACTGTGAACTCAGTTTATTTCGAAGTTTAAGTTAACCGATAGTTTTCTGTCGTTTAAACTTCAGTTCAGTAAATTAAAGTATTTACAACAGTGACATTTCATTTACAACGTCGGCGTCGCAAAGTATAAGTTTCTTTTTTCAGAAATATTATTTATTTAATTTATATATAAATGATATCGAGTAGTGATTATGAAGACATGAGCGGCGAGGAGAACTTTAATGTTTTTTACAATATTAGAAGGGAAAGGCGCATTCATTGGAGAGAAGGTCACTTCAACTATTGGGACGATTTGAATTTCTTTGAAAGATTTCGAATGTCCAAGAATTCGGCCTACATTATTTTGGAACAAATTCGATCCCAAATTGGAAATGCAACTAATTGGTAAAAATAGTAATGGGTATATTATCAGTCCATGAATGATAAAAGAACATTTCAGGAACCGTTCAATATCTATTGAAACCAAACTTTTGTTAACCTTGCGCTTCTATGCAAGTGGATCCTTACTCATAACTGCTGCAGATTTTTGTGGTGTATCAAAATCATCAGCCAGTAGAATTTGTAAATTAGTCTCTCATCACATTGCCCAACTTCGAGAAAAGTACATAAAGTTTCCCACGACAGATGAGGAAAAAATGAATGTCATAAACGGATTTTATCATTTTGCAAGGTTTCCTCGTGTTATTTCAGCTTTAGATTGTACCCATGTGCGGATTCAATCCCCTGGTGTATATAATATGAATAACGATAAGATAGACGTATCATACTCTTATAGGAGGATCTAATGGTGAAATATTTAGGAACCGAAAAGGCTACTTTTCCCTAAATGTGCAGACCATGTGTGACCCAAACTTAAAAATATTGGACATAGTGGCAAGATGGCCTGGGTCAAGTCATGATTCGACAATTTTTAATAATTCCAGAATTTGTTCTAAATTTGAAAACGGAGAATTTGGAAATCAACTCATAGTCGCGGACGGTAGGTACCAATGCAGACGGTATATGATGACTCCTTTACGTAGTTGCAACAATCCACAAGAAACATTGTACAACGAATATCAAATTAGAACAAGAAATTGTGTAGAACGCTGTTATGGAGTATGGAAAAGCAGATTTCCTATATTGTCAACAGGAATAAAAGTGAAAATGACTACAATTCAAAGTATTATTGTTGCAACAGCTGTCCTTCACAATATTTGCTGTTTAAACAACGATGTTTGTCCTTCAACAGAGGAAAATTTAATAAACGAGCCAATAATCAATAGTTGTAACGAGAATCAAAGAACTTCAAACTCTCAGAACGAAAATACATCTGTGCGAAATACACTTGTGAATGATTATTTTAGAAGTCTTTTAGGATAGAAAGATTATTTGTTGTGTTAATAAATATATTATTTATTAAAAAATTTAAAACAAAATTATATTAATAAAAAACTTGGAAACGAAATTGAATTCATAACATAAAAGGAAGAATGAAAATTAATGCTATGTGATGCTACTAAATAATGGAAACGACCTAGACTTATTCATTCTTGAAATTTCTTTTTTTAGTTTTTGTAATTCAGTGGCGAAAATAAGCATTTTTTGTTCATGCTCTTCTTTAAGTTGTTGTATTTGCAGAGCCTCCTTATCTTGCTGCAGCCTAACTAACTTGCATTTTTCAGTGGCGCGTTCCTGCCACTTGTCAGCAGATAAATTTCTTTTCCTGGTTCTCAAAACTTCAGATTTTCTCACTGAATAAATACATTTCGAACCATCATTTTGATTTTTTTTTCTTTCACCTCAGACTTTGGGCTTCCTTCATTTTTTTCATCGACGTTCACAACTACATATTATGTACATACATATGTATATGTAATAAATGGAATCAGTAAAATTTAAAAGATGTTTCTAATATACAACTTACTTTTTGGTTTTATAATGTCGCAGTCATAAGGAGAAGGAAGCCCTTGAGCCTGGTCCCCAAGAATTTCTAATATGGCTTTGTCTACGGAATTCGTTACAATTTCTTGGGGACCACCACCTGTTCCATATAATTTTCGTTTTTCTTCAGCTGAATTTAGTTTTGCTCTTTTTCTTAGGTTTTCGTATTTTGTTTTTAATACTTCCGCTGTTCTGTAATGGGATCCAGTTCTTGAGTTATACTCTATTGCAATGGAATCCCATGCCGCGGCTTTTTCTCTCCAATTAATCTTGTCAGTTTTTTTGTTTTCCAAAATATCTTTTTTTTTGAATACCAAATCAGTCAGCAATTCAATATCTGCCGTTGAAAAATTGTTCGCTCTTTTTTTCTTCAAATTTAACTCCATTTTTAATTTTACAATTCAAAAGCACCTCTTTTGTTTAAAAAAAACTTTATAAAAACGTTTTTCTGAACACGATACGTCAGATTACACAATAGCAACAAACAGTGTTGCCTACTTCTCATCATAAAATGTATTTAAACGAAGTTCTACTGAACTGGAGTTCAAATTTGACTGTGAAACCCGACGAGTTAAACTAAAAATCTTGAACGCCGTTTAAGGTTCAGCTGAACTGAAGTTTAAACGTTCACTGTGAAACTGGGGGTTAATAGGTTATAACTTCGAAAGATGCAGAAAGCACTTTTATAAAAATTTGCCAAGCGGTTTTTTTCACCATAGCAGTTTTTAAAAAAAGTGAAAATTTTAGTTTGTCGCAAATATCTCAGGAACGGATAATGCTATTGACTTCAAATAAATTTTATTATGTAGAAAGCAATGTAATACAGGTTTGGTATAAATTTTGATATATTTCAAAATACCGTTATTTTTTACAAAAGTAAAAACGAAAAAAAAAATTTTCGAGCGCAAATATACAATGAAGGAAAAATGATATCATCTTCAAAATAATTTTTTACTATAGAAAATACTGTCCTTGACATCTGGTAAAATTTTCGAAAAAAATCAATTGATAGTTTCTTTTACAAAAAAATAAAAATGTTCAAAAAATTCTAAGAAAAGTTGGTAAAAAGTGTTTTTTGACTTTAATATATCGATTATAAGCACTGATATTGACTTCAAACTTATTTAAGGTTATACAAAATACAATTATTAATAAATTCTACAATTTTGACAAATGTTGAATGGATGTTTTTTTTACGAAAAATAAAAAAACTAAGTGACAAAAATTGCTTTTCGGCTTAAATATCATCACAACAAGCAATGACTTCAAATGTATTTTATTTTCAACATAATTCATGTGTCAATATATAAAAAATCATAAAATATTGACGAATATCAGATTGACATTTTTTTACAATAAATACGAAATGGGAAGTTATCAGTGTGGGTCGCACCCAGCCTCTTTTATTATTTTTATTTCAAAGCGAAATATTGTTTATTTCTTTGACAGGTTTTGACGTTTGATTTGATTTTTTTCTCTGAAAAGTGTTGACATGTGGCTCAAAGGGTACCAACTTTTAAATATAAAAAGAAAGTCAGTTTAAAACTAAGGATAGAGTTTTATTGCGATTCCGATTACTATTTACTTATTTTTTGTGTTCCTTGTTCCCGAGAAAAAAATAAAACGTAATTTTTATTTAGTAAGAATCAAAGTAACAACTTTATTCAATGGAATCTTTCTTAAGACTGATTTATATTTTGTTTCTTTGGATTTTCCAATACACAATTATGCTTATTCGTAAAATATACAATTATGCTTATTCATACAATTAAGCAATTTAATAAATTCAAATTCTTGGAAAAAACAATGTCATGAAAACGATCATTTCTTCGAATATCGTATTGCACAACTATTGGAGAGCAACAACATTCAAGATATGTTTCTTGGAATCGCTTCATTATTTACACTAAATTATATTTTTTCTATCGGCTCGTGTAACATCCACCCCCGTTAGATTGAGGCTCCGAAGAAATGTTACCAATAGTGTTTTTTGTTTTTCTTATAAAAATGCATAAAATAACTGAACCAATTAAAACTATAACAATGTTTGTTGATAAAGATGAAATATTTAATTTTGTGTTATTTTTAGAAATTTCTTTTATTATGTCTCTATTTTCAATATGTTTCAGATACAATTCGTCAAGATTAATATTTGGTATAGATTTTTCTGCATTCATTTTACTAACAAAATTTGGTACAATAAATTTATCATGAATAGTTTTCTCAGAATTTTCATATGTCTTATTTCTAATATTTATTTTACAATTTTTGAATTTAATTAAGTAGTTTCCTTTTAATTTGCAATTTAATTTATTACAATTTTGGATTATCTGGCTTTCTTTTATGTTTTTTGACAATATTATGCCAGGTGTTATTTCCTTTATTTCTGTAACATTAATTTTAGTTTTTATACATAATGCTTCTTTTGAGCATAATATTTTTTGTATACAATTTGTGTCTGATATTTCAATGAGATTCTTTTTTAAGTTATCTTTAACTGGAAGCTCAAAAATATTGTTGGTTTCATCTATGAGAACATTTTTTACGTTTTATATTTATTGGTCTATATTTTGATATTTTTTCTTGGATTTGATATGAGTTCTATAATATTTATTTTTGTTCTGTGTATCAATAACATGGTCTTCATCAATAGTGTGTGTATAATTTCCTGTATTTCGAGTGGTTTTTTTCCGCCTCTCACTTTTTTAATAAAATTCTTTCCATCTTCTAAAATGTCATCTTTTCGATTTACGTTTAGTTTGTCTATTTATTCTTTGTTTTTTCTTAAGAATAGTGTCATAATGTCTTTATATTCGTCTTGATGTATTTGTCCATTAACGAAATCAATGGGTTTTCGATTCGTTGTGGAATGAGTTGTATTGTTGTAAAATGAAATAATCTTCAGAATCTTGTCTTCGACCGTATCGTCTTTAGTTTTTTCGTCGTGTTTTAAAAGTCTAATGTGTTCGTTTATTGTATTGTGTAATCTTTCAACATCAGAGTTCGATGTGTGATTACTGTTAGATATGTAATGAATTTCTACGTTACAATGTTCTAAGTATTCTTTCATGGGAATTGCTTTAAATCCTAACTCATTGTCCACTATAATTGTTCTTACATTACCAAATTGACTTAAATAATAAGAAAGGGCTCTCTTGAACTCAATCCAATTCCTGTTAGTAATTTTTAATGCGCAAGCATGTTTCGAGAATTAATCTATAAATGTTAAAAAGAGGGATTTTTCTAAGCTATAAAATACATCTTTCTACATGAATAATTTCATGCGGTTTCATGGGTGTTTCTCAGTTTCTGTAATTTTCAAAACTGGTTTAGGGGGTTTTCTCATATATTTTTCACTATTGCATATATCGCAATTATTTATAAACTATGTTATTCGTTTTAACAGTTTTGGGTTGAAATAACTTAATTTTATTTCCTTATATACTTCTACGATACCTCTATGGTTATTTCGTAAATGCTCTTTCTCTAATAATTTATTCTCGTCTGTTACATCTTCAAACAGTTTCGAGCAACGAATAATTTTGAACTTCGAATTATTTGAGAAATGTTCTTTAAGGCTGGGTGGCCAGCCAAAAAAACGGCTGGAATGTTACAAACAAACCGATAATTTTTACATTTCGAATGCTAATTGATTGAAATAAAAATTAATGCATTCTAAATAAACAGGGCTACTACACTGCATCATTGCATTTTCTGTTCTTGATACAAAGATATTTGAGAGCGGGTGGGCGGGGCTCATTTCTTTTCGAAATGAAAAACATTCTCTCGAAGCGCTAATTTCGCAGTGGAATTACTGGGAACTGAAACTTCTATGTGTGCGTGTAAAAAGGAAATTTCAAAGGGAAAAACACCAATTTAGACACTTTTTCAAAAATCTATTTAAAAAAAAACCATCACCGCAATTAGAATTTTTGAATTGAAGAACAATAGAAAAAATACTGAAAAAAATACTGAAGCTGTTTGACAGTGACACAAGGTACTTAACACACGTCAGCTGTCAAAACCAGTGTTGCCAAAACCAAACCAGCTTAAAAATCACAGGTTATAAGTTTCAACTCTTGAACTCCTTTGTGATCCTGAAAAGGAAAATTTAGATACAAGAGGTGCTGCAACCATACTCTTATCTGCTGTATGCGACTTTACGTTTTTATGTTATCTTTCATTCTGGTTCGATATTTTGGAAGAAGTTGATTCAGCACAGAAATACTTGCAAAAATCCGGGCTCACTCTAGAAAAAAGTGTAATAAAACTTAAGGCACTAGCGAGTTTTCTTCGTGAACACCGTGATGAATCCGTGAAAAAGGACGTAATATACGCAAGAGAACAATGCACCGAGCTAGAAATTTCAATTGAAAGGCGGGGAAGAAGAAAAAAGAAGAAAATTATGCCAGGCGAAAAGGCTCAAGATGCTGGTTTGACGTTGGAAGAGGAAACACGAAGAGCCATGTTAGAATGTCAGGATACCTACATTTTATACTGAACTTGTCCATCGATCTAAGGCCATGGAAGATATTGCGTCAGTTTTCTCAGCTCTTCAACCGAAAATATTGTTGTATGGAACGGAAGAAGAACTGCGGGCTGTGGTTCCAATGTTTACCTCGACATTTACAGAACTTACAGACAACAGTATCATATTGGAAATCCAGCGAATTCGGCGTCACATGGTAGCTTCAAAGATAAATTTAAAAGATGCAGAAATTTGGAAAGCCTTTGCATTTTTAAGCTTCATTGTTAAGTAGGAATTTTCAGACTCTTTACCGAGTCTGTCATTGGCGATGAGAATTTATTTAACAATTTGCGCCTCAGTGGCATCGTGTGAACGAAGCTTTTCCAAATTAAAATTAATAAAGACTTATCTAAGATCAACGATGAGCCAAAATAGGTTGACTAATTTGGCTATACTTTCAATCGAAACGGAGCACACAAAAAATATAGATTTTAATGATATAATCGAAACATTCAGTACAATAAAAGCTCGTAAGCACCTTTAAATAAAATCTCTGTTCGTGTTTTTTTCTTAAATTTTTCAAGGGGTGTAAGCTTGCTTTACCGCCCCGGGTGTCACTGCCCCTTAGTCCGCCACTGAATGAGAGTACTTTATTTTTCATATAAAAAGGTCTAGATACAACCACGAATACTCAGAACTCGAAAAGCGAACAGAAACAGGAATGAAAGAAAACGAAGGATATAGTTCATGAAAAAGGAATGAATTGCATTTTTTTATTGAAAATAACTGCAGTTTACACCGAATTCCAGAAGTGTAGGAAGTTTTAAATCATTTTACATAGAAGTCGCTTGACAACTGACAGCCAAATAACCATATATTTTTGGGCACAACTAAAAGCTCACAAACCAAATGTCATGCTTAACCAGGGCCAGCCCTAGCTAAAATTGCGCTCTGTGCTTTTTAGAAAGCGCCCTTTTTATATTTGCGAAAGTACATATAATATACATACATACACATACTAATACACATATTAAGTGATTAAGTCCTTTCCACATTACCCAAGAGGTAGACTTTCAATGCGTTTTTTTTAATTGAGTTGGGCCGAATACTCACTAACAAAAAAAAACTTATATCTATGAGTATCTGATATGTATGTAGTTTAACGTAATAACGAAAATTATTAGTGTCACCCAAATATTCATTTGAAACAATATCAGAAACCTCTTCTTCTGACGCCACTGCACTCCCTACCAGCACCTCATCGATACTATTTCCTACAGGTATGCCTCATCGATATTTAGAATACTTACATCTGCATCTTCTTCGCTGCGTTTTAAAAATTTTGTAAAATGTATGCTTTGTTTTCGGCTTCAACAAGCTTTTTTTCTAAATTCTGCCCCCGAAGGCTTTTTCTTGTCCATATTGAAAAAAAAAAACAACACAATTTTAATAGTAAATAGGTAGTTACTAAACACATTCAAAAGCGCGTCACATCACTTTCAAATCTGATTTTATTTAAATAATCGTACGCGAAAAAGAGTTTTAAAAAATTTGCACCAGACCAGAGTATAAAGAATTTCAACTGAAAAAATATTCAATAGAAGAAGAAAAGGAACAAAAAGGGGGCTGTAAAACCCACACGCATTTTTTATCGCTTCTATGTTCTAGGATGTGTAAAAAACATCGGAACATTGCAATCCTTTAACTATTCGTTCGCCGCTACCGTCTTACAGTGTGACATTTCGCTCGTTTAGTGGAATTAAATTAATAGCGCTTACAAGCTTCACCTTTTTTTAGTTTGTAATATTCCATCCATTAACATAATGTATATAATTAACTGTAATTTTATTTTATTTTCAAATCTCTGATATCGTATCTATTGAATTTATTTCATTAATACAAAATAAATTATTTTTCAAAAATAATAGGGAAATTGTCACACTGCACGTCGTGGCATATCGGTCGTGGAATTGGAATAGAATGTAAGTTTTGGGACCCAATGCACGCATCCACACTAACTCATAAGTGCGAGTTTTGTTCCTGCTTACTCCCAGTAGGAAATTTTCAAAAATTCACCAAATAATCACCAACATTTTCCTCGAGGAATGGAAGCTACACCCGAGGAATTGGAGGTGAAAGAATAGGTGAAATTAACATTGGTTGACATTGGCGTTCACCAAGTGATTTTCTGGGTGACTTTTCAAGAGGAAATCACTGAGTAGTTGCATGTGGGTAATTCCCAACTGAATTAGAGTGAAAGAAAAATTGCCTGAATGCGCACCAGTGATATCACTTGCTAAGTGGAGTTTGTGAAATACTAGGCCTTTACGCATAAGTGAAAAATGTGTGGAATGTATACCAAGGAAATCACATTTCAAATGTGAATCGTGTAATCATAAATGTATTTAGGTTCATGAAAAAGAACATGAACATTGAACAGTTATTTCATAAGGTAAAGAAAAGAATATTTATCAGATCATACCTTAGGATACAAAAATAAAAAATTCAGTTATACATATATGTTTTATAAATAATAATTTTCTTATTATTACTGAAAAATATAAGTATGTTATTACAAATAAAATAAATTAAAAATATGATGACAGGAATACAGCCGGCTTGTTCTTCCATTTGTCAACAGCTCTCTTGAAGTGCAGTTTTAGGATTTGCTGGACTGCTTTTCCATAAAGTTAGGCGGAGTACCTAAATGTCTATTTAAAAAGCAACAAACACAAAACAAAAACACTTTAACAATTGCTTCTTAACTTTTTCATTGATCGTACTTTAAAAAACTTGAACCGGAATGATTTATAATAAAAAGAAAACATTATGTCACATTAAATCACAAATAATCATATACAGATGTCTCACGCTTAAAGTGGCCACAGACGACGAACTTGCTCGCTCAACATGCTCGCCTGCGTTCCTCCACAGACGGCGAACATTGTTCGCGAACATTCATTTCGTGTTGAATCTCCGAAGAGGAAACATCATGTGTGATAAAAAAGCGCAAGTCGTTGCCCTAATGATAATTTACCTTTGCGAAAGGAAAAAAAAATCAAACAAAAAAAGAGAGTGGATGAAGGACTGGCTTTATAAACGGAATATTCGATCGCATGTAAATTTATTAAGAGAGTTGGAGATAAAATCGCCAGAAGTTTTTAAAAATTTTTTGAGGATGGATTCCACAACCTATGCAGAACTCCTTTCTAAAATAACGCCGTCTGTACAGAAAAAAAACACAACCATGAGAGATGCAATCACGCCAAATGAAAGATTGTCTGCAACATTGCGATTCCTTGCTTCTGGACAAAGTTATGAAGATTTAAAATTTTTAACAAATATTTCTCCGCAAAGCCTGGGAGTTATAATAATAGAGACGTGTGAAGCAATTATTTCAGCATTAAAACCATTTATTAAGGTAAGCATTACATATGAGTTTCTTAATTATTAATTACTTATTGAGTATTACAAAATATTATTTCATACATATATTTGTTTTACATCTATATATATATCTAATTATTGAACGATCAAGAATATCAGAATTATAATTGAAACATATACATGTGTACATACATACATATGTTTTAATCATAATCCTGATATTCTGGATCGTTCAATAGTTTTTGTATTGGCGACTGAATTATTTCGTTTGAAATTATGTGAATATTTGAGTCTCCGGGCTGGGGATAATGAAACGGTGCTGGGGATAATGGAGAACGTGGTCCTGAGTACTGAGTACTTGTTGTTATTGGGGAATGGGAGTTGGAATGGCTATAATGGATGCTGGGATGCATGTAATGAGGAAGTGATTGCCTTTCTAGGCTAACAAAACTTCTGGAACTTAAATTTCCAAGTTGTCCTTGAAGAATGGCATCATCGATCAATCGTTTGGCAAACAATTTTTGCCGCTCGTCCATTTTACGAAATCCTACAGCCCATGACTCACTATAGATGGTAGCTTCATCTTTTTCCTGGCTAGTTTTGGGCTGTTCCAGAAAGGAAACAGCCTTCTCCAAAAAATAGTTCTCCATCTTTTTCGGTTTTTTTGCTTTCGGTTCCTAAAACAATAAAAAAATATGATGAATAATTTAAAAGTAGAAAAATCAAATAAAATTTATTATTTTCAGATGCCAAATACTGCACAGGAGTGGAAAGCAGTTGCTGCCGACTTTGAAAAGAAATGGAATTTCAACCACTGCATTGGCGCTATCGATGGGAAGCACGTCAATATAGTTAAACCAGCTAATTCCGGCTCTTACTATTTTAACTACAAGAAACAGTTTAGCATAGTGATTATGGCACTAGTGAACGCAAACTATGAATTTCTAGGAATAGAGGCAGGCATCAACGGACGCGCCTCTGATTCTGGTATATTTGCTCAGTCACAATTGAAGTACAATTATGATGAAGGCCTTCTGAATCTGCCACAACCAGAAAAGCTACCATCATCTGATGACATACTTCCTTATGTTATAGTTGGAGACGATGCTTTTCCTCTTTTGGAAAACCTGATGAAACCATACAGCCGCCATAATCTAACAAAGGAGGAACTAACTTTCAACTATAGATTATCAAGAGCTCGCCGAATAGTAGAAAATGCATTCGGAATTTTGGCTAATCGGTTCAGAGTTTTACATACAACTATAAACTTAGCTCCCCATAAGGCAACTATAATTACACTTACGTGCTGTTATTTGCATAATTATTTAATGAAAAGAAATAGGGCATCATACTTGAGAAATATTGAAAATGATGAAACTAATTTCTCGAAAGATGCACAACAAGCAAATTTAACTGGTTTACAGCCCATAAATAGTGGCAATACATCAGTAAATGCAGCTACAATACGTAATAAATTCTGTACTTATTTTAACACTACCGGCAGTGTATCTTGGCAAAATAGTCAAATTTAACACATGTATTTAAATATGTTGAAATAAAATAAAGAAAATATAAACAAAATATACTTTACCGTTTCTGTGTCATTTTCCATGTCGAACGTATTAATTCCTTCCAGTTGGATTTCCTGGTCTCGCAGAAAATCCATTTGGTTGAAATACCAAAGGGTTGGCACATACAGGTCATCAGCACCTGCACCAGATTTTTCAAATTTCTTGACTTTGGCAAGTTCTCGCCTATATGATGCACGCAAAGATTTATATTTTTTTTTCACACTGTCAATTGTCGCACTTTGGTCTATTTCTTTATATTTTTTTAGTAAATTGTTCCAAGATTTATTTTTTTCAATTTTATTTTTATAATTGTCACACACACAATTCCAAATCGCATCTTCACCGCGCAAAATTTGAATAAATTCATCAATGAAATCACGGCTTACTGTCGCCATTGTTTTTCTTCCGCGATGTGCACTCCACGAAAATCTGAATTAAAATGAAGTTTTGCTCGCGAACATCGCCACAGACGGCGAACATTGAAACCGGCGAACACGATGAAATCGAAATTTTTCGGCAACAGCGTGCCGCTCGCGAACAACCCCACAGACGACGAATTTAGCGCGAGCACGAACGTGTTGCGCGAGCAAGTTCGTCGTCTGTGGCCACTTTTATGGAGAAGAATGACCTATGAAATGAAAAAAGCTTTATTTTTAAAAGCTTTAAATAAGATCTTTTCCTACAAAATCAAAGCTCGTTCTGAAATATTTTGTTTCTCTACTCTCTGCCACTCTTTTCTATTCTTTTTACCCCTTTCGAGATTATTTGTTTTTGTTTGTGGATTCGTTGCTTGCTTTTTGTATACTCTTCCATCCCAGGTATATTTTTCTATGTGCTTCGACCAAGGCAAGCCAAGTGATGGTTTTTTTATTATGCTTTTGTTGTTGTATTTGCGTCTATAATTTGTAAGGTCGTCTCAGATTTGAGACAAAATAAAAGGAGAAGCGATTGAATGTGTTGATTTACACACATGTAGTATGTATAATACATATATGTATTGTGAATTGGTTGGTTTGACTTTGTAGGCTAGGACAAATTTTTCACTCTGGAATGAATATTTGAAAGATTTTGGTTCCTAGGAATTAATTTTGTTAAAATGAATGAATATACATATACGAATTTTATTTTCCTGTAAATCGGTAGGTATATTTTAAATAGAAAAATAATCAGTTAGGTACCTGCTTTAATTTTTTTTTATTTACCTATTAATTTTGACTTTTTTTTAGTTTATCCACAATTTTTTTAAAATATCTAGGTACCTAGTCATTACTATTTGTAGGCCAGTGGTTAGCTTGTTGTGGTTGAAAACGAATGATTGAAAAATTTTCTAATTTTAAAAAATTATAACTTTATTGAAAGGTAAGTTAAGTGACCAAAAAAATATTTTGTGATTGGATATTTATTTGTCTTTGCCACAAAAAAATTAAAACAAAATATTATGTTGGTCGTTTGAGTAGTAAGACTTTGTAACCCATATTTGGCTTAGTATGCAACAAGGGTTTATAAAACTACCTCCACATTTTATTTTGTACCTAATCTCTTCTCGTGATGTGCATTATTGTTTTAGGCTATTTTGTTTTTGGTTAGAAAAATGGAACCGCGTAATTTTTATGGAGGATAGTCATTGGTCAATTCCATTCCTCATATGAAATACCTATGTATTTGTTTTATACCCTTATTGAATGCGAAGCCAAATTTGGCTTCTATTCTTATTATTTAAACATAATTTTTTCTGATTTTTTAATAAAAGACGTCTTAAAACATCCCAAAGAAGCTATTTTTAAAGTCTTTTAAGTTTTTTCTGTATAAACAATAATTCATACAAAAAAATAGTTACAAGTAGGTACCTCTGTACATATGCATGTAAATACATGCAAACATATGTACATACATTTGTATGTAGGTATTTCATAAGTTATACATAAGTAGGTAGGGCCTTTGGGTAGGTTAACTTAAAAAAGTTGGTAGCGATCTTGCTACTTAAAATAAATAGGTACATGTAAAAAATACGAATGCAGAAGTGGTCAGGTCAAAATATTTCCTAGCCTTTTTGAATGAATAAAATGTAGACAATTTAAATGTTGATACACATATGTACATAGGTTGGTACCGAAATGAAATATGATTAGCGAAAAAATGTCTTAGGTGATTTTAACATTTTAAGAGTTTTATTTTTTTATATTGATAAATTTTAAAAATGTTCATTGATGGCAATTAATGCATTGGGGACTAATTTTAATACATTTTTTACATGTGTTAAGATTTATTTGTTTTAAGGAATTAAAACGTACTTACATATGTATGTACACATTTTGTATTATGTATGTAACTACAAACAAATTAAGTAAGATGAAGTATGAATTCATTAAGAACTTATTAAAATTGTATTTTAGATGTGTAATGGTGTTAAAATATAATTTTACATCCAAGCGTGAAAATGATTGAAAAAAACTAAATCACCCACAATAATGATGTATCAATCAACAGTTTCCTTCAATGAAATAGTTTCCAGGGGACACGAATGTGGGCGTGGCAGAAACTTGCCCACCAAGCACCCTCCCACCAACTTTATTTATTTTAAATACGATTAAGTACATGTATAATATACAAATGAACACTATATTTTAGACATTCATTAAGGTTTGGAGTTTTTTATTTTTTGTTTAGGACATGGGCATAAAAGGAAAATTCTAATTGGGAAAACATTTTTAGCTTTATTTTTGAATTGCGTAAAAAACTTTTCTACCAACATAATTAAATATCCCAAAAAAACATTTTTTTCACTACCTCGACTCAACATGTGTAACACACCCATATACCTAACAATTGACTTCAAATTATATATTTTCTTCTTGTGTGCAAATGAACATGCCTACGCGATATTTTACATTATGAGCTACGACGTTTTGCTTAAAAATGAAAAAAAAAAAATCTTACTAAATCAGAACCAAAAGATTGCAATTCTTTTTTTCAATATGCAGTTACACACTCGTACATCCCAATAAGAAATAAGTATCTACAATGTACACATCTGCAAAAAATAACAAACCCGACTAGTGATACAAAAACAATACATCCCAAGATCCCAGACAATAGAAGAAATACAAATAAATAGAAAACATTTTTTTTCTATCAAGAAAAAGAAATATTCTTCAATATCAAAAGATCTCTATACCGGAGTTGCCACAGTAACACAATTTTATCCCTGAATATTCTTTTTTTCCTTTTTGATTTAAGGACAAATTTTTTATTGACCTACTGTTCCATAGTTCTTTCACCTTAAAATAATTATTTCCTTAAAAAATGGCAATGCATCAAATTGTAAAGTTTAATAAACCTATTTACATTTTGTTTTGAAAATAAATATTTTTACTAAAAGGACTTATTTTTCTTTGTGAGCAATTCATATATAACTTGCCCTGAGGCAACACTGCTTTCTGCAATCCAAAACATCAACTTCCAAAATCCTTCCCCACATTGACGTAGATAGATACCTACAAAATGCAATACCTACAAGTAGAATTATCCAGCCAAGCAGGCGCCTGCCAAAAAAGTATACAGGAATACAACAACAATATTCACACAAGAATAGGAGGAAAAAAGAATAGAAATAAACATATGTCGGAAAAGAAGTGAATCAACAAAGATAACAATGAGAGAAAAAGGGATGTGTGATATTTTTTGTGCCACATTCTTATGAGACGGAGAAATTCATTGAAAAGCTTTACATTTTGTCAGTTTCTTCTTTTGGTCATTCTTCATTTGAACTTTGAAAGTTGTCGCTCTGAATTCAGCTGATATTTTGTCGGATAATAAAATTTCTTAGGACATTTTTTTGTATGGGGATGAGACATCTGTATATGATTATTTGTGATTAAATTAACCGCACGCGCCGCCGCCGCCGTCGCCAAAAAACTGCAAATTCCAACGCTTCTATCTTTTGCCTTTCTCTGGAAAAAAACAACAATGCATACAATCTAGAAATAAGAACCCTAACGCAGGTCACTGCGCATTTCCATCTATCGCAGTTCTTGGAAACGATCTTATTTGCACAAGCAGCATAGAAGAACTGTAATAAAAAACACGAACATCGCATTTCTATTTAGGTGACTCACCGCATTACTACTCATCGTTGAGATCCTACATCCTTTTGGAATGTATGAATTTCCGCATTGTTTTCCTCTAAAAAATCCTCGCATTTTTCGGGGTAGGTTTTAGAATTTTGATTTTTCCCTTTTTGAGAGGGAAAAAGAACAGAAGACCTAGCTCGGTGGACGAACTCATGAATCTATGCATTCCTGGCCATCAGTGGAATCATCGTACGATCTTCTTTACTGAAAAATGTACGGAACGACACTCGATGATTTCAGTTCAACCTTTTAACAAGTAAAAGAAGTGGTAGATTGTATGAGCTGATGAAAAAGACGATGCCTTTATTTAAGGAAATCACTACATGCTGTTCCTCTATGACTAGATTAGATGAATTCATTGATGTTTTCACCAAAAATTTAATTTTCATTGGTGGAAAAAATTCCTACTGGAAAGATTTCTTATTTTTGTTTCTGTGTTGTGCGAGTATGAGAATGGTGTGTATATGCGACAACATTTTTTTTTTTAGTAAGTTTCCTTTTCTTACCACAACGCCTTACAAAATCAAAATGTTCGCAGCCACAAAACTTATGTTAAGTCAAAATATCGATTTTGAGGTATCGATTTGTTTTGACGTTTCTAAGTTGTAACAACTGCCATATCGACTTCAAACTTTCTTTCCGCTTAAAACCTCCATCACGATAGGACCTCCGAACTGCTGCCAAACACACCGAACTACAATCTATTCGAGATTTAAAGGCTCGAAGACAGTTTACTAGTGGACTCGAAAAGTAAGTGCTTTTATAAAAGCAATTAATCATAAATGTTTTTTTGTCGCTGTTACAAGCGACAATTTAGCGATTTTTTTTCATTTTTTTAGTAAACAAATTTTGTCACAGAATTCTGTCCGCACGTCCAAGTTCAAGTCCGATTCGAGGTCCAAGTCCAAGTCCGAATCCAAGTCAAAGTCCAAGTCCGAGTCTCATTTCTAGAACGAAACCGGCTAAAACGAAGCTTTTAGTGCTCGATCTCAAGAGAGATAACATCGTCCCGGCTGTGACTGTACCTGTAGGAAGATACCAAAGGTGTCGGCCGGTGTACGAAAGTTAGAGATCCAAAATAGGGTAAGTCAAAAGAAATCGCAGAAATTACAAACCATGATAGTTTTTTTTTGTGTACAGATCAGGTAAATTATTTTGCTGGTTGGTGGCTAAGAACAAAAGTGCCTGGAAGAAGCACGTGTGTCGACGTCGTCGTCGAGGCACAGTGGGCCAGCCAGCTAGTTCATACGACTCCCTGTGTACAGGTAGAACTTAAGAGCGAACACGATTCCAACCGTCATGGAAGTGTACACGCCTGAGTTGCATATACGTAGTTATATACATATGGTGTAACTATATGTTGTATATGTGTGGAATATACTACAATCATATCCTACCTGCAAAACACATACCTGCCTATCGTATAACTTCGTTGTCCATCATCATCATTATTAGCATCCTTCTCCATCCATCGAAGGCCATTGACCTACTAACAAGTAACAACCATCATTGCATTAACACTTAACCTAGAGTCCTAGACCTAGTTGAAAACAAAGTTTTTTTTTTAAGTATGTCACTCAAAATATAATTTAAGCCATCGGAGTCACTCAAGAATAAGATCCACCTCCACCATCCAACAAAAGCTAAGTAATAAGTTTCATCTCATTCTGATCACCAATGTTACGCATGTGGTAAAGCTTTTCCTTATTTTTTTATATTAGTGATATGATAGCGTATGAGCAACAAAAACTTATAACGAAGTTCCTTGATTCGAGTTCGAGTGAAAGTCGTGCGCACAACTTCGCCGGAGGAGAAGAAAAGGGTGAGTCAAAATTTTTGTATGATTTATGTTCGATTGAGGATTAACTTTACTGCCTGTATGAGTAAGAATTGATGCAGTGCAGAGCTTTTTTGTTTATGCTGAGTAAGGTCAGTTGACCAAAGAAAACTTAAATCTACTTTAATATCAAGTGTACAGAAGATTGTCAGACGTTTGCACTGACGTTGTTATACAGTGTCTAAACGCAAAGTTTGTTTTTATAATTTTACCTGTTGTTGAGTGAGGTCGATAGGATGTGCATATCTTAAAGATATTATTGTTTTACATATCTAATATTATAAAATATTATAAATTAATATGACTTAAGGCTGGGTGGCCAGCCAAAAAAACGGCTGGAATGTTACAAATAAAGCGATAACTTTTACATTTCGAATGCTAATTGATTGAAATAAAAATTAATGCATTCTAAATAAACAGGGCTACCACTCTGCATCATTATAATTTTTAAATGTATAATATAGTAATTCTGAGAGTGAAACAAACTACAATTTTGTCGTTATTTTGATAGTAGTTTAAAATGCACCATTTATTTTTGGTATAGCTAAGATTTTTATTTAATTTTTTGGTGTTTTCAAAAGAAATTAAGTTAATTAAGGGAGTGACGGATTGACTTTAATTTATTTAATTTTTTTTATGGGCAAAAAATTAGTCCAATCTTATGCAATTTTCAATGGGTTTGGCGTGTTTGAACAGGTATAACTTCTTTAATCTACAACATATTTCATTGAAACAAAAAGTATTGTAAAGCCAGTCTCAAATATTTTTATTACAAATACATTTTTTTTTAAATAATTCACTTTTAAAGTTTAAAAAAATTAAAAAACCTAAAAAAACGCAAAACACGTTCTTTTTTTGAGGACTTTTAAATATCCCTCATTCTTTATTTAGCCTTTTGAACTATATTTTTTTTCTTTATTTATTTGAATAGTTTAATTAATTACTTCGGGAGTGACGGATTGACTTTTTCGAAAAAAAAATTATTAACCCTTTAAATGTTCATTGAAAAAGCCCAAATAACAATTAGCTTTCCAGAGAAAATAATGATTGTGCATATTTTTCTTATTATTTTTATTTTTTTTCAGTATTTTTTCTATTGGTCTCCAATTCAAAAATTCTAATTGCGGTGATGGTTTTTTTTAAATAAATTTTTGAAAAAGTGTCTAATTTGGTGTTTTTCCCTTTCAAATTTCCTTTTTACACGCACACATAGAAGTTTCAGTTCCCACAAATTCCACTGCGAAATTAGCGCTTCGAGAGAATGTTTTTCATTTGGAAAAGAAATGAGCCCCGCCCACGGCTCTCAAATATTTTTGTTGTTGCTTACATATTGCTGATTGTTTCTTTCTTTTTGCATCAAAAACAGAAAATGCAATAGAAAAACCGGTTATTGGAATTTGAGGAATATGTAAGGACAAACCAGTTTTTTTTTGTCAATTCGCGTGGTGGGAAGTATATGCAGAACAATATTGTGTGTGGTTTATCTACCTACTTCTTGCACCCTTTACTTTGATGACGTAGCAGAAGTCATGATCGTTTTGTTTTTTATATTTGATCTTGATGTTTTTTGTGGCAATAGAGAGGGGATTTATTGTTCTTTGGCAAAAAAAAAACAATTGCAATGCAAATGAGATCAGAACCGGTTTTCGAGAAAATATATTGAAATGGAAAGGAAACGTACATCTACAGCAAAGACTGTCCTTTTCTTTGGTTATTATTGTTGTTTTTTCTTTACTTTTCCCACTTTAGCGTGTTATTGATAAAGATACTCATTTTTTTTTTCTTCGACTCTATTCTTGTTCAAAAAGAGTGTAGAGAGAGAGTAACAAACAAGAACAAAATTCCTCTGGCCACATATGGCGATGCCATGAAATTCATGACAAAAAAAAGGCACTAACACATATAAAGTCATTTACATGAAGTTTGAGTTTGCCGATCTGGGACACCCAGCCTTAAAGGGCAAACACCCAAATGTATCATAAAAATAGATCCCTCTTTTAAAATTTTTTCTTAGTTAACTTTTAAAATTTAAAGCTCTACGTGAGTGTAAATTTTCAAGGGTCATTGAACCTTCTCTCCTTTTTTTTATTTTAAGCTTTTTCTGTAAGGCAATTTAAGATAATTTTAACGATAAATAATAATTAAAGACAATAATGATTATTTTTGCTTTTCTTGAATTATGATATTTTATATTTTAATTAAATAAAGAATTATGTACATATATATTATTGAATACAGGGTATTTTTGCTTAACAGAATGTTAAGGGAGTAAGTTTTATAAAGTGAGCTTGAGAAAGGGTAATGATGAGGGGTAACTTAGTCGGCAGACATTTGAGTCAGGGTTGAAGCAGTCTGACATCCATTTAGGGGTTGCCACAAATAGTGTTTTAGTGGAGTGGTAACCAAGGAGTATCTATCATATGTAGATTACAGTGGGAGGGCTACTATAAAGAACCGAAGTCATCCATGGTTCGACGAATGAAGATAAGGTTAACACATTCAGTGACATTATTAGCAGCTTTTCTTCCTTTTTTCTCCCTCCCCCCTTTTTTATAGTATTAGGCACGTAAAAAGGTACACGGTGGTCCAGTGGCGATTGTAAGATCCCACCCCTCCGACGAGCTAGTTTAATTGGCATTCGCTAGCGTGCCTACCGCATTCAGCCGACTGGACAACCTAGCTTCACGCCCCAAGATATCTTTAAGAATCCTGTGTTTTAAGGATATCTAAGAGAACGCATAAAAACTTACATGCCGTGATGCTAGGAACAGCAATTCCGTTACAGGTGTGAACTGTGGAATACACATTTGTGCCAAGTAAAAACCTGCCCCCAATGGTTTTCCTTGTTCCCGAGAATGCGCCCCCGGAATTCTGCGCTCTGTGCATTTGCACATCCTGTGCTTAACCTTAAACTAAAACAAATTTAAAACAATTAATAGTTTTGTTTTGATTGCTTAAACGAAATCCAAATTGATTTGATTCTGGAAAATGTTCGGATCTTTTGATTCGGTTTGATTGGTTCTGTTCTGACAAATAAATCGAACCAATGCTCCAAAAAATACGAGATAACTGATTTCAAGACTTAAAAGCGTTTAAAGTAAATACATTTCTTACCATCTCCAAACGCATTTACAAAAAAAATTGCTACGCTATCTAAATATTCCCTGTCATAAGAAAATTTTAATAGGAACCCATATATTGCGAAGAAAAAAAGAATCCCTTAGCTTTTCTTTTAACTCTTAAGAAAAATATAAATTTTCATATTACATAAACAAATTAAAAAAAACGAAGTTATAAAGTGTTGGAAAATTTCTTTAAATAATAAACTTTGATATACAAATTGACTCGCTAACGTATTCATTCATGTTACCAGAATGTAAAAAATCATCGCCTGGGGTTTATTTATTTGGAACTTCTTATGTTAGCATAAATAAGCTAACAATTTGTCTCGGGACAAACAGAGAAGACTCCGTCTTGATCACAAAATAAAAATGCATGAAAAGTAGGTATCTATACATATTATGTATATCCTGGTACCTACCAAAGGAGAGAAGGTGCCTTGTTGGCAAAGGCCTCCAGCACTTTACGGAATTCATTTTAGAGTTTGTTAAAGGCACAGAGAGCACCGACTCACTTATACTTAAACTGCAATCAAAGTGTCATGAAAATTATTTTCCGAGATATGTACGAAGCTGTCAATTCGATATTTGTCAAAATAGTAGCATATATAAATAATTGTATTTTGTATAAACTTAAATAAAATTGAAATCAATATCGGTGCCCATTCTCGAGATATTCAAGTCAAAAAACATTTTTTACTGACTTTTGGTATATTTTTGCACTTTTTTATTTTTTGTAAAAAAACTGTGAATTGAATTTGTTCGAAAATTTTACCAGATGTCAAAGATGTCATTCCACATTGTAGACAATTATTTTGAACATAATATCATTTTCCTTTTTAACTTTTTCAAATTTGTACCAAATCTGTACCACATTACATTGTACACAATAAAATTTGAAGTTAATAGCAAATAGCATTATCCTTTCCTGAGATTTTTGCCACCAACAAAAATGTTCACTTTTTAAAACTGCTTTAGTGAAAAAACCGCTTGACCAATTTTTATGAAAGTCCTTTCTGCATCTTTCGAAGCTATAACCTGCCGAACTAAATTTAATTGGTGTCGGTAGCTCTAACTGTTTTTGAGATACCGTGGACGAAAAAGGGAATCTCGAATGTACGAACGTATAAACTTACAAACGTATGTACACACACACACGCACGGACATCTCTCTACAAATGACGGATCTAGACAATAACAGTGCACAGCCAGGATTTATTTTAGGGGTGCTCAGTGAAAATAAATAATAAAAATGTCTGATATTCTATAATCCCATCTTCAATATTTAGTTTAAATATTTTCAGTATTTCATTTACTTTAAAAAAAAATTATCATTAATTGGTAGTCTTCACCTGTCACACATTGACTTTCGAGAAACTTTGGACCATATGCTAAAACGGTTCTTCACAGAAAAAAGCAAGAATGGTTTAAAATGATTTTTTTCCTGAATTGGAATTTCAACTTGAATATTATCCATCACATCAAGTTCTTGAAATATATTTAAAGAATAAAACAATAATGTTGAAAACGGATATCTTTTAAATTTGAGGTGATAGCTAAAATTAAAGTTCGTATTCAAAATCATCGTCAAAAGTTATTAAAACGTGTTTTTCAAAGCCATGTAATCATAACATTCGGGGTTTTTCAAAACTTCATATAGAATCAAATGAACACTCATAAGCCATTCAAAATTAATGATATTTTTCAAAAACTCAATGAGATACTCAAAAGATTTAAATTGTACCTCGAACACATCATAAAATCTTTTGTTAGAAACTGTGTTGTGTTTTGCCTTAGACTTAAAAATATCGCATTATTCCCATTAACTATATTTTTAACAAAAAAATTATTTAACAAAAACAATAACAAAAAATAAATCACAAATTTCATTTGTTTCAGACTTGAAGAACTAAAACCTATCCGTAGTTATACAAATAATAATTGTATTTATTAATACTTTTTAAATTGAATTTACCTTTGACAAATTTGTATTATCTTACAAATTTGAGTAATTTGAGCGGTAGTTCAAAAAACGTCCTTACGATTTTCTATAAGCTATCTTGAAAACATTAAATTGTCTACATTCTTAACTTTAAACGTTTCTGAATTTGTTTCTCAATAAATTCATCTCAGAAAACTTTCTCTCAGCTGCCGCGCTTCTGTGGGGGGTAATACAAGTTAACACTCCACTCCAATAATAACAAAGTATACGTGCGTCAACTTCACAAAATAATCTGGAAGTCATAAACATCGTAGTTTATGACCAAGCGACCCAAGAAACCACTTGAGTATCGGTATGCCATTAAAAAATGTGCATCGGCTGATATTTCAACCCTCATCCATAGAGCGACCCAAGAAACCACTTGAGTATCGGTATGCCATTAAAACATGTGCATCGGCTGATATTTCAACCCTCATCCACAGCATCAATGACAGAACTACGAGGTGACTTACTCCGGTCAGCAGCTCGTATAAAACTAATCCTTATCCAGTCGTCGAACGTAGCGGTGTTGTTTTCCGATTTTTTATTTTACTAAATTGTATGTAATATTAACATTTGGAAATAAAGTTTTTGTTTTAATTTAACTTCGGTTTAACAAGTTAATTTACAGCTAGAATTAACATGTATTCAGACAAATTTTCAAATAAAAGTTCTTCCATGTTATTTGAGATTGTCTTAAGTGGATACCAAAAGGTAACAAGATCTTGCCGAGCCATGTTGCTTATATTATTATAGTGAGAAAGGAGTAGATCTCAAAAAATCGGAGTGGTGGAGTAGATTTTTTTTTTCTCAAAACTGAAGTAGATTTACTCCGATTGGAGCAAGGTTTAACCATGGTTCTGGCTATGTAGACGTCACTAGTAGCATACAAAGAACTTCAAAAGTTTTTCTTAAATTTTAATGACCAAAATCGAATTAATATTTATATACAATGTATATTTATGGAATTTCCTTTTTTCTGTGAGCTGCAGTTATGTACCTATGTATGTTATGTTTTATTATTATAATTTAAAGTAGCCCAAGCAGTTGTAACTGGTGTTTTACTTAACTACAGTTAAAATAAGATCAAATAATACAAAATATTCCAAACGTCAAAAATAGTGCACGACAAAAATTAAAATGAATGTTGGATTCAAGTTTAAGTTTTCTTTTAACTAAGGAATAATTAGAAGGGACTATGAATACGGCCCGTTGACTTTATAAAATAAGTATGAGAATGATAAATGAATTTTTGTTTTTATGAACTATGCCCTGTTACGCATTTTTAAATACATTTTCATTCTGAAATACAAAAAATATTGATCTTTGTTTTGTTTGCCAAAAAAAAACTAAGAGATGTTTAGCTAAATGCTGCTCATAGGATTTTTACCTTTAGTGTTTTATGTTATATTAGTTGGTCACTCTAAAATGGAACAGAAAAAGAGACGATACTGAAACTGTTCTGTACTTATACTTCATCGAAATCGAATGTGCAGTTCAGGGAAGATAGAACGTTTTTAGCTCACGCTATCTTCAGAAGGATTCCCTTTAAAAAATAATAAATAATATGGACATAGCTTTTGCCGCTGTGGTTGTTCTAGTTTTAAGTAGTTTGTAGGTAGGTTAGGGGTAGTTTTAAGTTTTATTTTAAGGACGTAGCATGTAAGTAATAATATAAATAATAATAATATAAATAATAATAAAAAGTCAAAGATGTTAGTTTTTGAAATTTTCTCACAAAAAAAAAAAAAAATAAAAAAAAAAAATAGTTCATTGGCCGAAAGGCATTAGTTTTAAGTATTCATGAATTTCTTAGAGCGCCCGTTTAGGGCCAGTAAGTTATATTTAAGTATCATTAAGTAGGCTAGTTTTATAAATTTTGTCTAGTATGTAAGTAGTTTTAAGTTAATAATGAATAAAAATTTGAATTAAAAAAAAAAGGATTCCCTTTAGTTGTGTTGATATAATAAATTGTTGTGCACATAATAAAATTGCGAAAGTTCTCAAGAAAATGAAAAGAATTACCGTCTATGCTGTATTAGTATTGTTTAAAATAAAAATATTTATTTGAAAAAAAGATATTTAATTCGTAAAATGTGAATCCCTCAATATGGAATATAATATAATTACAACTCGGTTATATAAATTACGAAATTAGGACCGATTACAATAACTCCCCATGGAAAGTTAAGAAGATGGCACAAAATAATTTCAAAAATGTTGGAAAAACCCTCTTAAAACCCTCTTATCTCTTCTCAGGTTCTCAGCTGGCGTAAATTGCTATTAAGCTGATATAGTTTAACTCTCGCTAAAAATTCTGCAATTGCATTTCAGTTTGGGTAAAAGACTTTGCTGAAAGTCTATAAACTATCAGTTAATCTTTGTAACCCTAAAGCCCCACTGAAAATCCCGAATCGGTTCGCTCATCATTGCTCACAGTATAACTGTCCATTTCCTCTTATTTAACTCCCTGTCCTCGTCACTCGTTTGCCGGTGCGCTTTTTGCATGTTTCATTACTCTATCTCGAGTTACATTAGTTGTTTTTTGAGCCCATTTTTTTGTTTAAAGGACTCTGATGTTTCCAATTTGCACTGAATTTAACTTTCCTCAAATTTATAGGCACAGTCGCTTTACACTCAATATATATATAAGTATGTACATAGCTTGTGTGCTCAGTCCAGCATCTGTCAGTGTAAAAAATCGTTGGGGGTACAAAATTCCGAAAATTCCATAATTCCATTCTATGTAGCTCAGGACTCTGAGTAACGAGACCGAAGCCGACCTACCCCCTGGTATCAACTGCTCTTCAAAGGGATATCTGATATCTTTTGTGAAATGCACGGTACGAGTTCGAGCGTATTCAAACAAAGTAACCATGACAACACGGTGTACATGTACAGTGATGGTAGTCGCAAAACGACCTCCAACCAAGCCGACAACATACACCGATACACGACCATAAAGTAAAGCTGTCGAATGCTGCAGTAACATGAGATCTGTGAACAGTTAACAACCTGCAAGTTATACACGAAACAAAAGGCCAACCTGGCCACACAGTTGCAACACAAGGGTTAAAGAGCTACAAAATTCGAAGAATAAAAATTCGTAAGCATCATCATAGCCATTCTTATCATGATTCATGAGCAAAAAAAAACAGGAAAATTCAATTCCAGTACTGCATACGAGTCCTGATATTTGGAAATTGTGCCTCCGACTCCGATGCAAGCTCCTGGAAACATGGAAGGATGCTGGAATACGAGAATAATCAGAAACATTGTTTGGTTAAGGCACACAAATACGAGAAGGCCGCTAACAGATGAAGCTTGAGTTTGACACATTGGAATTAACTGCGTGTTGTTTTTGGCATGAGAACACTATCTATGAAGCAAAAGTTGAAAAGTCCCAATTCAGATAGGCTTTGTTCTTATGAAAGAGTTTAAATGGAAGAATTAAAGGACGGTAGAAGATGTGAAACGTAATGAAAAATTTGGCAAGGGTAGGGGCGGATCATGAATTTGTGGGGCCCTGGGCTGAAACTACTTAGGGGCGTATCTAAGTACTCAACTAATATAGCCGTCAAAAAACTGTTTCTATAATGATACATATATTATTGTTATACATTCATTATTGCACAAAAAACATAAATATTACTTAAATCTGTGCAAGTAATACTTGTACAAAAGGCGATTTTATTGCTGTAGTAGAAATGTCTTCCAGGCAACCTTTGGGTGAGAGAGAAACCGAAATAGTGCGAACTTTGTCTCGCCTGGCTGTTAGATTGTCCGATATTTCACCAATCGATCAAAATGTTCATTATTCTCGGGACTTACAAAAAAACGTGTATCTATAATAACATTTATTTCAATTGTATTGATTTGAAGTTCGTCTTTTCCTTGAAGTATACAATATATTTTTTTATATTTAAAAATCAATTTATATATAAACTATGTATAAGCCTCAACTACCGTATAATGTTGCAGCTTTTAGGAGTAATTGAATATGGAATAAATTATAGTCTGACTGTAATTTTAAAACTAATTTTTTTTATCGAAAAAACATTATTTATATATGTATATATACTATACAATATACATATAAACCTTTCTCTTGAATCACTCTATCTATTAAAAAAGAAGTTTTAAAGATTCAAGCCTACATACGACTTTGTTTTATACCATGTAGTGATGATATACGACAGGGAAATCCCCAGCACGCACGAAAAAGTATTGTCATTATTCAAAAATATAGATTTCAAATTTCAAGTTAAAATTCTTATTCGTTCAAAAGTTATAAGCGATTTAGTAAGTGCCCTTCGGTACAGCCCTGTTCGTTCACTTTTTTTTCAAACTCGTTTTTCTGGAAAAAATTTTTTTTTTCCAAATGGTGTACATTCTAGCTGAAAAAGTTTTTAAGCCAATCATCTTGAAATTTGGTTTATATTTTCCTTACACAATTATCCTGAATATGAACCTCAATCATAAGCGATATTTTTATTTTAACTACTTTTTTAATAGTAAACAATATATGAAAAAGGGTAAAAAACGACGATCTTAATAACCATCTAAAAATTGCAAATTTTTATTTTTTTTTTAAATTGAGGTTTATATGGAAGGCAAACATACAAAATTCGGATACAAAATGACAACCTACGATGTGTATCAGCTGATATCTCCGCTACTTTTTAAGTTATATATTTGTAGCATATAAAAAAAAACCTCATGAATATACATAATGAGCGGTGTGAATAAAAACGAGTACGACGAGTATTTACTTACAAGTAAAGTGTAACGAGTATTTAAACTCCAAGTAAAACGATCTGAATAAAGCGTAGAAGTTAATTGTGACAGTGTACCTACTCGTCAACCCGATGGTATACTAGCAAGTATTTACTCGTGAGACAACTGAATTCACAAAAAAGCCAAGTAAATACTTGTAGCGCCACACAGACCACTTTGGAATCCTGGATCACTAACGTATCTCAGAAAAATATCCATTTTTTCCGTGCAGTTAATCCTCCACCCCTTGCATCAGTGTTTTCATCAAGAAAATGCGAAGTGAGAAAATCTACGTTTTCGCTCTCAAACCGTAATAGTCCCTTAGATAGATCGGGACTATATCACTCCGGTCTCTATAACGTTTCACACCACGCAGGTTCATAAATGCAGCCATCTTTCGTGTACAAGCACAACTGCAAGTCTGGGGTCGGGTTGACTTGCGAATAGACGAATATTTATTTGCTACAGAATCATTTACTTGCGTTTATTCACACATTCACAAAAATTGGCATTTTTCCGGGTTTTACTAGCCTCTCAAGTATTTACTCGCGAGTAAGAGTACATAAATACTTGTTTTATTCACTTCAATTTTGGCGTTTACTTGTTGTTTTGATATGTTCAAGTATTAACTTGTCCTACTTGTTTTTATTCACACCGCTCAATGTATAAAATAAACTAATAGTTTCAATAAATAATATTCATTTTTTATACCTTAAAAAAGTTCATGAAAAGCACCATGAAAACATCCTTTTACACGTATTTCCCGCCTTAAATCAATTATTCATAGAAGTATGCAAATTTTAATCATTGTCTTCTTATGACGTTATCACTTAAAAATACCGCCCGTAAACCGACTTTACAGACAACCATATTTTAAATTCAATTTATCGCCTATTGTTTTTAGCGGGGCCTGGGGCTCCTTGTAACCTCGGAGCTCTAGGCTGCAGCCCAAGCAGCTCTTAGGTAGATCCGGCCCTAGGCAAGGGGACAGAATTATGAGTTGCCAATTAGCTCGGAAAAATATCGGTGTGTGTATTTTTGGAACATTGTAAACATCTTATGGCGTATATGAAAGGGAAGGAATTGGATCGGAGATTAAATTTAGGTACATAAAAGTTCGGCCGTAAATGAAAGCAGCCGTTTTGATATTTTCATCATGAACAGATAAAAGCTGCGATTGGTTTTGAATTCCTGAACCTCTCGTTCTTTTTATTTTGCTTCACTGAATGTTCACTTTAACTGGTTTTCATTGTTAACCGGGCCGATGAAACTATATGCTGCTGCAAGAATGTTGTTTTATTGAACCATATTTTTTTTTGGTCCTTTAACTGCTGAGCATTGGAACGTAAGGTGCTTTTTTGTCTGTTGGTAGTTATAATAAATAATGGTGTGGTTAGATTACTTTCTGTCTCTCCGATATTGATATTTTAAATCTGTCTGTCTCTAACGTTAATCTATGTTTCTAAAGGGAATTCCGAATCAAATGCTCTAACACGAAAATTAAAAATGAGAAATATATAAATATTCGTTTGAAATCAAAGTAGGTAGGTATATTGTATCAAACGTGGTAAACACATTTCACTTAATTTTTTCGTTTATTTATTCTCCATATTGACTTCCGACTTCCGCACATCGTGTCTTCCTTAAAGGGCTTATAATTTTTTTTTTTTTTGTTACATGCTGCAATTTTTTTTTTGCGTGAAATATTCTATGTAAACATATACCCTATACACAAGTCTTAGCTACCCCCTGGGGGGCTAAAAATATGGGAATGAGATATTATGGGGAGAAATGAAATTTTCATTTTTTTTGATTTACTTTAAGCAAACAAAATTATTCTCGCATGTAGCCCACTTCTCTCTGATGTGATGCTCTCTTGTTGGTTTGCTATAAATCCCATTTGCCCTGGAGGATTACAAGCGATGGATCCAACGCTCTAAATCCAACGTGTTTTTTTCATTTGAAAAGTTTTCTTTTACATATCAAAGCCTGCTTTGCTACCATCTATCCACAGCATTCGCGGTTGTTGGTACCCTTGTAGCAGATATACGTACATACATACCTACAAGTAAACGTAAATTTCAAAGTTTCATCAGAATCCGATCAACTGTTGTCTATAACAAAGTTGGTTTTAGGTCGCCAACTGCTGCGGTGTTATTATACCTTTCATTGAAATAAAAGAGGAAAAATGAGGGAAAAGAGATTACAGCCTTAACTTCGGCAATGCTGCTATATTTACTGCAGGTACACAATGATTTTTTTTTTAAGACTCTTGCGTCCGTAATGGTACAGGTACATTTCTCTGATGGGTTGTCGTTTATGTGCCGGGTAACCTATCCTGTTTTAGAATTTTTTGGTGTTGGTTGTTTGCGTGCGATCACGGATTTCATTATGGAAATTGTAGCCTTCAGTCTTGTTATAAAAAGAAACAATGAAATTTTAGCTTTGAAGCTTGTTTCGCGGGTTATACACTTTGTATATATAATTATATAGTATTCTCATGGAACACAATTTTGTGTTACCGAGGAGACAACATTGGGGGCGCTAGCTGTATTGAAATTTCTAAATTAAAGAGAACGATAAAAGCCAAAGTTCATATAAAAAAAATAATAATGAGCGAGTGAAAGGAGTATTTTATTTTCTGTCATAAGAAATAGGGATTGCGACAGGGTTGGTTGTTTCCCGCCACAACAAAACGGCAAAAAAACGTAAATATAAACAAAAATTTGACGTTCCTTCTTGCCTGAGCATTATTCGCATAGGATTTTGTTTGTGGCTGCCTAGCGACGGAGTCTTGTGTGCTATACATTTGGCTGTAGCTATGTATGCTTTAACCATTGTAGGTATTTTGCTATTTCAAATTCGTTTTGAATAGATTTTTCAATTTTTGTGAAAACTGATTCGTTGTTGCCAAATTTGTAGGCCCTTGCATTAATGTATTTGTTGTTTTTTATTATTTTGTAAATTGTTCGTAAGGGAGTAGTTGTGTAAGCAAAAGTAGCTTTGCAGGTAAAGTGTTGCTACTTTATATTTAATTTATGAGAAATAAAATAAAACAAATTGGCGACAAAAATAATGTTTTAACTTTTCAAAGGAATATTCATTTTTATTATGTTTTGTTGAAACAAAAATATTTAATGGTAGATTTTTACCTATTTTTAAGAAAAAATAGCTACACCACAACCGAAAAAATAATTTTCACGTACAAATAAAGTTGCTTTTTCAAGTGAACTAAGAAAAAATTGACATTGACATTCTAGTATTGTCGTGATTTACATCAAAATTTGTATTTAAATGACATTTTGACGATTATTCATGCGAATTGCAATAAAGTTGTATTACCTTCTTTCATGTAAAATAACCTTTTTGTGTTCAATATTTGTTTAAACATTTAAATTTGAACTCAACTTTGTTAAAAAGCTTAGAAATAAACACCTAATAACTTTTGCTGGATTGACAATTATTTATTACAACACCTTAAAAATATTTTATCTATGGAAAATATTTATCATTAAAAAAAGTTGAAATACCTAATTGAATTTACTTGCTGAAAATTATTTACATTATTTGAAAATATTTTTCTCAATGGGCAATGATTCTTCGAATTGGCAACTACATTTTCACTCTTCCTCCTCTTTGACGCTTTTTTTGCCTTATTGTTATTTTTTTTTAATCTTCCCTCCCTATTAACTCTATATATCATGGCCATCATATTAACGAAACTGCAATATGTTCAGTTATGTTTCTACAAGACTCGAAGAAGTAAAAAAAGAATAAAGAAAAACGTATCGATATTTATATGTATGTACCTACAAGGCTACAAATCTGGGGAAATGAATAAATGAATGATATCAAAATTTAAAAGTTATGTTTAGAAGACAAAAATTAGAGGATATAACTAAAAAACTTTTTACTGTGCATCAGCTGTTCCCAACTTATTTCTAAACCAATTGGCTCAATCTTGACAAAGAGCGCATTTAACTTTTTTGAACAAACCCAGGTTGTTTCTTTTGTTTTCACTCACTATACATAGTTTGGCTTCAAAGTATATTCGATACATATATGCACTTCCATTTAGGAAACTTTGTTCTCTTGTTAAAAAATTTGTACCGAATTTTGTGCGTGTCGCACTTCGAGGCTTAAATAAACACCATTCTACTTCTATAACTATACATATGTTTATTCAAGAATGTGTGTAAATCCATTTCACAGAGCTAGACTTCCTAACTTTCTTCCCTCAATGCGAGGTACCTACTTGTAGTTGGGATTGGTATTGGCATTGCACTAGGCATATAGGAGCTACCTAGATGATAAAAAAGATAAATTCGTGTGCCGTGTTGTTATAAAAGACAAACCCCATTTTAGTCTGCACCCCACAGCCCAAAAAATTCATGGAGCGGGTAATAGGAAACATGAGACCTAATGGAAGACTCTCTTGGTGCACTCTTTGATAACAGATAGGTGTTAGGTGTTAATGTGATTTAAAAGCTTTTGTACACCTACACACACATCTACACACGTATACATACAAGCAGCGACGGAACAGTGGGTGAGTGGATAGGGGATCCGGACTCGCCCGAATGAAAATTTCAAATGAACATTTTTAATTGTCATATTCCAAATAACACTCATGAGTTTAATTCCAATTGGATCTCTATTGATTATTCCTATCATTTTTGCTCGTTTTTAATATTTATCTCTTAACTTTCATACGTCCTATGCCTATCGCTATGATGGGACCGGTTGTAGGTTGTGGCGTGTGGCTCATCAGAAAATCAGACCTCTATAAAATATGGACTGCAATTAGACGAATATTTGTGTGAACTATTTTTACAAAAAGAATTAAAACAAAGTTGAACAAATTTAATTGGAAAATAGGATTTTCAATTTTTTCTGATGAGATTTTATTTTTTTGAACAAGATTGCAAAAACTTTAAAAATAATCTATTTCGTTGTTGTAATGTGATTTGGTCCTTTGTTTTTTACAAATATTTTTTTCTGATTACATTTTTTCTTATGAACTCACAAAAATCTTATTGGTTGCTATAACCGACCATCAGAATTCAGAAAAATGTTTCCATTACTGCAATTTTATGTATAGCTATAACCGGCTCTTTCTCTTTTCCCTACAAACCTATATTTAATATTTTGTGGTTTTGTTGGTCATAGTTAGGAATAGTTGGAAATAGTTGAAGTTATTTTCGAAGGCGTTTTTGGTTAGATATGGTTGAACTGTCAAACAAACACATTTTATTTTGATTTCAAGATATAAATAAATATATTTTTAACATTTTTAAAATGGAAGGAAAAATGTTTGTTGCATATTGCATTGCACACCCTGAATGAATGAATTGCAATGCAAATCAGATTTATTATTTTTCCAAAATATTACCTTTTTTAGTGTCTTAGCACAAAATGGAATTTCACCTATAGGTGTACTCAACATTTTCATCGGTTTTTCATACAAGTACATATTCCATTTCTCTTCCTTTTCACTTAAATTCCAAACCACACAAATTCTTTTTATCAAAATAGAAACAAACATTTGACAGATCAACATTTTTAAAGTACCTCCTAGAGATGAGTTGGAGATAGTTAGAAATAGTTACTATTGGACAGACCTACTCTTACCATGCATTTCCGAACGATTTTATGGTTACACATCGTTATTGTTTTGACTCTATTGACAAAAATTATAATACGCAGTTTGCTCAGAGGCCTGATATTTGAAATACATACATATGTATGTATATCTTACAACTGAAAAATTTGAATAATGTTAAAAATACAATTTAAACTAAAATCTTCAGATTGTTATTTTTCGACCCCTTCCTCCGAAATTTTTTTCTGGATCCGCCCCTGCCTACACACACACCTATGCACAAAGGAGGTTTTGCAATCTCAGTGCTTTCATCCTTATCGACTCTACAGTTTGCACGAAGCCCATAACCAATAATTTATGTAAGTCACTTTTCCTTCTTGAGTTCAATGAGGATGCACAAAAGGAAAATTGGATATGATGGGGCAACATCTTTGTAAACATTGTTTGCACTTTGGCCTCTTTGTAGAACTAGTGTGTCACCTATTGACAAGCGTGTGCCTTAATGATTTTCTACCATACACCGGTGCACCGAGCACCGGGCACCTGCTGCCGATTTAAACCATAAAATGTCTAAAGATTCATGCATCATGCTCCAGATCCAGATATACATTTTATGTGGATGCTTTTAAATCTTCTCATAAGACTCACACGCCTACAACGCACGACGGACCATAACACACCGTTCGTCGTCGCATTGACACACGCCGATGACGACGACCACACGGCCACACGGGTCGTATGTACATTGTACATATGTATGTATATTGCTTTTGAAGTTGAGGAACTGTAGATGAGAGTATATAGGAAGGTTCTGCTGACTTTGTGAAGAGCGACGATGACAGCGAATTCCATGATAGATGGAAGATTCTGTCCTCTCCGGCCAATTATTTGATTTTGCTAATAGACTTTCAAAGTGACAGGGTCGACAACATGTCCTCCTTTTGATGTCAAACAATGAAAGACGGCCATTCGGAAGCAAAGACTTTTGTCCTTGTATCTGCAACTTATTTTTTTTCCCTTTTTCAGTTTTGTCTTTCCAGAGGGCAAAAGACACGAAAATGCGAACTCTAAGGGTGAAACATGATATTCTTTTGAAAGACTTTGAATGTGGAGGGGGAGGTAAGACAACGAGAATCTTTTGTTTCTTGAAAAAATCTCAAAAAAATTGGTGTGAACAAAATTGGATTACGAAAGGCTACACCCAGAGAAAAGTCTGTGCAAAATTAACTTAATCGAGTGTTAACTTTCCTATCAGCTAGCTTTCTTATTTTTGAGGTAAAATTACCTATTTTGCTTGCGTGAATCAAAATGTCTCGAATTATTACCCTAGATCTATCATAATTTATGTAATATTTGCTAGGGTAATTTTAACTAATAATACTGTAAGTTGCCTTAGCATCTGCTCTACGCTATCGCTAGTGTGATCTTTACCTTTACCTAGCAAGGTGCTAAAATGCCTTATATAATATAAATAGGGTTCAAATTTGTATTGTAAAGAAGCTACAGTCTAAATTATTATTGAATGAGATTCTATAAAATATACAGCAATTAAACGTTATTGTTCAGCGATAAAAAAGATGTGACCCAAATTTTGAGCCCTGAGGCAGATCAAATTCTGCAGCCACATTAGCAAAACTACTATACATTATCTACATTCATCAATTACTTTACACCTCATTTAATTTGAAACAAGCATATTACCAGTTTCTAGGTTTATATGTCAAATTAAAGTTAACAATTATTAGTGTAGTTATCCGTTACCTACCAGATGAGCATAATTTAATATTATAAGGTTATAAGGTAGCACACTTTTTTCTTGCGCTCTAAGGCAAGGGTAGTTTATGTTCTTTGGTTAGGTAAATTTACCTTCTGCTAAGGTGTTTTTACCAATTTTTTACCTAAGCAAGGGGCCAGTATCTAATTTAACAGTCCAAATGTTTGCATATTTTATGTCCGTTTTAAAAGTAATTTTACCTAATAGATAAGGTGTTTTTTGCCATTTTTTGGCAAAAGTATCTAAGTACATAAAATATCTTCCAATAATAATAAAACACATTGAAATGATTGTATAATTTTAATATGCTTTTTTATTCAGTTTTAAAATACAAAAACAGTTACAAAAACATTATTTTTCTTAATACGAGTACACATATATACATAATAATAGTTTTGTGTAAGTTCACAAACGTCAAATTTTGCTGCAGTGATTCGGCATCACTGCTTTTTTGCGATGCTGATGCTGATGCAGCTGTTGCTGATGCGATGCCGATTAATCACGCTGTCGTAGTGATGCTTTTTTGTTTAGTTTTTGCGCATCAGTTTATGAAAGTTTGCAATAATGAACAGTTGACGAGAAAAGTGATGCCAGAATCAGCGTTTGTGAACGTTTGATTTTGAACATTTGGGCATCATTACTGCAGTGATGCGTTTGTGAACTTACACTTTACATTATATGTATGCAAAAAGACTGGCCACCAGGCTTTTGCAAAGACCAACACCAATTTTACAGTTGTAAAGATTCAAATTGTATCCCGTCTTATGGTTCCAATGACTCTCAATGTCAATATTTGTTGCCTGTAAATGCTGAAAAAGAGTAAAGAATGGTGGACTCCTCTTGGAACTTCCTGAACGCTGGGATATAAACATCGTGAAGGAGTTACATACATATGTACCTATATCCAAAATTGATATTATCTGTAAAAAAATAAAAAAAGAAAAGAATTATTTTTATTGATTGTGTATTTGGAACATGATTTCATATGTATGTAGTTGCACCCAATTATAACACTTACAAAATAATGTCAAAACTTACCTATATTAAACTTATCTTGATTTTTTTTAATTAATGAAGGTGGATTATAAAAATCTGCACTAAATCTCATTAGTAAATCCGAAGTTAGTATAGATGTAATTTTCATGACGTTTTTTTAACATAATTTGACATTTTTTCAAACACATACATAATATATGTAATGTACATTTATTTCAAAGATAATTTTTTTTTATTTTAAAATAATTTTGCTAATAGCTATAAAATTGTTTTTTAAACTTGATTTCCATTAAAATGTTTGACTTCCTTATCCCGGCGCGTCCAAACAAATAATAAAATGTTGGACGTAAGTGAACTTTTATTAAACTTCAGAATACGATAAATTTACACGTACATTATACGTGGCTAGGGTAAAATCACCATACAACAATATGTAATGTAGATTTACTTAAGCTTAGATGAAGTTACGCTGACATGTATTTATAGAGGGAACATTGCCTGGTGGTGAAATGAAAGATCGGATAGGGTTAATTTACAATTTATATAGTGTTCAAAGAAATCTAAAAAAAAAAATTACCTTGTATTGAAAGCAGATTTACCAAAGAACTTGGGTAAAATAACTGTGATATTGGTAAGTTGGAGGAAACTCACCTTATATTTATGTGTAGATTTACCTAAGAAATAAGGCTAAGTTAAACTTACAACATTTGAGAGTAAATTACCTTTTATTTATCTATGATTAACTATACTGCTAGGTTGAATTCACCTAAGGGAAAGGGTAAAGAGCAGTCTTACCTTCAATCTTAGGTAAATTTACCTTAGTTTGAAGGAAGTTCTACGCAATCGGAGGAAAAAGACAACACCCTAGCATTTTATGGCAGTTTTACCTAAATGTCACTACCTAAGTCGTACTCAAACTGTCTTAAATCTAGGGTATAGTTATGCTTGACTAACAAAATCAATACAAAAAAGTTTACCTAAGGTATTTTTGCACAGATTTTTTCTCTGAGTGTATTATTTAAACGAAAATTGGATCTGATTAAAGCTGATCGTGCCAAAAAAGCTGCTTAATATATTGTTAAGTCACATATTTAGTGTCGTAGGTGTGGTATATTAGGAGAAGGGAGTGTTACTGAGATGTAGTTCTTGTATCAAGTTGGGAGTCTTTTAACGAGGCAATAATTATTGGATTTCTTTCTTTTCGCTTTTACCAAATTACTAAAAATTGATACTTGATACTTGGGTGATATCTTGGATATTGAGCTTTGAATAGTTCAGTTTAAATTTGGGTGTATTTTACTGTAAAATGTAAACGCGCACTTAAAATTTCCCTGTTTTCAATTGACTGTGGCCCAATCACTGTATAGCAGCTGTTTCATTCTTGTATCGAAATCAAACGAGTTACTCGAGGTTACCTCATGATAGTTTAAGTGTCTAAGGTGCAGTTTGGTATATGTAATTAAAAAGTAAAATTTTTCCAATCAATTTTTATTTTAATAATGATTATTTAGAAGTTATTGCATAGTCAACTTTATTGAAACAAAAAGATACAAAATTTGTTTTATTGCGGAAGAAATATTGTAAGCATTTTCTATAGACAGAATACAAATGTTACTTTACTGAACACTGTCTTGTACATACTTGAATTGAAAACATCCTTCATCCTCCGAAAACCTGAATGACAATGTAAAACGACGAGAAGAAAACACGATATCAAAATTCCGTGTCATTTAAAAAATGCTACTCTTTTTTCTCAAAATGAAATTGGTAGAAAAAACTAGCCATAGCTATAAAGCCAATACCAATTTAAGGTATGTCATCGCATACCTTTTGTCGAGATTTTAAAACTACTCTGCTGTCCTGTCAACTAACGGACCAAGGGGTTTTGGCTCTTCTATATCTATCAATCTGTATGCTGTATCTACCTATTTCCTATCGATAACCAACAAAGGCTATCTACATATACTCTCCCATCACTGTTTCATTCTGTCTCGAAAGGTACGGATATTTGGGATACAAAGTTTCAGACTTCAATCTGTCGATGAATCTTCTAAAATGGCACAAATAGGCAGTGTAGCGTGCGGTAGTAAATGAAAATGAAAGTCATTCAAAAATCAACTTTTGCCAATTTCGTTGTTGAGAGCATGTTGATGGGCAGGGTGGGAGAAGAGGCTAGGATGGGGCGACCGACGACTGAGGACCAAAGAGGGATATGATGATGAAAATGAAAAGAAGGACCTTTTTCCTTGTAATTAAAACTAAAAGTCATTCTGTCAGTTTTAGGTAGGTATATTGGTATGGGAATGGGAATAGTTAGTAGCTTTTTGGAATAATAAAGAAAATGTTTACCAATAAGCTACCAAAATTAGTGGATGGAGGTTTTCTTTTTTTTCTTTTTCCCATGAGTCACGGCCAAAAAAAGACGGAATTTATTTTAATAAAACAGCAGCAATATTATGTATGTAGATGTAGGTATTGTACAGACGACGATGAAGAAGTCTACGAGGACGAGGACGACAAAAACGAAGACTGAATTGTTGGTTTGTCTTTTAATAGAGGGCAGAATTAATTTTAAGTTAGGGCCTTAATGGTTTCAGAGCTGGGGACGGGAAAATTAATTATATGTCAGTCAGTGTTTATTTTCAATTAAACGATTGACTTTGAAGTTTTCAATCTCTTAGTGTTATTATATTATTATGCAGACAACAATCAGTGATGAATAGGGGACACAAAATTGGACGTGGAGTGCGGAGAAGTATGGTAAATTGCGTGCCCAATATGTGAATGGTTACTTCTTGACATGACCTTGACTGCGTTCGATAATTAATTATCGCTCAATCTAATAATTGATTCCAGAAATATCTTAATTGGTATAGTTACTGTCCCCGTAGGTTTACCATGTGTCTCAGTTTATAAAAATAAAAAGAAGATTTTCAAAAAAATTATGATGAGAAAAAGAATTTAAAGAAATTGAGGAAACTAACAGCTTATTTTCCTCTTTTATGTTGAAGGACTGGTGAAAAAGAAAGTGGGTGTATGAAACAAGTTGTGTGTGCAAGTTTGTAAATAATAAATAGATATAGATACGTATGTATCTTTCATTATTTTACAACTACTCTCTTGGAATTTTTAATTGAACCTTCCTAAACCTTCAAAAAATCCTTAAGGATAAAGTAAATAAATTGGATTTTTCCAGCTTTAATATTAAGGGATATTTATTACTCCTTCCATGCTTCATAAAACTTCCTATTTATTTAAGCCATTGTGATGTTTTTCATCAGATGGTATCTTATGAATTTACTCAGATAAGGTAATAAGAGCAACACTTAGAGAAAATTCAGAAATTTTTTTCTTGGAGAAACCCAAGTTCAATTTGTTCATATTTACTCGTTAACCATTATTTATGAAGAAAACTTAAATCAAAAAAACTGAACAAAAATAAGAGGACTCTATTAGCAACCTTGGCGAACGCAAAATCTAAATTCTCATGCACTTAAATTTCAAAGTTGTAATCATGTTTACTTATCCAACTAACATATTATGATTCTTACATTCTTTAAGTTTACTTATTTTTAATCTATATAAAAATAGATATAATATTTATTTGTACTCGTATTTATTCAGCATTCCACCAACGCAACTCTACTGACGACGACGCACAATAAAGTCTAACCCGCGGACGAGAATTTGAAAATAAAATCGATTAATCTGACTCAATTCCCCTAACATAATTTGTATCATCATCTATGCAGGAATAACTCCCATATACTCCTACATCCTTCATATCCCTTTCAGTGTACAAAATAGAGCACAAAAAAAAAACACGTTATATTCATTACAATTCATTAATAGACAAATTGTCTGTGCGGCAAAGTATCAATGGGATATTATTATTCACCGACCGCACACACACACACACTAGGTACCTAAACAACATTATATTTATTATGATGTCTTCCATTAACGGAAATGATATACAGTTAACATATGGCATCGTAGCTAAATAATAAACGTTTGTCGTTCAAATATCCACATTCATATACACAGTTGACTTAACGATTTCGATCACGTATTAAATTTATCGCGATGGATTCTCGTCCTCTTTATTTTCACTCTATTTATTCAATATCTTAAATCAGCCACGTGTCTTCGAAAAGTTAACCATGGTGGGTGCCGCTTTACGTATGTATAATTGTATATCATGTCCCCAAATAGGTACATACATACAAAAATAAAAGAAGTGACACATACGAGTAATAGTGAACCTCCTCTTTCTATTCAAAAAATACACCCTTTCTGTTAGGTTGAGGATGCACTTTATATGCACATCAGTAACACTTCCAGGAGCAATTTCAAGGTATTAGTTCTTGACATTCTTTTTTCACTAACAAATGTTTATGCAATGCCTTTTGTTTAGGATGTTTTTGGTGTTTCGTGCTTTCTGGTCTTTTTTTCACGAATATTGAACTTTGAATCAAACGATCTCTAACAACATATAACTATAAGGCGTTTTTCTTTTTAAGCTTGGAGCAGAGAACTGAGCTGTCAAAAAAAGATCTGTGTTTCTTTTTTAGCTCAGAAACATCAGATTTTTTCAATCGGAACTAGGTCAGAGCGCGCTCTATGAGCTCTAATAACATATATTTTGGTGAAAAACCATAAATCTTATAATTTTTCAAAGGGAAATTTCATTGAATTGAATAATTTCTATAATACTATGAATTGGAAGTATATTATGGATGGGAAATCATTAGAGGATATGTTTACTCAATTTAAACACATATTATTTGAAGGTATAGAGCGTTTTGTTCCAACCTCTAAAAGTAAAAAAACTTTTAAGCTTCCATGGTTTAACCGCAGGATTAAAAACTTAGAAAATGCAAAAAACAAGGCATTCAAGCGTTATAAATTGACAAACTTTTCTGAAGACCGTGCAAGGTTTTTCCAATTAAGAAAAGAATTTGATTTTCTGAATAAATTTTTATATAGACAATATTTAAAAGAAACTCAAAGTCCTTTTGGGTGTTTATAAACTCAAAACGGAGATGTTCATCTTTTCCGCAATGTATGGAGTATGAAGACTCTAAATCTAAAGATACTCAATCGTCATGTGATCTTTTTGCAAAGTACTTTCAAACATCGTACAATAATGATGTCATCATAGATATTGATGGTCTATACCCTGATACAGTTCCTTTAATAGATTTTTCATTAAATAATTTTAATGTAATAGATATTTTTAATAGCTTAAATGAAATTGATATTACAAAAAAAGCCGGATTTGATGGTATTCCTCCCATTCTCTTATCAAAATGTTCTTCTTCCCTTTGTAATGTGTTAACAATTATATTTAATAAATCCCTTTCAACTGATGGTATTTTCCTTGATGAGTGGAAAATATCTTTTATAGATCCGATTTATAAAAGTGGCCTTAAACACTTGGTGAAGAATTACAGGCCTATTTCTAAATTATCTGCTATTCCCAAACTCTTTGAAAGAATGGTTACTCAAAGACTCTATTTTTCTGTAAAGGAATTCGTATCTGCTTACCAACATGGGTTTGTAAAAGGAAGATCGACTTGTACAAATTTAAGCCTTTTTACAAATTTCTGTTTAAATGAAATTGTAAATGGTAAAAAAGTTGATGTTTTATATACCGACTTTGTGAAAGCATTTGATCGTGTGCACCACGATGTTACTTTTATTAAATGGTTGAATTCTTATCTCTCAAATAGAAAGCAAATCGTTAACATAGATGGGTGTACTTCCTTTCCTATTGACGTTTTGTCCGGTCTTCCTCAAGGAAGTCATTTGGGTCCGCTTCTTTTCATAATATTTACCAATGATTTACCTTCTGCATTAAAATACTGCAAATGTTTGATGTACGCAGATGATGTCAAACTATTTCTTTCGACTTCTTCGCTTGCAGATTGCTCGCTTCTACAGCTAGATATAAACAATTTTCTTGAATGGTGTAATTGTAATCATCTTCAACTTAACTTTTCGAAATGTAAAGTATTTAGTGCTACTAGATCTCAGACCCTGATTGTTTCTGAATATAAATTCTACGACGTGAAGCTTCTAAGAGTGAATGCTATTAAGGATCTTGGGGTGCATTTTGATCCAAAGCTAGACTTCAGATCTCACATTGATTATGTGGTCTCTAAAGGTAACTCCTTGCTAGGTTTCTTAAAAAGAAATTCAAAAGAATTTAAAGATGCTTATACGCTGAAAAACTTATTCATGGCTTTAGTTTTACCAGTTATAGAATATTGCTGTGTTGTATGGTCGCCGTACTATGACAACAGCATTTTAAGATTAGAAAGAATTCAAAAAAGATTCACAAATTACGCCTTGCGAAAGCTTAATTGGAATGAATCATTACCTGATTACAAATCGAGATGTTCTCTTATTTATTTAAAAACGCTTGAATGCCGTAGACAAGTGCAATGTATATTATTTGTGAAAGATGTTTTGGAAAATCGTATATCTCCTACTGAATTGCTGTCATTATTTTCCTTCTATGTTCCACCCCGTATACTCCGTAATAGAGATGTACTTTTTTATGTTGCTCCCTATAGAACGAATTATGGTTTGAATGAGCCTATTACGCGATCCCTTAAACTTTTTAACTTGATCTTCAATGAAATTGACGTTTGTATGGAAAGAGATTCCTTTAAGAAAAAAGTATTTCAATTGTTGTAATGTTTAATTATTATTTCTGTAAAATTGTAATTTCATGTAATATATCTAAAAATTAGTATATACATATGTATATGTATGTATAAATATTTATTTGTAATTTTATGTAATCAGCAGATCTTTGTCAATTGATGAAATAAACTAAACTAAACTAAACTAAACTAAACTAAATAAAATGACGGAGCGAATGTAGTAAAAAGATGAGCACGGCTAACTCACTTTTTTTTCATGTGGTATGACAGAGACAGACTGCTTTTGTCAGTTCAGTGCAAGTGTGTTTCATAAATATATCGGAGGGATCAAACTCCGTTCAGAGCATACTCGACGTGCTCACTGCTCAGGCTTTGCTCAGTGCTATGCTCAGAGCCAAAAAAAAACGCCTATAGTTGTCCTGAATGTTGCATTTACACGGATCAAAATAAAGGATGATATTTTGAAATGTGAAAAGCGGTATTGATTAATAGAAGTTATTTTACCGGGGAAGAACCATCTGTGAGCATTCACGACTTGATGTTTTATACGAAGCGTAGGCTTTGTGAACAGTAAACTCCGTTTACGCATATGGTATCCAATCATCCGCAAACCTTCCACAAGTCCTTCAGAAACTTTTACAATATTTAAGAAGAGGGACATATCAGACTAACACATGAACAACGTTAACCAATCCAACTTTCAATGAGACAACTCATACAAGGTCATATCATAATGTGGCACGAGTCTAACCAAATTAAAGACAGGGTTGTAACCAGGACAACCCTCGTTTCAGGTCAAGTTGAAAAATATCCCGGAAAATTCGTGAAAGTATAATCCATATTAAGAACACTCTTAGATTTTCGCATAGTTTCAAGGACGAAGATTTGTCAAAATCATTTAAGTTAAATAAATAATTGAGGTCCCACAATGAAGTGTTTTTGGTCCAATACTGTTTTCAGATTGTTCCATGTTCATATTCCCAATCCCAAAACTTTTCATCAGTGTAGTTTGCAAGGAAAACGCCCGAGGTTACGTTCATTACGTGGTGTCATGCCTGGAAGTAGTTGACATCCAAATAGGTACTCTTCATTCTCTAATCCAATGCGACAAGCATCTTTCCAAAACGTCAGTGAGCATATATTTGGGTGAAATAAATAGCAAATAACCGATAATCAACCATCTGGAAAATGATATGATGGTGGTATGACTGCAGCGGGATTTGTTGTATCTCCCTAATGATGTACATACTGAAGTGTACTTGTATCCTGAGGTGGCTATGATATATACATATGTACATAGATACCTATATCCAAGTCTATGCATTTTGTCTCCAATCCAATGAGATACGATTGTACTAATGTAGGTTACCATTTCTAGACGATATCATGGTTGTGTTCTTTTGTTCTTTTTCCGGTTTGGTTTGTCGATATAAAGATTGGTTCATTAATCATCGTCGTTTCCCAAAAAGATAAAAAATATCAGAAAGAGATTCTGGCAATTACATGTGTAGTCCATTGAGACGATTCCGATGCGACACCAACAACGATCCCGACGAACAACAACGACAACGATGATGGCCACATCGAGCGTTATAAATGGTAAAAGTACCAGAGTGTGGTGACAACAACAATGGCATCGAATCGAGCATCGAGGATATGCGATAGCAGTTAGCTTCCAGCTTCAACGATGATTATTCTGTGGTTGATTTGATGCTTCAGGCATATAAATTATAGAATGTCATGTGTGGGAGAAAGTCACAAGTAGTCGTATAAACGAGTCTCATTTCCATCAACATTGCATATTCATGAATCCAATATTTTATCATCGTTTTAGAAAATACTCACACACACAAAAAGGTATGCGCATTTTTGTTAATTAATAAGACAAAGAACGAAATGAAAAAGACAAATGTGTCTGGAATAAAATTAACTTAGGGATTACAAAGGTGTTTAAATGTGACATATTATGTAGTTCTCTTAAGAATGTGAAATAATAATAATTATTTATGTTAGTATATGAGGAGAATAGAAACTACTTAGGCAAATTGGGGAGGAGGACTGAAGTTTTAATTTATTTGGGGGCTCAACCCCGAAAGAGCTATCAAGCTATCGATGCTCGAATTGACTCTGACATTGACATTGATAATTTTTTGTCACATTCGTTGGTTAATGTTGACCTTCCCTGGGCTTATCGAGAATCAAAATTTAAGCACAGTTTCAAGGGTCATCATTACATTTTGGAACCGCAATTTCCAAGAGCCACTTCCTGCTTTTCTCCTATCTTATTGAATATGAATAGAGTTACATACATACACTTACACATGTATGTATGTATGTCTGGTTAACAATCTCAATGAGTGAGGAATTTAAAAATCGATGGATGGAAAAATTGTCAGGCACCAGAAACCACGATGTAATGGATAAAGAATGGTAATGATGGCGCGTTCAATTGATATTTTATGTTAATTATTTTTGGCATGTCTGCACCCTCTCAATGAGTTTAAGGCGTCATTGCCTCTTGATTGAACAAGTGCCTATTCGTAGTTCGGCGCTATTCCTTGACCCTTTTTTCTTCTTTTGTCTTGTTTCTGCATTGAAGTTGTCAGCGAAAAAATAGAAAAATGGATAATAGCAGAAGCAGTTTAGAAATTAGGGCTAATGACTATGATGATGATGACAATGCTTCATTTTCTCTTTCTTTCGCTGAGGGATGGCTTGGTTTCGTTTAGTTTGGTTGGGTTTGGTTATTTGATTTTAGCTTGGCCTTAAAATTAAAATACTTGCGAGAACAATTCTGATGATGAAAGATAATAATTAAAAAGTTTGAGTTGTATGACAAAGGGATAAGTGGAGTAGGGTTTGGATTTTTGTTTTGTATGAGTATATTTTGAAAAGGGAATAGAAGCAAGGATGCAATCTGTTTTGTTGTTTTGATGATGATAATGGGTTGGTGAAGACTCTCATAAGGTTTCGTTTACGTTATGTTAAAAGTTCTATTACTGGTTGTTTTTGTGCTTTACAATGTTTGGGGTTGTTCAATGTTTGACGAATGAATGTTTTGTGGAATTAAGAGGATGGAAAAGTTGTATCATCTATGTTCTGTGGGTAGAACTTTAGAAAATTGAAGAGAGGATTTCCCGAACGGATGGCGAATAATTAGTTTTTATAGGGTTTGAATGCTACTATTGTGGCATGAATTGTTTGGAAAACATTTACTGCATACATTTAATGCTAAAATTACGAACAAATTTAGCATTATTTTAGTAATTAAAAGTTTGATTTTAATTATAGAGACTGTGTATAACTTACACATTGGAATCCATAGGATGGGGCATTTTCGTAATTAAAATATTTTTTAAAGTCTCTATCTCTTTCGCAAAGCCTTCAACGAATTTCCATAGAATATTTTTTATTTTTAAAATATTATAATTTTAAAATATAAAAGAAAATTTTATGCTATAAAACTATAACATAAAATTATGGTGCACAATGCTGCACAGCAACTGTTCAAACATGAACATACCATTATCTATAGATAACCCAATGCGTTTGTGAAATAAAGATAAGACAGAGCGTCCTAAGCATACACTGACGGTTATCTACAGATACTTACATTTGCATTTAGGATAAGATAAGAAAATTGTATATATAGCATAACGCAGTGAAATAAAATTTAGTATTATATTCGACTTACAACCGAGTTTTACTCAACAGCAACCAACTCCATCACATAATTATTTTTGAATCATTTCAAATAAACTTGACATAATTTCTAAATGAATATGCAGGTAAGAATTTAAATTAAACAACAGATAAAATGACAACTTGCTTGTAACTTGTACTTATAGATACATTGAACATGCCTTCTCGCCATGGTTAGACAAAGTTTAATAAGAACGTATTTGAATTTTTTATACGAAAGAGGAAACACATGAGACCATGAGAGATCCCTTATGTTACTCGTACCTACCATACATATTACAGTTTTATTCCAGATATTTTTTTACCTAACAGTAAACTGGACAATCCATGCAATCCAATAAGATTAATTTTTACACACATGAACACAGGTTCATTCTCGTATCCTGTCATCCAGATGTATATTTCTCCCAAAAAAAGGCACTTTTCTGCACAAACTCTTCAAAGAGAAAGAAATGTACGTCTGCTGAAAACATTTTATTAATTAAAGAAGATTTTGTAGCTCCCGAATTGAAGAAAATACACAAACCAATCTTTCAAGTCAAATTCTCAACAAATTTTATCTAGGATAATAACCGGCGCCATATGGATAACAAATTGCTAAAAGTTAAATCTCGCATTTTTAGTTGCTAATCATTGTTAAATATAGATAAAAACTTGTAGATGTGTCTGAAAATCTCTTTGATAGTAGATGTGAATTGTATTGTAGAAACTTTAAGAAACAAATTGAGTAGTTACCTTTTTACGTTCCACATTTTTTTCTTAAAGAGTATTTTTAATTTTACGTTTTACGAAATTGAAATGGAATGTTCCAAATTCTAGATTTACGTGAAAAAATAGAGCCATTCCAAAAAAAATCTACAGTATGGGACTGAAAATAGTAGTATATCTGAGGAACCCTTGTTATCAAAACATTAAATTATTTCAAAAATGGAAGCAGTAAACACACGACTTTTTTTGTATTAAAAAAAAAATTAATTTCATCTTATTGGATTTCCCAAAACCTACAAATATTTTCAGCTGAAAAAGAACTTCAAATGGTATGTATGATACGTTGAAATGGAAAAAAACTCTGTCTTAAATTTTCAACTTGGCACATTTATACGTAGTGTAGCCAAGTCCTGAAACTGATGCTGAAAGATGAAATTAATAATAATAATTTAAATATACATTTTCTAAAACTCATGACTTTGGCACATGCACTGCTTGATGCATATAAATTTTTTAACTCAAACTGGGTCAGAAAGAGATCACAGTCTGGGTGGGGGGTGGAGGTATAGAGGGTTGGGTGTTTGTGCCTTGCATCTAGTATGTAGTGTCTTCAATGTCCTCTATAATATAGTGTCTCCTGCTCTCCGAGTTTATGGATTAGGAACGTGGGGATTTGTTGGAAAAGTGTTTTTTTTTGTTTTTTTTTTTCAAAATCTGCACATTCTCTCGGTCTCCAGTCCTCTATGGCTCTATCTGCTTATAGACCGCAAACTTTCGACTTCACGCCGAAAACTTGACATTCAGCCTCTTGAAATTTTCTAGAGAATATATCCCGAAAGTTTTGTGCACACAACCCAAAGATGCAATCGGGATGATAAATATTTTATATGCTTCTGGGTGCTTAATGCAGATACAGCTATTTTATATGGATGATGCTTATGCTCTAATATCGTCCTCCTGCACCACCCACCTTCTCCTCGCTTGTCCACTGCCATCGTTATCGTCAGTCGTCGTCGTTGTTGTCGTCATCGTTTCAGTCATCAGAGTTGTGATGGTGGCACAAAGATTCGACCTCCTTAAATCGCCGGAAGAATAGTGTGTTCGTTTTGTTAAGAAATGGGTTGGCAATGTAGGTTGCTTAAGGCAGCAAGGAAAGGATCTCGTTGCCGCTGCCTCCTTCACCTGCCTCCTTTCCTCGTTGTCTTTGTCCTTATCCTCCTTGTCTTGCCTCGGTCACGAATCCGAGAGAAATGGGGACTCTGAGTGAGTTGCTTGGTACAATTGATTTAGTGGTTGGGAGCTCTGAGCCGTTGTCGTTTGTATGCCCCATAATCCGCCTCGAGAAAAGTAATTTGCATCTCTGGTATACGAATGAAGCAAAGTTTTTTGCCACATAGAGAACCCATGTTATTCCGGTTTTCCTTTAGTTGCTACTTTTTTTGTAGAAACTTTTCTACAAGAGGTATAGTATATGCGGTTTGTTCGAGTTCTAGATTTTTAAAGCTGTGAATAGTGTAATATGGAGGACATGCCAACAAATTTATTTTGTCCCATACTCTCGAACTGCTATTAGAGTTGGTGATGCCATTGTTGCAGAGAGGCAACTGGGGGTCTGAAGTCTGGGGATGTCGGTGTTGTTCCAATTTATTTATTTTAACACGACTTTCAGATGTTTTTGTAATGTTTGGTTAATATGCGTGGATCGGTTGTTTTGGGTGTAGTTGTAGCAGTGGCGAGGCGTGAATAATTTCAATAGGTAAGTCGGAGAAAAATTGGTCACCAGAATATTAAATTCCAAATGTTTATACTTGAAATAATTTCGTGTAATGTGTATCTGCGTATCAAGCTAAGCTGAATCTTAAAAAGTTCCAACTATTCCAACTCAAGTTCCAAATGAAAATATAATTATATATAATATAGATACCAATTATATCTTTGTGATTTGTTAAAATTATTCATTATTTCAGTATATAATTCATTACAATAAATTAGACTAAATGGCTGAAATATAGGCACTTTAAACCTACACATAATAATTACTCTTTTAAATCAAAATTATAATAAATATACATTATATTTCAAATCTAAATTTTTAATATTCAATTTCATACCGAACACAAAATCAATTCAAGGTGTTGCACTGCGTTCTGCTTGTAATTTGAATTTTTAAATAAGTATAATCCTGTTTGCAACTTGCTGCATTTATTAGGGCCAATTATTCCACTTTATGAAAGTTGCAGTTGTTTTCTGGACTTACTGCCAAAAATAAATTAAAGCTAATATTCAAGCTACTGGCAAATAAAGTTGCAACCTTAACCTTTGAGATTTTGGATCCACTCCAGTGGATACATTTATAAAATAAGTCGGAATGAAGCGAGTTATTTTATTGCAGAAACATCTTCAACGTCAACCTGCGTGATACATGTTGCTTCATCAGCGCAGTGATTGAAAGATACACAGACACACATTTTTTAAATAAGTCGAAGGAAACCGTTATTTTTGTTTCTATGAAACCCACCACGACCTCAAGCAACATTGACATGCGCACTGCGCATTGTGCAACACACATGATTCATCAGCTAGACTCTTGAGTCAGGTCAAAAGCATGGGGATTGGGGATACACACAAATTCACAAAAAAATAAGTCGATGAAAACCTTGTTATTTTGTACCATAAGAAAGCGTGTATTAAACAGAGAGGTGTCAAACGCGGTGAACAGTATATGAAAGAAGAGGAATGAGAACAGAATTGTTCTATTAAGGGATATGTTTTGTAACCCGACATATTTCGGGTTATTTTGTTTCTGGTATAGTGTTGTATTTGCATAGGAGCAGGTTGATAAAGAGACGAGATGTTTTGTAACTCGACATTTTTCGTGTTATTTTGTTGCTGGTATAGTTTTGATTTGTTAAGGAATAAGTTGAAAAGCAAACATGTGTATAGAGTAAAATTGAAAGCAAAGTTGTTAAAGTAATGTTGACAGCGTGTGCACGTGTGGGAATAAATTACATTCATGTCTCCAGAAGCTAAAGTCGTTAAGGATTTAATTTTCAAAAGGTAAGCTTTGTATATATAATGGAATAGTACAATCATGCAAAGGAACGCTCGACGCGACCCCTAACCTGTCTCCTCGGAATCAATATTTATACATATTTAACCCTGCAGTCGTCGCGCACCAAAAAGTTACACCAGTCGTCGCGTGGATTACATATGTAATCCACTCAAAAATTTAAAAAAAAATATATAATGGTTTAATTTTTTTAAATTTAGTTTGCTTCAAAATTCAATTACATATTACTTAAAGTAAACAAAATAATTTTTGTTTGTAAATGCAACAAAACAAAAATAATAAATAGATATAAAAATTAAAAACTTGGGCGTTTTTCATGAAAAAAAAGGGTCTTCAGTTTAAAATTCTGTAAAATTCAAATAAACTTTAAATTTCTTGGCTAATTATTGATTTCTAAGAATGATAAACATATTATTAACAAATGTATCTGGACTAGTCATAAAAAACAAATTTTTGACATTTTCCATATGATCGGCCAGTGCAAAAAATACTTGCACCAGTCGTCGCGCGGATTACAATAGTAATCCCCGCAACTTCACAAAGCTCTCGTGACCCAACCACCCACGACCCGGACTTGCGATTCACTGAGCGCACGTGCCAACTATTTAACTGTAAGTACTAAAAGAGACGAAGAATATCCACTACTAGTTTTTAGGGAATACTTAATTTTGCATTAGTGGATTACAATAGTAATCCGCGCGACGACTGCAGGGTTAAGAGAAGTGACGAGAAGAAAAGAAGAGAGAACTAAAAAAAGAAAAAAATAATTTGAGGGATATGTCAACCCAAAAAAATCTGGAACGAATATATAGAGTTAATAGGGAGGGAAGATTAAAAAAAAATAACATTAAGGCAAAAAAAAAAACGTCAAAGAGGAGGAAGAATGAAAATGTAGTTGCCAATTCGAAGAATCATTGCCCAATGAGAAAAATATTTTCAAATAATGTATGTACATAAATAAATTTCAAAAAGTAAATTAAATTAGGTATTTGAACTTTTTTTATTAAAAATACTTTTGATACATAGAATAGTTTTGAGAACTTCATTAGAAATTCAAATTAGGTGCCTATTTGCTTTTCAAGACGTCGTACATGAAAAATCAAGTTTAAGTCAAATTAGTAGAACATGTGGATGTTATTTATTGAAGTTTTAGTGTTGTAATAAATAATTGTCAATCAAACAAGAGGTATTAGATGTTCATTTTTAATGTTTAAACAAAATTCAAGTGAAATTAAATTCTTTACACAAGTTGTATTGAATTACACGTGAAAACAATGTGAACTTTTTCTTAGTTCACTTGAATCTTACAATTTTACTTGTACGTGAAAATTATAATTTCGGTTGTGATGTTGCTATTTTTCTTTAAATTAAGTAAAAAATCTACCTATAAAGATTTTTGCTTCAACAAAACATAATAAAAATGAATATTCCTTTGGAATATTAAAACATTATTTTTGTCGCCAATTTGTTTTATTTTATTTCTCATAAATTAAATATCAAGTAGCAACACCTTACCTGCAAAGCTACTTTTGCTTACCCACCTACTCCCTTACGAACAATTTGCAAAATAATAAAAAACAACAAATACAATAATGTAATTGCCTACAAATTTGGCAACAACGAATCAGTTTTCACAAAAATTAAAAAATCAATTCAAAACGAATTTAAAATAGCAAAATACCTACAATGGTTAAAGCATACATAGCTATAGCCAAATGTATAGCATACACGACTCCGTCCCTAGGCAGCCACAAACAAAATCTGTAAGCGAATAATGCTCAGACAAGAAGGAACGTCAAATTTTTGTTTATGTTTACGTTTTTTTTGCCATTTTGTTGTGGCGGGAAACATCCAACCCTGTCGCACTCCCTATTTCTTAAGACAGAAAATAAAATACTCCTTTCACTCGCTCATTATTATTTTTTTTATATGAACTTTGGCTTTTATCGTTCTCTTTAATTTAGAAATTTCAATACAGCTAGCGCCCCCAATGTTGTCTCCTCGGTAACACAAAATTGTGTTCCATGAGAATACTATATAATTATATATACAAAGTAAAGCTTTTCAATGAATTTCTCCGTCTCATAAGAATGTGGCACAAAAAATATCACACATCCCTTTTTCTCTCATTGTTATTTTTGTTGATTGACTTCTTTTCCGAGATATGTTTATTTCTATTCTTTTTTACTTTTCTTGTGTGAATATTGTTGTTGTATACCTGTATACATTCTTTGACAGGCGCCTGCTTGGCTGGATAATTCTACTTGTATTGCATTTTATAGATATCTATCTACGTCAATGTGGGGAAGGATTTTGGAATTTGATGATTTGGATTGCAGAAAGCAGTGTTGCCTCAGGGCAAGTTATATATGAATTGAATATAAAGAAACATACATAAGTCCTTTTCAAAACAAAATGTAAATAGGTTTATTAAACTTTACAATTTGATACATTGCCTTTTCTTAAGGAAATAATTATTTGTAAGGTGAAAGAACTATGGAACAGTAGGTCAATAAAAAATATGTCCTTAAATCAAAAAGGAAAAAAAGAATATTCAGGGATAAAATTGTGTTACTGTGGCAACTCCAGTATAGAGATCTTTTCCTATTGAAGAATATTTCTTTTTCTTGATAAAAAAAATGTTTCCTGTTTATTTGTATTTCTTCTATTGTATGGGATCTTGGGATGTATTGTTTTTGTATCACTATAGTCGGTATTCGGTTTTTGCAGATGTGTACATTGTAGATACATATTTCTTATTGGGATGTACGAGTATGTAACTGCGTATTGAAAAAAAGAATTGCAATATTTTGGTTCTGATTTAGTAAGATTTTTTTCATTTCTAAGCAAAACATCCTAGCTCATAATGTTAAATATCGCGTACCTACCTAGGCATGTTCATTTGCACACAGAAGAAAATATCTAATTTGAAGTCAATTGGTATGTGCTTGGGTTACGCATCATTCGTTTTCAATCACAACAAGCTAACCACTGACCTACAAATAGTAATATAATAGTAATGACTAATATTTTAAAAAAATTGTTTATAAACTAAAAAAAATCAAAATTAATAAATAAAAAAAATTTAAAGCAGGTACCTAACTGATTTCCACGTAAAAGCGGCTCGAACAAACGTTTAGGGTTGTTTTTCCTGGTTCTTCGTTGGTCCCACAAATACTATCAATGGGAAGCTGTTAGGATTAAAGTATTTAGGCATTCTAAGGGAATAACTAGTGTTTTAGCTCTACAATGACCCCAAAGGACACTGATAGGATCACAAAACATTTTTTCAGGACCAGTTCTTTTGCTGTTCTTGGATAGTAATTGGCAAGCACAGTCCATAATCCAAATGAGCATCTCGAGGAGGACGTAAAATAAAAATTTTAACTAAAAAAATATACTCTTCGATGTTCTTTTTCCAACAATTGAAGCCGCTTGGAAGGCTATAAAACTGGAGCGCTTCAGGCGGTTTATTGAATTCGTGAACCGAAAATTTTGTGAAATTTTTTAGCAAAGCGTCTTATCATCCAAATATTAAAATAGTTTTGAGGCAAAGATATCCTTAAATCAAAAAATGTTAGGATCAGATACAATTTTTCATTGTGTTTCTAATTAGTTGTCCACCACAAAAGGCTCCTTGAATTGATAAAATTGTTATAAATAGAAAACTAAAACGTTTTTAATATTTTTTGTTGTATATAAATCACGTAAAAAAGGAAAAACTAAAATATTATTGACAAAAAAAAATAATTCACTAAATAATGGAGGGAAGAAACCATTCTTAATGGATATACAAAATGTGTTTCTAATTAGTTGTCCACAGCTGTATGTGTTATACATACATGTGTGTAAATCAACACATTCAATCTTCTCCTTTTTTTTGTCTCAAATCTGAGACGAAGTTACAAATTATAGACGCAAATACAACAACAAAAGCATAATAAAAAAAACCATCACTTGTCTTGCCTTGGTCGTATCACAAAGAAAAAATATACCTGGGATGGAAGATTATACAAAAAAGCAAGCAACGAATAGACAAACAAAAACAAATAATCTCGAAAGGGGTAAAAAGAATAGAAAAGAGTGGCAGAAAGTAGAGAAACAAAATATTTCAGAAAGAGCTTTGATTTTGTAGGAAAAGATCTTATTTAAAGCTTTTAAAAATAAAGCTTTTTTCGTTTCATAGGTCATTCTTCTCCATAAGCGTGAGACATCTGTATATGATTATTTGTGGTCAAACGTTCACAAACGCAGATTCTGGCATCACTATTCTCATCAACTGTTCATTATTGCAAAGTTGCATAAACTGATGCGAAAAAAACTAAACAAAAAGGCATCACTACGACAGCGTGATTAGTCGGCATCGCATCAGCATCGCAAAAAAGCAGTGATGCCGAATCACTGCAACAAAATTTGACGTTTGTGAACTTACACAAAGTATTCGGTTTGATACTTTACGTTAGATGTGGTTTAAATTGAATGAAAATCTATCGATATACATTCATTAAATACATTTTCAACATTAATTTTACGAAAGTCACGATACTAAAAAGAGTGTTACGACTTTTTATCGAAATTTAAGTCGAGTGTTGAAAAAGTAAGGTCATGATATGAAAATACAGGGATGGGTAATTGACTGTAACAATTAACAAGATTTTTATCACTAGTAAGGAAAACATCAATCAACGATGGTGCACAGTTAGGGAAGAAATGAGTTGGTTCAGTACTGTTAATAAAGGAGAGTCCTAGGGAATTTATTTGAAACAATTTGATGAAGGTTGAAAAAGGTTAATATTTAAATCACCACAAATAAAGAGGTTTAGTACGCGAGAGAACATTTCTTCAACAATCGGTGTAATCATCCGAGAACTAGCCATGCGTGGTGGCATATAAATAGTACCAACGCTACACTTATTATCAACCTCAAATATATCTATAAAGTAATAGTCACATGAATCGGTATATATCTTTTACGGAATATAACTTTGAACAAATATAGCAACGCCTCCTCCCGTTGTGCGAGTTCGGTCAGCTCGATATGGTTTCTTAAAACCTTTCAAAGAAAACAGATTATTATTTAAATTTGGGTTAAACCAAGTCTCAGACACACAAATTATATCAATTAAGCTATTCTCAAAAATCATTTTAAACTCATCATACTTGTTAATAAGACTCTACGCATTAATGTGACAAATATGTAATCCATTTGCGCTTTTACAAAGAGTGTTTAGCAAAAATGTATTTTTTTCATTCATGCTGAAAAAGCCTATGTTATTGTTGCTGCCCATTATGACAACAAAAATCTACAGAGAGTCTAAAATCGAAAACAGAAATATTGTAAACATTTAACGAATTGAAAGGAGAGAAAAAATGTTGAGAAACAAATTAAACTGAAAAAACTTGCACAATGCACATTATCAATAAAGCAATAATAATAATAATTAAGGTAAAGTTGCGACATAGAAAGAAAGTGAAAAGTAAACAACAGAAAAAAGAAAAAAAATGTTCGTAAAATAAAATAAAATAAAATAAAATAAAATAAAATAAAATAAAATAAAATAAAATAAAATCAAATAAATGAAATAAAACTCAAATTAGCTACCATTTGCATTTATGTTGAGATCATCATATTATCGTCGACCCCGACGGCATTCCTCAGATCTTCGATGTTATGTATAATAGTAGCGCTTTGGCAGGTTGGTGTGCGAACATAGATTTGGCCATTATATGTGTGTATGGATGAGAGAAGAGAGCTTTTTTTTTAATCTTACAGCAAAACGCTGCAGCTGGTAATTGGATTTCGTAAGGCTATCGTTGATGTAAAAGCTTTTTGCAGTATGATTCTAAAGGTAAAGGCAGCAACTCTATTGTCTAGTGCTTTGTTAAATGTCAGCCACTCCTCCAGTCTCTTTTCAATGCGGGTCCACAGCTTGTCAGCAATGCCATTAGAATTGCTTACTTCAACGTCTCTCAGAGAAGAATCACTCTCACTTCCTTGTTGTTGAGCACGGTGCCGTTTATTTGCTTTTGGTGGCATTTTAAATTTAAATTTCTCGACAAAACAATGAAAAAGAACAACAACTTAGATACAGCAGACGTTAGGCAAGAATTATGACAATACAGGGTGCTTGATCTTATGCACTTAAACTGCGAGTTTAACAATTAAATAGGAATACTAATCGGACGACGAAAAAACACGTCTAGTTTGTTAGCATGATAATATTCTGTCCAAGCTTTTATTTTTAAATTTAAATGATTCTTTAAAATTCGACTATTTTGAAAGTGCTGTGCACTTGCTCAATATTGATGAAATAGATGTGGATTCTCTTTGTGAAGAATATCAAATTATTCGAACGTCATTAGAATTAATTTTGGATCTAAAAGATAAACCCCTTAACTCCTTAACTGGATCCAAATATTTAAAAGCTTTTCAATTGAGGAAATTTCAAATATATTCAAAATAATTTTCTTTGTCTTTAGTATTCCAAGCTCAAATTTTTTTGCTGAAAGAGTATTTTCGTAAATGGTTCTAAAATGGACGGATGTAAGAAATACATGCTCCCCTGAATTGATTAGAGGCAAATTACTTACAACCTTTAACTTTGACTTTTCCTGTTCAGAATTTAACAATTACGTTAAAAACAATATTGATGTAATTAAATGTGCCAAAAGTTCCTTAAAATATTCTTAGTAATTTTGTCCAACATAAGGTTTTTATCTACATATGAATAATTTATGTACCCAATTACAAAAAGACTGATCGTTTATGTAAAATTAAATTACACTATCTTAAAATTTAAACTATATAATACTATAATTTAAACTATAAAACTATAATAATAATAAAGTTATTTTGAAGTAAAAGATTTTATTTTTAAGTTTCGTGAAAGAATTTTATTTTATTACTAGCTGTTCCCCGCGACTTCGTCCGCAACGCGCTAATCTCAGAAACCACTGGTTCCAATTAAAAAATTCTTTCTGCGTTGGATAGCCAATTTGTCGAGGAAGGTCTTAAGCTAATTAAATTATTAATTAATTAAATAATTAACCTAAAATTACGCTACTATCAATAGGAGCGAAGAATCAGTGGAAAATGTTGCAAAAGGAAAGAAAATTATTCATCTTAACGGGCTTCCGTTCCATTGTCAAAATCGGGTTGCAGAGAAAATCCGTATGTTCTTCAGCCATAATAAAATAAAACCTAAATATCCTTTACGAAGTGACACGTATTGATTACGAATAAATTTATTTAATAAAACGTACGAACTACAATCAAAATTTATCGCTGCTATGACTTAAATAATTTTTTTAATTAAATTTTTAAAACTTTAAAGTATTTACTTTTTAATGCAAATTCAAGAAAAATAGTTAAGGCTGGGTGGCCAGCTAAAAAAACGGCTGGAATGTTACAAATAAAGCGATAACTTTTACATTTCAAATGCTAATTGATTGAAATAAAAATAAATGCATTCTAAATAAACAGGACTACTACACTGCATCATTTTAATTTTTAAATGTATAATATAGTAATTCTGAGAGTGAAACAAACTACAATTTTGTCGTTATTTTCATAGTAATTTAAAATGCACCATTTATTTTTGGTATAACTTAGATTTTTATTTAATTTTTTTGGTGTTTTCAAAAGAAATTAAGTTAATTAAGGGAGTGACGGATTGACTTTAATTTATTTAATTTTTTTATGTTCAAAAAATTAGTCCAATCTTATGCAATTTTCAATGGGTTTGGGGTGTTTGAAAAGGTATAACTTCTTTAATCTACAACATATTTTATCGAAACAAAAAGTATTGTAAAGCCAGTCTCAAATATTTTTATTACAAGTACAATTTTTTTTGAATAATTCACTTTTAAAGTTTAAAAAAATTAAAAAACCTAAAAAAAAACGCAAAAAACTTTTTTTTTCGAGGACTTTTAAATATCCCTCATTCATTATTTAGCCCTTTGAACTATATTTTTTTTCTTCATTTTATTGAATAGCTTAATTAATTACCTCGGGAGTGACGGATTGACTTTTTTGAAAAAAAAATTATTAGCCCTTTAAATGTTCATTCAAAAAGCCCAAATAACAATTAGCTTTCCAGAGAAAATAATGCTCGTGCATATTTTTCTTATTTTTTTTATTTTTTTTCAGTATTTTTCCTATTGGTCTCCAATTCAAAAATTCTAATTGCGGTGATGGTTTTTTTTAAATAAATTTTTGAAAAAGTGTCTAAATTGGTGTTTTTCCCTTTGAAATTTCCTTTTTACACGCACACATAGAAGTGTCAGTTCCCACAAATTCCACTGCGAAATTAGCGCTTCGAGAGAATGTTTTTCATTTGGAAAAGAAATGAGCACCGCCCACCTGCTCTCAAATATTTTTGTTGTTGGTTTACAAATTGCTGGTTGTTTCTTCTTTTCTGCATAAAGAACAGAAAATGCAATAGAAAAACCGGTTATTGGAATTTAAGGAATATGAATTGACAAACCAGTTTTTTTTCAATGAGTTGACTAACTAGAGCAAGTGTACGTCCAATTCGCGTGGTGGGAAAATATGCAGAACAATATTGTGTGTGGTTTATCTACCTACTTCTTGCACCCTTTACTTTGATGACGTAGCAGAAGTCATGATCGTTGGTTATTATTGTTGTTTTTTCTTTACTTTTCCCTTTTTAGCGTGTTATTGATCTTATAAAGATACTCATGTTTTTTCTTCGACTCTATTCTTGTTCAAAAAGAGTGTAGAGAGAGAGTAACAAACAAAAACAAAATTCCGGTGGCCACATATATGGCGAAGCCATGAAATTCATGACAAAAAAAGATCACTAACACAAATAAAGTCATTTACATGAAGTTTGAGTTTGCCGATCTGGGACACCCAGCCTTAAAATTAAATCAAATGTCTGTGATAAATGGTGAAAATTAAGTTTCGCATGCAATTTTTAAAGCCAAACATAAAAAAAAAAAAAAAAAAATTGTCAAAAAAAATGTTGGTGGTGGACAAACCACACCACATACGGGTATGAAAAATAGATAAAAACATATTCGCAGACCTAACGAATATGTATACCAAATTTCATTAAAATCGGTCCAGCCGTTTTGGAGGAGTTCGAGGACAAACGCTGTGACAGAAGAATTTTATATATATAGATTTATTAGCTTTTAATAAAAGAAGTTATGTATTTTAATATAAATATACATGCATTTATGATTTTTTATTTTGTCCCGGGCAAAATGTTGAATTCCCGGGATTTCTCATCATTTAAGCCATTTGTCCCGGTTAGCTGTTCGAAAAGTCTGGCAACGCTAGTCTCGAGTCTCGCAATGGTGATATCTCGATCGCTGAAATTAGGTAGTAAAAATACATTTAGACTACTTTTGACTAGTATCTATACAAGATTTGGGTTCACCTTTCTCTTTTGCACACAGCAAGTAGTGGTTTGGAGTTCTTAATCCTCGATCTATGGATTTTAAGATCCAGGGTTCTTGGATCAGAACGATATCTTCTTCGCTGCTGGATAGGCGAAGGAGTAGGGAGGCCGAAGTCTTTTTGGAGTGTTGGAGGTTAATCTGAAGAACGTGCAGCATCTTTTCTACGCTTCTCCTGACTGGTCTCCACTACGGTGATGTTGGAGTCCTCCAGCTCTGAGGATTAGTTCAATAGAACGTCCTAGCTCAGAAGATCTCCAATTATTAGGTCTTCGGTCTACATATCGGAAAGACAGTCGACGTTATCCGAGGTCTTTACTACTGCCGAGGAAGACCTGGGTGCATCATCCTCTTCCAGTGATGGAAAAGTGTAAGATGCACCAGGGTCTTTTGCAGGTGTTTCGACCTCTTTTGTTGGAGGAGGAGGAGTATTTGTCTCCGCCTCATCTTTTTTATACACCTAAAGGGTGTTGTGACCCGAGAGCCACAACTATTCTCGAACCCCAAATAAATCTTGCATTATTGTTCATTCAGAACCAACTCCCATCGACCAGTCACCCAACCAAAGAACCATGAAATAAAACTCATGACTCAACCCATTTGCGCACTTCTATTGTAACTAATGCGGAAATTTAAACAAACAACTTCACGTCAATAGAGTATGTCAAGTGCAATGTGTAATACGAAACCTTCGAACTGCGATCGATGATGACACATCCCGAAGTTCTTGAGTGGGTCAGCATACGATCGACATAAAGGTTTAAGCATGTTCTATGTAACGATAAATGAAGAATTATGACCACGGTGTGTGTGGCCTGGTGAACTGAATTGAAGTGACCTGGTTTTTGTGATGGTAAAACGAATAAATAGAGAACCAAATGGGAAGAAGGGCAGAGTTAATATTCACACATTAAAGAGATAAGGTTGCAACCTAATAAATAAAAGAAAACTAAATCAAAGATATCTGTTTTTATTTAACTCTCCGAATTAACTCTTCCCGTTTGACGAAAACGGAAGCACGATGAACCGTAACAAGGGTGATGGTTTCGAAGCAAAACCTTCTCACTCCTTTGGATTGCGCCAGAGGAGCGAAGGACTCTTTATTGATTAATATAATAGCACCTCTACACAGCCCCTTTTTCTCCTCCAGTTTGTTATGATCGCCCAAAGGGGTTCCAAGGAATTCTGAAATGGGATTATTTAGTAAACATAACCTCAAATTTTCGCAATAAATAAACTTACCCGCTTGATCCTCGCCATCTTGGTCCTAATCGGTTCTGTTACAAAAAAAAAAAAAATATATAAACAAACCTATGGAACTGGACCCATTGTTTAGAGAAAAACAGAAAAATGATGGCGGTCTTAGTGATTCTCGCCTATGGTTAAAGGAACAGCTGATGTAGCCTATTAAGTGTGATAGTATTAGTAGTAGTAGTCGATCATCAGAATTGTGTAAGTAGGTGTGTGATTTAGATCTCTTTTTTTTTAACACGCTTATATTAGCTTCACTTGTATGTATGTAGGTATGTATGTATGTATGTATGTATGTATGTATGTATGTATGTATGTATGTATGTATGTATGTAACCGACACCTTTACACTCGATTTTGACCCACTTTACACGAACCGATTTTAATAAAATTTTGTACACATATCTAGAACCGGTGGCAAAACAATAATTTCATAAGTTTATCTGAATATCCTTATCAGGATTACCAGGATTAAATATTTTAATCCCACAGCTCCTGCTTTTTCCTGATTTTATTATGCGCTTATAAATATTAATAGACTCGCTCATTTTAAGTGCTGCGGTGGCTCAGTTGGTCAAAGCGCGGTCACGTTTCAGTTTGAGCGTCAAGAGTCGTGGGATCAAATCCTTGCTATGGGTGACTTTTTTTTTTAATTAAAATTACGAGATTTTAAATAATAAATAAATAATTCCAATTTCATTTACAATTTCAATCAACTAAATGGGTCAATGAAATGTTTCAATGTTTTCTTAAATCACAAAATAAATACAGTTTAAAAAAACTAAAAAACACGCTTTTAAAGCACGTTAAACTAAAAAGTTAAAAATAAATATAGTTTGAAAAAAACTAAAAAACACGCTTTTAAAACCCATCATACTAAAAAAGCGGAAAATAATTTTTAATATAAGCTGAAAACAATAAGGAACTAAAAATACAAGTGTTATTGTGAATAAGCGTGGGGCGCTCGATATATGAAAAAAAAAATATGGCCAATGCGCCCAACGCTTTTCACTTTAACTTTTTAGTTTAACGTGCTTTAAAAGCGTGTTTTTTTAGTTTTTTCAAACTATATTTATTTATTTTTTGTCTCCTGTTTCGTTTTTGTTCTCCGTTCAAATGACTGTGTTGAGTTTAATCGGAGAAAGGTACCTATGTTTCTTTTATCTATAGTGGTAAGGCGGAAAAGTTGTATCTAAGTAGTTACCACTACAGAGGCATAGTTGGTAGTTAACAGGTGATTTAAGTCAGGCGGCGGATTTGAATGGTTGCGTATCCAATTAATGTGAGAGGAGACGATTATAATTGATAGCTGTTGTCACATCTTTTAAAGCCTTGCTATCGGTAGGTCGAAGTCGGATCGTCGTATTAAAAGGCAATTTATCTAATAAAATAAAAAGAGCATTTGAATAATTTTTTTTAAACACGAGGTTCGTTTTTTTGTGTGAGAATGTGTTTTTTTAGTTTAATATAATTTTTTTGTAGGGCTAAAGAATATCCGTAACCGAGAAATAGCGAAGTGCTAATAGTCTTTTTTTCAATTTTCACAACAATTAAACTCATTTTTTTTGTATGGGAAAGGGAGTACTCTACGCTAAATTTTGGGAATTCCTGGCGATTCCAGCTGACCAGCCGAGCGCTGGGCCGCCACATCCTTTTCTTTATAAATAACATCTGGGTTCCCGCTTGAAGTAACTGGTTTCGAGTGAACGTAGGGAACATATAGATCTACGTTTTGGCCCCGTTTCCACTAAATCCCGTTTTTCAGGCTACACGTGGTACCAGGTTTGAATCAAGTAAACTAGAAGAAAAATATACCGGTTTCAAGCTATTTTAAATTCAAACAAAAGAAAAACAAAACTCAAGAAATCACTACTCCTGTGAAACTTACGTTGTATTAATTTGAAAAAAAAAGTTCCGTTGATGAAAGCGGCTTCTGAAACGTCAATTAAGTAAAGGGTCTTATACGCCAGTGTAATCGAATTGTATTCCTCATCCACGTGTTCATCGTTAAAGTTCTATTGTTGAGGGTTAAAGTATTCTTTGTTTAATTATCTATACCTATGAATACAAACAAAATAACGAGACGTTGAAGTTTTTTTTATTGATATTCAAAGTTCTTGTAATAATCTTTAAATATTAAATCTTTACGTTAAATTTATATTTCTTTACTTTCTATTAGTATTACTTTTAAATTATATATTCATATTTAATATAAATCTACCTTAAGTGTAAGTGAACGGTCTTGGTTCTTAAGGTTTGTCATCAGAATTACTCAGTTCAAGAAAATTTGTATATTTTGCGTTACCTATAGTACACCTCCAGAGAGCTCTTTGAAAGTAGGAAAAGTTGGGTTTAATTACGAGTAGACCTGAGCTGTGTGGATGAGCGAGTGTGGATGGTAGCAAAGTCGCAGCGGTGCGGTGGTGAAGATGGTATAAGCCAAAGCAGTAATCATCTGTTTAGGGGGAATCCGAAAATGGCCGAGGATTTCCATGGCTGGGAGGATATAGGCCACACTGCACCGATATCCGCAGTGCCCTTGAGATGGTGATAGTCCGTCTGCTGTCACATCACTCCGAAATGTTTTTTTTTTCGTTTTTTTGATTTCCGGCCTGATCTATGTTTTTGTTTGCAGGTGAGGTTAAGTTCCGGGGGCTAGATCCCCCCCCCATCCGGCGAGCTCAAGCCGTGCACCGCCAGCAGGCCACGTCCCTGGGACTTAGCATTCCTTCCTTCCGTTTCCGGACACTTCCTTTCCCAATTTCCTACCTCGTCCTATTTCCTACCCTACCGACACACCCTATGCTCCTCTTGCCACGCAACAAGTTTCGCAACTTTACAATTGTGAGTGGGAAGGGATGGGTTCTATACCTCTATACCAGGATCATTTGGAGTATTATGTCCAGGCCACACCTCCCCCAACCGACTAACAGCCAACTATAGCAGATCGCGCGATCTCTTGTCGTCACAAACCATGAGTTTTATATGGCCTTGATGACATCCTCCATCGTTTGTGATTGAGGGTGGTCCTGGGTTTTCCATCATAATTCCCATGAAGCTCAATTGGAGCTTCCCTTTGACCACCTGCCAATTTTCCAATTTTTGTGGAGTGCTGATGTTAAGCACATTTGGGTTTGGGTTCAGGAGTGTTTCTCTCCACCGACCTTTGGATTTAGAGCCCTCGCCGCTGCCGGTCTTAAAGTTGGTTCTAGCAAGTATGCTTTTTGACCACTTGATTTTAGCGTCATGCTGAGAGGACCTTTCGATTCCAGATTGTTCACTAAATCTTTTCAGAATCCTCTCAGCATTTCGCTTGTAAGAGGCCGTAGAGGGAGCAGCTTTTCTTCTGCTTCCTTTAGGACCTTCGCTCTGATCATGATCACAGACCTTCCCCACTATAGGTACCGAAGTAGGTTTGGTAGTAGTGAGAGGACCATTCTTCACAGTCCTATAGCACTGCAAATGGTAGGTTTAATAACCATGTTGTCCCTACTCCTTCTGTCAGTAGCAGAGCTGTGGGAATCTCTAGCTTTCCTACCTCCAGCGAGAGCAGGAGATACAATATGCGACTTTACAGCCGCACTGCTGGCCTGTCTTAATGACCCAATCTTTTCTCTTCCTTATTTTTATGTTATTTATTTTTGTTAATTTTAAATCCCACGAGTATCGGAGAAGGGGTGGTCCATCTGTACAGAGATCCATATGTACAGATAAGGCTAGAATCTGGTGGTCGCCAGGTATCCAGATACTGCGTTAACTACTGAGCTAGTTTTTTAATTGGGTCCTCAGCCAGGATGATAATATAACACCTTGGATCCAGTCCAATTTGGGAGGTTGTGAGTTGGGAGGGAGATGAGAGTGAGGGGAATCGAACAGTTTATTCACCGTAGCAAGGGAGTGATAAAAGGTGAGTAGGATAGGTAAGCATGGTGGCTTTTCGCCGTACCTTGTGGGAGAGGGTGGGATTTGAGGTGAGGTCAGAGGAAGATGAGCGTCCTATGGTTTCAGGACTCAGGAGAAAATTTCTTGAGAATCTTTGACCTTATCCAGCTTCTACAACTCGACAAGTTCAACGCTCCAGGTAAAAGATATTGAATCTAATTACTTCCAAAATTTTAAATATTCATAATGAGTATATATATTATATATGTATATTATTGTTTCGTTTTGCGAATTCAATAACCCATTTTTAGTTCACCCCCTCTTGGGACATACGAAAAACATGCATGTAATTTATATACGATGTTACCAAATACAAATACAGAACTATAAGAATGCAAGTCAGAATTCAAGCGTGTTTGCGCTTTCGACTTTCATTTATGGACGTAGCTATGTGTAAGTGTGAGAATGTACATTGTTCAGAACTTAACAATCTCGGCCCCCAGACAATCTAGTAATTTTCCAAAGAAGAATTTTCTATGGATGATGGTTCAAGGGTACTTTTTTGGGATTGGGTTGAGGGCTAGGATGAGGAGAAAAGCCACCATTCATTTTATTCCAAAAAGGCGTTTCGTTTCTAACTTTTGCTTTGACTTTGAATTTGCTCCGTTTAAATCTCTGCGGGTATATAAACGAAATGCGAAGTTGTGCCTTCAATTCACTATTTTATGCCCCATGAACTTATCCCCGGACCCTCTTTGAGCCCACCACTAATATTAAGCACTCGTTGCTGCTGCTACTATATTATTCCGAATTCAGAAAGCTTCTCCAAAAATCGTTGCTGAATGCATTTTTGTTAAGGATGAGTATAGAAAAAAATTAAAAGAAAAAGAAAATCCAAGAGCTTCATTTTCCATCCCTTTTCACGATTTATGGCAAGCACTATCGCATTGTTTGTCTTGTTGTTTGGTGGTGGTAGTTGAATTTTCCTTCGTATTCCATAATTTTTATCTTTAACATCATTGTTGGAGCTGTCCCGGTTTTCATGTGCTTTTGCTGCAAAAAGTAGAAAGCATCTATCCAGCCCTTCTTGGGTTTGCAAAGCACAGGACTACTCAAAGCTACGAAACATTCTTGATAACTTTTTAATAAGGACGGATTTATCAAAGAGGCTAATTGTTTTCAGGGCTCTATAATTTCAAGTAGGAGTCTTAGGAAAAATGTTGATAAGATACAAATTTTGTTTCTGCATGGGAAGATGAGTTTTAAATCTTAAATTCTCGAATCAAGAGTGAATAAAAGAGATAGGGAATGACATTGCATTTGCCATTTTTAATTAAGTTCTATAAGTTCAAATGGCGAAGACAATTTGTTGAGTTAAATCGAATGGAAATACAGAAATCTTCACTTATGATAGAGTCGTGAAGAAAAACGCAGGCTCAAACATCAATCCTTGGAGATGATTTGAAATATAGATTAATACGGAAGAGATGGGCCTTAAATCACCCGAAACCGTCCCTGTTCTTTGACAGCATTTTATAACCACATTGCAATACTTCTTGTTTGTCTTTTTTTTTAAGTGTGAAAAACATACTATGTAAATTTTTAGAAATGAGCGCTTTTTTAAACAAATTGCCACGGGATACTACTACTTTACGTGTTTTGTTTTTGTAGGTGAGGATATATTTCTGCTATCTAACTAAATGGCAGAGTTAAATAAAATAAAAATGGAGTGTTTGCTGCTAACAAAAAAAAAATGTATAGTAACTGTAGAGAAAGCAAATTTAATGAAATAGGTAGGTACTTCTCTTTACTTATTTACATATTTTTTTCTACCTTCAAAAGTTGATTCAAAAATTAAACGCAGAAAATTCCATTTTACTTACTTAAATGTACATTAATAGAAAATAGAGTTTTTTATTCATACAATCCCTAAGCAGCAATTTTTACAAAAAATCTCTAAGTTCTTCATTAACTTGTTTTTTTTACAAAACCAAACCATACCTAAACTCAAATGAAAATTCAATAGAACACCTTAGATTTCCTCACATTCTACCACATATTACCTATCAATAAAAGATTCGAATCCAAGATGACTAATAGAAATCTTATTTTCATCACTCAAACCATAATATATATTTATTCTCTCTGTAGTCTTTTTGAAGAAAACAAGGACCATCCTTCCTACCTATATATACCAACAACCAACAAGAAAAGAAACTAATTCCGAAGAAATTCACAGTAGGTACTATTCTAATATAATCTCTTCAATTGGAATGACAAGGTCGGTTATCGGTTAGTTGGTTGTCTTTCTCTTAACTTCAAAGCATATCCAACCACAAATATACGTGTTCTCAATATTTAATAAACAGAAAATACAAAAACTCGTTATTGAATGTCGTCCTTTCCGGGGCAATACACTTCTTGGGAATTCAATAAAAAAGACCCACTTTTCCTTCGGCTATTTCTAATATAAGATTTAATCTCTTCTTCTGTTCCTCTCCCACTACCACTCTTATTGTTACTATCTCTCTTTCTTTGTTAAAGAAACGTTATTGTATTTGAATCGAATTGAATCTGAAAAATAAATACAAAAATCCTTGGAAAATATACCTTCGCCACCATACCATCATCGTACCATACCATACCGAACCCATACCGAATCGAACCAAGTCCGACAAACAATTGAGCAGCAACCAGATCTTCCGGAACTCCCAAACTCCGGAACTCCACTCCGGACCACAGGACTTGAAAGACACAATAGATTTTCTTTGTCTTAATTTTAAGTCTATTGTTTGTATTATTTGGGAAGGTAAGTAATTTTCATTCGGGAGTCTTTTAAGAAGGAAATCTGAAATTTTCTATTGTTAATCGATTTATCGATGATAAGGATGAGCAGAATCCTTTTTCTTGTAAAGTCCTAAGTGATGGCCAGAGGCAGCCGGTAGCAGGCAAAAGCAAAGCCAAAAACATAAAACAAAGTATATCCAAAACAGATATCCGTTTCTGGTCGTCCTCGTTATCATCATCGTCGTCGTATCTTGTATATGTACCTACCTTAAGTCGGTTCACAATTGGATCCTGGTATATCCTAATGAAATTTAAGGCATATAAGTACCAACTGAACAGAGGGAGAGTGGGGGCGAGAGGAGTGCTGATATGCCATTAATGATATGACTCCACTGTATTAAGCCGAATTGTCTCTACTTAATCGGATTGTTGGTGAAGCTTTGTGCTGGTGTGGGGCTGTGTCTCTGTGGTTGCGGCTGTACCTGTCACTGTGCTTGGTGCTTGTGCATGTATTTAGAAGCATGTCTTTTCTCTTTTATGGACCCTGCGGATGTTTGGCAGTGACATAATGCCATTTATATTTTGAATACTGCTACAAGGATGTGAATGTTATGTCTACATCACCTGTCTATATCGTGACTGTGAGACTGTTTTTGAAAACGAAGTCAGACGAGATGTCATGTGGATTTCTGGAACAGAAACAAGCCTCAGGATGTGTTTCAACTATTGTTTGGACGAGGCGCGTATGCAAACGGATTTTGTTTAGAGGCAAATTCATGTACAATAGATATTATAATATATGTACATTTAACAGAAGTTAGGGGCGATCTCATCGCATAAAATATTCGTGCATACATAGAAGGGTATACACATAGTGTGTCGGTATGACGGTGTTCGAGTCGGGGCATTATCCTTATCTAATTACCGAACAACAAGAGGGCAACGGAAAAGGGAAAGAGAAATTTCTCTACGACCAATAGAATAAACCTATATATACACAGGCATAAACGCGCGGCTATGTGTATAACATCACATATGTATATATAATTACCTGTCAACAGTGTGAGTATATGACCTCGACCAGGCCATACCATCGCGTCGCATTGCCGGTGGCATGGACCCGAACCGAATCCCATGATACAGATTTATTTCCGTGTTGTTTCACCTGGGAAATGAAAGAAGAAAAGCAAATTAATGAGAAATGTGACCGTACTCATTGTGGGAACTGGGAGCTTGGACCTGGGACTGGGCCTTTCTCCCACGTGTTTCGTAATATTGTGAGGGGTGAGGTCGTTGTGGATTGGTGATAATAGTGTGACCGTTCTGTCGCAACACCATGACTTTAATTCAACGGAAAAACACGTCATCTACGAGTATTTATCTACATATATCTATAGTTTTTGTTTTTCGTGCTATTAATTCATATCCTCACCTAAAAACCACATATCTTTGAAAAAAAGGTTCAACTAATGGTTTTGGATTACAGAATTATGTTGTATGTGATGATGCAATACGGTTGCAATCACTTTGTTGTATGGAGATGGCAATATACATGAAAAGGATAGACACATAGATAGAAAGAGAAAGGGAGTGGTTAATTCTTTGATGGGAGGATATTCAATGGAAAATAAATTACTACTCAATCTATATTATCATTTTGATTCCCAAATTTCTGGATAATAATTTTAGGAACGTGAACTTAGTGAATATTAGTTTGATCGTACTAAAAAAAAGTACGAAAATTGAATTTGTTCAACGAAAATATGTAATATTTCGTAAAACGGAAACCATTATCCCTTAACGAAAACGCTTCATACGCCATCTTAAGAGTTGATAAAACCATTTTAATCAAGAGTTTTATCACTTTATGGAAAAATTACATCATCGTTTGAAAAAAAAACTTCATAAAAATGTGTAAATAAATGTATTCAATGAAAAGTCAACTTTAAATGATTATTGATTATATCATTAACTCATTTTTACCATGCTACAAATAATTGATAAATTTATGAAAATTTTGCATCGTCTTATGAAAAATTCATAGACCCATTTAAATAGTTCGTCGGTTGATGAAAATGTACCTTAATTGAAATGAAAAAATTATTTTCTATATTTATTTCTACACTAAGTTTTTATCTGACGTAAAAATTCATAATTTGTTGAAAATCTTAGTTAGGATATGAAAATATTTCCTATCCATTGATCATATCGGTCTACAAAACTCTGCATCAGTTTATTATAATATTTTACGTCTTTAATAAAACAATACATTAATTAGAGAAAAAAAAATTACGAAAATACTCATTGATCCATTAGGATTGTTCGTTAACCTGCAACGAAACGTTTGAGAGGAATTAATTTGGTGTACGATTTTTTTCGTAAGAAAATTAAACTTTTTACTATCTATGTAGGTACGTAATTGAAATTCTAATTAAGCATCACTACTGTGTGAAAATACATTTGTGAATAATAAAATTTAACATCGACTTATTCGATTCCTTTCTGAATTCCTCACACTTTGATTTCAATCTCGTTAAGTTCTTTGAAAGTGATGCGTGTTATAATCGAGTTTTTACTTTTACTTTTAAGTGAAATTGTTTTCTAAAGTATTTTGATATCCAGCTTCTGTGTCGACGCCGTCTGAGGTCCTTGAACAATGGTCAGGGGTGGCAGCACGTTACTTGATACAATCGAGGATTGTTGATCGCATATGAACTCGAAACAAATATATTTCGGCAGCACGTAACTTGAAACGAGTTTGATTGTGAAATATACTTAAAAATATCATTGTGAATCGTTTTTTGAAGAGTCAAATGATTTTTTTTTTAATTTGTTGGTATATATAAAAATTAAAAATTATATTCTTTGATTCAGAAAGTGAGAATGAAGAGACATCTAAACCTTTTTGAACAAGAATTTTGACCAAAATGGATAAAATTTAACTCTCAAACATTTCAAGCCAGCAAGGAATATTTTTTTCATACTAAATTGCTTTGCACGATAACTATTTTCTGTCGAGTATATTTTATTTGGTTTCAAACGTCGATTTCAAGATTGTGTGCTGTAAATTACGATGATACAATCGAGGACACTCGATTGAAACAAATTAGGTGCTACCACAGCTCGATTGCATCGAGTAAGCTCGATTGTATCAAGTTACGTGCTGGCAACCCAGGTTTTAAACAGCCTCTGAGATTTCAACAGGTAGGTATAATATCTTAATTAAATAATTAATTAATTTAATTTTAACTTATAAATTTGTTTCATTTAATTGTATAAGTTAACACGGTCGGCATACATCCCACAAAACATCCGCCAAACCACACCATAGTAGTCGTAGTCGTGTTCGTCAGAAATGACCGGACCACCGAACCATGATGACACAGCTACTTCTGTGAACGATGCAGACTTGTGTCAACAACCGATCGACGACAAGGATGAAATGCGATATCTCGCACAAGCTGCAAAGCTGCAAAATATCCACTGTTTGATAGTTTTAGTTCATTCTAATAGTAGGGGAGCCCATGATGCTAATTGGGGATTTACTCGAGCGTCGCACAGTGGGGTATTCAGCCATAAAACATGGCATTAACCTATTTAATTTTTTTTGAGAAAATAAGAAAAAATTAAATGCCATTTTAAGCCTATATATCAAAGCTATGAGAAAAACAAATCTTTAACATAATCGGTAAAACGAGTGGATCGCAGTGTCATTTCAAAGTCGGTCCTTTTTGAGAGTTCAAGTTTTTAGTGAAAAAAGTGAAAATAGTGACCTGAGTTTTATTTTTTTTTTGTGAAAACAGAGCAACATTTTTTATCAAAAATATAATGGAGTCTCAAGAAGCATATGTTAACTGAACTTGAAATATTAAAATTTTTACATTTTGTGCAATGTAATATTAATAAAATAATTGAATCATTTAAGCAATACGAAAATAAACATTTTCCATTTATTGTCGATATATATTAGAAGATTTGTTTATGTTCTTCACCGATCCCCGCTCTGATTTTTATATGATTCAAAAAAAAAAATCTTGCCCCAATTTGCCCCATTTCAAAATAACTCGTTTTTCGAAAACCCTTTTTTGAAGAATGTAATGACCTTTTTTTTTAATTTTTTAGTTAAAAAAGTTCATATACAGGATGATAATCATAAGATATACCAAAAATCTATAACAAGTAGGTTGGCTTTGGATAATAAAAAACTTGCATAAGAGAGGGGAGCCTATTGCCCTCCGTTTAGGCGGGAGGGGCAAGTTTTTAAAAACATCACTTAAAACAGAAAAAAAATTATTAAAAATTAACGGTAAGACTTAGAATGGTATGACATACTTTTTTGGAAAGCCAGAAATTTCTTCTATAATTCTTATTTTATTTTAAGTGGAGTTTGTAAACAGTTTTCGAAAAATTAATATTCAAACTTCAAATTTTAAAAGCTTTTATTTTTTTATTTCAAACTTTTGTTTTCTAAAATATTATGAGAATAAGTATATTTTTTTTTTTTTCAAAATCCAATGTTCTGATTAATTTTTATCAAAAAACTAAAACCAGGATGCGTAAATGTATCTTAGTTTTTGAGAAATATGGCGGTAAACACATCTGTGTATAGATACAATTCGTTTCGTCGGGTTGTCAAAAAACTCAATATTTTGAAATGGGGCAAATTGGGGCAAGATTTTTTTTTGAATCCAATAATAGAAATATACAGCTATCACCACATATAAAAATCAGAGCGGGGATCGGTGAAGAACATAAACAAATCTTCCAATATATATCGACAATAAATGGAAAATGTTTATTTTCGTATTGTTTAAATGATTCAATTATTTATTAATATTACACTGCACAAATTGCAAACATTTTAATATTTCTAATTCAGTTAATATATCCTTGTTGAGATTTCATTGTATTTTTGATAAAAAATGTTGCTCCGTTGTCACAACAAAAATAAAACTCAGGTCACTATTTTCACATAGGTTAATGCCATGTTTTGAGCCTGAATACCCCACTGTGCGTCGTGGAGACCTATTGAAATTGGTAGGTAAGGTGATAAGAAGAAATAATTGTCAGTATCGTTTTCACTTTTAGCGGTGGGGGGAGCGTCTACACCCCTTTCAAATTAAAAAAAAAGTGTTTGGCCAAATTTTGAATTAAGATGAGTTTTTTCGAAAACTATTAACTTATTTTACTTGATTTGAAAACAGGCTAATAGAACAGAGTGTTGGCTTTAAAAAAATATATAATACTTAAGTGTAATTGTTACCGTTGTTTTTTAAGAATTTGTTTTTCATTTAAAACAGTTGTGTTTTAAGTTGCGATTTTAAGTACCTTCGGCTTGAGGAAATGGTCAGATTATATATTTTTTGTTATTCTGATATCATTTACTTTAAAATAAAAAAAAAATTTATCGCGCTCGAATAAGTCCACGCATCAGTTTTTTTCTGCAACTTTGTTACCCTCCCACACCCTTGGGTTAGGCTCAAATCGTCAGATTAGCGAAATGTATGCTTCTTTTTTATTAATTAATCTATGTTGTCTTAATCTGACACGCTCGAGTAAGTCAGGTGATCGATTTTTTTTTACTAATCTGACGGGCCCCCCAGATCAAACCCCCCAATATTGAGAGCTCATATTCGCTGGAGATGCTTATCAATAGGTAAGCTACCTCCCTTATCTTAATCTGACGCGCTCGAGTAAATCCCCAATTTCCTTCATGGGCTCCCCTACTATAATTTCTAGGTAATTTTAGTCTCTTAAGAACATCAGACTGAATGAAGAAGAATAAAAGTGTTGAAAATATAAACGAAATATTTACTCGGAAGAACTTTTTAGAAACCTCTAAACTACAACTCTTAACTGGAATCAATAAACTTTTTGCAGATCCAAATGAATCTTTGCCGTATAACAAATTCGTGCATTACTTGCCATAATGGTTCATTTGGGTGGGTTAAAAGCCCATGAATTTGCTATGAGCTTAAAAAAATCCTGGCTTATCGTCCATCGATTTTTTAACCAGAAAAAGTGAGTTGAATTTCATATGTAGGTATATGTATGCATGTATGTACATATACTTTTAAGAGTGTTAGTCAGATAAATATGCACTCCAAAGTTCACATTTAAATCTGAACTTACATACATACATACATAGGTATGTACGGTAATCCGAAAAAATAAAAACATTATTGACTTTTGGCTCAAGTAAGACCGGCCAATAATCGTTAGACGATGGGTCAAGATTTCGGATGATTGTAAAATTCATTATTACGCTTTGGATCCACTTTGGATTCACATTAAAATTTGAACTATCTAGGTTTAGTAGGTTTTATTTGTGGAGATTATGTTAAGAAGTTAAATTTGGGCTAGACGAATTTCGCCAGGTCAGCTGGTATGATATATAAATAAGAATTCAATGCACAAAACATTTGTTATAATTAGAAGACATTCTAGTCATGTCTGCTGAATTCATAAAAATTCGAATGCAATCTGCATTTGATCAAATATTTCTAATAATTGTTGTTGTCTATACCTACTTATTGCTGAAAGCTGAATTTTTATAATCAAAAAAACAAATGACATTTAAGTAAAGACTCTTAGGTAGATTTTATCATTACAACTAAACAGAACCATGATGAGTTGGAAAACTGTCACATAACATGCTTGTTAAGCTAAAAAGTCATCAGTTAATATAGAAAACTAAGTAAATGTTTAGTAAATGTTTAATTTTGAGCAGTATTTTGTTTGCAATTTTAGTGGCTGAAGGGTAGGTAGTTTATTTGAATATGCTTATAAGAACACAGAAATTAAAGGAATTTCAGCCACACGTAATCTTATGATTAAAGATTAAAATTCACTTATCCTAGGATTGATTGATTTAAATTAGACTTATAAATCAGAATCAATTAAGTCACATTACGCAAAAAACTAAACAAAAACACTCTTATCTTCATGAAGCACTCCTATAAAATCTAAATATCCAAGACTCACCTCTTCAAATTATTCAATATTTAAATTCCAATTTCACTTAAAACAAAAAAAATAAAAAAACAAGAAAATTCTTTTCTCACCATTTCTAAGTAGGTACCTATATCTTCACCTACCTACTCCTGTATAGAAACTGTAAAACGTGCAATTTCAATCGAAAGTAAATTAAGGTTTCCTTTCACATTCACAGTTTTAACAATTTGCAACTCAAGGGAGAGGGATGATAAGAAGATATTTTGTTGTTGTCATGCTGCTGTTATATCGCTTTTGAGCAGCCGGCACAATTCAGCATCATCCCCACGTGCACTCAAAATTCTAGTGCAGCAGCGAGCGAAGACAGAGGAAAAAGGATCCTAAAAATATCCTTTGAGTTTTTATTTTTATATTTCAAATAAAAAACGAAGAAAATAACAACTTACGAAACAGAGAAACGCTCTTGTGCGAGGATTAAGTGGAAAGAAAATTTAAAATTATGTTATACCTGCAATGCTAGACGTTTTAGAACGAAGGAGAGAACGAGAACATAAACGAGGTACCTATACATGAAAGGAAATTAAATTTCCCATATCAATGTCACGAGCATGCGTTTGTGAAAGTAATTTAGATTTACCTATGCGGCCCTTCCGTTTTACTTTTTTTTTCATTTTTATTTCTGAGTTTTAACTTACTTACCAGTACTTTCATTTGTATTAAAAAAGCTATTTATTAACTTCCCATAGGGAGTTATTGTAATCGGTCCGATTTGTCAAATTGAAATTTTTGACAAATCTGGACGTTTTATGGTTCCTAGAATCTATATTCGTCATTTGTAGAGAGATGTCTGTGTGTGTGTGTATGTACGTTCGTACGTACATATGTACGTACAGTACGCTACAATTTTGACAAATATAGAACTGACAGTTTTTTTACAAACAATAAAAAAACTTTAACAAAAATTTGCCGAAAAATGTCAAAAATAGTTTCTTGACTTGAATATTTCCAGAGTCAATCATTTTAACTTTGAATTTGTTTTATTTTTTACATTATAGAATTGTAAACTTATGGTATATTTTTAACAAATGTCGAAATGACAGTTTTTTTTACTAAAATAAAAAACTTAAACTAAAATTTACAGAAAAGTGTCATAAATTGTTTTTCGGCTTAAATATCATCACTACAAACAATGATATTGAGTTCAAATGTATTTTATTTTCAACCTACTCGTAATGCATTTGTCAATACCTAAAAAATGGTAAAATATTGACGAATATCAAATTGAAATTCTCACAATAAATACAAAACTACAAATATTTCTAAGAAAATTGGTAAATATTGTTTTCAGATTCAATATATCAGAGATTTTATATGTTAATAAAATTGTTATCAACTAACATCAAAAGTGAATCAATTATTATCAGGAACGCCAAGTTTTCAAATTATGCATAATGGGAAGTTATCAGTGTGGGTCGCACCCAGCCTTTTTTTTTAAGATTAAGGGGGATTTTAGTTCTACATTAATCAAATACCAGAAATATCAACTTCCAACCCTAGTCAAAGTCCTCAAACTAAATACGTTTTGAAGGATCAACAAAACGAAACCTAAACAAAAAAACACACTCGGTGCATTACTTATTACTTTATTGCAATTTCAAACAATTCTCATTTTTTCCCGCATTTCATCGTTTTGAACAATAAATACACATAAAACTGCAACACATATGTATGTATGTACTTATATAGAACCAAACATTCCATTCCCTAATGGATTACTTAATCCAAACAATGGATAGACAATACATTTTTGTGCCACCATTAAACCATTCAGCATTTTTATCGTCTGCGATATATGTAGGTACAATGTATGTATGTACATTTCAAATAGAAAACACAAACCAATAGGCAAAGAAATAACTTCCTCAAACAAAAAATACGAGTACTAACAAAAATAGAGAAACAAAAACAAAAGAAACTTCATTTTTGACATCGTTAAGGCATGACATAGATATGCAATATACATAGATAGACTAAAGACTAATGGCGATGATCTCTGCAGATTGTTCTCTAGTGCAACAATGAGCGACATCGACATTCAACACTACCACTTCATTCATCACTGTAACTTTACCTATTTCTTCTTGCAATTTTAGCTAAACTCAACTTTCATACAGGGTGTTTCCGTTTGTATGTTAAGTTTCATTGAAATTGAACTTTATCTTTCTTCAATATTTGAAAGTATCGTTATACCTTGCATTACCCAAACGCATTCAATGGGAGCCTTTAAAGATCTTTACTTTGGTACTAAAATATAAAATTTTATATTTTGTTCTTTAAAACTTCAAAAACAGGGTGATTCTAATGGGGTCAGTAAGTTAATTGTTTATATGATGCTCTTAAATTGAACTAATAACATCCTTGTATCAACTAAATTATAAATATTGCGGAAAAGCGCCAAAATATCCACAACACCCAACTTAACCTCTTTTTTATCGTATCTTCATCAGACGAATTTAACCTGAGTTTCGTCATTTGGCAAAGTTTTTTTGCAGTAATTTAAGAATATACTGCATGGGAAGCCTGCCGAACCTGTGTGCAGTCCAGGTGTCTGTGTGTTAGTCCCCATTAGTCTATTTATCATCTTAATAGCATCAGTATCACCACAAACTACTATCATAAGATAACACTAAAAAAGAAAGTGAATAAAAATAATGTAGGTATGTATGTACATATATAGTTTTTTGATTAATGGACTTCATCCATTGTTTGATATATTTACTATACGTTGAAAGGCTTACACAAAAAACTTAGATAATGTCTTTCACACCGCATCCACTATATCCCACCTACTGACCTACCACACAAATCTCTATACGGAAAACTTCAAAGTTCAAAGAAACACTTATCGTTGCCTGAGAGAAAAAAAAAAAACTGCGAAACTGAGAAAAAACTCCTCCTGGTTGGCATAGTGTCAAAATTGGGAATATCCTTGCAAAACCTTTGGCTCCTTTCACATGTTGAGAATGCATAACTTAAAATGTGAGAGTTTCCAACATCCTTCCCTTTTCGAGTGTGTTTATCCCTACGAGTATGTATAATATCTGTACAAAGAATATAGATCACTCCGGATAGAATGCCAGATTCAAAAAAAGAAAAAAAAACTAACATAGAAAGAAAAGGAAGATGTCAATCAACTTGAAAACCAATAAATTCCACATGCCTCCGAATGATGGTAGCAAACTAGTGAGTGTGAGGTAAAGTCACATGTCAATTTGTGTACTCATCTAGCTCAGAAAATATCCAAATCAACATCCTGCAGAACATATAGGCATACGCATACTCACACAAATGTACATAAATACATATATACATAACATACAGTGATAGCCAAAACTAAAGCACGAAAAATGATTACTTTATAAACTCCTAATAAAATGTGAAAACGCAAATGATATTTTTATAATTTTAATTTTTTCTTATTTGAAAAATATTGTTCTATGTATGTATATTTACCAACTTTCAATTTGATTTTAAATCTTAAAATATTTAAGAAAAATTTAGACAAAACTAAAGCACATTTTAGCTTTTATGTACAAAGTAAGTAAGAAAAAGTGGTAGTGTTAATATTTAATGGCGTAACCATTATTTTTGATGACTGCATCATATCGACAAGACATTAAGGTAATTAGATTGTCAATTATGTTCATGGGGATGTTTTCCCAGGCAATTTGAACTTGTTGGAGCATTGAAGTCAAACTGTCACATTTTTTGTGATCAATCCTCTGATCTACAATTTCTCATAGATTCTATACGGGGTTTAGATCAGGGAATAGAATAGAATAGGAATAGAATTCGAATATCTTTAAATGATTGTAGGAGGTGATTTTTAAAGGTCTAAAGAAGTGAAAAATGCAAAAAAAATTTTTGATTTCTTGAAAATTATATCATGTAGTAGCACCATACAAATTTGGTACTACTTTTAAATCCATAATAACAATCTTGTAGCTATAAAAACAAACATTTTCAGGTAAAAGTTTTTTATAATTAATTAGTAATGTAGGAGGAACAAGAAAATCATACCAAGAACGCAGAAACAAAAAGTGTGTTGACCTGTGTTATTTATTCCACGCCATTTTACCATTTTGTATTAAAATTTTAAATTGTGACCGTTAGCACCATCAAAGATCCACCATAAACTTCTTATTTTTTCCTTAGAATATGCTTGAATAAAATATCAAGTGAAGATAGTAGCATTTAAAAAGGAAGTTGTAAAACTTGATAACTGTAGACAGTAATAGAGTGCATGTGCTTTAGTTTTGTCCAGCTACTTTTTGATGAGTTTTTAACTTTTTTAATTTTTCTTAAATATGTTAAGATTTAAAATCAAATTTCAAGTTGTAAAATATAGGACAATATTTTGCAAATAAGAAAAAAATAAATTATAAAAATATTATTTCTGTTTTCACTTTTTATTCGGATGTTTATAAAGTGATAAATACTCGTGCTTTAGTTTTGGCCATCACTCTATGTATATACATAGACATACATATGTATATCTAAAGATGAGCCGACATTTATTTACATAACAAATCATTACTATTCGTCCTTATTGTTGTGCGTCGCCGTACACATTATATGTATGTATGTATTGTACATAGATACACATATGAATTTGTTTGCAATCACAGAGTCGTAGTTGTATTCATTTTTGTATGTGGAGTTCGAAGAGTTATGAGGGATTTGCTCGCTTTAAAATGTCCTCCATCACGACCCACGAATGCAAATATCTTGCCTTCAATCAGCCTTCTGGCAGCCACACCACACACTCACTGCTTTTGTCATATTTATCTAGCATCTATCTATTTTATCTGGGATTTGAGATTTACAGATTCTAGAAATAGGTACATCATCAGAGGGAAATATCTGCTCCACCACTACATTTTTGCTTCGCCATTCCTGAATAGAATATCATCGAAGTTTTCTTCACTAAATTGAGCGCAGAAAAGGATCAAAGGAGACCACTCATACAGAAGAAAAAGGAGAAAAAGAAGAAAGAGGAGGCAGGAAACACACTACATTGTCATATCAATGCGTCGACTGTTTCCGTTTTGCATCAATCAATTGGGTAAATAAATATGTTAGGACGTGTGTTTTTCAACCATCATAACCATCATCATCATAATCAGCACCAACAGCAGGGTGTGGATACAACATCTAGAATTCTATAGAAATAATTTGTATTTGTGTAAAGTATAACAGTTGCTAGATATAGAAGGTGCTTAAGACTGCAGCGCACATTCATTTAACATTTATCAACTTTCGGTTGCGTGATTGTGTAAACTTTTAGTGAATTTATATTTATTCAATACCTACCTATGTATACATATGTACCTACCAACATGTTGATATACAGGAAGTGAGAAAAAACAAACAATAAAGGGAAATAATTTTAATTAAAATTTACATAGGTACCTGGTACATACTTATGGTACAGTACATACGTTTACTGTACATACCTTAACGTTAAACACCACACACAGATGAATATCAGTAATTAGAATCAAATACACGTTTCAGTTATTAAACTCAAATAATAAATTAACTAAAACTTAAGCCACATAACTCAAATACTTGATCGAGGTAAATATTTGCTGACATTTGAAATTCAGAATGCATACAAATACGAGTAGACAATAAAGTTTTGTTTTTCTTTTTTTGTTTGTTTAGCGGAAACACATAATAATTATCCTTTGATGTAATTAATAATTATTTAGACCTTTTGCAACTGTCAATCTTATATTATATAGTTGTTCAAATCATGAATAGCTATACACAATAAATAAATACCTCTTTAAAGTCCTTAAACTGTCAAAAATATTGGCGCAAAATTTAAAACAACCTATTGTTAGGGGCTTAACATTTTACTAACTATCAATTTGCAATAAATATTTAGCAATTTACTAGCTACTTCAAAATTTTAAAACTTTTGTTTTTCGTTTGCGTATAAATTGCCAATACCCTTTTACTAAAAACAGGCATTCAATAACGTGCAAATAGTCACTGTTCATGAAAAAAAAACAAAGCAAACTCTTTTAAACGGACCTGTTAACTGTAACACATGAACACAGGTGTATTCTCGTGTTCCAATAAGTTTACTAAGCAACATCATCATCTTCAAATATACAGTGCCTTGCATAAGTATAACCTTAACTTTAACTTGCATAAGTATAACCCTAACTTTTTAAGCACGAAAAACCGTTGAAACGGAAATTCATAACCCTAATTCGTCACGATTTTCCGGCAAAGAATGCACGGAATTGGATGCAGCATTGATTAAACGCCTCATATTGCAACGTGTCAGCCTCTGCCGAAGCCCAGGACATATTTTTGTCCCATTGGATTCTGAATCTTGTAAGTAATTCCGAACAACACGATCTGATCTTTATATTTTCCTAACAATAGCCCTTAAGCTTATACCACTTTTCTTTAATCTAATAGAAAAACGTCCTTCAAAATTTTGGATTGAGGGCTCTTTAAAAGAGTTTGATTTCTGATGTTGACTATATTAGTTTGCTTTTATTCAGGTAATAGAGGTTTTGCTTTATAATCGATTCGTAAGTTTTACTGATATTCAGATTTATCAAGTGCTTAGTATAAGCTGAATTGATATTAGAACAAACTCCCTTAACTGTAGGTGGATATTCATCTGTTCAGAAATGTTTAATTAAGAAAATGAAAATCTTTGAATCTTTTTATAAATAGCTTCATTTGACGATTATTAGTTTAAATCATTTATTCTAGTTGAATATTATATCCTCACTGCCCCACTGTTATTTCTGCAGCCTAAAACAGCGTGAACTCTCTCAAAAACAAATAATGAAAACCTTTCCATTTTAAAACATTTTTTAAACTAAACCATCACATCTTTGTTTCTACATTTTATCGAAGACTCAAATCTGTTGGGGTTTATTTTTCTATTTTCGATCTGCCCTCATCCCTCTGTTAGATATCTATGGACACCACAGCAGAAGTGGGTTGGTTTCGCTCACTGATATAGAGCATATTTTCTCCAAGGGGGGCCAAAAGGGGAAAGACATTCACCCTATTTTTGTTGCACTGTAAATTTTTGGTTTTCCTCATTCTGATTCTGATTTTGATTCTGAATGAGGAAGAAATAATTTCTGTGGATTTTCCGGATCAAAAGTGGCGCCATAGAGATTTTTCAATACTTCTATAGTTGCCATCGTTCATTTATAACTTTTACCAGAATTTTGCTGTGTTTTTTTTCTGTTTTCAGTTTTCGTCCTTTCGAGCTGTGTGTATAGTTTTGTTGTAGTTCGGATATGGTGTTCCTTGGGATAAAAGTGGGCTAAATAAAATCAGGAATAATGATTAGCTGGTTTGATATTACCGAAGCGAAGCCGAAGCACTGTTGCTGGTCTTTGAGAGTTTGGCAAAGTGTTTCTATCAGATAAACTTTTGCGGACAGCACTTGGAGCTAGCGATTCGGAGTCGAATTTTTAGATTTTCTCTAAGTTTTTTTTTTTGTTTTTAGAAAAATGGAGTTTCGCAACAAAACCACCAAAGGGATTATGGATGCTCATTGATGTTTGTTTTTTTTTTTAGTTGTATGCAGTGCTGGGTCGATGTTGGGATGATGGTTTCAATTTTCCTTATGAATTCCAGTCTCGTAGGAGTTTAAATGAAATAATGATTAAAGTTGTTAATTATCCCGAAGGAGGTACTTCTGATGGTTCTGCGAACGTGTTTTTCGTGTATACGAAAGCGCAAATGTGCTCTGAGGTTTCTTTTTGATTATTTTTGTCTTGGCCAACCAAAACACAGCCAGAGAAGTGAAAGTTTCAGCGCTTCAGTTGGTCTTATATTTTTTCTTAATAAGAAACTAGGGATCTGTGCACGGTGCGCCGTGCGCCTCATCGGAAAGCTGGACTGGAAGGCTTTCTACTTAAGCGGATAATAGTTTAATGAGTTTATGCGTTTTGTGAATAGCAATTAGATTCCTGCGGTAATGGCGGATGGGTGGGACGTGCGTGATGCTTTCTAAACCTATACTCTTACATTTGGTTGGAATGTGTGGGAACATAGTGAAGGCAATTCATATCATTAGCAAAACATTAATGATGTCATATTGTTGGTGCTGTTGTTGGCTTTAATGCTTCATTAAGCTGGTTTTGAAGTAATTAAACGTGATAGATGAGTTTTGTCAGTTCATTGTCTGATAGGCGATTAGGCATTGACAAGGAGCTAAATGAGAATATAAACATCTGTTTGTGAAGTTTTCTTTCTTTTTTTTTTCGTTTCTGGTTCTTTATAATGAGGCATCAGTGGTTGATGAATTAACAGAAGATTCTTTGCTTAAAGTTTTAAGATAGGTATATTGGCACAATTTTCGGGGAGGTTTTTGCTTGGTTTTAATTAAGTTATTATAATTATTGTTGCCATATTTAGTGCAAGGGTGGGGAAGCTTTATTTTTGGGTGATATGGTCTGAGAGTGATATAAATAAATGCTGTTAATAAAAAGTTGCGCAAAGGTGTTATTTCTTATGAATTTTTTAACTTTTGTGAAAACTGTGTGTAATTGAATTATTCTTGCCATCAATTAATTGACTTTTGATATTTATTGATCTTACTAACAACAAAATTATCAGACATATACAATTTTTCGGGATATGATAGTAAAAAAACAATTTTTGGTACTTTTGTAAAATACTCTCGATTCGATATTTGTTAAAAGTGTTCAATAAATTAACAGTAGTATCATGAATAACATTAAACGAATTTGAAGACAATTTCGTTACTCGCTGTCGAGATATTAGTGTAGAAAAACAATGCGTAGTCATTTTTGAAAGAATTTTTATTTCTTTTAGTGTAGAAAAACAATGCGTAGTAATTTTTGAAAGAATTTTTATTTCTTTTGGAATTTTTATTATAAGAACTTGTTAAAATTTAACCATTTGTCAACAGTTGTATCGCAAGTATAAAAAATAGTTAATTTGTCATAAGTAATAACAATAAGTCAAAAACATCACCCGCTGTCGAATTATTCATGTCTAAAATCAATTTTTGACTTTTTAGTTTTAGTTATTAGTTGGTAAAAAACGTCAATTGATTATTCTATCCATAATTTTCCCAGATGACAAAAATGTCAGTTAACAAAGCAGAAAATTATTTTGAAGGAAATATCATTTTTCATTCAATAAATATTTGAGCGCACAAAAAAAAATTGTGTCTGTCTAGAAATGACGGATTTAGATTCTAGGAACATTAAACGTCCTGATTTGTCAAACATTTCAATTTGACAAATCGGACGGTTGACAGTAACAAATAGAACTCTTAATATGTCATTTTTGTCAAAAAGAGTTTATCTTGTGTCAGTTCTTCACTTCTTAAATTATATTGTGAAGGTTAATTTGTTTTCATTACATTATGTATGCAGCTACATAATTGCATATGCAAAAGTTTTTAATTTATATTTTGTTAGCAATAAAATATGCTTGTTGTTGGGCAGATGCCTTTTTTTTACATCTCGCAGACGTTTTTTACCTTGAAAATGTTATTTTTAAACTTAATCATTGTATTTTAATTTATATTTCAATGCATTTTCTTGCTTTCTTTTATGATAAAAATGTATTTATTCTGTCCTCGTTTTGTACTCTTTTTTCAATTCTCATTTGTCCGGGAAAGTCCGGGTTTTTGAAACTAGAGTACAAGATTTATCTAAACATATCTGGTAACCCTATTATAATAACATTTTGTAGACGTTTTTCATTTTGAGTGTTATATAAGCACTGCTGCCCCACCCAAACCTGTGCCCTTTGCAAGTTTTGTAGAAGGCACTCCTTTTTATATTTTAACACATATGTACATTGTACATACATTATTCAGGAGGTAGATTGAACTTTCATAATTCTAGCATGATTTGACGAAATTTTGAGTTAAATTCTCCTGAAAACAACAATGAAAGTGGTATTAGTTAGTTTGGAAGAAATAACATATCACAGTTGTGATGGATGTTATTTTGGGATTGTTTGCAGAATTTTTGGGCTAGGGTAGGTACGATAAGTGAAAAAATTCATAGTTCTCCAAAAAAACTAATTACCTACTAATCCAAAATTTGCCCAAAAAAGCAAAATTCAAAATTTTCATAAAATATAATTTATTTTATTTAGAATCCGCTGATCTAATTAATTCTTAATCAAAAACTGAAAACTATATGAATTTATGCCTAAAAGTTTTCAAGAAAATTGAAAAAAATTCTTGGCGCCTAAATTATTTGTTTGTAATTAAAATGCAAATGGCAGTGCAGTACATATTTGTTTACGTAATATCATATCACATTTTTTGCTCGTGGTAATGCTCTCCCGGAAGTTTGCGCCCTGTGCAATTGCACATCTTGCGCTTATGGTTAGTCCGGCCCTAATATAGGTCAATGCAAGAAGAGTTTCGAAGGAATTTTCTAATTTGTTGAATGCAGCTTCAAGAAAATCACTGGATTTCATATTCTCAGAAGTTTAGGAACACATTTAATTTAGCTTTTTTCAATTTTCCCTATGAACGCTATCGAAACAAATAAAAATCCTAATTTCATTAAAAATGAGGTCCCTCACGCACACACCTATCCATTACTTGGCGAGTATACAAAAGCAATGTTCCTTTGTCTTCATGAATCATAATTGACCTTTTCCAAGCACAAAATTACAAAAAAGAAAAAAAAAAACTGAATTCTATTCTTCTTTTCATTTTTATTTTTATTTTCGTTTTTATCATTCGAAGTCAAAGGTTAAAAAGCTCAATCCAATAATGAATAACAAAACACAATTGGTTATTCATCGGATTTTCATTGAAACTTACTTTGAAAGTAAAATTTATTAATAATGTGTCATCAACCTCCATTGTTGTTATTCATAAACTTTCTGAATTTTTTACATCTTTAATTTGGTTTTTTTTTGCTGAATTTTTCATGTGTTTTTGATTTTGTTTAAATTTGTTGTTTTTTTTTTAACTTCCCATAGGGAGTTATTGTAATCGGTCTGATTTGTCAAATTGAAATTTTTGACAAATCTGGACGTTTTATGGTTCCTAGAATATAAATTCGTCATTTGTAGAGAGATGTCTGTGTGTGTGTGTGTACACACGTTCGTACGTACAGTCGCGACAAAATAAATAGCACACTTCTAGTAGAAATTTCTTCTAGGCTTTAAGCTACAAGTGCACTTTTGATACCGGTACTGCAAAGTATGGATTGTTCTGGGTTTCCAATGTAAATTAACGGGATATTATTTTTTTGCAATTATTTTATAAACAAAGTCAAATGTAAGTCAAATAGTAAAGAGAGTGCACTCGAGCCAAGGCATTTTAAATAGCACACTTTTTTAATTTATACAATTATTCTTACTTTTTTGAAGGTAAGTTAAAAAGATAAGAGTTTTTTTTTTAATTTACGTTATATTGCTTAAATTATAATGATAAAATGTAGTATGGGACGTGACAAACATTCAATAGAGGATTTCAGGCTACGAGTTCTCGATTTCAAGACAGAAGGTCACACTAACTCGGTTATCGCGCTTAAGTTGGAATGTTCCTGGAAAAAAACTTTTAAATGCCCTTCACGATTGCCAGGAAGTAGGTGCTAAAAACAAAATTCGCAAAAATCGATCCAGAAAAACCACCCCACGAACAGATATTGCCATCGCCCGCCTAAGCAAAGCTGATCCCTTCATGACTGCTCCCAAAATAAAAGATGGAATTGAACACGATCTTGGAGTTAATGTGTCAGTAAGCACAATTAATAATCGACTGCGTGAGAAAAAAATATTTGGAAGGATTTGCAGGAGAAAACCCCACGTTTCTAAGCGGAACCTTTTGCGTCGATTGAAATTTGCAAAGGAACACATTTCAAAACACCATAGTTGGTGAAAAAATGTCTTCTGGACCGATGAGTCTAAACTCAACGGCTTTGGATATGATGGTAAAAAATATGAACGACTTGGGATCAAGCAGGCACACATCCCAAAATAAGCAATATAGACGGTGAAGCATGGTAGAGGTGGAATTCTGGTTCAGGGGTGTTTTTCTTGGAAAGGAGTGGGTCCTCTCGATCGCATAGAGAGTATTATGGACCAAATATAGTATAAGGAGGTCCTTAAAGACACGATGCTGCCGTATGCTGAGGAGGCAATGCCACTGAAGTGGAAATTTCAGCAGTATAACGATCCGAAGCATACGACTAGGTCTGTGAAACAATGGTTATCTACCCAAAAAATCGATTAAATGGAAGGGCCAGCCCAGTCTCCAGATCTTAATCCTATTGAGAATTTATGGAATGAGGTAGACAAAACGATAAACAGATCAGCTACTTCAAATTTGGACAAATTTTGGGAGGAAGTTTAGCGAGCGTGGTATTCAGTACCTGTTGAACGATTCAGGAGTCTCATTTTGTCTATAAATGGCAGGTATGCAGCCGTAATTCAAAATAAGGGTTACCCGAAAAAGTATTGACGATCTTTCTGTAAATTATGATAAGTTTTTTGTTGCTTATTTATTTTTCTTGTAATTATTAATGAAGTGTGCTATTTATTTTGTCCTAGTATTATTTGAACTATTTACATTATTTTGTTGTTTTTTTTTCCTATGGATTCAACATAGATTATTTTTTCTATAAAATGAAAATTACCTTTGTTTTTAGCTATTTATAAATAAAACAACTTTTCAGGCAGAAGAAAATGCAAACATTTTTCATTTAAAAAGACTTTTAATACATGTGCTATTTATTTTGTCGCCACTGTATGTACGTTCATACGTTCGGGACCCCTTTTTTTGTTAACGGTATCTCGAGAATGGATGAAGATATCAACACGAATTAAATTTTGTTCAATAGGTTATAACTTCATAAAATGCAGAAAGGACTTTTACAAAAATTTGTCGAACGGTTTTTTCACCATAGCACTTAAAAAATATTTTAGTTGGTTGCAAATATCTCAAGAACGGATGATGCTATTGATTTCAAATAAATTTTATTGTGTAGATAGCAATGTAATACAAGTTTGGTATAAATTTGGAAATAATTCAATGAACCGTTATTATTTTAAAAAGTAAAAACTAAAAAAAAAAAAATTGGAGCGCAAATATACAATGAAGAAAAAATGATATCATCTGCAAAAATAATTTTTTACTATAGAAAATACTGTCTTTAACATCTGGTATAGTTTTCGAAAAAATTCAATTCACATTTTTTTCAAAAAAATAAAAAAGTACAAAAATTTCTAAGAAAAGTTAGTAAAAAGTGTGTTTTGACTTGAATATCTCAAGAATGAGCAGTTGACTTCAAACTTATTTAAGTTTATACAAAATACAATTATTAATATATGCACAAATTTTGACAAATATCGAATTGACAGTTTTTTTACGAAAAATAAAAAACTAAATCCGAAATTTACAGAGAAGTGACAAAAATTGTTTTTCGACATAAAATCACAACAAGCAGTGACGTTGACTTCAAATGTATTTTATTTTCAACATAATGCAATTGTCAATAACTAAAAACTGATAAAATATTGACGAATATCAAATTGACATTTTTGTACAATAAATACAAAATGGGAAGTTTTTTTTGTTTTGTTTTTAAATAAAAATTCAAAGTTTATTCACGTGGAATTCACAAAAATTTAATAAACGAAAACAATCGGATTTTATTTGTATCTATATGTATATGCATGTGTTCAGCATGCTCGTAGGTATACAAATGTAGGTACCTTTTTTTACTAGACATAAAGTTCGAGAACAATATTCCGGAGCTGAATTTTACTGAAAGTTCCAAGTGACGTACAAGCGTAGGGGAGAAAGGTTTAGTAAATCCCAGAGAGATACAGTATATATGTATGTACATCATAGCTTCATGCTACTTGTACTTATATTTATTCAAAATGAACTGCATTGTTGTGATTTTGCAGAAATTTTTATAAACAAATTTTGTTATTGGGGTAGTTTTATGTTACTTTTTTTGTTGTTATTTTTAAGCTAAACAAAAAAAGGCTAAAATGTAACTTTAAATTTCAAATACCGTAAACTCTTGAAACTTTTTAATGAAATTTTCATTCAAAATTAAAGCATTATGTATTTTGCATTTTAATTTACAATTCGTGGTATGCATACGAAATATCTTGGAAAATAAAAAAAAGTACCTGCACTGATTCTAATCCGTTGCACAGTTAATTTAAGCAGATTTCTAATTTGTGGAAAGTCAATCAGAATTTCATTGTAAATTTAGAGTTAAGATTTTTCCTGCAAGTTATGTATGTTTATGTTCTCGGAAATGAAATTTAAAAATACATTTCTAAAGTTGAAGAAGAAAACTTTAACTTTGTCGTTTGTCATGTAAAATGTGAGGTCGTTTCTAAAAGCGACTGTTAACAAATTTCAATTGACAATGAATTGTTATCTGTTTTTAACAATCTGGTATCCAAGTTTTAATATTTTTTATCAAGGTTCTTTACTATGGTATATTAATTATATATGTAAGCAGATGATATGACAAAATATATTACAACTACTTGCTGTTCATCTTCTGAAGAAAACGGTCTGTTTCTTTTTTGCTAAATATCAACAGGTTATAGGCCCAGTTACCCAAAAATGTGATTAAGTTTTTTTTAAGTCTGCTGAGTATTTTAAATTAAAGTTTCATGAGAAATATTTAAATATTTTGGCATCGTGTTAGACACTTAATTTCTTATTTCTCAATAAACATTTTTTTTATTAATATAATGGATAGTGATTGAGCAAAAAATTGAAAAATTGCAATGCTCAAAGCAATTGATCATCTGGAAGTTCCAAGTAAAAATTATTCTTAGCGCGAGTGATTTATTCGAGGTCTTAAACGGGGAGGAGGAGATTCCGATAGCAACGAATCCTGAAAGCATGGAATGTCAAAGACCGTATGGCTCAAAAAATCATAGCAACTTGTGTTGGACAGCAGCCGTTGGTTCACATTATGAACTGTTCCACGTCTGGTGACATGTGGAGGAAACTTTGTTCAGTCTACGAACAAAAATCAAGTGCAAGTATAAGTTTACTTCAACAACTATTCTATAGTTTTCAAAAAGACCCAACAGATGACATGGCCACGCACATGAGCAAATTAGAAAGCTTAGTGCAGCAGCTTGGACATGTTGGAGAAGTGATTTCTCAATCCATGTTAATTGCAAAGATTTGAATGACTCTGCCGAGTTGTTTTTCCCATTTTTTAGCGCTTGGGAATCAACAGACGTTAAATCCCTGACAATTGAAAATCTGAGGTCCCGTCTCATTATGGAAGAAACCAGTTTAAATGCAATGGACCAAGTGACGTCGACTCCAGCATCTGTTGAGGAAACTAGTGTTCTTGTCGCACACAAAGCAAAGCTCATGGACATAAGGTTCACCAGAACGGTCGGGGTAAGAAGAAACTTTCAGGTAAGTGCTTTGCATGTAATGAATATGGACATTGGAAGTCTAATTGTCCAAACAAGAAAAAACAATTAAATAATGCTAACAAAGAGGAGAGTAGTGATTACCATGCGTTGGTTTGTTCTACAGTAAGATCTAATGATGCAGTAAACTGTAATGCTGTGGATAGTTTAGATGATTGGGTATTGGACTGAGGTGCGAGGTGAGCACATGACGTCAAGACTCAAGACTTCAAATAGTCCATAAGGAGAATGGTGGTTACTTTGTTTATCAGTCGAACTATATCGAAAGAGTGCTTCGCGAATTTAATATGTCGGATTCACTTCCGGTTTCTACACCCAGAAGTTGGCAGCAGATCTGCCATTATAGTAGAAAATTCATCGCCACAGTGACCAGGTTTCCTTATCGAGAGAGAGTGTGCAGTCTGATATATGTATTTGTCAATTGGAACCAGAGCAGACATTTCGTATACAGTGGGAGTAGTGAGCCGTTTCTTAGATAAACCAAGCTCTAATGACGTTAAAGCCGTTAAACGAATTTTCAAAAATTTAAATAATATTACAAGTTTTGGTATATTATTTAAACCCAGTATTAAACCTTAATTTTTCTATTTATAGCGAAGCTGACTATTCGACAAGACGTTCAACGAGTGCACAAGTTTGTCTTCTCGGAGGTAGTCCCATTTCTTGGTCGTCATAAAGACAACGATGTACAGCATTAAGTACAACTGAAGCAGAGTATGTAGCTGCATTGGAAGCAGTCAAAGAGTTGATGTGGCTTGACGCGCTCATACACGATCTACTTGTTCCTAGAATCAATAAACCAACAATGTACATCGACAATCAAAGTGCTCTAAAGTACTCTACACTTCTTTTAGGTACAAACTTAACATTCGGAGTTCTTTATATTCCCACTCTAATGATGTTCATATATATATATATGTATACTTATTATATAAGCAGATGATATGAAAAAATATATTACAACTACTTGCTGTTCATCTTCTGAATCAAACTGTCTGTTTCTTTTTGCTATAAAAATCAACATACATACATTTTATGCGAGTCTCCAAACCCAAATTGCTTTAATCGATATCAAAATTAAATCTGCCAAACTACAAAAAAGCATAATTTTTTCATCTCCAGTAACTACATTTCTATTTATACTTAAGCCATTCTTATCTTCTTATCTCCAAATAAGGAGAAGGACTCTCTTTCAATTACTTTATTGAATTTTTTGCTTTTATCTAGTTTTATGGCTCCTCCCACATACGCGTACATACTTAGTACCCATCTCCTGTTCATAGTTCGTAGATGTGAAATTCTTTATCCTTAGTAAGGACGATATATATTATTGTCTTCTTTCTGACATATGTATATACATACATACATACATACATACATATATAGATAGATCTTTTTGGGATTTGACTATCTGTTTCCGGCTAATATAGTCAAACGAGCCTTGAAGGGGTCTGTTTTTTATTATTATACGAGTTTAGCCGGAAAAACGGTGCCACAAAAAATAACAAAACGTCGATTTATGTGATGTGATGGGTCGAAAAGCAAACTCCCGTTGCATACATTTCGATTTTCTTTCACACATATACGAGTTCGTCCAATCCATAAACATCATAATATAGAGAAACACACGTCGTGGAACTTATGTAGGTTCTATCTTACAAGTGTAGAAAGTCAAAACCGACCAAACCATACTGACCGACAAGTGACAACCGACGACGACGCGACGACCGACGCCAAGGACATCGAATAGAACAAGCACAGCACCAGTATGTGCCAGAACAACCAAAAACCACACCATTAACGGGAGAAGGAAGTTGTTGTAGTCAGCGTCATTGTTTTCGTTTCTTGGCTTATGTCCTCTGTCCTCCTCTTCTACTCTTCTAACTTAAGTCCTTCCCGTCATTATTAGTGTGTTGCGAATAACGGCCACATGAATTTTTCATAACAAAAGACGACAAAGTTTATCCCTGTAATGACATTTCATAAATCCTTGACAGCTTAGCACCGTGGAACTGAGAACTGACCCTAACTGAGGCAACTTAGATGTCAGCTCTTCAACGTGTAACTTAACAAATTGCTCACTTTGTCATATTTGCTGTTGTTTGTTTTTATTTTCTCCGCCGCCGCCGCCATTAATATTTTATTTTATTTTGGTTTTTCTTCCATCATAGTTAAGGATCCTATCATATACCATCTCATCCTTTGAGGCTGTCTATCATATCTATTTCTATGTGTTTGTTTGTATCTGTATGTGTAGAAAGTTGGAACGCTTTTGGTGTGAAATAAACCGTCTGAAGGTGAGTTTATTGATGTCTTTGTTTGGTATTTTTTATTTTTTTTATTGGATTACAGATTGGGTGATATATCATGCGAAAATCATTTTTCAAGTTGTTGTTTCAGAATTTTGGAAAATTAACATTTTCTGCGTTTTGTTGTTGTTCTTATATCGGTATGAATCATGGAAGAAAATTAAGTAGACACAAGGTTAGAGGGTTCTGACTCGTATCGCCATATTTTAAGTGAATTTGACACGCAAATGGATGGAAATTTGTTAGAATTTGTATTATTTTTCTTTTTTTGTCGGTTAAACGCGTTTTTTTTTTATTTCTGGTGGACAAATATTAAAGGTTCTAAAATTATTCTTCTTTAGGATATGATCTTAATTTGTTATCCTTCTTCTCATCATTTGATTGAGTTTCATCTATTGTGTTACGTATGCCTGCGGGTTGAATTCATTTAAATCACTTTAAATTCAATATGTCATATTTGTCTAACTGCAAATGAATAATATCTTTAGACATAGAAAAGAGTCCTTCTTTTCTGTATATATACTCTTAGATACCCGTACTCGAAGCCGGTCCCATATGTACCTTCTTAATGTAGTCCTGGATGCCTGAATCCAGTGTTGGTTTGTCTTATGTTTGTCATAAACACACTAGATACGTACTCGTTTTTAATGACATAATGCGCTTAGAATTTCTAGAGCTTTAGAAACATTTATCGTATTGAAAACCCAAAAAAATTTCTTTTTCTCTTCCTGAACAAACATATTCCATTTATAATGAACGATAACGAATGTTTTGCGGTTTTGTGTGTATATAAAGCTTGTTCTGATTCAAGGATACACAAAGAATTTCAATACAAATGGAAAATATTTTCAAATTAATAAAAATCGATGTGCAATGGAACAATAAGGAGGACATTGAACTTTTTAGTTGTTTTCATAGAAGAATTTTCAAAGAAATGTGGTTTATTGATAGATCTCTGGAAGAAAAAAATATCCATAAATACAGAATATTTTGAAACATAATTTATCATTATAATTATTGAGCTTATGTCACGCAAATCGTGACTTTATAAAATTTCGTCTCTCTATGAGTACGTCCTTCAGTTTGTATACATGTACAGTACATACATATGTAGGTATATTTCCGTATTAATTTGTCTGCAACATTCATCATTGAAACTGCATCTGCTATCAAGGACGAGGTTCTAACGTATTGGAATTGGAGGGCGACTTTTTCTTTTTGATATTATGTCCACAATGTCGGAATTGCAATCAATTATATTGTATAGTGTGTCACTGAAAATGAGCTTAAAACACCAATTTACTTTTGACTCTTAAAATATAAGAACTTCAGGAGATTTAGCATGACCCAATAAAACCCGATTCTATACTACCTCATCATCCAAGGCCCACAAATGGTTGAATACAGCACAATCACATTTCGTGGTAAGTTTATCTTAAAATTTTTCACGTCATCTATCCGTTGCTTTTAATTCCGTCAGAAAAATGTGAACCAGTTCCTTTTAACGAAAAACTATTACTTCATGAAACATGTTAAACTATTGCTTCATGACACAAGGAATACTTATTTCTGCTTCACGTTTAGTATACTAGCATAAAAAGATGACTCCGACTATCATGGTCTCGTGCTCGTCCTGGAGATGCGTTTCTTTTTATGAAAACTTAACTTTTTGTGTCCTTTATTGTTGTTGTTTCTGTTGTGAAGGGAGAGCAGAAGGGAAAGACATGCTACCTGCTTCTTGTGGTATGTAATTCATAAACATATAATATCTATAAACCAGCCAAAAGGAATCGTGCATGTGTTTTTTTGCTTGTTAGGTATACTCTGTGTAGCTTCCAACTATCGTCGCATAAAAGGCAAAACGGAAGCGGAAGCTTGCATGTCTCTTTGGCATCCATCTATATTATGAATGTGTATCTCGTATATGTATGGTACATGAGTGAGTGTGTCCTTTTTTGAAAGTAATGAAACATGAAACATATAATTATTTTGAACTCTTGTTTTTCTTTATTTCGCTTCGCTTAGTTTCGTATCATTTTTCATTTTTTTTTCTCTCTCTTTAAGGTTATGCTTTGTTTTTCATGAACATGACAACTTTCAAGAGAAAATATTCAAAGTTGTGGAAAATTGACATAATAATGTTCGTGCATGGGACACTTTGTGTGTAATACTTTATTTATACATACCAGCATAAAGGACAAAATAGATTTTAAACTACACAAGTTAAGGGCTATTTGGTGATATGACTTTGTGAGACATGAGTCATGACTCAATATTATGTATGTTGTCATGAGGATCTTTCAAATTAAAAACTTAGGTGCAAAACTTTTTAAACAAGACATTTACGAAAAACTTAAGAAAGTTTTGTTGGCGGTGGGATAAATTTCTAAAATTCAAGAGGAAATTAGTAATGAATATTGAGCAAATGTATTGTGCCTTGTTGCATATTATACATACATACATTCGAGCCATTTTCATTCATTAAAAAGTGAAGAAGATTTCCAATTCAAAGCAATATACAACAATGCACAGGACATCAATAAGAAGAAAAAATAAACTTGTTGTCTTCTATTGGCGAGCCAAAATAATCCTACAAAAGATTGGCAAATTATAGCTTCCTATCGATTATCGGCTATTATTTATCGCTAAATGCTGAAAACAAAACAAAAACCTATGACTTTTCATGCTAAACTCTGCCATACTATACGTACAATTGCTGCTAGAGAACTGGTTGCACAATGCACATGCACCATGCACATACCATCAGCATGACCAAAAGGATGAACAGTCAAAGCACTAAAAGGCAGCAAAAAGGAGCAAAAACTTAAAACTAGGACATTTGTTAGCTGATGTATTGACGTGATATTCCAAGGGATTCAGGAGCACTTTCAAGCTCACAAATAAAAAAAAAATACTTTGAAGCAAGCCCAAGAGATATTTCCACTCAACCGTCTGTCCTTCTTCAGGACAAGGGGTATCTTACAGCCCAGAGAACCTCACCAGCAGCGGTCCACGAATGCGATGCGGGCAGTAAAGGAATACGTTAGGCGGATAGCATATCCCATTGTGTAGGTGTGAGAAAAGGAATTTAAAAGTGAAATATCGGTCGTTCGTCCGGACATTGAAATGGAAAAATGCATCGTGAGTTCACACAGTACGAGTACCTACCCCACTTGGTTGGTGTATTACAATTTACAACCCACATTTTTTAGTGTTGCGAATGCCCAGCCAATTCATTGTTCATTTTTTTTCTACTGTAATTTTCCACACCAACTTTGAATGTGATTTTTTTCTTTTAGAGTTTTTTGTTGTTGTCAAAATTTATCACCACACACCGAATTTCAATTTTCATATTTTTATTCCATGCAACTTGCAATGCCAAGTCTACGGTACTCGTATTCGTCATAGGTCTGTTGTCAATTGTAGTTATAAAGATCCTAGGAATATTCATTCAATTCCTATACGTAATATTGTGAGTAAACATAAGTGCAAGAAGTGAATGAAAAACTGAAGAAATTCAAAGAGGAAGTTGACTTCAGGCAGGCTAGTCTAGTGTAAAAGTAAGTTGATGAAATAGTGCTTTTTTTGTCGGGAAAATACCTAAATTCGATATTTTTTTAAACACTTTGTATGTAGTCAAGGATAGATACGAGTATAAATACCAAGAAGATATTACACTTTGGAAACTACAAAGCATAACAATCGATTTCTTACTTGGTGGAGACTTTAACTGTAGTCATAAGGAGTGGGGTTGTAACAGAGCAAATGCTTGGGGTAATTTGTTAGCAGATTTGCATCTTGCTCTACCAATAACTATTTTGTATCCTCCTAGTCCTACGTACTTTCCTGCTGGTTCTCGTGGTTCTCCGTCTGTTCTGTTAGTGCATTAAGTTCAGATCACAACCCTGTATTCGGTTGTCTCCTTTGGTCGGGAGAAAAAAAAGTGCAATATATACAACAAATTAATAAAACGGATTGGAAATCTTTCCAAACAAATATAAATATGAATCTTCGAAATACATCAACTGATTTAAAAAAAGTTAACTGCAAAAATGATATTGACTGTATTATTGATGGTTTCACACAAACTATTTTGTCTTCAGTTGATAAATGTGTACCTAAGGTATTAAAAAAAGACGATTATACAAGTATGAAACTTCCTGCCCATATATTGAAACTAATCAAATTGCGAAATTTTCATAGGAGAAACTGGCAAAATTATCGGCAGCCTTTTCATCGAAACATGGTTTCTCATTTCAACCAGCTGATTTCAAATGAAATTTCTAAACTCCGCACTGAACAATGGAATAACAAACTAAAAGTACTTGATAAAAATGGAAAACCTTTTTGGAATATAATAAAAATAGTTAAAAATTAAAATAAAAAAATTCCGTTTTTGAAAGACTCTGGAACTATTTGTACGGATTTAGAAAAAGCGAATCTGTTTGCAAGCCACTTTTCTGAAAACCACTTAGTGTCACAAAACTTAGGTGATTCCGAAACAAATATTTTAGTAGGCAAAACAATTGAAAAGTTTGATGCTTCTAATGAACTGACACCTTCTTATGCTTTCGTTAAGGATAAAGATATAAAAACCATTATAAATAGTTTTAAAATTAGAAAAACTGGAGGTATAGATCAAATAAAAAATATATATTTAAAACACCTCTCTAAAAGCGGCATACTTTATTTCACTTTTCTTATAAATGCCTGTTTAAAAATGCAATACTTTCCAACTGTTTGGAAAATAGCAAAAGTTGTGCCTATTGCCAAAGCTGAAAAAGCATCTGATATTGCTGGTGAATATAGGCCAATAAGTTTGCTTAGCAGTATGAGCAAAGTCTTCGAGAAGGTGTTAAAACAACAAATCTTGAAAGTTGTGTGCACTGGAAAAATATTCCCAGACGAACAGTTTGGATTTAGAAGGTCTCATTGCACTTCCCATCAGGTTGAGAGAATTTGCCAACATGTAAAGGATAAACGTGCTCAAGGCAAGTCAACTGGTATGATTTTATTGGATATAGAAAAGGCATTTGATTCCGTATGGCATAACGGAATAATTTATAAAATGATTAAATTTAAATTTCCATTGTATTTGTGTAAAATAGTTCAAAGTTTCTTGTCAAATAGATGTTACAAAGTGTATGTAAATAGTGGTGTATCTTCCACTGTAGCGTTTCATTTTGGTGTTCCCCAAGGATCCGTTCTTGCTCCATCGTTATTTAACATATGTATATACATCCAATTTTCCAAGTATCCCACAATGTGAATCGGCAATTTTTTTTCTCACGAAAAAGAAAGCCTTGCTACCTTCCCAGCAGTCAACTTCAAATCAATGGAAATGATATAACTTGGGAAAAATCTGTAAAATATCTAGGGATACATCTTGACACTAAACTTACATTCATTCATATAACACAGACACTTAATAAAATAAGTCTTGCTATTAAACTTCTTTACCCTTTCATAAATCGCAATTCCGTACTAACTAACGATAACAAAATCATAATATCATAAAGTCGTCTTCCAAGCAATATTACTATATGGTTGTCCTGTATGGGGTGACGCTGCTATGTGTCATACAAAAAAACTCCAGATTGCACAAAATAAATTGCTCAAAATGATGTTTAACCTGCCTTGGCATCATTCGACTATAGATCTTCTTCATGAGCGAGTGTTGAGTTGATTTCTGAACGAATTCAATATCTTAAAAATAACTTTGTTTATAGCTGTGATAGTTCTGATAATCCCCTTATTAATCAATTATACGCATAAAATCTGTGATAAAAACTTTTTTTTTTTTAATTATATGATTATTATACATTTTCTTTGTAAAACTGTAAAATTAATAGGTACATGTTTATAAATCAATGTCAGATTCCTTTTGATTGTTAATTATTTAATGTATGTATTTATTCACTTATTTATTTTACCTGTTTGGTTGTTTTTTTTTGTTTATTTATTTATTTATATTTATTTATTTAGTTATTTAGTTATTTATTTATTTATATATTTATTTATTTATTTATATATTTATTTATTTATTTATTTCTTTATTTATGTATTTATTTATTCTTTTTATTTATTTATTTATACATGTATATACCTATATATTTATTTATTTATTTGTTTCTGTATTTATTTAAAATAATGTATTTATATTATTTTTGTTACGTTCTAGTAATTTTTTATTTAAATTCTTTTTTTTTGTCATTAATTTAAATTTGAGGTTTTTAATGCATTTTCCTGCAAATAAACTATTGTTAAACATGTATATATCTTCTTTATAGTATTATGAAAATGTTTCAGATGTAAGACAAATGTAGTCATATCACTGAATTGTAAAATGTGCGGTTACTTTTTCCTTTAAAACTGTTTTCCTTAATAAAATATATCTATCTATCTAAATTAATATGAAAGCTATTTCAAGTTCATGATGTACATAACTTTTTCCATACTTTATGAAACTCTAAATGATTTGAAAACTCATTCCTGACGGAAGCGTAAATGATAGCATACTTAATTATCAAGCCACTCAAGCCCGAACACATGAACTCTCTCATAGAACGTTGTATTACAACCAAAATTACTTTGTGAAAATTAACCTATCAAATGTCGTTGTATAATACGTTACTTAAAGAAACATTAAGACCAAAGTTGAAATATACATTCTTTTAGTTATTCTTATTCGTGTGTTTCTTACTCGAGTACTCGTACGTTAAAACTTTTGTTTTTATTACATAAGAACACGCGAGGTTTTTAAGTTTATGAATTTGTTAAAATAAATATCTTAACCTCTGAAATGCAACTTAGAAAATACACTACTTTTGAATGAAACTAAGAAAGAAGATAACTAATACCTAAGGCTTTTTTCAAAGGGCAAACTACATACTCAAAAGAAAAAAGGATGTTCCGACAAGAACAATGTTTGAAAACTAAGTAAGCTTCAAACAACCCAAAGTTTCAAAACTTGATTAAGGTCTGTCTCTTGGATTGCTTTTTAAAAGAATCTTTTAACTTCTACGGATTCACGCTCAAATAAAATTTTGAAAGTTTTTACAACAAGGTTAATTTTTCAAGATTTTTTCAAAGATACTTAGGAAACACTTTTCTAGACTAATTAACTGGAACATTTGCCATAAAAGTCAATACTCCCTTTAATTTAATCACCCAAATTATAAATTCTTTATAAGTCTCACAAAAATTTCCAATAAAGGTACCTAAATTCAGGATAATTTTTCAAGTCATCAATAATACCTTTAATAATAATTATTCTTTTCACAAAGTTTCAGTTTTTTACCAATCAATTTTCTCGTGGTGAACATTTCAAAGGGTTTCACATATAAAACAAGCTTTTTCCCCTTTTGAAATGTGTACTCCCAAATTTCTAATTGAAGTAATAAAAATACGAACAAAAAAGTATACATTTTCAAAATAAACACATCAAAGAATATCTAAAGTCACTTGGTGTGAAATAACTGATCCATTCAACTTTTCCAACATTCCATTGAACTTAGTTTTTTTTGCCTTATACTCACTCCACTCATCTCGCTTTTGACGGTTTACATATTTCTTTAAATTTTAGGTGTTACGAGTATATGTATGTATATTTTATTTTGGGGAGATATTTCCGGAAGCAACCTATTAAATATTTTGTTTTTATCTCATGAATTATTCGAATAATATTTTTAAGTCTTGTAGACTTATATAGAGTATAAGAGGAGCTGACAAGTTGTTCTTTTATAGACCTAATTTTTGAGTCCTTTTCCCCATTTCTTGTGGGAATTGGTAAATACTTCAAAACTTATACAAGTATCTACAAATGTTAAAACAGAGAAATGTCCTTTATAAGTTTGCCAGAGAAAAAAGATAGGACAGATAATGTGGTAGAAAAAGATGATTCCCTAATGACCCATACTCAATCTCATATTGATTCCATATTATGTAACTTAAGTTTTTTTTTTGCATACAAATTCTATATATATATATGTACATACAGAGTATTCGAACAAAACCAAGTTTAGATTTATTCCATAGAAATGAACAAAATAAAGTAAAATATGATGCACAGCAGTGGATGATGATAAACTGATGATGTTCCTCATTCTTGCCATTTTTTGTTGTTGAGGCACAACAGACAGACCTATGGAGAAGGTAGATACGTGATATGCACGTCTAGTAGCTAGCTATAGTTCCAGTTGTTTTATGTTATTTTTGTTTTTGCTTTTTGTGTTTTGAATCGAAATTTTATTCGTTGGAGTAAAAAAAAGGCTGTTATCGCAATAAAATATAAAAAACGACTTTGAATCCTTTCAATGGTACCTATTCGAAAGGGCAGAGAATTTTTCCCATCCTGAATGCATTATTGGTTTTTTAGTGTGTAAATGGGAATAAGGATAAAATCTATGCGAAACATATACGGACTTTCCTTAACACATACACATAGTTGGAAAGGTATCTTCAATCCTAGCTTAGTTTTTTACTTTTTGATTTTTAACACGCTTATATTAGCTTCACTTGTATGTATGTATGTATGTATGTATGTATGTATGTATGTATGTATGTATGTAACCGACACCTTTACACTCGATTTTGACCCACTTTACACGAACCGATTTTAATAAAATTTTGTACACATATCAAGAACCGGTGGCAAAACAATAATTTCATAAGTTTATCTCAATATCCTTATCAGGATTACCAGGATTAAATATTTTAATCCCACAGCTCCTGCTTTTTCCTGATTTTATTATGCGCTTATAAATATTACAAGACTCCCTCACTTTAAGTGCCGCGGTGGCTCAGTTGGTTAAAGCGCGGTCACGTTTCAGTTTGAGCGTCAAGGGTCGTGGGATCAAATCCTAGCTATGGGTGACTTTTTTTTTTTTTTTTAATTAAAATTACGAGATTTTAAATAATAAATAAGTAATTCCAATTTCATTTACAATTTCAATCAACTAAATGGGTCAATGAAATGTTTCAATGTTTTTTTAAATCACAAAATAAATACAGTTAAAAAAAAAAAACTAAAAAACACGCTTTTAAAGCACGTTAAACTAAAAAGTTAAAAATAAATATAGTTTGAAAAAAACTAAAAAACACGCTTTTAAAACCCATCATACTAAAAAAGTGCAAAATAATTTTTAATATAAGCTGAAAACAATAATGAACTAAAAATACAAGTGTTATTGTGAATAAGCGTGGGGCGCTCGATATATGAAAAAAAAAATGGCCAATGCGCCCAACGCTTTTTCACAATAACACTTGTATTTTTAGTTCATTATTGTTTTCAGCTTATATTAAAAATTATTTTGCACTTTTTTAGTATGATGGGTTTTAAAAGCGTGTTTTTTAGTTTTTTTCAAACTATATTTATTACTTAACGTTCGTGTTCGTTTATATTACATTAAATCCGTCATTTTGAATTCCAAAACAATATTGAAAACGTGAAGTTGGTTTGTTCTTCTTTATGTAACTTATGGACCATTGTAACACGCTTACATACATATGTATATTTTAAAATGGATTTAGCATGTGATACTTTTAAATGTTACGACTAAGAGCGCCATGAATCTTATACTGACTTCTGTGGTTGTATTAGATACTAAGACTTTGATAATATCTAAGCATGAAACAAAAGTCCTTAAAAATATCCCCATTAAGAGTAACTTTTTTAACTCACATTCAATTTTCTTAACTCCACCATTGATCAAATGCCTAAATTTTTACTCTTCAAATCAAATCAATATGGCAAGAAAATGTAAAAAAAAAAAAAACGATACCAAATATTTTATATTCCATCTGGGGAATTAAGAGTCTTGACTCAAGTGAAGTATTGATTTTACAATATTCTCTTTATTCTTCGATTTTTTATTTTGTTATTGTTATTGTTTTTTGTTTTTTACTTTTGAATCTGAATGGTGAACGAATATACGAACATTATGGAACATAACTACTCCATAGGGATAAAGAGGAACTTTTCATTCTTGTTCAATATTTTTTTTAACACGCTTATATTAGCTTCACTTGTATGTATGTATGTATGTAACCGACACCTTTACACTCGATTTTGACCCACTTTACACGAACCGATTTTAATAAAATTTTGTACAAATATCAAGAACCGGTGGCAAAACAATAATTTCATAAGTTTATCTCAATATCCTTATCAGGATTACCAGGATTAAATATTTTAATCCCACAGCTCCTGCTTTTTCCTGATTTTATTATGCGCTTATAAATATTAATAGACTCCCTCATTTTATGTGCTGCGGTGGCTCAGTTGGTTAAAGCGCGGTCACGTTTCAGTTTGAGCGTCAAGGGTCGTGGGATCAAATCCTAGCTATGGGTGACATTTTTTTTTTAATTAAAATTACGAGATTTTAAATAATAAATAAATAATTCCAATTTCATTTACAATTTCAATCAACTAAATGGGTCAATGAAATGTTTCACTGTTTTCTTAAATCACAAAATAAATACAGTTTAAAAAAAACTAAAAAACACGCTTTTAAAGCACGTTAAACTAAAAAGTTAAAAATAAATATAGTTTGAAAAAAACTAAAAAACACGCTTTTAAAACCCATCATACTAAAATAGCGGAAAATAATTTTTAATATAAGCTGAAAACAATAAGGAACTAAAAATACAAGTGTTATTGTGAAAAAGCGTTGGGCGCATTGGCTATATTTTTTTTTTCATATATCGAGCGCCCCACGCTTATTCACAATAACACTTGTATTTTTAGTTCATTATTGTTTTCAGCTTATATTAAAAATTATTTTCCGCTTTTTTAGTATGATGGGTTTTAAAAGCGTGTTTTTTAGTTTTTTTCAAACTATATTTTTTTGAATGCAATTAGAAAAAAATTTATGTAAAATTTGATGATTTTATTTGAAATTTACAGAATAAAGATTGAAATTAATTATGACTATTATTTCAGGTAGGGTCAAACGAATAATTTAAAATTTAAATAAACAGCACAAGCAAATATTTACACCAGGATGAGATAAACTTGTTGTGTAGAGATGAAAAATTTAATATTTTAAATATTCATTAATATTTACTTTATATCCTAAGGAAATCCCAAAAAGATGAATAAATATCAAAAAAGTTAACTGTTAAACGTAAATATTAACAATAATATATTTTCATTGATTTTTCAATATTTCATAAAATAGAAAAATGCCAAAATCAAGCATCAACCAATCCCCTCTATCATCACCATGGAGGGCATCAAAATTGAAAATTATACAAATTTGCAAAGCCAATCTCTTATTTTTCTATTTTTAATTTTTTGTTGTTGCGATTTTGACAGGGTGTTTTTTCGGTTATCTTAAAATATTGGTTTAAATGTGTTTGAGTTATTTTATTAGGCTCCGAGACTACTCGACCGATTTGAAAAAACCATTCACCGTTGGGAAGCTGCATTATTCGTAGTTGACATAGACCATATATTATATCGATCATATTTTAAAACAGACTTTTGACTCAACTTAAAGATGATGTGCTTACCTATTAATGTTTAATGTTCACCCCTACGATGGCAGGACGAGCCACTAGTTCGATACAAAAACCAAGTTGCTTAGAGAGAAAACAAAGGAAAAACGATAATACTTAACATAGTCATCAAAAAAACTTTAAAACACCTTGTAAATCATTGCTTATTTATTCAAATGCAAAACCGAGGAAATGATAATTTTAATGAAAATTGCCAATGGCGACTTATTCTAGGAATCATTATTTCAATTATTTTTTGTATATATTATATTCTTGAATGTTGTTGTTGTTTTTGTAGTTGTTCCGCCAACCAATTCATTTTGTTTTTGCATGAATTGCTTTCGAAAAGAAATAAGATACGATTTTAATTAAAATCGCATCCTTGGATAATTTTAACGGATAGCAGATTTTGCTACGTATTTATATCCTTATTATTTAAAAGAATAAACATGGGGAGGGGGAAGCGTTGATGTGAGGTTCATAGTGTTATTTAATAATGAAATTCACTATATATTGTTGTCCTTTGAGTATCAAAATGCATTAAGAGAGGGAGGAGATACACATTTACCAAATCCGAAATGAACTCAAATTTAACTATTCTTTTTTTAATTTGAACAATTTCACAAAATTTCACGAATAAATTAGTTAATTTATTTAACGTTTAACGCGTAAAATTATTATTATGGACAATCTGCGAAACAGACAGACAATATCATTCACCTATGTAAACGATTTTTTTGACTGTCAGTTGATTGTCGGGTGTTTAAAAAATATTTCAGTCGCCCCGTCATTCTATCACTATTATACAATTATTAAAATCTTCTATCATCAGTTTGTCAGTGTGTGGGAACTTAATTATTCAATATGTTATACTTTTGAAGGGAAGGAAAGAGAAGAACTAAATAATTAAGGCTGGGTGCGGGTGGCCAGCTAAAAAAATGGCTGGAATGTTACAAATAAAGCGATAACTTTTACATTTCGAATGCTAATTGAATGAAATAAGAATTAATGCATTCTAAATAAACAGGGCACATTGCATCATTATAATTTTTAAATGTATAATATAGTAATTCTGAGAGTGAAACAAACTACAATTTTGTCGTTATTTTCATAGTAATTTAAAATGCACCATTTATTTTTGGTATAACTTAGATTTTTATTTAATTTTTTTTGGTGTTTTCAAAAGAAATTAAGTTAATTAAGGGAGTGACGGATTGACTTTAATTTATTTAATTTTTTTTATGGGCAAAAAATTAGTCCAATCTTGTGCAATTTTCAATGGGTTTGGCGTGTTTGAACAGGTATAACTTCTTTAATCTACAACATATTTCATCGAAACATTATTAACCCTTTAAATGTTCATTGAAAAAACCCAAATAACAATTAGCTTTCCAGAGAAAATAATGCTTGTGCATATTTTTTTTTTTATTTTTCTTCAGTATTTTTTCTATTGGTCTCCAATTCAAAAATTCTTATTGCGGTGATGGTTTTTTTAAATAAATTTTTGAAAAAGTGTCTAAATTGGTGTTTTTCCCTTTGAAATTTCCTTTTTACACGCACATATGGAAGTTTCAGTTCCCAGTAATTCCACTGCGAAATTAGCGCTTCGAGAGAATGTTTTTCATTTGGAAAAGAAATGAGCCCCGCCCACACGCTCTCAAATATTTTTGTTGTTGGTTTACATATTGCTGGTTGTTTCTTCTTTTCTGCATAAAGAACAGAAAATGCAATAGAAAAACCGGTTATTGGAATTTGAGGAATATGAATTGACAAACCAGTTTTTTTTCAATGAGTTGACTAACTAGAGCAAGTGCATGTCCAATTCGCGTGGTGGGAAAATATGCAGAACAATATTGTGTGTGGTTTATCTACCTACTTCTTGCACCCTTTACTTTGATGACGTAGCAGAAGTCATGATCGTTGGTTATTATTGTTGTTTTTTCTTTACTTTTCCCACTTTAGCGTGTTATTGATCTTATAAAAATACTCATTTTTTTCTTCGACTCTATTCTTGTGCAAAAAGAGTGTAGTGAGAGAGAGTAGCAAACAAAAACAAAATTCCTGTGGCCACCTCGGGACTGGGATATGGCGATGCCATGAAATTCATGACAAAAAAAAGGTCACTAACACAAATAAAGTCATTTAAATGAAGTTTGAGTTTTCCGATCTGGGACACCCAGCCTTAAAACAATGCGTGTGAGAAAAGTATGCTGAATGGGTGTGAGTGTGCGTGTGGGCTTATATTTTATGTATATACATACATACATATGTGTGATTGTGACATATCCGTAATGATACCCCTCCTACTTAAATTAATTTGATTACATATGTATATGTGCAATGTACATATGCATTTTCAAAAAGAATATGAGCTAAAATTTAACAATTAATATTACACATGACAAAATTGAAAGCCACTTGACTTTCGTCAATACATAAACTTTTATGATGTGAAAGATAAGATAATTTTTATGATTGTATCAAGAATGAAGACCAAATGGAGGAAATATAGTACAAATAAATTGTGCTCTGGTGTCACACTTGTAACTTTGAACTATATATGTACTCGTAGTCTGGGCATGGCTTTTGAGTCTTGAATTTTTATTTCACCGAATCTAGTAGGTATTGAGGCCCTAGCACTATGTGCCGCTAGGGAACACCAACGAACTTCGTAGGTCTGAGGACTTAAGTAAGTAGTAGGTATAGATGAAATAGGTATCTTAGCTAAAGCAACTTTTTTTTCTTACGCAATATAGACTACCAGCTATGTAAAACAAACTTTTGTGGGTTCAAAAATAATCTAAAAATAAAATGTTACAAAAAATAAGATAAATCCTTATCAAATAAAGTTTAAATTCTTCAAACCTTATAAATTAAAAAATGGTCTTAATTTCCAAGAAAATTTTTTATTAGCTCAATGTGTCATGCATAAAAGACCTTTATATTCCATCATACCAAAAAAAAAATACTTCTGCTAATGTCCTTTTCAAGTCATAATATTCTAAAATAATTCTCGAATTCCGCCTCCGTATAGTTGGTTGTATGTAGGTACATTTTCTGTCCAATTAAATCCACAATTACCTCTTATACTTTTTGTGGAAATTTCCATTTCAATTGCCTTTGACCCTCTTATTTATATTATTGTTCCTTGTAATTCCAGAGAAGAAATTCAAAAATAAAAAAAATAAGACGAATCTATGCAAATGTTATACACTGGTTATAAGGATATTTTGGTTCTTTGGTTCGTTGGTGGTGGGAATAAAAAAAAAGCAATAAGTTTAACGCCCCACACTATGGTTGTTGCTTATGCATGTATATAATATGTAAATGTTATTTTTATTTTAATACTGTTATTAGGGAGCATTAAAAGCTGCTTCCATATTACAGAAAAAGGCATAAAAGCCCCAACATTATACTATATAAGTAATATTAGGAGCACTTTACGTACACATATACAAACGAAAAAAAAAAAAGGAGTTGATTCGCTTCGCTCTAATCGATTTTCATTTCTCGAGAGAGTCTTCTTGATGCAAAACGTGGTGGTTGCAATAAGATCCAAGCAATAAAATAGAAAGCAATTTAAGTCAGGCAATCAGAAAGGAATTTTTCAGTTTTTTCATTCATTCAGAAAGAAGCCCGAAAAGAATAAAGAGAAGCAAAGACTCATGTGGAAAATTTAAGTGGAATTACTCTTATATAAATACCTACATACCTAGTTTTTAAATGTTACAATAAAAGAAGAACAACACATAATTTCCTGACACATGTCTTTCAGCGCAAAGGCATTTAGAAAACAAAAAACCTCTAGGTAAATGCCTTTCAAAATTTCTAAGGTTCAGTTTTTTTTATTCCCTTGCAAAATTTCTTTTCTCATAGTTATATATCTATGAGAAAAGAAATTTTGCAAGGGAATAAAAAAAACTGTATGTATATACATATATGTACCTACCTCACTTAAAAAAAGGATGAGTCTTATATCAATGTTACATCAATGTCAATCAATTCGGTAAGGGTCATTTGGAAAAACAAAAACAAATTTAGGAATTCTTGGAAAACAGGGTCTCAGTTTGTGATTGAATGGAATTTTAGGAATAATTCATGTAAATTATTCATTCAGTTTAATTAAATATTAGTTCATTTACATCCAGAGGTTAATAAAAAAATTTATTATTGTTTCGTAGTGTGCAGTAGGCGTAAACATTATATAGCCGATTATATTCCTTACTTCAAACGATATTTTTAAAGTTGGAATTTCAAGTCATAAAACTATAACGAAAATTAATTAAAAGTTTGATGTTTTTAACACGCTTATATTAGCTTTACCTGTATGTATGTATGTATGTAATGTATATGTGTATGCATTCATGTAGGTATGTAACCGACTCCTTTAGACTCTATTTTGGCCATCTTTATAAACAAACAGATTTAATTCAAAATTCAAACTTTGTACACATATCAAGAATCGGTGACAATATAATAACTCCAATAATACAATAATTTATCTCATTATATTTATCAGAATGAGGATCACCAGGATTAAATAATTTCCTGTGTGTCTACCTGCTGTCTAGCACTCGGCGTATTAGTATGTAATGTATTAACATTTCAATCATTTTGTTGTTTGTTGGACGAGCGGGCTAAGTCGTAGTTCTTTTTTACGCCATCCATGGCATAACATTTTTTAAATAAAATTGCGAGAAATAAAAAAAACATTTTTGACGATAAATCCAACTAATAAGTGAAAATAAAAAATAAATATAGTTTTAAAAAATATAAGAAAACACGCTTTTAAAGCACATCAACAAAAAAAAATAAGAAAAATAATAATAATGCGAAATTAAAAAACAGTTAATTTTTAATTTCGTGAGTTTTAGCTGTAACATGAAATTATATCTGATAGAATCAAACTAAACATGGTAATAAAATAAGGGTAGGGAGATAAAACTCACCTTTCTTGTTACAAAATTTTGTTGACTAGTGTAATTTTAATACAGGGTGTTCCAATAAGAGGTGTTATTTTGATATTCACCGACATCTCCTTTCAAATCCCCTCCTTCTTACCTAAAGCTCGCACTGTCCCCTGACATATAAAGGGTACATAAAAACCCCTTGTGTGCGCGCTAATTATAAAAAAAAATATTTAAAGAAATATGGTATTTTTTGAGATAAATGATGTTTATTTCAATTTATAGAGAAAGGTATGCCATTAATAATGGAAAACAATATCGGTGGAATGGCCGTCTGGGCTACGCTTACAGAACCGTATCCTTTTCATATGAAATTTTCCATCACCAAATCGCAAAAGTGGCTGCTGTATGCCCGCAATAGCTTCACCAATTCCATCTTTGAAGTTTTGAATCAACGCTGGGTTGTTGGCATAGACCTAATCTTTCACGCAACCCCAAAGAAATAAGTCGCAAGGTATTAAATGCCGAGATCTTGGTGGCCAATTATGATAACCCCTTCGAAATATAACAAGGACCGAAAACTTTTCCCGTAAGCGATCGATGGTTTTGTTACTTGAGTGGCACGTAGTGCCACCGCTCCGGCCGTATTGCTGAAAGTAATCGTTGCCCAGATCAATACCATCCAATTCCGGGCGAAAAAAATCATGAATCTTCTCTCGATAGCGCAATCCATTCACCGTAAATGTTACTTCAGCTTGATTTTCGAAAAGTAAGGTCCAATGACCTTGCCGGACCATAAACCGCACTAAATAGGTGCGACTCATTAGTCAAGATGATTATTCTCTGCCAAATTTTCAACATGTTTATGGTGAATTTAGATAACAAATCTAATATACGTATAAACTCATGCTAAAGCAAGATACCATTGAGAAGGTGAACAGTAGATGGCGTGATTCACTCACCTGTATGGCGACAAAAATAATTTGGCCAAAGCTTGATACTAAACGCTCAAAGCAACTCATCTCGATTGGTAGACGGCACATTAGCTCCGTTATAGGTGTCCTAACAGGACACTGCATAATAGGCAGACATGCCTTCCGACTTGGAGCTCCTGCAAATGATTTCTGCAGAAGCTGTATGGATGAGGAAGAAGAAGAGTCAGTCACTCACCTTCTTTGCCATTGTCCAGCACTAGCACAAAAACGAAAGTCACACCTCAGAGATTTCTACTACAATGATCCTAGTGATCTAATTAACATTGACCTTCACAGTCTCAACCGCTTTATTGTTAGCTCCAAATGGTTCAACGAGTAGGAGGATTTTATGATCCACGTGGTATCACAATAGACCATTGTTGGTCTAAGTGTGCTGGTCTTCTTTCCGGCAGCCACCTTAACCTAACCTAACCTAACCTATAGTGAATTTAAATAATTTCAATGCGTTGTTGAAGCGTGTATGGTTCCAATTATGTATATTAATGGCGTAGTTTCTACTTGTCAAATGTCATTAAATTACAGCCTCAAAAGCGGCTACGCGAGTTTTACGAATTGTAATTAGTTACTTGTAACTAATGTAACTTGCGTAACTAAATGTAACTTATGTAACTAATGTAACTTATCTATGATTTTGACATTTCTCCATACAAATCTTCACATCAAAATAAATACGAAGCAAAAAGTCATGTTTTACAAGCTCTAATTTAGCTTTTCCTGTTAAGTTTTGGTTAGATCTAAAAATTCTAGCACATTTCGAAAGTACTTAACTATCTCGTTTTAGACTTGTTTAATGTTTATTCACTAGGATCTCACTATTTACACTAATGGCAAATTAGAGAACGATTTTTTTTATTAGAATTTTTGTGTAAAAAAAATTTTGATTCTGATGGGATCTATTTGAATCCTAAGGTTTAATTAATAAAAAAATATTGAAAACAGATATTGAGTACTTTTTAGAAATATGTAGTCTTTGATTCACGCCCCTTTGAAAAATCGGGTGTCTTCCGAAGGACCTAAAATATTAATATTTCCTTACGAAACCTTAAAAACGAAACACATTAATATATATTTTTAGGACTCTGACGAGTATATATGAGTTACATATGTTACGCGGAAAATGAGACGGAAGACGTAACTAATTACAATTAATTACGCGTAACTACCAATGGGTAATTTACTAGGAGTAACTTACGTTGCCAACACTGCTCAAAAGTGACATCTTCCGAAATAGGGGGCTATTCAAAATAACACTTTCTTATTGGAAAGCCCTTTTTATAAGCTGAAAACAACAGTGAACTTATGGTAATAGTATTTATTATTATATTATTGTGAAAAAAGCGCAAGGCGCTCGATATAAGGAAAACATCGCACAATAATAGTTTTTTTTTATGTTTTTTAATCTAAGAACGATCTTTCAGGAATGCTTCGATGGAATGAACCTGATAACCCAATTTTTTTTCCAAAGTTCAATGCCCTAATTGAAAAAAAAAATACTTAAATAAGTCTTGTAAAATATGTACAATGAATCATGTTTTAATGGACCCAGTAGTGAGCTTTGTTCACGCATTTTACAACAAATCCATACTTTTAATACTTAAAACACCACGCGAAACAAAGATAAAACCAATAATTTAGAGAAAAGCATAAAGTTCACACCGTGTAAACCAAAAACCATAACAAACTTTCCATAAACAAAAAACAAAATCAAAGCTACACCAAAAGCAATTTTATTTTATTAAATTTCAATTTCACCCTAATGGCAGTGCTGGCGCTGAACTCGCCTCGCATACCTGGGACTACTAGTATAACCCAATAAATTTATTCAGCACACACACAAAAACACACCCACAATAACAAAGCCATAAAAATGTCCACAAATTAAGTACAATTATTTTGAAACATGAAGTTTTTCTAGCAACAGCCAATCATGGTTACCGCAAAACTTTGTTTGCCACGCAAAACTGAAACCAACTTATTTACCCCCTCTCTATATCTATCCATGCTCCGAGATTTTTGTGTTTATTTTTGAAAATCATATTTTAAATAACTTTATACACCACAAAAACACACAAAATTTAAATCAAAACAATTTCTGCTAACCTCAAAAAAATAATAGTTTAAAAAAAAAACGAAATAAAAATAACCACACTTGAAAATTGTCGTTGTCACACACAAAATTGTCACAGGACAAAATGGGAGCAAAATTGTTTGTTTGGAAAGGGGAACACATAACATTTTGCGCAAAACAACAAGAAAAACGGCCACCACAAACCAAAGAACATTAAACTTTTTGATCCACACACGTCTATTCAGCCCAGGGAGCAAAACGGACAAATTAATAAACAAGCAATAAACACCAACCAATCTAAGAAGGACATAAGTGACGGACGACATAAGTTACATATTCCTGAATACCTAGTAGAATTATAATGACCAAGGTTACCGTATTTTCTTTCCTACAAAGCATTGTTTCCATAATGCATAATTAATTCGCCATGATATGCTCGTAATAACAATTTAAGGAGCAACTTCTATTGTATATATATGTGAGTATGTTATACGAGTATAGGTACCGGCACTGATGAAAGTATAAAAGGAAGATTTTATAGGAGCCACATATCGAAAGTGATAAATACTCGAATTTATTGAAATCCTAGATGAAAATATGTATAATGTGAGGTATTTGTGTGAGCACAAAATCAGTCATGCATTTTATCACATATACACACACTCGTTGGATAGAAAATTAAGGATTCAGAGAGGAGAGGTAGTGGGAGGAATTTGGGCTGAGATGGGGACCTGCGACAAAGCTTATACTCGTAGCGCGCTCGCCATGACACATTTCGTTATCCATTCGTGGTTAAATGACTCGTAAAGTGACCAAGACAATACACGTATTTCTGATATCCTTTTAAATGGACTGGACGTCTATGGCTATCAAATGCCTTCCCCATATGGATATGGGTATGGAAAGTAGTGCTCGCCGGAGGAAGGCAGCGCGAGTGCCAAGTAGGTGAGGATTGGCAATTGGGGTAACCTAGTTATCAATTTTTGATTACAGAATTCCAATTCTCTCTCTCTCTCTCTCTCTCATTTGTTCTATAATTGAATTCATGGATTGTTTTCTCTCGCATCTCTCAAATCTCTCAACAAGAATAAGAAATAGAGATTCATTTGAGAGAGTTTTTCTCTGGAAAATGGAGAGTCTCCAGAAATTTCATGGGAATTTCGTTGGAATTTGGAAGCTTTCATTGGAAGATGTAAGCTATCGAGATGATTCTAAAAGTTTGGATTGTAAGTTCATGCCAATGTAAATTACCTCGTATAATTTTTTGTGTAGAAACAAAGTTATACATATTCTTGGAAAGCTTTGTTTTTTTTTTTTTAATTTTAGACCTTAGTTACAAGAAAAATGTTGGTCTTTCATTGGTTGGAGTTCTTCTTTAGTGGGTTGGGTTGTGTTGGAAACTCAAGAGTTTTAGAAATAATTCATATAAATTGTTTGATGAAGATTCTTTGGATAAGTCATTAAGGGAGAAGATTTTATTAAAAGATAGAGTGTTAAACAGGCTACTTATTTTGACAGTTAGTTGTGGGGGTTCCTTTGATACCGCAGAGATTGTTTGAGATTGACACTTTCACAGTCTTAGAAAATATCAATAATTTTAATAGCTGCTTGTCTGTGCTTAAATCTTAGTCACTAATTGTTTGAAATTTAAAAAATGACCGGCAGATTTATAAAAAAAACTTTTCAACGTTTGAGCCTGGCTGGGGGCATTTGACGACCGCCAGTGTGAATTATCTGACACCCAACGCTCAAGAATATAAATATAACTATTAAGCTGTAAAGATGTCAAGAATTAATCAAACTTCAAGTTGGTCAATGCTCATAATTTTGTTAAGAATTTTGTTTAGTCTTAACTTAACATACTCATTTTAGTTTTGGTCACATCTTACGCAAATATCACACTGTGTATTATATTCCAGGTTCCTTCTCTCTTTATGTTAATTTATGAATAATTTCATCTTGATAAATTAGTTCTAAAGATACAATTTTAACAATCCCTCCAACTCACTCGTTTTCAAGTGCCATAAGATCGGTTCTTTTGCCATTACTATGGCAACATTGACCTAATTTCCTTCAGGACAATGTTAAGTATTAGAAATAGCCTTACGTTTAGTTACATTACATTATAGTTTGTTATTAGTAGTTGTTGTTATTGTTTTGGAAAATATCGAAAGAGCCCTTATTTTAAATGCATAAACCTTACCAGAGCTAGAGATGAAGAAAAGTTAATAAAATAGAAACATTTATCTGCACCTTACCCTTATTCGATTACCTATACCTGTGTTTTACTGAAAGTCTAAGTCCGAGAGAGAAAGGAAAGAGAAGGAGCTATACAGGAGAACAAGGAAATAGGGTAAGCCAAGCATAATAAATTCTTATCTTTGTATGTCTTGCCTTCAGATGCTACTATATAGTTCCTCAACTGCCGACAACGACCGAGGACTAGGACGGCGACAACTACAACGATGATGATGAGTAAACTAAACCATGCTGCTGAATACTGTGCGGTAACCTTAATGTCATCCTTTACTTGCAATACCATAATGTTGTACATATATTTAAACAGTAACAAAAAATAATATAAAATAAAATAAGAAATGTATAAATTCCATGGACATAAATCAAGTTAAAAACGTGACAAGCAGGCAAAATACAACTCTACTCTATCTTCCAGGCTTCTCCACACCTCTAGCAGAACCAACATTACCACCTCTTTGGAAGCAAACAAATATTGTTTTTTGTTTTTGTTACTTAAACTTTGAATAGGTGGCTTTCATTGAAGATGTATAGAAGAGACCTGAAGGTCAGGAGGAGCCCACATAAAAACTACTGATCAGATTTCAGTATTTATGTGGATTACCTATGCAAAAGTACTTCGTGGGTTTTTTAATGAATTGTATTGATTCCAAAAAAAAATTATCGGATTATTTGTAGAATCTGTTTGAAATCCAGTATTTTTGTAAAAGTAGGCGTTCGATTTTTAATCACTTTTCTACACTATTCAAGTTTCAAAGTTTTCTTTTAACTAGCGCCCAACGTAAGTCAATTTTTGTCTACATTTTACAATGTTATGCAAAAAATTGATATATCAGCATTTAAGCGGTGTTAATAAGTAAAGTCTAAAGGTTAGGATGGCTATTTCGCAAACGGTAATCGAGTTCAAGATTCTAGTTTAAGATTCAATTTTTTGTCTGGGAACAACACTGGGAATTCATGAATTAGTTATATGTATTTACTGTGAAATAAATAAAAAAAAAGCCCAGTGTGGAAAGAAACATGGGTAGATGCATCCAAAAGTTTTAAAGCTCTATTTTTACACAGAGTTACAGATACATATAATTTATAGCTTTTATTTACAAAGGTGGATGAATTCTCGATTTAAATCATTTCCATTTCTTAGTTCCAAGTTATACTTTGAAAACAGGTTGATTAAATGATCTGATAAACCAGAGATTGATTGATTAGAAACGATTTTGGCATAAAGCTATCCCTCATTGTGTTTATTTACCTACAAGAAAATCTTTTAAAATGTGTGATTTAAGAGATCTAAGTATAAAATCTGTGAATAGGTTGCACAAAACCCTATGTCCTCAAATTGGAGATATAATAACCCATTCACTATAAAAACGACCTTAATATTCACCACATCCAATCATCTTTCTCTGTGATATAGAAATACGAGTATACAACTCTATTTATAGAACTACAACGTTTGAGGTTTTTGCGGTGAACCTTTTTCCCATATCAAGCAGAATAATCAAACATATACCAACAATAATCCTAACACATCATGTAGAGGGACATCATATTTACAGAAGCTTATCGCAATTTACTGCACAAATACCACTTGATGAACAGGCACACATTACCTACCCATTTTGATTTTATGAGTATAGTACGAGTATAGTGCCATCAGAAAACTTATAAAATCAATAGGTCTCATCTCTAAAACCAATAAATTAGGTCACTCACAAGTATTTATTGGAACAACCCCAGTTGATAGATAAACATACAACTCTTGGCTAATATAGTTCCAATCTGATTGCCTAGAAATCAGATAGATATATGTAGGTAGATTTATACAATATTTACAAACATAATAACCTTTGTGGATTGGATGCATATGCACAACACATAGAAGAAAGGTATGCTTTTGGAATGGTGTTGATGCCTGCCACTATAAAATTCAAACATTCATTTAGATTGGATGCATCTCAAGAAAACATGAAAGAATCTCGGCGTAGACTATTAATTGTGTTTGATGTTTATAGAGGACGCTGATGGACGTTGGATAGAGAAAATGTATTTATATACCTAAATAATAATATTGCGCCCAGAAAAACTACAGCCAGACCTCTCAATACTCGTACTCGGATTTTTCCCAGAAACTCTGCTGTATGAAAGACTGAAAATATGCAATCAAAGTCAATACATCTCTTTCTAGCTCTTTCACTGTCTGCTTTGTCGTAGTCGAGGCTGTCTTGATTTTTGATAAATTCCTGATGCACTAAAGGAAGAACTTTGAGTTTGGGCATCATCAGGGACTTTATGCATATCAAATTAAGGGTAAACGAAACGCTCATTTCGCCGCCATCGCCACCGTCACCTCCGCCATCACCATCGATATAAAACGATATCCTTATACCGGGTGAGTGAGCTAACTTAAACCGCAACGAAAACGGATCGCATAATAGTATTCTGTGTAATTAATTATGGTGGCGGGGCGGCGGCAGTGGTGATGGTGGTGAATGTGCTCGTGGCATGCACTTAAGTGGCGGTTGGTACCTATAAGACTTACTTCATTGGCGTTGTCGATGATGACGACGGCAAAGGCGATGACGATGACCATGGAAACAACGATGTCGGTGGAAAGGACCCCTTTACATATACATACATACATACATATTACATATTCATTAAATTCAACCATGGTAACTGTAGCAAACTCGCTCTCTACGGCTCGATGCTTGAAAGGCATGCAATCCTCACATTTGCGCCGCCGTTAAAGGTTATTTGCAGCACTGCTTGGGCCTATTGGCGAAGAAGGCTCTATTCGTCCTCCGTATATATTTATAGAAGATACCTATTTTATAAGCGAGGATAAGTGTTTACGATGCAAGAGAGCAGGCTGAAAGCACAAAAAGAACAAAAATTAAATTGCTGCTTTGGAATAAAATTTATTATGCTCTTGAATCGTTTCTGTATAAATACATTACCTATAAAAGTATAGTATGTACCTTAAACTGAAAAAAAAATTGTAGAATCAAGCACAAAAATACATATGTACATGTTCATACTTTGAATCAAAGTAAAATGGCAATGATTTGGGATTAAACACATTTTTTTAAATCAAATAAGTGCGTATTTAAGAAAAAAAAAACCAGTGTGCTTTAGTTTACATAAACTGAAGTAAAACTTCTTTATCTCCATCCGTATGTATGTGTATACAATTATACATGTATGTATATGTTTATATATGTATTTACTAGCTGACCCCGAAGACGTTGTTCTGCCCTGTTTTTCAATAATAAAGTTTTGGCATTCATAACTTCACCAATGAGCGCAATTTTAATCTCAATTCAATTAATGACTTTTGAAATTCTGGAAACGCCATTAATTTTTTGTTTGCAAAATAAAAGCGTCTCCTAGATCTTTTCTCTTCACATACAGGACCACATCATTGGACCATGAACAATAGCAACTTAAATGATTAGATTTTAAGATTCAAAACGCATTCACAGAATAGATGGCTTGAAAATACCTGCTCCAATCCAGCATAAAAAACCTATAAATGAACCTTATATTTTGTTCACTATGTTTCCCTTGTATTTCTCTTAAACACAGTCTTGAAGCACTATTTTCTGCTTCTTTCCATATCCAATTTATCACAAATTTGTATATAGCTAAGCTAGCTTTCTATTGGTAAAAGAATTTTAAAAATCGGTTCAGTAGATCTAGAGATTACCTAATACAGTCTTAAAAATGTTACCAACTCTTTCGAGAAACGATGGATTTAGGTACTGTGGCCGTTTTGTCAAAAATTCAATTCGACCATTCTAAACTTCAATCTTCAATGACTGTTTTGTAAACAGTGCTATTTAGCAAGTCTAAATTATTTCAATAAAAAATTCAAATTTGAAAAGTGGTAACCGTTTGTCTTGATCGTACTTCCAGCAGGACACTTTTTGTATTTTCTTATCGATAATAATAAATATTGATGTTTAATGTCTACTGTGACTATTAACTGTCAGTTAATTAGTTCAAAAACACGGCGGCGGTTTAAAATATGCGTCGAAATAAGACTTTCAATTTCGTAAGCAATTTAATTTAAAATATTGAAGGAAAAAACATTTTTTTAATATATTATTTTGCATAGTACAGTGTTCAATAGTGCATAGACAAAAATGAGCCAGTTTTCATTATTTTTAAAATATATTCTGCTATTCGGGGTGGACACAAATCCAACGAATCATTTCTACACATTTCTAAAATTTTCTACAAATATTTAAATTTATTATCAGTTTTTATTGATAAATTAATATTCTTGTATAATTTTTTGTATTTATTTATCATTTTCATGTGAGCATAGCACTTGCATTGTTCTCTTTTGCTCCTACAGTGTAATACAGGCAATAATAGGCCTATTTCCAATAATTTATCTCAATTTTTGTACATGATCTCTAGTGAGATTTTCATCATCAACTTCCATTTGATTATTGTCATGTTCAATCATAATGCCACCAATTTTTGTAATGGTGAACCACTACAATTAATAAGTATTTATTTATTTACGTTTTAGTAAAATTTTATGTTATCATATTATGGAAGGAGAAAATAGACAAGAATAAATATAGTTTGAAAAAAACTAAAAAACACGCTTTTAAAACCCATCATACTAAAAAAGCGGAAAATAATTTTTAATATAAGCTGAAAACAATAATTAACTAAAAATACAAGTGTTATTGTGAAAAAGCGTTGGGCGCATTGGCCATATTTTTTTTTCATATATCGAGCGCCCCACGCTTATTCACAATAACACTTGTATTTTTAGTTCATTATTGTTTTCAACTTATATTAAAAATTATTTTCCGCTTTTTTAGTATGATGGGTTTTAAAAGCGTGTTTTTTAGTTTTTTTTTCAAACTATATTTATTTTTAACTTTTTAGTTTAACGTGCTTTAAAAGCGTGTTTTTTAGTTTTTTTTAAACTGTATTTATTTTGTGATTTAAGAAAACAGTGAAACATTTCATTGACCCATTTAGTTGATTGAAATTGTAAATGAAATTGGAATTATTTATTTATTATTTAAAATCTCGTAATTTTAATTAAAAAAAAAATGTCACCCATAGCTAGGATTTGATCCCACGACCCTTGACGCTCTAACTGAAAAGTGACCGCGCTTTAACCAACTGAGCCACCGCAGCACTTAAAATCAGGAAGTCTATTAATATTTATAAGCGCATAATAAAATCAGGAAAAAGCAGGAGCTGTGGGATTAAAATATTTAATCCTGGTAATCCTGATAAGGATATTGAGATAAACTTATGAAATTATTGTTTTGCCACCGGTTCTTGATATTTGTACAAAATTTTATTAAAATCGGTTCGTGTAAAGTGGGTCAAAATCGAGTGTAAAGGTGTCGGTTACATACATACATACATACAAGTGAAGCTAATATAAGCGTGTTGAAAAAGGAACGCTGTATATGACGCTACGACACCAGTAACTAGTAAGAGATACGCAGTCGCACTCACCTTTGTGATTCAATATCAGTGGATTGGGTCTCACTATAGGTAATAGAGTCAGAGAGAAAGAAAATGTGAGCGCGCACCTCTCTCTCTCTCTTGTCCCTACAGTTGATCCATATCACTCTCTTTCAACTTCCGTTCGCATCACACTTTTCGTAACCCATTCGCCAGTTTACTCCCCAAGCCAAGCGTACCTAAAGAAGTTTTACTTCAAAAAACTTAATCTTTAAAAAATGATAAATTCTGTGAAGAACTTCAAGGTTGCAGAGATTGAACTCAGACCACTGTCATGACAGTCCTTCGCACTAACCTTCGCGCCACGGGTACTACAAAACAATTAAATGCTTTACGAACTTTAATAAAAAAAGATATTTTGCTTTTGTAAGTTTATCAATTGCATTTCGTATTTGAATTTAATAAGATATTTTAAATTCAAAAGTGAAAATTACTTTCTTGATTTTGTAAAACGTTTCGTATTTGAAGAATTTTTTTTTTTAAACTACTCAAATGGGTTCATTCAAAAATTATTGCATTTTTGATTTTAATACAATATTACAATCTACCTCGCAGTTATTCTCTGGGTGCAGTATATAAGTTTTTTCTCGTGTCTTTTTTTATTAAGTAATATTGGACGACAAGGGCGGAGTTGAGAAGTTTCCTTCTTGACGAGATATATACAGGCATTATAATCGGCTTGATGTTGGTAGAAGACTTAAGCTAGATAAGTTGGTAAACAGGATGTGTAATGGCAAAATATATTGAAAAGATAAAAAATCCTTTTTTTGCGTGTATGTACATATGTGTGTCACAAAGAGAGTGAGATAGAACTAGTAAGATTATTTTTTTAAATCGTTTTGATAATGAAAGTTAATGGAGCGGGCTATGAAGTGTTGCCATCAAGTTTCAATTTTTCTGAATGTAACTGTTTAAGGAATAAATAACTTTTAAAACGGATTTTTTGATAAAGATCATTCTTTAGGAAGTAAATTAGTTTCTGTAGTTTCAGTAGAAGGGGATAAATTAAAAGAATTCCGAGAAAAAAAATGTCATGCTCAATTTTGTAAAAATATGTCATTAGAAAAAGATTTCTGAACAATTGCAATAGACATTTCATATTACTCAGCATAATATGTACGGAGTACAAACATTGCATCTTAGCGAGTAAGGTGCATCGGATGATACAATGCAAACCTCAATATGCAACACCAGATTAACTAAGAAAAGTAGGAATACATGACAATAGTACATTTCGCAGTCGATTTACTTTGCTTTAACCGAAAACCTAATGAAGCATTTAGAATTTGGACCAAATGACCAGACACGCTCGTACATACACAAATCTGCAACCACAATTGCATTCTCAAATCAGAATGACAAATACAATTAACATCTTAAATTCTTCAACTCATCTCAGCTCACATCTATGTCTTTTATAGGTGCTACGGTATCTTACCATTAAATCATTCCCCGAAAACCCCGATGTTAAACAACTGTAAACACATGGAATAGGAGGTATTAATATCCTTAACTCTGAAGAGCATCATCACAACCGGACAGATAGTTCCATCCCCAGATTATGTTAACACACTATATGCTGATATCCATTATAGTTCAATCAATAAATTCAGAAAGCTCTTCTCTGTATCTGCTTGTATATAATATATATATATGTATGTATATAGAAAAAGCGTAAATGAAGCACCGAGAAATTGGGCTGCAGTGTTGAGCGGTGATTGTGGGGAAAGAGGACAAAATGGTTTAAGCACTGTGCACATATTCACTTATGCAAAATGTTCCCAAGACCCAAAATGCAAATTCTTGAAATCCGATTTTGGAGTTTAAATCAACAACCGGAAACAGTAAATGCTCGCCACATCCGTTTCCTTCGATTCGATTCGGTTCGGTTTGCTTACATAGTTTCTCCTTATAATTATACTCTCTGGTCTCCGCCTGCATGTCAGTGTGGCGAAGGTGATGGTGGTGGTCCTTTAGCCCATATGCGATCCCAACTCTTTTCCACTGCGCTTCCTAGCTGGTTGGCTCGCTGAATTCGAAAGGTCTTCGCATTTAATATGAGTGAATAACTTTATTCATTGGCAAATCAAAATCGGTTTGTGTATTTGCGGTGATGCGGTGTGCCTGTGTGTACCTCTGTGCTCTCCTCAGTATCCTGTCTCCGATGACGCTCTGCTCGTCCTTCATTCAAGTCACATGTGCGCTGAATTATTATAATCCTATATTACGGAGGTTTGTAACGTTCTCAATGACTGTTTAAAAAAAAAAATCGTGGTTCATCTATAATGTAGGTAATAATATCTCAGTACATGCATTTTACGTAGAGATGAGGATTAAATTAGCAAAGTTGCGGCGGCGGCGGATACTGAATACTGAACAGTAGGACTTGTCACCTAGTTTAAATTAAAAATATGAGCGGACAACCATTGGGGCTCTAAGATTAAAACCGTTCAATGGCTATACATAAAGGCGAATAGGGTCGTTTTTATGACGAAAATATATAAAACTCGAGGCTTTCGAAATTCCTTCTAACCAGTAGAAGAACGTTAAATTTTTGAGCTTTTAATGAATAATATTTAAATTTTTAGTATTCTTTCCAACTTTTCTAAACAATGTGTATCCCAGTGTGTTGCTTAAAATTTAGCGATTCTGTCAGTTCAATGTGCTTTTAGAACATCACATAGCGCAATTATTGCAATTACATATTTCATTATTTGCCAAATCCCATCAGTATACTTCCAAAATCTCTACAATTCCGCAGCAAACTGCCACGCCCCAAACAACAGCCTCCATCCATCCCCACGGGCATTACCCTTAACCCTTCAGAAATGTTTTATTCATTAAAATTTTTGGCTTCCGCAATAAAGATGAATTCCATGCGATGATGGCAAATGGTAACCGTGATTATAATTGAGCATATAGAGCAGCAACTATTTTAATCCTACACAAATGTTACCGCATGAAATATACAAGTAGCAAGCTTAACATTTAATTAGATTTCATCAGGGATGGCTCACGTTTGTATGATGAATATAAGAGTAACTAATGTACATATGCACATGTCCAAATTTGAATGTTTCATAAGTATCTACATAAATGTAGATACACTGTCAAATTGAATTTGAGGCAACTATTATTGGCAACGGATTTAGCAAAGCGGACTATGGATGCTTACTGAGAAAATGTTTAAACATGTTCAGGTTGAAATCAGACTCAAAATCACATGGAAGCGATTTCTATTTAATTTTAATATAGAAATCTATTAACTCATTATTGAAATTACTAGAACATGATTTTGTTTAAATTAACTTTGCTTTCAATTTAGCTTAAACATGTTTCTGTTTGTTTTAATTGACATTGTTTATTGTTCTTTCAAATAGAATTATCTTATTTTTAATGAATATGTTCGTGGTTGAAACAAAAACGTTTTCCGTTTAGAACAAATAGCTTCAACGTTAGCTTTTTTAAAGAGATCCTATTGTTATTTTAAACATAAATCTTTTCAACTATTTCAAACTCTTTTTTTTATGGTAATAGTTTAAGTTCTGAGTGTGAATTTTGAGTAAGAATGTATTTAAAACCAAAATTTTAGAATTTTAGTATATTTAGTATACCAACATTCTGTTGTATATACATACATCCTTACTCAAAATTCATACTCGGCTCTTAAACTATTACCATCATTACAAATTAAAAACAATTTTCGATTTAATATTCAACGCACATATACAATGTGTACTTACCGAAACTTATTTTATCACACATAAGCCAATGAATGTGACTTGGATAAGGAAATGGTAAAAACTTTTAAAACATCAAAAGCTTAAGTGAAACTATGTAAAGAATAATAACATTTCATTTTTTTTTACAAAAATTTATTATGTAAAATAACATTTTCCATTATTACAAATAAATTAAATAATTAAATAAATATTAATACAGTATTTAGCTAGGCTTTTAAAATTTAAAATTGGTTTGCTTACATCTGGAAAACTGAATGAACTTGCTGTTGTTGCTGGTGATTTAACACTTAAGACTGGGTGTCCCAGATCGGCAAACTCAAACTTCATGTAAATGACTTTATTTGTGTTAGTGACGTTTTTAACACGCTTATATTAGCTTCACTTGTATGTATGTATGTATGTATGTATGTATGTATTTTGACCCACTTTATACGAACCGATTTTTATAAAATTTTGTACACATATCAAGAACCGGTGGCAAAACAATAATTTCATAAGTTTATCTCAATATCTTTATCAGTATTACCAGGGGTGGAATCGTGTAAGGTGATTTATGATAGTTGACAGTCAAATTTAAGAAAATTGATCTGTGTAAAGTGATAGTCAATTTGACTGTCAAATTTTATTTTACTTTTTCAAGTGACACCTATTTAGCTGTCAATTTTATCAAAATTAAATTCGTTAGATGGTGTTTCCCTCTGGAGCAAATGATTTGTAAGTGATACCAAATCTATACAAAAAAGTGACACAATAGTGATCATCTTACACAGACGGAAAAGTGTATACTATCAAATTTGAAATTCAAAATGATAGTCAACTATCAGCTTAGCCGATTCCACCCCAGGATTAAATATTTTAATCCCACAACTCCTGCCTTTTCCTGATTTTATTATGCGCTTATAAATATTAATAGACTCCCTCATTTTATGTGCTGCGGTGGCTCAGTTGGTTAAAGCGCGGAAACGTTTCAGTTTGAGCGTCAAGGGTCGTGGGATCAAATCCTAGCTATGGGTGACTTCTTTTTTTAATTAAAATTACGAGATTTTAAATAATAAATAAATAATCCAATTTCATTTACAATTTCAATCAACTAAATGGGTCAATGAAATGTTTCAATGTTTTCTTAAATCACAAAATAAATATAGTTTGAAAATAAATACAGTTTAAAAAAAACTAAAAAACACGCTTTTAAAGCACGTTAAACTTAAAAGTTAAAAATAAATATAGTTTGAAAAAACTAAAAAACACGCTTTTAAAGCACGTTAAACTAAAAAGTTAAAAATAAATATAGTTTGAAAAAAAACTAAAAAACACGCTTTTAAAACCCATCATACTAAAAAAGCGGAAAATAATTTTTAATATAAGCTGAAAACAATAATGAACTAAAAATACAAGTGTTATTGTGAATAAGCGTGGGGCGGTCGATATATGAAAAAAAATATGGCCAATGCGCCCAACGCTTTTTCACAATAACACTTGTATTTTTAGTTCATTATTGTTTTCAGCTTATATTAAAAATTATTTTCCGCTTTTTTAGTATGATGGGTTTTAAAAGCGTGTTTTTTAGTTTTTTTCAAACTATATTTATTTTGTCATGAATTTCATGGCATCGCGATATGTGGCCAGAGGAATTTTGGTCTTGTTTGAACAAGAATAGAGTCGAAGAAAAAAAAAACGAGTATCTTTATCAGATCAATAACACGCTAAAGTGGGAAAAGTAAAGAAAAAACAACAATAATAACCAAAGAAAAGGACAGTCTGTGCTGTAGATGTACGTTTCCTTTCCATTTCAATATATTTTCTCGAAAACCGGTTCTGATCTCATTTTCATTGCAATTGTTCTTGTTTTTGTTAAAGAACAATAAATACCCTCTCTATTGCCACAAAAATCATCAAGATCAAATATATAAAACAAAACGATCATGACTTCTGCTACGTCATCAAAGTAAAGGGTTCAAAAAGTAGGTAGATAAACTAGAACTACACACAATATTGTTCTGCATACTTCCTACCACGCGAATTGGACATGCACTTGCTCTAGTCAACACATTGCCAAAAAAACTGGTTTGTCAATTCATATTCCTCAAATTCGAATAACCGGTTTTTCTGTTGCATTTTCTGTTCTTTATGCAGAAAAGAAGAAACAACCAGCAATATGTAAACCAACAAAAAAAAATATTTGAGAGCGGGTGGGCGGGGCACATTTCTTTTCCAAATGAAAGACATTCTCTCGAAGCGCTAATTTCGCAGTGGAATTACTGGGAACTGAAACTTCCATGTGTGCGTGTAAAACGGCAATTTCAAAGGGAAAAACACCAATTTAGACACTTTTTCAAAAATTTATTTAAAAAAAACCATCACCGCAATAAGAATTTTTGAATTAGAGACCAATAGAAAAAATACTGAAGAAAAATAAAAAAAAAATATGCACAAGCATTATTTTCTCTGGAAAGCTAATTGTTATTTGGGCTTTTTCAATGAACATTTAAAGGGTTAATAATTTTTTGCGTTTTTTTTAGGTTTTTTTATTTTTTTAAACTTAAGAAGTGAATTTTTTTAAAAAAAATTACTCGTAATAAAAATATTTGAGACTGGCTTTACAATACTTTTTGTTTCAATGAAATATGTTGTAGATTAAAGAAGTTATACCTGTTCAAACACGCTAAACCCATTGAAAATTGCATAAGATTGGACTAATTTTTTGCCCAAAAAAAAAAAATTAAATAAATTGAAGTCAATCCGTCACTATCTTAATTAACTTAATGTGCTTTGAAAACACCAAAAAAATGAAATAAAAATCATAGTTATACCAAAAATAAATGGTGCATTTTAAACGACTATGAAAATAACGACAAAATTGTAGTTTGTTTCACTCTCAGAATTACTAATTATAATGATGCAGAGTGGTAGCCCTGTTTATTTAGAATGTATTAATTTTAATTTCAATCAATTAGCATTCGAAATGTAAAAGTTATCGCTTTATTTGTAACGTTGCAGCCGTTTTTTTGGCTGGCCACCCAGCCTTAAAATTATTTGATTATAGTCAATGCATTTTAAGAATAACACCAAGAAGCATTAGACAATTACAATTATCCTTTTACTTCGTTTGAGTTCTATTCAAATAGATTCGAGTTAACATGTAACATTTTTCTACTCATTTTTTCCTTTTGTAAATATTTTGACTTCGTTCGTGTTTGAGCTGAACTGGTTCACGTTTGTTCTATGTTAAATTTGTACGGTATTTCTTCGTTTGAGTTAATAGATTTAGAGTTATATATTTATTTCCTCTGTTTGAGTTCGATTCAAATAGATTTAAGTTTGACTTATGTATAACATTTCATAATTTTTTTTGTCTGTAAATATTTAAACCGCGTTAATGTTCAAGATAAACTAGTTCATATTTAAATACTTTTGAATAAGAAAAATGAAAAACAGGCTTCTCAAAAATTAAATACGAATTATTTTGATTTAAACCAACTTTTCCTTAAAAAATAGTTTTTCCGGATCTAAACAGATTCTTATTAGGTTTGAACAGAATTTTGTTTGAATTATTTAAACATATAGTGAAATATGCTTACCTTTTTCAAAAAAATCGTGGTTGAGTTCTCTCAGTTTAAATACTTTGCGTTCGGTGAACATAGGATAGAGATATAAAGATAAATCAAAAATCACGTTGTGAATTTATGAGGTATCAATATTCAAGTTAAGACATAAATTATGAGCAATTAATTAAATAATTTGAATTATTTAACTTTGGAATATTTAATGACTTGCAGTGCTGTCGGCTTAGTACCGGGATGATTATTCTGATTGCAAGCATGTTGAAAAAGGTACTTCTACTTCTACTTAAGCTTTGTGATATTGAGTTTCACTTGGAATTGTAGTCAAAAAGAAGAACGCTGTTAATTGTATAACATTCAGACTAGTTCACACAATAATCTTCGGAGTAGAAACCCTGAACCTTAACGTCTATGGCTATTAGATGATACACCACAAAGAATCAATGCAAGGAAGAAGGGCAGAGAGATATAAGAAAAGGTAACAGAAGGAACACATAAAAACAGACGCTTGCATGCCGAGATTGTAGCTGAAATCAGTCTCAAATCCTTTTAGGCCACAAGACACACTTCCATTGAGACTTGTACCTTTGTGGTCCTATTAACTTGGTTATTTAAAAGCGGTTAAAAAGCGGTTACTTCAAAACTGCTTTTCGGAGTTACTAACTGACCATTTAAATATGGCACTTATTTAACGCTTCTTAAACGTTTTTTACAAACCTTATATTGACGCTTTGTTTTGGTTACCAGGAAATCTATATTTTAGGTTTTTCTATAACCAAAATGAAACCCACGTAGGGTTTTTACTGGGTTCGGAAAAATCCAGTATTTTGTTCCAAAACCAGCTAAAAAATTACTGAAAATAATATACTATTATACTATACTTATACTAATACTTATAGTAATACTTTTACTAATACTTATACTTATACGTATACTAATACTTATGCTAATACTTATGCTTATACTTATACTAGTACTTATATTAATAGGTAATTATTAGAAAAGTTTAAAAAAAAAACATACATTATCTAGTTCAATTTTTCTGCTGATGTTCCTGTTGCTGGTGCTGATGTTGATGTTTATGCTGTTGTTGTTGTTGTTGTATAAGAATTTTCCTTTTCATCTCTGGAAATGAAGAAAAAATCATTTTAGACTCAAGTAAAAAAATAACCCAACCCAACCAAACACAATAAACAGTTATCGCAATCGAGCTATTTTTCTACTTCTTCCATATGCACACAAGTAAAAAAATAACTGAAACTGTGTTACTTACTTTATTTTTGTTGTTGTTTGTTGCTTTTTTACTTATTTTATTTACTTATAATAAGTATATAAAAGCAACCCAAACAACAACAAAAATAAACTAAAAAAGAGGCTGGGTGCGACCCACACTGATAACTTCCCAATATCCATAATTTGAAAACTTGGCGTTGCTGATATTAATCGATTTACATACTTTTGATGCTGATTGTTAACAATTTTACTAACAAAAAAATTGTCAGAGATGTTTACAATACAATAACAATATTTACTAATTTTTCTTAACTTTTTGTAGTTTTGTATTTGTTGTATGAAATGTAAATTTAATATTCGTCAATATTTTATCATTTTTTAGGTATTGACAAATGCATTATGTTAAAAATAAAATACATTTTAAGTCAATAGCATTGCTTGTTGGGATTATATTTAAGCAGAAAAACAATTTTTGACACTTTTCGGTAAATTTCAGTTTTGGTTTTTTATTTTTCGTAAAAAACTGCCAATTCGATATTTGTCAAAATTGTAGCATATATTAATAATTGTATTTTGTATAAACATAAATAAGTTTGAAGTCAATATCGGTGCTCATTCTCGAGATATTCAAGTCAAAAAACACTTTTTACCAACTTTTGGAAGAATTTTGTGTACTTTTTTATTTTTTGTAAAAAAACTGTCAAACTTTCACCAGATGTAAAGAACACCGTTTCAGATAATAGAAAATAGTTTTGAAGAGAATATCATTTTTCCTTCATTGTATATTTTCGCACCAAAAATTTTTTTTTTAGTTTTTCAATTTGTAAAAAATAACGGTAAGTTGAAAAAAAATTTATATCAAATCTGTATCATATTACAATGTATACAATAAAATTTATTTGAAGTCAATGGCACTATCCATTCCTGAGATATTTGCTTCCAACTAAAATTTTCACTTTTTTTAAAAACTGCTATAGTGAAAAAACCGCTTGACCAATTTTTATAAAAGTCCTTTCTGCATCTTTCGAAGTTATAACCTGTAGAATAAAATTTAATTGGAGTCGATATCTTTACTCGTTCTTGAGATACTGTGGACGAAAAAGGGTATCTCGAACGTACGAACGTACGAACGTACGAACGTACAAACGTACGAACGTACGAACGTACGAACGTACGTACACACGCACACACACATCTCTCTACAAATGACGGATCTAGATTCTAGGAACCTTGAAACGTCCAGATTTGTCAAAAATTTCAATTTGACAAATCGGACCCATTACAATAACTCCCTATGGGAAGTTAATAACACAGTATTATACATTTTAACTTATTTTATTATAAATTTAATTTTACTCACCATTTTTCTATTATTTTGTTATATATTTTCTTTTTCTTTTTGTTTAATCACTTTTTAACACTTTTTTACATGAAACACTCTGATCAAAGTTCAATTCACAATTAAAACAGATTATGCTAAAATGAAGAACATAAACAAAGAGACGGTTGCGGTCAGTGTTACCAGCTGTTTTAAATACGTACGCAACAAGTAAAAAATAAAGACCTTGAAACAAAAAAATCCGGTTATTATGCAACTAGGAAAATGAGTTATTCTGGAGCCAAAAAAAAACTGGTTATTTTGCAACCTAGAAAATAAGTTATTTCGAAACCAATAATGAGTTGTAAGAATAATAGGTTATATTGAAGCTTACAATTAAAGGTATTTAATAACCAATTTATAACTTGGTTTGATTTTAACCACTTAATTTGTTTTTTTTTTCAGAATTTATTTCAAACTTAAATAGTAAAATACGTTATTTTTTTACCAGAAAATTAATGAAAAGTTACTTTGTGGTAAAAAAATAATCGAAATTTGAACCACGGTTTAACAAAAAGTATTTTTAGAGCCACATTCTAACTGAAACTCAAAATTTAACACATTTTAAGGACACATTTTTACCTGGATTTAACTAAGGCTTGAATTTAGACTTTTTATACTGAAAAATAGCTCCAGTTAAAATAATAACCAATAACTGACCACTTTATGACTGAGGTTATTTCAAGTAATATTATAACTCAGGTTATTTTGTAACTCAGGTTATAAATTGTTGATTGGGAACTTCTGTTCCTATGGTTATCTAAAAATTTCGTTGATTGGGGGAATATAAGCAAAAAAAAAATATTTTCTCTCGTTCAGATTCGCATTGCATTATACCTAATCATAATCATTATCATCGTCAAAATTATCATCATTTTTCACGCTATGGTAAATATTAATTTCAAGAGCACACCCTAAGGGCAATCAGATAAAGTTTGTGTACTGGTGTGTGTAGTGAAGAGTTGAAGTAAAGATAGCAAAATAAAGAATTAATAAGATTTGTTATAGGATATTATTATTCCAAACTCCTACACACACACTCACACAAATGCAAACAAACTTTGTTCTAACCATATTAATACACTTTTCCGGTCGTGTATCTAATGTTTCCAGTGATATTAGATAGGGTATCATGACAAGGTACAAATTCGAGTTACGTATGAAATAGATTCAGTAACAAGACAATATCATCAGCACATTTAGGACAATCAATGAGTCAATTCATGAACTATATAAAAATGAACGAGTCAGTCACCGTCTTGCACTAGCCAAATCAATAATGCAGTTGACAGAGTCATCAGTTATCAACTATAAAATAACAGTCAACAACTCCAGTCAGCAGCGTTGCCATATTCCCGATATATCGTATTTTTCACGATTTCGGCAACCAAATACGATTGCCCTATTTTTTCCTAAAAATTTCCTTTTTCTACGATTTCTAATTTGAAAATAAAGCACTAGGTACATAATCTTAGAAATCATTTGAATTTATTTTTTGCGTGGCAGCACTCACTAAAAATTGCTCCTTTATCATATTTCACTCTCTGCAAATGGTTTTCTCATTTTAATTGTATTTTGTGAGTGACTTGATGTTGATACTCTTGAGGGATTATTATTTTGCAAAAAATGTTTAAAAATGAAGGATTAGAATTGTTTTAACCTTAGAGTAAAATATGAGTTGCTCCCAAAAATAAACAGAAACCTATATCTTCTATAATATAAAAGAAAGTCTGTTTTTTTGTGTTAGTTCACTAACCAGCCAAACCGGTTGGCCGATTTTCTTAATTTTTCTTTAAATTAAAGAGGAATAAGGGTAGAAAGTTTAGGGCGCAAAAAAAATTATAAAAATATATGGAAAATATGTTAAACAAAGAAACTAAATGTCTTAGATCAGTAGAGTGGTATACTAATAAGATCCCCGCTCTGACCGTGAGGATTGAACCAAAGTTTTGGTAAGGAAACGACAAACAATGAATTATATTTGTTTATACTTTAAAAGAGGGTTACTAAGGGAATTAAAGAAATGAAAAATGCCCAAATAATGTGTGAAAGGCTGAAAGGTATAGTAAAGATTTTAAAGAGCAGAGTGAAAAGCTATGCAGTGATGTGAGAGAGATGAAAATAGATAATAAATAAGATAATAATATATTCAAGATGGCACTTCCGATTTTCTTCTCGTGACACACAGTCCAACTCTTATTGTGCTCTTATAATTCTTTAATCATTGAATAGTAATACTTAATCTTAAAAAAATTATTAAATCAATATATAATTTAACTGAATAAATTTATAAGATAAAAACTACTTGTTTGGTTTCTTACTTATTTAAGTATATAATAAGAAGCAAATACAATTTTTTATCGAGGCAATAAAAAAATAAAACAATATCCAGAACGATGTGTATTAAAGTTTTTATATCACATAAAAACATAAAAATCAACGTTTTTATAATGCATTAATAGAAATAGACGGAAAAGGTTATGATACGGTTATTAACTTGAAAAAGGTAAACATTATATGAATGCTTAAATGTATTGAGATGTTTTAAGTGTTATACTTTCAACCATAAATCCAACCATTGTGAAGAGAGTTGCCAGGTATGTGCAAAATGTAGGAAAGAGGGTCACGCATTCAAAGATTGTAAAAATAATATTGTAAAATGCATAAACTGTAAAAAAGCCAAGGAAAGATTAAACTGAAGTGGCATTGATATAAACCACTATTGTAGAGACAGCAGCTGACGGACACTTCAGCGCAAACCAAGAATTGGAAATGAAAAGATTTGGTATTAACAATTACCATCATTAGTTAAGTGTCTTTGCCTTAATATTGGTGGAATACGAAAAAATATAAACCAATTGGAAGTGATAACGTTAAAAAATGAGATGATATGGTATCAAAGGAGTAGAACTCGAATGGGTTAACTATCAAAAATAACACAAACTACAAAAGTGGCGAACGATATAACTCCGAAAGTATAGAGGCGAGAGGTGAGACTGGGAGTGTCTCAAGGTGCAGTTCTGGGAACACTTCTTTTCATCTTTACATAAATGACCTGGAGAACGTTCTAAAACATTCAAAGGCCAGAATGTTTGCAGATGACACACTAATATACGTTGCGGGAAACACAGCGGGCGAATGCATCAATCAACTAAATGCTGATATAAAAAACCTTGAATTGTACTTGAAAATGAATAAATTAAAACTTAATCTTAATAAAACAAAAGCAATAATAATTAATGCTGATTCATAATGGTAATAATCAAATGACTAAATGATTACAAGAGTTACAAAATCGTGGAATGTAATGTGCAATAGGTTAACACCAATACAATCAATGCCTGACACTTTATAATGGCTTACACTAAATTAGAGAAAAATAATGAATGTACTTATATTTATATTTATATTTATATTTATATTTAAAATTAAAATAATATGCTGCTAAATTAGCTATTTAATAAAATAATATAAGTATATGTTGTGCAACCATATCAGTTAAGAAACAGAGGTGATTTAAGACTACCATGTTTGTCAATTAGTAGATCCCAGAGGCCAGAATTGTATTGTTTCAATAAATTATTTAATAATCTACCAAATGAATTAAAAGTAGAAAGTAATGTGATAACATTTTAAAAAATGCTAAGCTCATATGTTAAGTCTAACTATAGTTAATTCGTCTGAAGCTGAAAAAAGAATCAAATCATCAAAAAATAGTAATAGTAAGTTGAAAGTATATCTGAATACGGTAACTTATGGTACAGCATCAGCTTCATATCTAGCCACTAGATGCTTAGTGAAACTCGCTGAAAATTATACGAAGAACAATATTCTCTTGCAGCCAAGGTTTTCTGAATTTAATCAATATGAGAAAGTATGCAAACAAACAATACTTGCCAACCTTGCAAGGTTATTTGATTCTTTGGGGGTACTTGGATCTGTAATATAGTTCTTGGAAAACTATATCTGCAGGAGCTATGGAAAACAGAGTTACCGTGGGATGACCACCTCCATGAAGATCAAGCCAAGAAGTGGATTCGTTACTTGAATAGTTTTTCTATTTCTATATACTGATTCAACTACAATGATAGCATGGATAAGATCATTCTGGAATACTAACGATGCAAATAGAGTAGCCAAGAGGGAATTTTAACCCAGCAGATATGGTATCTAGCGGTGTCGATCTACAAACACTTTTAAATACACCTACCTGGTTTAGTGGACCAGACTTTCTAACCATAGACGAGGAATTATGTGAAACAAGCCCATATGTTGTTCCAGAAGATATTCCAGACCGTTGAAAATAGGTCTGTGTTAGCGTTGTTAACACAAACCGATAACGAATTTCAAATAGAACATATCCACCATAAAAATTCCTTTTATACATTGCAAAAAATATAGGTATTGCAAAGCACCAAATCTTACTACCAAACAATAATTGGATTACAAAGTTGCATTTAAGAAATTTGCAGCACCTAGAAAGTGATGTCAGACTTTGAGAGCAGAAAATCCCAAATTTACACCCGAAAATTCCCATTTATCCCAGGCTATTGTTTTAAATATCTCATACTAACCCCACTAAATAATACATACAAAAAAAAACATATAATTGAATTCAGTCTTTTTATTAGATAAGAAACTAAAAAGAAACATAACATTATGTAACTAAAAAAAATAAAAAATGAGGATATATATTACAAACAAAAATAATGCATATTGTAACTTATATATTTTGAAAACATAAACAGAAATAGTAAATATATAATTGCATTACTTAAAGGATTATGCAACATCTTAGGGATTATATTAAAGTTAAAATAGCTGGTATGGAAAAAGTTTTACCTCAGTAAATTATCATACTTAATTTTAAGTAAATTAATTAATTATAAACTTTTTTTAGTTTTTAAAAAATTTTATTTTATTTCACAAAAATATTATTAAGTCCGATTATCTCGACTGCTCGAAATGTTCTAATCTTCAATTTTTCTTCTGCTCCACTCGATGGCTGCATCTAAGTCCACTTGACCACGGCGCGGCGTGGGTAATAACTCATCCGCAATAATGGAGACGCTTGTTTACATACGACTCTTTCTTGCTTGAGCCTGCAGTCTGGGATTTTTCCATTGTTTATATCCAAACAATTCGAGTGGTGTTAACTCCCCTCTTTCTTTAAAACTGATCGTCCCGATCATTATGTCGATATTCTTCTTTGTGGTCTTCAATACATTGCTGGAGTCGTAAAAAACGCATTTCGGCAGTTTCGATATTTGTTTCTTTTATATAGTACATAAAGTAATATCTTAAACACAATACAATAAAAAATGTACAAAGGAATGATACTGTGCTTGACATGATTGGTTTTGTCTTAGTTACATTGAGCAAAGAATTTAAAAAGGAAATATTATCAAATTTCAGTTCTTTTACGTCTGATTCTATATAACTGTTTATTGCATATTTGTCTATTGTATATGTTTGTAAAAAGTTGTGTATAATTGAAGTAGGGTTTTCATACAAAGTTTTATCGATTATTGTTTGATTATTAAATCTTAGTAAATACGTGCGGTTTATACTTTCATTATTTACTACATGAGTTCCAGTTAACAATATGGCACCGTCTTTTACAATATCTAGTTTTTTTATTTTTTTCTTTAATTTTATTACTTTTAGCTATTTTATTGTTTAATAAGTTCGATAAGCACGTATCATTTTTATTTCTAACACAATAAGTTTTTCTTAATTCTAATTTACAATTTTGTACAGCAAGGAATTCATTTTTACATTTTGCAACATATGTATTTGTCTATATCGAGTTTTCCGTCTTTTTGGCTTATGGCTCTGGTTTCATAAATCTTCCAAGTTTTATTAATCATTGGATATTTTATTAGTATAACAATTAAATCTTTATTTTGCACTATTGTAAATTTAGATACATCAATTAGATCGCTTATTGTGGTCTGTTCATTTTCATGTTTGATGATCTGTTTAATCTCTTTCAAATTCAAAATTGACGGATTTAGTATGTTTTACTTAGAGAGTGTGATGGTTTGTAGGATGTTTTGCAACTCCATAATTATTAACCTGTTGCGTTCCTTAACCAGTTGATGGTCGTAAGTTGTCCTAACTGTCGAAAGAGTTTTAGAGAGGTCTTTAACTGCGCTGAATATTTGCGAGTTAGTCACGTACTGTTTGTTATTGTTAAACACTAGTTCGTTTAGTTTATTGTTTACCAATAAAATGTCGTCATGGTCAGGAGTTCCTGCAATCCATTTCCAGATTGTGCCCAAAGTGTTAAGAGTTCTTCTTCATTAATCTCTCTTTTTAAATCGTTAAGTAAACTGTCAATGTAAGTTAAGTTAGTAATGTGGAATATTTGTTTGTAGTCAGTGAAAAGAGCGGCATTTCCTTCCTCTATGAGGACGTAATTTTGTCTCGTATAGTCAATAAATTATTAAATGTTTTTTACGTTGCTTTTGTGAATGTTTTTCTTTGCTGTACTTATTATGTTCCCTAAATCTTCTTTTACTCTTTGTTTCTTAAATCTTGGTTTCAATTTATCATATGCTGCGATTGCATTTTTCTTTCTTTTGGTTTTAGTTTTCTTATTATGATGTTTAAGCATTGCCTCTTGGGTTTTGCCTAACTTTAATCCTAAGCTATGTTGTTTCTTATTAAATAAAATATCTATCGGTTTCTCTTCCGTTGAGGAGTATATAGCCTCTGAATTACTTATAAGGTTATATTCCTGCTTTATGCACCTTGTTATTTCTAATATTGTAGAATGTGTTTTTTCGATTTGGCCATTGCTTTTGCTGTGTTGTGGTGGACAAAAGAATATCTCTATTCCTAATCTAGACATTAAGGATTTGAATTGTATGGATGAAAAACTTCCTTCAGTATCAAGATCTAATTTTTTTGCATAAGGATACGTTTGTAAAATTTCGAGAACTTTTTCATCTAAATTAGTTTTATCTTCAATAGACTTAATTGTAAGATACTTTGAATAACCATCTATGCAAGTTATAAATTTCAAGTTGGAGAACAGATCTAAATGTAATACTTCCCTCTCTTTCGTAGGAATTGGTGTCTCACTAATTGGCACTTTCATTGGGTGTCTGTCGTACTTGTTTGTATTGCATATCTCACAGTTTCTGACAAATTCTTTAAATTGATTTTTGTATTTTGGCCAGTAGTATACCTTAATTATCTGCTGTACATTTTCCTTGTAATTTCTATGGGATCTTGTGTATCTGTTCTATAATTGCGAGTTGATATTCAGTGTTTGTTATATCATTAGCAAATGTTTTCGTATGAAGAAATTTGTTATTGAAGTTTGATAATAAGAATCCTTTAAGTTTATAAAGGTCTTCTGGTGTACAGTATAAAGCTACTGTTCCAGGTTGGATATATTCTTTAAGAATAGGCAATAAATCTTCGACCTCATTAAATTCTATTAGATGTCTCACCTTTCCTTTAAAATTTTCTATTCTTTCATGAACTGTAAAATTCCCTGAAGCTATTAAGATTTGTTGCTTAAATGTGTTGAGAGGTTGTTTGGTTTCTTGAATTTGGTTATTATCGCTACTTTCTGCGGAATGAATTGTATGACCGGATGATGAAGAGACGTCGTCAATATGATTTAAATTTTGCCTTGAAAGGGCATCTGCTACAACATTTGTTTCCAGGTTTATAATCAATAATAGCATGCCACCGTTTAAGTTTCGAATTCGGATTTCTGGCTGAAACTGCGAATGTTAGTGGTTGGTGGTCAGTGTGTATTTCTAGATTCGTCACACCATAAACGTAATTTCTAAGATTTTTTAAAGACCAAACTATTGCGTACAGTTCCTTTTCATTTGTAGCATATTTAGTTTCTGTTTCATTAAGCGTTTTAGAAATAAAGGTAATTGGCTTATCATCTTGTGATAACACTCCGGCAATTGCATCATTTGAAGCATCTGTGGTAAGCACAAATTTCTTCGTAAAATCAGGTAGTGTTAGTTCAATGTTTGTAATTAAAAGATTTTTTTATTTTTCAAAGGATTTAATTGCTTCTTCATCCAGACATATTTCAGTCTTTTTTGCCAAGTAAGTGGATACTTTTCCTTTTTCTCCCTTTAGATACCTGGTTAACGGTTTAGCAATCCTTGCGTAACCCATTATAAATTTTCTGTAGTATCTTGTCATACCAAGGAAACTACGTAATTGTCTTAATTTTGTGGGCATGGGAAATTCTTGTATCGTTTTAACCTTGTTAGGATCTGTTTTAATTGTGTTTTGTGATACAACATAACCCAAAAATTCAACTTCTTCCTTATAAAAATGAGATTTTTCAAGAGAAATCTTCATATTCGCATTTCTCAAAACCTCAATAATTTTATTTAAATTTTCTGTATGCTCGGTTAGCGAATTCGAGTATATTATGATGTCATCAATATAAACATGACATATTCTTCCAATGAAGGGCCTAAGGATATTGTCCATAGCTTTTTGAAAAATAGAGGGTGCATTTTTCAGTCCAAATGGCATTCTTACAAATTCAAATTTGCCATTACTAGAACTTGTTTTTTCTATATCTGAATCAGTCATCAAAATTTGAGAAAGCCTGATTCCAAATCAATTGTAGAAAATAATTTAGCTTTTCCAAGGTTACTTAAAATAACATTAGTGTCTGGAATAGGATATTTATCAGACACTGTATTTTCATTTAGCTTTTTATAATCAATGACTAACCTATTTTTGGGTGTACCATCCTCATTTACTCCCTTCTTTGGAATGACCCAAACAGGCGAATTATAGGGAGATTTAGATGGCCTCACTACACCTTCACTTAATAACCTATTCAATTCTTTATTAACAAAGGCATTTGCACTTAAGGGATATGGGTACTGTTTGGACCATATCGGTGTGTTATTAACAGTTCGAATTTCTGCTTTAACGTCAGTTCGAAAGGGAAGAGTAAGATCTATGCTCACATGCATTTCCTTAATTGTGTTTTTTATATTTTTTATAAGTTCTTCCTTTGAATTTGAAGAGTTGTTTTCGGATACAATGTGATTAATTTGATCGTTTGAAAAAAAAATGTTGACTTTTTTATTATTCTTATATCTTAAAAGCTTTTCTTCGAAGTCTATTTTCGCTTCGATTTCATACAATAATTTGGCACCAATAAGCACTTCGTACTCTAAGTTATCTAATACATAACATCTTACTATTCTATCAAAAATAAAAATTTCATGAAAATGTGTAATAAACACATCACTATTTACCGTCCTTGCACATTTTTTTTTTACTAATTTTTGTACGTTATCGAATATTCCTGCTTTGCAATATGAGCTAAATGCCTTTGTGTCAAGCAGTATTCGAATGTTTTTGCCATTTAATTGTCTTCGTATATTGGGTTATCCCCCTGCTGCCCTAAAAAAGACTGTGCATCCTCATTAAGATTATTAATACGCTCCATTTTAAGTGGTGGTTGAGAATATTGTACGCTTTCTCTTTCCGTTTTAAATAAAGGCCTTTGAGGAACCTGTGAAAATCCTGGAGGCTTTCCCATTGTGTTTGCTGTATGATTGAAATGAGTATTATTTTGCGTGGGAAATTTATTTCTATATTGTTGATTAAATCTATTTTGCTCATATCTAGTAATCGGTCTATGCGCGGAGGAGCCTAATTCCATTGGAACTTGTGGTGGGACTCGATCTCTCTGAGGAAACCGAAGATTATTTCGGATATTATATCTTCTGGGTTCATGACGATGGTTAAATTGTTGAGGTTTTTCTGCTTGAATTGAGTTTGAATGCCTGTAGAATTGCATTGCAAAGTTTGCTCTTGAATTATTCGATTCAAGATCTTGAGCTTTAGCCAAGGCGCTTGGTAAGTCTTCAACGTTCATTGAAAACAAAATATTGTTGAGTGGACTATTAAGTCCAGTGATAAATATTCGTAAAGCGTTTTTCCTGTTCAGTGTATTTAGTTCTTTGGTCAGTGCCGATTCACTCCCGTGTGTCATTATTACCTTGTTAGGTAATGAGTAAAGTTAATTTCTCATTAACAATGTTATAATATAATCAATGACTCGCATAGTTCCCTGTCTAAGAACGGATAACTCCTGTTCAATGACATGGATCGGTCTTTTATCTGAGTACGCAAAGTCAAGTCGACTCACAATAGCATCGTAATTAAGTACAGTCCCGTGGTTGGTCAGTACGTCATTTGCATGTCCTGTAATTTTGTTCCTTAATATAGTAAGAGCAGCGAAATATTTTCTGCTACCTTTTAAATAAAGAAACATAGAATTGTTGGCCGCTTCACGCCAGCTAACATAAGAAGACGGAATGCCAGTAAATTCAGGCAATGATTTGATAACATCCAAGCTTTCATTACATTGGATAGTATCAAATATCTCCTGAGTTTTATATTCTGTTACATCGCTCACTTTAAGACTTTGTAACGTACAACGTAAATTTAAAATTTCTGATTCTAAGGAGGCAGTGTTTGCTGCAACCAAACGTGCCACCAAACTCTCCAAGTCTGAAAGGTTACTGTTATTTTGGTTCATGTTTAAGTTTGCAAATTTTTTAATTAGGGTTTCCAGAATGGGTAAACAAATAAAATAAACAATTATAATTTTATAATATAATTTCTTAAATAACTTAAAATTAACGCTTACTGGTTGTTGAAGATCTACTGGAGTCTTGCGAGGCTGCTTCCTGTTTTATCTTCTCGAACTTTTTTTGTAGGACACCTTATTGTTTTTTTTTCACACGTATTCACCTTTATTCTGTTTTTCTCCTTTCTTTGAAGAATACTTAAATTGTTTGTGTTTATTATTTTTTTTTTGTTCACGTGTACACTCACGAACTAAAAAAAAATTGTGGGTTTAAAAGTTTTACTTTCTCCTTTCTTTGAAGGATACTTTTATGTTTTTTGAGTTCACTCGCGCCGCGCCGTGTTTTAGCGTTTAGGAAATGAACTGCTTTGTTGGCTTTTTAAATTGTGCGAATAATGAAATACCGATACTTTTTCGTTTCTCGATTTTTTATTTCACTTCAAACTATCGCCAATCCCGGTTGTTGAGCCCCCAATTAATTAATTATAAACTATTTTTTAGTTTTTAAAAAAATTTATTTTATTTCACAAAAATATTATTAAGTCCGACTATCTCGACTGCTCGAAATGTTCTACTCTTCCATTTTTCTTCTGCTCCACTCGATGGCTGCATCTAAGTCCACTTGACCACGGCGGCGGGAGTAATAACTCGTCCGCAATAATGGAGACGCTTGTTTACATACGACTCTTTCTTACTTGAGCCTGCAGTCTGGAATTTTTCAATTGTTTATATCCAAACAATTCGAGTGGTGTTAACTAGTAGGTATTATACCGTTATTAACACGCTTATATTAGCTTCACTTGTATGTATGTATGTATGTATGTTTGTATGTATGTATGTATGTATGTATGTATGTAACCGACATCTTTACACTCGATTTTGACCCACTTTACACGAACCGATTTTAATAAAATTTTGTACACATATCAAGAACCGGTGGCAAAACAATAATTTCATAAGTTTATCTCAATATCCTTATCAGGATTACCAGGATTAAATATTTTAATCCCACAGCTCCTGCTTTTTGCTGATTTTATTATGCGCTTATAAATATTACAAGACTCCCTCATTTTAAGTGCCGCGGTGGCTCAGTTGGTTAAAGCGCGGTCACGTTTCAGTTTGAGCGTCAAGGGTCGTGGGATCAAATCCTAGCATGGGTGACTTTTTTTTTTTTTAATTAAAATTACGAGATTTTAAATAATAAATAAATAATTCCAATTTCACTTACAATTTCAATCAACTAAATGGGTCAATGAAATGTTTCAATGTTTTCTTAAATTACAAAAAAACATCAAATCTGTGAAAATAAATACAGTTGAAAAAAAAAAACTAATAAATATAGTTTGAAAAAAACTAAAAAACACGCTTTTAAAACCCATCATACTAAAAAAGCGGAAAATAATTTTTAATATAAGCTGAAAACAATAATGAACTAAAAATACAAGTGTTATTGTGAAAAAGCGTTGGGCGCATTGGCTATATTTTTTTTTCATATATCGAGCGCCCTACGCTTATTCACAATAACACTTGTATTTTTAGTTCATTATTGTTTTCAGCTTATATTAAAAATTATTTTCCGCTTTTTTAGTATGATGGGTTTTAAAAGCGTGTTTTTTAGTTTTTTTCAAACTATATTTATTTTTTTTACAACTTTTTTTTCGTTCACAGCATTTTTATTTTAAATTGCCGCTACCGCCTAAACGGGGGAGATAGACCCCCTTCCATAGTAAAAATGCTTGTATTGAGCCCCTCTACCAAAAAATGTTATTTTTTCTTGGCGGCCAATCTATCGTACCCTCCCCAAAATCACTTTATGAAATGATTTGTTTTCATGAACACAACATTGTGCCGATAAGTGTTGCATGAATAAAGTTTGCTGGTAAATAAATTGGAAACTGGAAACCCTTACTAGTTATTTATTGTTTGGTATTTTTTGTTTTTGCTTACATATAAAACCAGGCCAGGCATATGTAGATGCATAGAAAACCACCAATTATTGACAATAATTGTTACACCTTACACTTTTTTTCTTCCATTCTCACATCAATCGTTTCAAAGGATGAAAACAATATCCTTCTTTTCTGTGTTATGTGTATATGTTCTTTTTTATTTGTGTTTTATTGCCTATAACACAAAAGTTTGCAACAAAAACAATGGTGTCGATTGTTCATGTTTATACTCGTGCAAACGTGTACATAGGCAGTTTTAGGTTCAGGTTTACTCGTATATGTATGTGTACTTATATGACAATCAACCAAGTTTGGGCCTCCTGCTTGGCTTAGCTTTATTGCTATTTTACTTTGTCGTTCCTGCGGTGCAATTTGCTAACTTTTTATCCTTCTTTACACATTCTACGTATACCTACCTACAAATATCCATAGATAGGTACAGCGTATACAGAATATCCATCTATTTATGTATGTATGTATATTGTATATGAAGTAAAATACAGAACGAAAAAAAAATACGAATTGGGATAAATGTCTCCGTTTTAAGGATTTTCTAAGGATTTATTGTGCCTTTTGGTTGGTTGAGTTTTGTTTGCTTATTGGACCCGTTTGAAACTTAATTTGATTAATGTGATTTTTTTCTATAAGCAATTCCCGGTAAATAAAAGGAACAAAAAAAAACTGAACTGATGATATTACGGATATTTTGTGTTCCTTTAAAATTGCGTAGAGTTCTGAATTGATATCGTATTTTCTTGCGATGATAAATTCACAGGTCTATATATGTACATACATATGTACATATTATGTAAGTCTTAATGATTTGTCTTGGATACATTGCGAAGAAAAGTGGCTTTTTAATATTCTGCTCGGGCTAAGGAAGATATAACTACTCTTTAATAAGACACAAACACAAGCAAAATGTATCAATGGAAAACAAAAGGACGATACAAAATCTACTTTAGTTAAAATTAGCTACAACTGGAAGAATAATTTCACTTTTGTTCTCTGCAGATAATTGTTTTAATTCGTTCATTTGGTGTGCCATCAGGACCAATGGCACAGAGGAATCAGGAACATTTTAAATGAACATTTTTATCTTCCCAATTAGTTTTGAATTATTATATCCTTCAAGACAAAATCATATAACAAAAAAATAACAATAGAAGTATCCTTGGAAATTAGTTGCCCATTAAGAGATTTATCCGGTTTTGTAGGACCCTTACAGAAAAGCGATTACTATGCTTTGCTTAATATTTAAGAAATATGTAGACAAATATTTCCACTTGGATAATTGTTTTATTTGAGGGTTACAAAAGACTCGTTTCCTTCCCCTTTGGGTCGATAAGGATAATTGAGAGTTTCCATTTCATGAACGTTTTTCCGTTGCTGTTTTTTGTCCATATTTTTTTGGATTGTCCTTTTCCATCAGCATAAAACAAATTACCTTGCTTCTGTTTAGTTAAATGAAATAAATACCTACTTGGTTTCGTGACATGAGTTGAATAATTCCCGGTTTTTACCTTTTTATTTTAATAATATCCTGTCAATAGATATTTCGCTGTTGATTTTTGTTCACGTTTTACTTGACTCCTTTTTTTATTAATTACATTCCTTGTACTTCTTGTGAATATTTAATTAATGCATTCCTTTTTAATTTTTTTTTGATCGTGTTCTATCTTTGAATATTCAATGAGCTTGGCGGAGGAGGAGCAAGGTCAGTTATTTTTTATTTCAACACCACGTTTGCCTTTTTTCACGGTGGCTTTGTTGGTATCGGGTATAGGTAATTGTGTGTATAAAATGTGAGGTGTCTGTGTTCTAACAGAAAAATCTTATTATCATAGTAAGTGGCTTAGTATGCAAATACATACATACTTACGACACTTTCATCACTTTTTTTCCTGTTTTAATTTGAAATTCGAATTCTGTTCTTTTTTTCATTTCGCTTATGTTATAAAACTTTGGCCATATAGAAAATGATTGTAATTAGTTTTGTTTTGCTGATGGCAGGACTTTTTGATATAAATGGAAATTTTTCCAAGAACTTTGATCTTTCAAGTGGTCTTTTAATATAAGAAAGCCCGATCAATATGGAGAAAGATTTGATATTTTTATATTTGTAGAAAACATAAATGAAAATTTTTTGTTGGGCTCCATTTAGTAGCAGTTTTTGCCATTTAGGAGTTTACTTCAAAGGAAATTAGTGCTTGCATGCTTTTGTCATGTCTTTTAGTTTAACTCGGACAGTCACACGTTGGGCGCCATGTAAGGAAAGACGTCCAAAAACGATAATTTTAACAACAAGACTTCAAAAGTACTTATACCAAAGAAAACGATAAAAACTATTTTTAAAAACATAATAAAACAGGAAATACTGTATTTTAACGTAAGCGCCATTTTGTTTTCATGTTTCTAGTAAGCCAATATAAATTTAGATCGTTCTCATATAACGAATGTTAAACATTTATAAAATAATTATATTTTCTTAATTCACCAGTCCATGAGAACCATATTTATTTAAAAAAAAATACGGAATCGTTTTGTTTGTATAAACTTAACTGTACAGGTTAATACACATTTCCACATGGATGCATACGTGCCTCACAGGGGAACTGTTGAAAATAAAAATCCGATAATAGTTGAGTTATCATATTTAAAACACAAGTGCATTTTAAAATGAAATGAATCGCATATAATTTTTCATTTGTTTTAACCTCATATATCGAGTGAAAAGTCACTGTTAGTTTTTTTTTTTTCTTCTATTTGTACAAAAATGTTTGATGGAGGTACACGTGTACATGTACAGTGTATAACTACTTATAGATTAACGAAAAGCACTTTTGGTTGTCAGATAATTGGTAGATACCTATCTATTATAAAAAAATCCCAGATGAATAAAAAAAGAAAACACTCAATTTTATTATATGATGTGATTTGACTTAAATTGACGTCGAGATAGTTTATCAATAATTTATTATTTTTGTACGTGGGAAAAGAAAAAAATAAATGGTGTCGCATAACGCATGTTTTATAAATTAACTTAAATATTGGTTTTCGTATTTTTTTTATCGATGTTTTAAGTTTACAAAACCAAAACAAATTAAATTTAATATTTTTATGCAAATTTCTATAAAACTTGGTGTTTATTGAATTTTAATTTTAATTGTGGAATGGATGTGTTTAGATTATTTTTCTGACAAGGATATTTTTGTAAACTACGAGTATGAAACAAAACTGCTTATCTAAAAATATTCATTCAGACGTTGGGCGCCATTTAAAAACCTGATATCAAGAAGAAGAAAATCCTACTTATACTCAAATTCAAGGTCAACAGCAATATTTTTTTCTTATCTTAATATGTATGTGTAGAAATTTTCATACACATGCATGAAATAAAAAAGAAAACTGCAAATTTTAACAAAAAAATGAATATAATGTGACATTAACCACAATGTATATCTAAACTTTAGTTAACAAGAAAATCCATAAACACCCAACAACATACTAAGTGAATCGAAAAAATATTTACTTCTTGAAAAAGTTCCTCATAGATTTCCGATAACTGAACACAAATCTATGAAGTCACATTGAATGCAACTGAGACAGTATTGCTCGCAATACATATATGTACATAGGAACGTGTACCTCCTTCACCAGGTAAAAAAGGACATCTCATAACAAATCCTTTTACGTTTTTCGAAGAGAAAATCTTCTAAGCTAATTTCAAAAACTTTTTCATGGCTTCACAATTTCACATGTCACTTCTTCGAATATCAGAAAATTCAACAAAAAAGCTACTAAGAAATTGTATTTATTTTTTCTCCTAGAGGATTACAAGTCTGTGAATTTAATAGTACTTTAGCAGTTACCTAAAGAAATTTTTCTAAGTTTATTGTAAACAATTAAAAATTATTTCCATTGCTTTTTATAGCTACAAAATACAAAACTGACTGCTTAGCTCAGATAACTTCACAATATTTTTTAACAAGTTAAACGTGCTGCATCATTCCAATTTTATCTTGTGATTTAAAATCAATAAAAAAGAAGTTAAGAAATCAAATAAGAATACCTACGACTACTTTAAAACTGACGAGAAAATTCAATTTTAGCCCAAGAATACGGCAAAGACAAAAAAGATTTAAACGCGTCGTCATTCGTCGACTTCATGTTCTTTTTAAAGGATGATAACCTTCATTCAAAGACGAACGACTTTTATTAGATACTGTACATTATTTTGCCCTTGTCTTATTCACAATTCATTTAATAAGTGATAAAATATTATCAAATCAAATCAGGACATCAATTGAATTAACTCACTTTGATCATTAGTCTTAGTGGCTTAGAGGATACTTAACCAACATTGTAATTGTCATTAGAAGGGAATGAGTTATTCTTCTCGTTAAGATACTTTGGTGATAGATACTCATACACTACGTAGATATGTTGGTAGTCGTGGTCTTCCGACGCAATAAAATACCTACCAACAACACACACACACAAATAACTAACAATCTGTTCTAATTTCCATCCATTATTATCCATTTGTAATCCTTTATAGATCCCTTAATACGACAGATGAGCCAGTATTGTAATTATAATTAAAATCGAAAGAATCAGACAACAAATAACCAAAAACAAACCAAAATTGAATAAGATTCATTGCCTTAAAGGAGTATACCAGTAAGTAGGTACATATATTCCTTTCCGATCCCGAATGAGAGGGAAGAATACCCAGGTGGATATTAAGGGACCAGTTTTTCAAGTACCTATTTAACTATATAATTTTTTTTTTCTGTTCACAATACATAGATTCAGTTGAATTTTTATTTAGAATATTAATAAGTGTTTGTTCTTTGACAAGTCATTGGTCTATGTGGACTCTTATCTTAGGGGTCACTAACACTATTCATAAAGCAATCTTGTCTGGACTCAAGGTTGAGCAAATTCAAAACACTTTCCATTTCCAGACAGTCACAGGCGAATGGAAAGAAAGAGAGAATTTATTAAAAATAAATGAACACACTTGTACCCTATTAAGCCAAAAAGAAAGCAATTTCCAAGAATCTCAAAACAAATGCAACTGAATCTGAGTGTAAGATTGGGGCAAGATTTTTGCGAGTGTTGGCGGATGGTTGCAAGCAGCAACAACGAGGTGAGAGAGTGTAGCTGTTGTAGCTTAGCTTATGCCCTTTTCGGCTGAATCCTTGGCTGATCACTGATTGGCATTGTAAGAATTCAGTTATGTCAAGTAAGGAATTATTGTCCAGGGCCAAAAATACCCAAGGGGTGCTTGAATAACGTATTCCTTTTTTTTGTTTCTCGGGATGCATCATTCAGCAAGTTGGTTTGAATATCAAATTGTTTATTATCCTCGATTGAATTGAGTGACTACATATGATGTGCAAACATATGTACCTATGTAATGTTGTCAATTTTAACTACACGATGACGATGACAGCGAACGGTGACACATCACTGTAAAGACGACAAGTTATAGGCGTTATACTTTTGTATCCATCGTATGTAGGCGTGTTTGACTTGTCTGGAATTTTATTGGAAAGGCACCTACATACATACATACATAATGTACGTACATATGCATTTCCACTGAAAGCCGTAAAGATAACTTCTTGTGTACCTACAAGTTAGTAAATACATATGTACATACATAATGTACATACATACATATGTACATGTATGGATACCTATAAAATTTGATTTCAAGAATTATTCAGATGAACATGTCATTTTTTTCCAAATTGAATTTGAGACATTATTAAATTTTTCGTATTGAACAGAAATTAATAGAACGTTCTAGACATCATTATTTGGTTAATGATGCATATGTATGTGTGTACATATTGAAGTAAAATTATAAACCTATGTACATACCTACGATCTCGTGTACTTATTTATTTTATTTTGAATTTCAATTCAGAGAATTAAGTGTGCTAAGAAACATTCATTGAAACAATGTGATGCCCTTTTGGACAAGAAAGCAATATTCGTAGGACTTGTTTTTGGTTTTTATCTGTTTCTTAGTTTTCATGAAAGAAAATGTTGGATATTTTTAATAATGAAAACATTGTCGGCACAAATTTCAGCATTATCTCCTTTTTATAAAGCAGAAATAAAATATTAACAATTTTAAACTTCTTATAGTTTTTAACTGTTCATCAGAAATAACTAGAGATTTGAATTTAATTCTTATCAGTGTCACTTTTAAGACTTTCTAAAGGGAATTAAATAAGTAGGTAGGTACATGTTAAACCACGGCTTTGCAAAATTTTTTTACAGGACGCAAATATTTCAATAAAACAATGAGATTTATATATTCATAAACATTTTTTCGAAAAATGAGTTGGGAGTATTTTATTTTAAAAAAGGTTTTATATTTTTTTTAATGAAAAAAAAACTCAGTTTCAGAGAATATTTAATTAGGTCCAAAATTAACAACATGATGTGGATAGTGGATGTCAACTACCTAGTACCTACACTTGCGGGACCGTTTATTTTTCGCTCAAGCCTTCGCAACATTATTTTTATACCTCATTTAAGTGCAAACGAATTTCGAATTAAATTTTATTTTGTTTTCAATTCAATTATTTTGCATCCCCCAAAGGGACGGCTTTTTTAACTTTCAACAAAGAGTCCAAATTTCAGTAGGCATTTTATTTTTAACCGATATGAATGGGTCGGTATATGTTGTATTTTTTTTTTTTTTGCTAAAAATTTCACCGCAGGGAACATCTTAAGAAGGAAAACTAAAAAAAAATATCTGCAAACCGCACATTCTGATTATGCTAATGTTGAAGGTTTATAAAAATTGAAGATATCAAAATCGGATTTCTTCTCAACACACATACAAATGGATCACAGTATCGACACCAGTCCACCAGTCGAGACCAGCAGCAACTGAGTACTGATGCTTTCAAAAACGATTTACCAAATTGTGTTTCTCATTGCACAACACAAAAACAGAAACATAGGGCACACGGTGTGAGTGGGAGTGCGAGGGTGCGAGAGTGGGTGCATAAATGTGTTATATGCCATTATGACAATGGCCTTACGTGTAATGTATGGATCCTTGGGATTAAATTTACCATCTCATCCCATCCCCACCCACTACCAGCCCCGACAAGCCCTCTACCTCCCTCTGAAAAATATCAAAACGACTATAAACATTTTGATTTCAGATTACACATATGCCTTGAAGGTTTTAAGAATTCACCTTTTGAGTTTCGAAAACGGATTCAAAAGAAGATACATATGTAGATATACCTACAATAGTGGCACACACTCTTTGGTGGAATATAATAGGTATCCAATTTATACAATTTGAATTGAAGTTCAAATTTTACAAACAGTTACACAAGATTCTACATAAATAAAAAAAAAAGAGAAGCGCAAAAAGACACCCTAAGGATACTTTTTGTTTGAGTTTAAAACGATTTCATTTATGCACACACCTTCATAAGTGGGTGTTTTGTAAGAGTTTGTGAATGTGTGTGTGTGTAGTTTTATGTAGAAAAAGATACAAATATAGTAGAAAGTAGTATAAGTAGATAGAAGCTTCGAAAAATGGATTCTTTCTCGGAATGTGTTTTTAACAATGGTGTTCATTCCTTGTTACAAAGATAAGTACTTTAAATGCAAAGAGAGAAAGACAAAAAAAAAAACAGGAAATACTTAACCCAAACATGGCCCTAGGGAGTGTTTTGGAGATTGATGTCTTTGTCGACAAATAAAATTGGGTTCAACAAAAGAATGAAAGTATTTACCAAGAAAAAAGCGCGTGTTTTCTGCTCTTTGCGATTTATATTTTAACTGTATCCGCAATATAAGGAAGGAGTTCAATTTAAATGTTTCTACACGATTGTGTATGTGTGTGTATATACAATAGAGAAACCTTGTGAAGTACTGATTTATAGATCTTAACAGCTACTTATTCAGCATCGTTAGGCTCTATTAATGTGAGATAAAAACGATGTGCTGAGTCTTTAGTTTGTTCAAATCTTTTTTTTTTAAGTTATTTATAAGTACATATCCTTATGGCTGAAAATTGTGTTAAGGGCGATGCAATAAAGTTAATGGGATTTTTTAAATGCCATATATCTAAGAAAAGGGAACACCTTTTAAAGTTTTTAATTTAAATGCATTCAGGATCATATCAAACTAAAATGGTCTTGTACTCATATACAACTATTTAAGTTTTCCCATTAAAGCCAAAGAACCCACTGCTCCAGAAAAAAACAAAAAAATAAAAATTTAAGTTCCTTCGCTTTGGGCTTGCAGTAGTTCTTTTCTATGAAAGAAAGTGCCACTCGATTCTGTCCCTAATATGGAGTGTCCTCGCCTTTTTAACACGCTTATATTAGCTTCACTTGTATGTATGTATGTATGTATGTATGTATGTATGTATGTATGTATGTATGTATCTATGTATGTATGTATGTATGTATGTCTATGTATGTATGTATGTATGTATGTAACCGACACCTTTACACTCGATTTTGACCCACTTTACACGAACCGATTTTATTAAAACTTTGTACACATATCAACAACCGGTGGCAATACAATAATTTCATAAGTTTATCTCAATATCCTTATCAGGATTACCAGGATTAAATATTTTCCTCCCACACCTTCTGTTTCTACCAGCTTTTATTATGAGCTTATAAATATTAAAAGACTCCCTGAATTCTTTTGGCATCGGATTCTACAAGGGTCGTGGGTACAAGTACCAACCATGGCGGAACATTTTTTTTTTTAATAATGTCTAAATCGCAGGCGCGACTTACTGGGTTGTGGGTTCAAATCCCAATCATGGCTGATAATTTTTTTTAAATAAAATTACAAAAACTTAAAAAATCATTTTTTTGACAAAATTTGAACTAAAAAATTATATTAGCTTCAAAAATGAAAAATAAATATAGTTTAAAAAAAACTAATAAGACACGCTTAGCACATCAAGCTAAAAAAATTAAAAATTATTTTTAAATTGAGCTGAAAACAATAATGATCGCAAAATAGTAGTGTTATTGTGAAAAAAGCGTGGGCGCTCGATATACGAAATATATGCCACAATGCGCCCAACGCTTCTTCCTCTGGTGTTCCTTATCCTAAGTTTACATTTTTTTCGAATATTCTTTTGGACTGTAGCTTATATGTATGTATGTGTTTAACTGTCCGTGTAGTGCACCGTGATTGAGTGTTGGTTGTCCTGATTTATTATTTGTGTTTATTGTGGTTGATAAAGCGCGTTGTATCCTGCAACCGAATTTTTCTACAAAATTCGAACTCAAAAGGGAGTTTAGGACTTTTCTTACTTTTCATGATATTTCTTTTGACATGAAAATATGTCATCATTCAATTTTCTATGAACAAAAAACCGACTTGTAAGCATTCTAGGTGATTTTTTTGAACAAAGATAGCTTAGAATGTGGCCAAGTGAGAAGGTTGAATGAATAACTACCATTTTTTGGATTGATTCTGAGTTTGAGTGTGTATTTAAGTCACTGGCACTGACATTACTTAACGAATAGTTGCTTATGCATTTCTGCAATTGAAGTGAAAACAAGTTGTTAAGGAGAACAAAAGTTCAAAACTTCGTAGATTCCACAGTTGCTTTTCAAAATATAAGCATCTCATGAAACTGTGAAATGAGATGGTGTCAACTTTATTTGATTTCACAATATTATTTTTTTTCTGATTTGGTTATCTGTTACCTTAAATTTTTGTTACAGCAAATATGTACATATCTTTGATATCTATGTAAATCTAAGCATTTTCTTATTTCAAAAAAAATTAATTAATGCAAATGTCAAACAGAAAACATTCGAAACTTTCCTTAACAATTAAGTAATTTAGTTTTTGCTTTTCCTCCAGTCCAACTCGGCAGCGTTGTCCTTTCAAATCCTTATACATACACATTGAAAGGTACATATGTACATACATACACATCATACATATTGTGTATCTAAATATATACATACATACATATAAAACTTCAGAAAAGCATGAAAACTTCAGTTAAATTTTACGACATAATTGCTAAACTATTAAAATAAACATTCTCCCATAGAGATACAAAAAGCCGACCAGGGTGAAATCATTAGGACCAAATTACATCTTATTTTTACTATAATGACATTTTTGCATTGGGTGTGAGTTTTATGCGCAGTCAAGGAGGAGGGAGTGAACGGCAAATAATGAAACTCGTTAGTGAACATGAGAGGAAGAAGAAGATTCCGATCCTTAAAGCTCAACGCAAGATACCGTTACCAACAACATTTTATGATGGGGAATTGATTTTGGATGCTGGAGCATCAAAATTGAAACTTTTGAAAACTTTAATGTTCTTTGAGTATGATGGGGTTGTAAAATTGTATACACCACTAATCCAGACTTAGTTCTGTTTTTCTCGGTCAAGAGGCCCCTCATTTCAAATTTAAGACTAACACAAATACTAAACTAACTATTGTAATGAGGCGGGCGCCAACAGACATGTCATTTGAGCTACTAACTTCATCACAGAAAAACTTGCCGAATAAGGATTTACTGCCATCTATTGGAGATAAATTAAATTTTCTTATTATTGTCTTCAATGGACTGCCTGAGCCATAGGTAATGTAATTATACCTTCTCTTTACTTTCATCTCAAGCGGATGATTTCATATTTTATTGTTCCATCTATAGCTATACTCTGCAAGCCCTGGAAAAAGTTCCATTAAAATTGTTGGTTCGTTAATGTAATAAAACACATTACAAATCAATGGAAGAAGACATCTAAGGAGAATAAGGTTAGAGCAATAATAATATAAGTGAAGCAAGGCATTTTTATTTCTTCACACTTTAGTCGTCAGCGGTTGTTTATTGCTCCATTTGGAATTATAGAGCAAAGAATAAGTACTTTTATGTATTGTGTTGGCTGAACAAATAAAGCTTGACATCTTAATAGGTAAGTTCAACTTAAAGAAAAATTTTTCGTTTTTGTCGAAAAAAGAAATGGCTTTAAGGTGGCCTTAAGAAAATAAAAGTCAGTTCCGGTAGGAGGGATACCGCAACGGTTTAGTTGAAATAGATACAAAATAATGTTATCATCACATGAGCTCGAGTTAATTTAAAATTGAAATTCGTTTAATCAGAAAGTTTTATTTAAACAATTAGATAAAAGCTTGAAAACACATGTGTTTTGCTATTTTGCATGGATAAGAGATTTATAGGGTTTCTGGAAGTTAAGTTGCCGCCTCATGGAACACAACGTAATAACAGGCATCAATAACTTTGAAGTAACTTCGTTCTTTTTAGCTCCCGGATATTAAATATTCCGTAACTATGAATGAATGAATTAAATTTGGGGTTTGTGCACTGCGACCTGTAAGATCAATTGTGCCCCCTACTAGGACTGGGGAGGTTCCCATTTACAATATTTCCTCTAATTTAATTTCCCTTATAAATTTGAGTATTTGGGTCGCCGCCAGAGAGGGAAGGTTTAGTTCTTCTACTTGGTAATTTCCCAAGTGATTCCTCCTTTGGTGCTTGATGAGTACCTCACACTGCCCTAGAATGTTGGCAGGCGTTTCTTCATGATTGCGACAAAACCTGCAAAGGGCTTTGTCTGTTAGTCTGAGGATATTTAAATGCCTATTTAGTTTGCAGTGGCCAGTGAGTGTGCTTGTCACTATTCTTAGGTTTGTTCCCACTTAGTTTCAAGCAGTCTGTGTAACGTTTTTGGCTGTAGTTACCAAGTAACATTTTTGCCTCCCTCATTTTACGAAGTTCTTTCCAGATTTTTGCTCTTTAAGCTTCCTTAACTTTTTTCATTTTATTTTTAATCACATTTTCTCCTAATCGACAGTAAGGTTCTGGTCCTAATAGTGGAGTTGAGGCACCTATCTTCGCTAAGGAGTCTGCCTCTTCATTTCCCTAAGCTCCTACATGTCCAGGTACCCAATAAAGAGTGACCGTGTTTGCCTTACCGAGTTTATTCAGTGTGTCAATATAGTCCCATACTATTTTTGAACTAACAATTTAGGATGTTAACGCTTTAAGTGCTGCTTGACTATCTGACATTATGGCTATGTTTTGGTTACGATAGCTTCTTTCGAGATTTATTTACTTCTGCCTGAAAAATACTTGTGGACTGTCCCATTGGTATCGAAATTTTGGTTCTTGGCTTGCTCCAGTCCCCTCGGACGTTCATCCCGTAACTTAGAAAGATGTTTCATCGGAATCTTGAAACGTAAACCAGAAGCCAATATTATCTCGTAAACCAAAAATGGATGACAATAAATATTAAATGAGTTCTAAACAGTACTCACAAAAATTTAGAAAACTTAAGCCCTGAAAAAAAATGTTGTCAGAAAAAATACACTATGGTATGCACTCAAAGCTAAATAAACAAAAAAGCCCCTTAGCACACACATAGAAAAACCATTGTATATTAAAATAAACACGAATAATGATTTTGTTTTATAGTTGTTTCATGTTATTTTAATATGATATTTTCGTGTAAATACCAATTTGAATTGAATTTAATCCTTAATTATGTTACAATAAAACGTCAATTTATGTAAGTTAAATCAACTTCATTCCCATATTAAAATAACACTAAGGTTCATTTTAACCATAGCCATGTTGAATTCATTTGGTAAGCCTTGTTAACACTGTTGTATAAATAAAGTTTAATAAATATGGCAGAGTCACATATAACCTCGTCTATAAGCACCTATCATCTTATGCAGCGTCTTTTTTTCGAAAAAAAATTAAATTTTTTTGTAAGCTAAAGCATTATAAAAGTGAAAATACGAGTATAGTTATTAAAATTTTTCTATATTTGTATTCTTAGTGTAGTTTTATATTAAATTAAAACTTTTACACGAGATTTATTTTTTAAAGAATTACTTTATTAAAAAAAATACTCTTAAAACTAACAAGTGTGTGCGGTACGCACTGCTGTAGGAATCGAACTGCCCTCTTGTTGGTCGTCTCGTTCTCTTCGGAGGTTCGGACGACGGTGATTGCCAGCGGCGTCGGTAGTAAATCATCTATTTTTGGGTCTTATCTCTATTGTTGGCTTGGGTCGTAAATCAAAGAGTTTATGACGATCCCGATCTTCTTTCGGGGTTGGTGTCATGTATCATCATGCACTTGTTGACCCATGTGATCGCCATGTGTTAACTTATTATATACCTTTACATACATACATTGAAAAAGAGGCTTAAGTAGATATGTATATGATTTTATAAATATAAATATTTGAATACCTTCTCAAGCCGGACTGCCACCGTGAGGAATGTAGGCTTAAACCCCCCAAAACACTTGACTAAATTGACAACACCAACAAAAAATACCTTCAACATATTATGTGCATTTAATGTGAGAACATTATCTACAGCCCCAAAAAAAAGGATGAACTAAAACTAGCGCGGCGTTATCAAACATTGAATGCGACATTATAGCACAAATAACTTTGTATATGAAAACTATAGTACTCTCATGGCTGAGGTCGAATGGTGAGGCATCTATTTTTCTTTTCGTTAAACGTCGCGTGGAGACATTATTAGAAGATGGGAGACATGCAACTGACGAGAATTCAAATCGAAGTGAGACAAGGAAAGACTATACAATTTTTGTGAGAGTTAGACAGACTAAAAAAAACGGACATTTTGCTGTTTTGGGAGACTTTGGTTTGTTTACATTTTTTTTGGTCGAGTATGCTTTACGGTAGTCGTCTTTACCAGACGACACACAAAGCAGGTGAAAAAAAAAAACAATTTTGGGTAGGCATTTCGTATTCCTGTATGGTTTGATCTTTGATGAATTTTGTGTTGTTGATGATCAGATGGATGTAATTTAGATAGGTAGGTATAGAAATATAATTATTATAATGTTTTAAGTCCGAGCGTTTAGGAATATTAAAAAGGTTTGCAAGAGTTTAAATTTTTGTGAAAATCCAAAATAAAGCTAAATATCTGAATGGTTATCCTATGCAATGTAGGTTCTTGTTCATCTTTAAAAGGCTATCGAATTGAAAATTATGAACTATGTAGGTAGATTAGTATAAGGAAATGATGTTCATATTTAGAAACAGAAATGGTTTAAATATTATTTTATGTGTTCTCTTTTTAATACTTGCCATGAAAAAATGTTGGTTTAAGTGTAGGTAGGTAAGGTAGGTAGGTACATATGTATATTTTTTCTTATTAAAATAAGAACTTAAAATGTTCCTTTTTAGACTAGTTTTTCTTACTTATCATCTTATTTTGCATTTTGAATTCTTTTGAAGCTTCGAAAAGAAACTAGGTAGGTAGGTACATATGTAGGTAGGTAAGTAAAGCATTCATTTTTTAACATTTACATACCTAGATGTGTGTGTACCTATAGGTATGTTAGTGTCTTTTATTTAACTAGTTAAATACCTTGATCAAAACTTTTATGTCCTAAAAAATGATGGGCAAAAAAAGCCAGAAACCGTGACTTACCTACATAGGTAGATAAGTTTGCCAATTAAAAAAGTCTTAAGAACATTTTTCATTAATTTTAGTAAATCGTCTCAATTCTTTTTTCAAATAATAGATATGTACATAATATGTATGTATGTATGTACTTTATGACATCAATTGTAGCTAGATTATGCATCCAGTAATTTTTATAAAAGTATTTTACTAATTTCGACTTTTACAAGTTTGCATTTCAATCGACTTGAAGTACCTATTCCAAGGCATTCAAAAATTTGGATTGTTATAGGTTAGTTTTCCTTTTACATATTTTGAGGAATTTTTTTCCTAACAGTCAGTTATAAAACATTTTTTCCCATTTCCTTATTGATAAGAATAAAGAAATTGTAGTAAAAATTTTTGAATTGGGTTATCAAGCTATTTTTAAAAAGATATAAACCTTAGATACATACCTGGTAAAAAATGGAAATAGAATTAATTCCCATTTTCTCTTTAGGTATAGGTACATATTGCAAATAAGGTTTTTAAACGGCAAATAAGTTATACGATTTTTGATAACTCCAGCCTAAATAAAACTTCAACATCACTCTATGTATGTATATCGTCAGGTTTTTAAAAATGAAAAAAGAGAGATATTAATCGATTTACTTTTGATGTTGATTGATACAAATTTTAATAATAAACAAATTATAATTAGACTTAAGAAATTTCTCGAGACATTTATACCAATTTTTCATATAACTTTTTGTGGTTTTTATTTTGTTGTAAAAAATGTTAATTTGATTTTATAATTTATTGAAAATTGTATTATTTATGATGAAAATAAAATACATTTGAAGTCAATATCATTGCTTGTTGTGAAGATATTTGAGTCGAAAAACAATTTTTAATACTTTTAATAAAACTGTCAATACGATAAATGTCAAAAATGTACCTACCATATTCTAACATGTGCAATATGCAAACAATAAACTCTCGACATATTCAAGTCGAGAAACACTTTAGCATTTTTTTAACTTAATTTTGGTTTTAGGTTTCTATTTTTGTAAAAGAACTTTCAAATCCATATTTGTCACAATTATTCCATATTTTAACAGTTGTATTTGTATAATAAAAATCAATTTGAAGTCAATATCTGTTGTATTGAGATTCAAAACATGAATGAAAATTTTATTTTCGATAAAAATAAACATATAAATAACTAGCAACTTGATATACATAAATAAACAACATAAACATAAAGTATGATAACATAACAAAATCTTAAATTCCAACAATATCGTTACCCGGTCTTGAGATATTCGAGCCAAAAAACATTTTTTACCAATTCTTGGTAGATTTTTTTGTACTTTTTTTATTTTTCGTAAAAAGAACTGTCAATTTAATTTTTTTCAAACTTTCACCATATGTGAAAAACATCATTTCATGTAGTAGAAAATAGTTTTGAATATTCATTGTATATTTGAGCCCCAAACATTTTTTTTTAATTTTTCTACTTAAAAAAATAACATTACGTTGAAAATTTTCCAGTGAATGGAATAAATATTTATTTGAAGTCAATAACACATTTAGTTCGTGAGATAGGTATTTGAGAAACTAAAAAAGCCGTCCAAACGTTGCCGTTGTCTAAAAAAGATATATAAATGTATAAAGTATAAACCAAAAATGGTTCAATTTATTATTCGGATGAAAAATCAAGAACTTGACTCTAAAACTTGTTTTTTTTTTATCATGCATAGATACATACATATGTAGGTACATACATTCAAGTATTTCGAGATTTCATAGAGTCAAAAAAATTATTTGAATTAAGGACAATAAATAACAAAATCCTTTAAAAAAATAACAAATATTGAATCTTCCAATTTCCCTACAAACCGAAATTTTATTACCTATGTACGTTAATAATTTAATCCTTACCTAGATCCTACCTAGCAATGTACCTTCAATAAGCTGTAAATATTAAGTAAAATAAAAGTAAAACATTTCCGAAATCTTTAAAATTACGTTCACAAATTCATACTTTCAAAAAATTCAATTCCAAAGTTAAAAGAAAACCTACCCGAATTTTATAACAAAACTTCAAGTCAAATGTATATACATACATAGCTACCTACTCTTCATAATACACACATTCTTCTTCCTCGCCTCGCACAAACTACCTATCAAGAAAAAAAAGTCCTTCGTAAAATACAAAAAAATCGATCGAAGAAGCTAAGCCGCTGCCGACGACGACGGCGGCGGCGCGGCCACGACGCACGCAAGCATTCCTTTCGGTTTTCTTTTCTGTTCGCATACAAAAATTTCATAATAAACATCACAAATTGAATTTCGTATGGCACCAAAGACGATGGGAGAGTTTTTGTTTTTTGTTATGTTTACAGGGAAACTATTTATTTCCTGCATTATTGTTTTAGACTATTTTGTTTTTCGTTAGAAAAATCCGCGTAATTTTTATGGAGGATACCTAGTCATTGGTCAATCCCATTCCTTATATGAAATATGTATTTGTTTTATACCTAACCCTTATTGCATGCGAAGCCAAATTTGGCTTCTATTCTTATTATTTAAACATAATTTTTTTTTGATTTTTTAATAAAAGATGTCTTAAAACATCCCAAAGAAGCTATTTTTAAAGTCTTAAGTTTTTTCTGTATAAAAAATAATTCATGCAGTAGAGGGTTAACAATACAAAAAAATAGTTACAAGTAGGTACCTACCTCTGTACATATGCATGTAAATAAATGCAAACATATGTATTTACATACATTTCTATGTAGGTATTTCATAAGTTAGGTATACATAAGTAGGTAGGGCCTTTGGGTAGGTTAACTCAAAAAAGTTGGTAGCGATCTTGCTACTTAAAATAAGTAGGTACCTACATATACGTAAAAAATACGAATGCAGAAGTGGTCACTGGTCAGGTCAAAATATTTCCTAGCCTTTTGAATGAATAAAATGAAGACAATTTAAATGTTGATACACATACATAGGTTGGTACCGAAATGAAATATGATTAGTGAAAAAATGTCTTAGGTGATTTTAACATTTTAAGAGTTTTATTTTTTTATATTGATAAATTTTAAAAATGTTCATTGATGGCAATTAATGCATAATTACTGTGGACTAATTTTAATACATGTGTTAGTGTATTTGAACAATTTTATAATCGGTTGGAATTCATTTTTTACATGTGTTACGATTTATTTGTTTTAAGGAATTAAAACGTACTTATGTAAACATTATGTATATTATGTAACTACAAACAAATTAAAGAAGATGAAGTATGAATTCATTAAGAACTTATTAAAATTGTATTTTAGAGTGTAATGGTGTCAAAATATAATTTTTCATCCAAGCGTGAAAACGAATGATTGAAAAAAACTAAATTACCCACAATAATGATGTTTCAATCAACAGTTTCCTTCAATGAAATAGTTTCCAGGGGACACGAATGTGGACGTGGCAGAAACTTGCCACTTCTATCAAGAAAAAGAAATATTCTTCAATAGGAAAAGATCTCTATACTGGAGTTGCCACAGTAACACAATTTTATACCTGAATATTCTTTTTTTCCTTTTTGATTTAAGGACATATTGACATTGACCTACTGTTCCATACTTCGTTCACCTTAAAATAATTATTTCCTTAAAGAAGGCAATGTATCAAATTGTAAAGATTAATAAACCTATTTACATTTTGTTTTGAAAATAAATGTTTTTACTAAAAGGACTTATTTTTCTTCGTGAGCAATTCATATGTATATAACTTGCCCTGAGGCAACGCTGCTTTCTGCAATCCAAATCATCAAGTTCCAAAATCCTTCCCCACATAGACGTAGATAGATACCTACAAAATGCAATACAAGTAGAATTATCCAGCCAAGCAGGCGCCTGCCAAAGAATGTATACAGGAATACAACAACAATATTCACACAAGAAAAGGAGAAAAAAGAATAGAAATAAAACATATCTCGGAAAAGAAGTCAATCAACAAAAATAACAATGAGAGAAAAAGGGATGTGTGATATTTTTTGTGCCACATTCTTATGAGACGGAGAAATTCATTGAAAAGCTTTACATTTTGTCAGTTTCTTCTTTTGGTCATATTTCATTTGAACTTTGAAAGTTGTCGCTCTGAATTTTTTGATTTTTGTAGTTTTGTCAGTTGATATTTTTTCGGCTAATAAAATTTCTTAGGACATTTTTTTGTATGGGGATGAGACATCTGTATATGATTATTTGTGGTACTATTTCATTAGGTCTTCGTTTTGGAATTCCCCGCACTAGTGAAAAATTTCTCACTTTTAAGTTCATCAATGTGTTGTATAAAATTATCATGGTCAGTAGGATTGCTATTCGATGCATCTATTCTCTATTCATTTCTTTTTTAAGGCTGGGTGTCCCAGATGGAAAAACTCAAACTTCATGTAAATGTCTTCATTTGTGTTAGTGACTTTTATTGTCATGAATTCCATCGACATAATGTATATAGCTAGTCGGGGATTTTAATTTTTTGTTACTCTTTCTCAATATTATTACCTTTGAAGAAAAAGCTCAAATGAACCCATTAAAGTTTTCAATCTCAAGACTGTAACTTTTGGTACAGCTTGGCCATCCGTGTCCTACACAAAGTTGCGGAGGATGAAGCTGAAAGATTTCCAAAAGGATCTGTAGCAGTAAGAGAGGAAATGTATGTGGATGATTTCATCAATGGAGGTGATTCCATAGAAGGAAATGGAATAAAACGAGAAGAAACAAGTAACCTGCTAGTGTCGACAGGACTTAAACTTCGGAAGTGGACATCCAACTCCAAAGAGCTTCTATAAGACATACCCAAAGTCAAAGATGACTGCGAGATTAGGCCTGAGTTACATTTTGGATCCAACGATCATGTGAAAACTTTAGGCTTCAGCGATGCATCGGAGAAGGCATACGGAGCAGCAGTCTTCATGCGTGTGCTTGACAGCTCCAAAAATATCCACATTCATAATTGCATACTAATGCGAAAGCAAAGGTAACTCCATTAAAAACTGTGAGTTCGCCACGACTTGAACTATGTGGAGCTGCATTACTTGCATCTCTGCTAAACTACACAAAAGAAGTTTTCAATTTTTCCGACAACAAAATGTACGCTTGGTCAGATTCAATGATTATGCTAGCTCGTTTCAGAGCATAACCAGCAAAATGGACGGCATTCGTTAGTAACCGAGTTGCAGAAATTCAGTGTCCTACAAGCTGTGATATATGGAAACATATCCCAACGGTTCACAACCCAGCTGACTTAGCATCACGAGGGCACGAGTACAATAGCTTGACCGCTAAGAAAAAATAACGGTTTTTGGAAGATTGGCTCACTACAAGCATTTTATACTATGGGAGAGGGGTCTATTTCCCCCTGTTTAGGCGGTAGGGGCAATTTAAAATAAAAATGCTTTGAACGGAAAACGAATTTTTAAAAAATAACGGTATAATACCTACAATTAAGTATGATACATTTTTTTAGGCGTATACTGTATTTTATCAGCCTGTTTTTAAATCAATGCTTGCATTGAGCTCCTCTACCAAGAACCGTTACTTTTTCTTGGCGGCCAAGTTATCGTACTCTCCCTATCACGAGGCGTCTCACCCTCAACCCTCGGGATACAGGAACTATGGTGGATCGGACTCCAATTCTTGCGAGATGGCACTTCGAAGTAACAGAACAACCACCTACACTCGAAAATGAAGAAGACAAATGAGCAGAGAAAAGACAATGCCTATTTGGAAATTATGTTGATGATGATACGCATTTTAAGGATATAAGAAACACTCATATAAGAAAAGCTCGCTTATAAGAAACACAATCAAAACCCAGTGCCTTTTCTTTATATTTCCTCCTGAGAGTAATCGTATATAAGAAACTCGCCTATAAGAAAAACACTCTTATAAGAAACACATTTTTAAGCACCAATATCAATTTTTAGAATAAAAAAAGAACTGCTAAAAGAAAATTACTTTATCAACAAACCTTTTTGTTAACTCATCCTTGTAATACCACCGTTAATGACAGCTTTCCACTTTCCAGTGAAATGATAGCAGCAGTTTTAGAAAGACCGCGAACACATTTCGATCAACATTTGACTTATTACTTGTACCTACATACAAAATATGTCATTGTGTCCATTGATTTTATATAAGAAATTTTCTTTCTTATATCCGAAGTTTTAATATAAGAAAAACTCGGATATAAGAAAAAAATTTCTTGCATTTTAAGACTTTCTTATAACCGTGTTGCATTGTATAAACAAAAGCATTTTAAGATGTTCATGACTCTCAAAAACCATACGAGCAATCGCATTCTGTTGTCCTTTCAGAAGAAAAAATGGCCTTGCAAAAAGAAGGAAAACAACACGAGTTTCTGGTGAACTTACACACGAGGAGCTGCAATGTGCAGCCTTGTTAGTGCAAAAAGCTGTAAAGAGACTTATGTTCACCAAAGAACTGAGTGAATACGAGAATAAAGGTACAACTCCAAAATCCTTACTATCACTCTAGGCCTTTATGGATGGTACTGGGATTCTACACGTCGGTGGTCTATTACAGAACACACTGCTTTCATACAACCAGCAGCACCATTTTTCTGAGCTTGTGATGAGAGATGCTCACAACAAAACCCTACACGGAGGAAACCAAAAAATACAGCATATATTATAGTATGTCTTACTGGATTATAGGTATGACACCCCACCTTAGGAGATATATTAAAATTTAATGATGCCCAATATGTTTCAGATACCAGAAAAGGAATTTGCAACAACTCATGGGAAGCCTTCCAACACCACGAGTATGAATCTCCATACCATTCACCCACACTGCATTAGATTATGCCGGACCTATAGAAATAAATTACTTACTTACTTACTTAGGTCCTCAGACCTACGAAGGGACATAGGGCCTCAACTACTCCTACGCGCCATCGTGTGCGGTTTCCAGCGATGTATTTTAGCTCCCTCCAGCTCTTTCCCAGTCTCGCAGATTCCTCCTCAACTGTTCTTCTCCACGTGCTTCTCGGTCTATCTACTCTTCTTCCTTCTTGTGTGAGTGGATTCCACTGCATTGCTTGGCCTGCAATGCAGTCATTACCTTTTCGAAGCCTGTGTCCAATCCACTGCCACTTGCACCTTCGTATAATGGTATCTATAGGTTCCTGACCTGTTCGTCTATGTAGGTCATAGTTGGAGATACGATTAGGCCAGAAAACCCGTAAGATGTTTCGAAGACACCTATTAACGAAGGTTTGCAGTTTCCTGGTTATTGTGGTTGTTATTTTCCAGGTGCTGCAGCCATATAGCAGAACTGATTCGACGTTAGAGTTGAACAGTCGTAGCTTTGTGTTCAAGCTGAGAGATTTGTTACTCCAAACATTGGACAACATCCCGAACGCAGCCTTTACTTTTCCGATGCGGCTGGCGATGTCTAATTCGGTTCCTCCTTCAGGAGAGACGATACTTCCAAGGTATTGGAAGCTATCTACTTTCTCTACTGCTTGTTGACCAATGTTCATCAGAGCTGATGATTGCGAGCTTCCGAGGCTGAACATCTTTGTTTTTCCCGTATTGATTTTCAGCCCCACGATTGCTCTCCACCCTTGTTGCCATTTGATGGAGTTCCATGATCTTATGTGAAAGCAAGCACATCGTCAGCGTAGTCGAGATGTTTAAGGTAAGTTGTCAGAGTCCATCTTATTCCTCCGCTTCCTGTCAAAGCCATCCGCAGTACATCAGTGACAGTATGCAGCCCTGTCTGACCCCGCTTTGGACTTCAAATTCTTCAGACAACCTACCTCCGTTTAAGACGTGACATTTGGACCCATCATAAGTCGCTTTATTAATAGAAATGAAGCCAGATAGACTCTCTGTTGACGCTGTCGAAAGCCTTCTCGAAATCAATGAACAGCAGGTGAAGTGGTGATCGATATTCGACGCACTGTTCGATGATGATCCTCAAGATGTTAATGTGATCCATACAGGAGGACCCAGTGCGGAAGCCTGCTTGTTCAGCGTCGAGCGATGCTTCGAGATGTTCTTTTATGCGTTCTAGAACAATCTTTGCTTCAGAGACACACGCTTTCTCTATGAGCGGTTGCAGCAGATCACTTGATGTTGTTGGTGCTGCTTGCAGCAATTGTGCGGGAATGCCGTCAAGTCCTACCGCTTTGTACATACTTCTTCCTTACTGGGGGGTGCGATGCGCAATCGGGAATTGTTTGCATCGGACAACTCAGGAGATGTAAGTTGCATGTTACTGTCAAAAACATGGTTTAGGACTAGAGCAAAATGCTCCTTCCACCTTCTGAGTTGATCCTCATCCGATATCAGCAGGTTTCCATCTCTATCTTTAACAGGGTGTTGTTTAGAACTCTGCACACCAGCGAGTTCTTTAGTTATTCTATAGAGAGTTCTGCTGTCGCACCTGTTTGCGGCTTCTTTTTGCTTTTAGGGCCAGAACACTGGTGTGATTTCGTTTATCACGTCTTACACTACGCTGGACCTCTTTCATCTTCATGGAAAGAAAGAGGAGCCAAAATCTTCAAAGGCTATTTTTCTATTTTTATTTGTTCAGATCATTGTATCAGATTCACGGCCCGGTGCGCGAGGTTAAGTTTCGAAGAGCTCTACACACTTCTCACACAAATAGAAGCATGCTTGAACTACCGACCTCTATGCCCTCTATCGGAAAATATAGATGACCTAGGTCTTAAACGTCTTAACTCCAGGACACTTGTTGATTGGTAAAGTCCTGTTATCACCACTTCAAGAAAATACGCACCTATACCGAAACATGTCAGTTATTTGGATAGATGGACGAAGATTCGAATGTTCGTCAACTCCTGTCAAAAATGGAGCGGAGAATATCTAAGACTTCCAACATCCCAATGGTTACTAGCCAGAATCACCTAAACACATCCCGGAGCCGATGGACTAATTCGAGTTGTAACGCTTAAAACAAAACCGGAATCATAAAACGTGATATCACTAAAATATGTTATCTACCGAGCCACGAATCCACCGATGAAAACATATTAATTTAAATTATAACTCTTAAAACACAAATCAAAACTACACAAATTCAATTAAGGATATACCAGTATTCATCACAATAAGATTTTTATTTTATATTTAAAATCTATTTATTCATCATAAAATAATTATACCACACAAGAAAACAAATTATATAAATTATAACTAGCTGACTCGGCGAACTTCGTATCACCCAAATTAAACGCCTTAACATAAGCTTCAGAGTAGTAATAAAACCCAGATAGTTCAAATTTTAATGTGAGAGCACATAAAATGGATGCAAAGCTTAATAATGAATTTTACAGTTATCCGAAATTTTCAGAACTTCAACATGAATTTTCCATCTTTACGTGCTTCGTTCAAAATCATTAAATCATGTGATTAAATGCAAACCTTCTTCTAATTTTTGGTGTTTATACAGAGTCATTTTCGATTTTAATAATTTCCCGATTTTCTCCGATTGTTTGAATAAATTTTCATTTTAGCAAGCAACCCTATTTTTTTTAAATATAATAAAGCCTATTTCAACCGGGACAGTGCAGCTTCCCAACGGAAAAAGAATTTTTCAAATAATGGTCAAGCTGTTTCAGAACCTATTGCTATTCAATTCAAACAAACAATCAAATCTTTTGGAAGCCATTTGCAATTTATGCAAAGAAAAAAATTAAAAAAATAAAACGAAATTTGCACACATACACATTACACACCCATAATTCGCTCTATTCGCCCGTAAATCGAGCACAAAATGAAAGATGTCTTATTTGGTCGGTGTTCTAAATTCAACTCCACTTTATTCTTCTGTATTCTTAAGTCTAGGTTATAATATTTTAACAAAGAGGAAAAACATATACAACAGAAATAACGATCGGTAGGAGAAATTGTATAAAGCAATTAGTAGTAGTAGTATTGGGCTAAGTATCTATGGGACAGGAAGCCACGAGGTGTTGTACATCTTCCTTTACTCTTAAGTTACACATAGTGCACTCCACATCTGTTTCATTGACGTATCACGTATGGCAGATAATTTAAGTACAGTAGTTCTCCCCTGGTTTAAAAAATGGTAGATATCATATCTACGAGTAGGTTATATCTATCATCAAAAAATTCTTCAGACCAAGATCATGCTGCAGTAGTCTGTATTCTGTTCTAGACTGGCTTTGTTCGCTTTGGCTCTTAAATTCATTTCGTGTGGACTCTTCTATTTTTGATATTAGATAATGTATCTTACTCCTTGAGGACACCTCGTTATTGTATCAGAGAATGACGCTATGGACGCTGCTTAGTCTAGCCCATTTATTAAAAAATTGCAGATTTCCCCTTTGGAGATACTTCAGCTCTTTGTGAAAGAGACGGTTACTCGATAGAGCCATGACTTTCTAGATGTAGCTGAAATGAAGTTCGAGACTGTGTATATAAAGTGGTGGTAGACCTGTTTCCAGATGCACCATGTAGTTTGGAGTGTTTAATGGTAGTCTGAAGATTTTTTTGACAAAATATCTTAGAAGTTGTTCCAACTCTTCATATTGGTAGATCCCCCAGACTTGTGTGGTGGAACGGATACGGAGGGATATTCCTCTTGCTCAACACTCCATTCCAGGTAGGTACTCTTAATCTCGCGTTTTGATTCTTTTAGTTTTTCCTGCAAATGTTTTTTGAAGGACAGTTGTGGCGTCATGAGTACACCAAGATACACTTCATTGTTCCAAGTCCATTTTTCGTTTCCAGCAAATCGTCCTCGTCCGTTGTGAATAGTCATGATTTTCGATTTGCTCGTATTGAGTTGAAGATTCCATAAGTAGAAATATTGCTGTATTTTGTCAATCATCAACTGCATTATGTTGGGGCTGTCTGATAGTATTACAATGTCATCAGCATATAGTAGCATCAGCATATATTATACGGTATCAAACTGGAAAATCTATTTAAATATAGAACACTAACCTTTTTTCACAATATTCTGCTATCACGTCAACCGGAATACCTTTATAAAATAAATTTCCCGCAATTTAGTCGATCTTGTGACCTTACCCCTATACGCTGCTCATATTTAGTATCTGAACGCCAGTTTTATGTGTATGCTACTCGAATATGGAATACACTTCCCCGGTCTATTAGGATGTTAAGCTGTGCGACTCGGTTTGGAGGGGTGCTGAAGGAATTTTTTGAGAGATCTTGATGATGATAACCTTTTATATATTTATTTTTTTTTTTTCAATATTTGTTATTTTTAGAGAAACGTAAATTTTTATATCACCTTCTGATGTTCAAAATAATAGTTCACATGTTAAAATATCAATTCAGAAGCTTTTCTTATTTTATTTTTTATTTCTTTTTTACTAAACACCACTGTAAGCAACTGCATAGTGAATACACTTAAAGTATTAAATTACTGATGTTTACTCTAATTTATAAGGTACTGTATCTTACTGAGTAATTTATATCAAATAAATCTAAATCAAAAAACTAAAAACTAGCGGCTTTCTTTTTGTATAACGTTATACGCTTTATTAAAACAGAAAATTATTAAAAGGAAAACAAAAAAAACAGTTTCTTTCCGAAGAAAGTTGTCTCATGCTCATTATCTTCGTTTTCTGTTGACTTGTTCTTTCCCTTCCCCGTCTTCATTCTAAGTTTCTTCTTCTTGCTCCTTGTTTCCCAAGGAAAGGACATTGCCAGTAGAGTACAACACGCCTAGGAATTTTATAAAAATAATTTATAATAACAATATTTAATTGAAAATGGCACGAAAGGGAGAACTTAATCATTCCATGCGCAATCTATAAGACGAATAAAGATATCATATGAATTTATTGCTTCTTCTCGACAGTAACGTTGTGCACAACCTTTTTTCTCTGAACTCTCTTTCAAGCACCGTGTATGCAACTATTTATTATGATTTTTAGAAGCAACTCAGTAAAGTTTTTTTCTTGTCATCGTTACACGTGTTCTCAAGAAGATAATAATAATAATTACAACTCATTTGAATTGCAAGGATACCTGTACGTGCATGTCGTGCATACACATATGTACATACATATGTATAAAATGTAGGAAGAAAAATTTGTGTGGCTGTGTAGAATGTAGAAGTAAATGTTTGCTATTTATTCATTTTGAATCTTTGTTTAGCAGTTGGCACGTGTAGTACCTAGAGAACGTGATTGAGAAAGAGAAATAAAAATAAATATTTCCTTCTTTGATATGAACAACGCAACGTACCTACACAATTAAAGACGAGAAATCTAGAAAGTAGTGGACTGAGTTATGCACACAAAATTTTCTATTTAAAGGACGTGACTTTTTTAATTTTCGCATTAATTTTGACCTTAAAGAATTTCAAAAACACAACAAAAAAAATAAGAAAAGTACGAACAAAACTTATGTAAGAAAACTTTTTCAATTTTAAATGCAAATTACGAAAATATTTAAAGCTTCTTTGAAATATTGTTCAAATATATGCGAGAAGCAACCAAGAAAATTCTATCATTCTTGCGACCATCAGCTAATCACCATTAAGATTACAAAGGATTTACGCCAGATTTTTATTCAGTTCATTTTATTTTTATTTAATGCTTTGGATATTTCTGTGGCCATTTTCTTGCTCCTGCAAATTTACTCTAAGTTTAGGACAATATTCCTGGCTCTTAAATTAATTTTAAAGTGAGATTTTTTGCATGAGGGTTGTGAAAATGACGATATATTTTTTTAATCAAAATTGTGAAAAGTTTATCAAGGTAACATGAAAAGTCATAAAAAGGAGGGTCCATAATTATGCATGTTTTTTTAGAAGAGGTCTCGTCAAAATTGAAAAAAAAAAAAAAAACAACAAACATTAGCCCGGGTCCAGGCAGACTTTTTTCTTATGAACAACAAATCACACAAATTCTGATTCCGCTTTCAGTATCTCCTAAATCAAAATTATATTCTACAATCGAAAAATAATGTTCCTTGACAAATTTGGAACAAAATGCCATTTATTCGTTCAATTCATTATTAGATATTGTTTTGTCTTTTTTGTGAGTATCTCTAGTACCTACTGGAAACTTTGAACGGGTCAAAGCATTTAAATCAACACTCAAATAAAATAAATTTGTTGCTCAATAACACCAGAACGGCTGAACGGATTGGGATGACATTTGGCACAGAGATAGATTGAAGTCTAGAATAGCTTATAAGTAACATTTTATTTCGATAAAATTTATGGATCCCGTGGGATATATTTCTTTTAGTTTTTCCAATCACGCCAGAATATAGCTGAACGGATTGGGATGAAATTTGGCACAGTGATATTATAAGAAAGAGGCTGGATGCGACCCACACTGATAACTTCCCATTTTGCATAATTTGAAAACTTGGCGTTCCTGATATTAATCGATTTACTTTTGATGTTGATTGATAACAATTTTATTAACAAAAAAATTATCACAGATATTAAAGCGGAAAATTTTCCAATATTTCTTAGAACTTTTTGTAGTTTTGTATTTATTGTAAAAAAAATGTCAATTTGATATTGTAAGAGTTCTCAATTTGAATTTTAAAATATAAATTAAAACATGCAAAAGCGTACAAAAACACATTAAGCAAAAATAAAAAATCATGCAAAAACTTTATCTAGGCATGCACATTACATAAAAAAACACAACTTGTTCGATCAATGGCTTTATTAGAACTAATCATATTTTTTATATAAAAGTGAGCGATGATGCTTAGAAAAAGCTTGAAACAGTTAAAGCAAAAAGAAAGTACATATATGATACATAAGAATATGATCCGATAATTCTGTTACTTGAGAGTAACAGATCATTATGAGAATACATAATACAATGTTTCAAATAAAAAATAAATAATACATAATTAAAAGCTTTTCTGCTTAAATTTATGCAAGTGCATGATATCGTAAATGGGTTGCCATGTATTTGAATTCGAATTAAAAGACAATCTTAATTTTTAAAAATACTTGTAAGGGATGAAGTCTCTTACAATATTCATCAATATTTTATTATTAAAGTATTGACAAATAAATTATGTTGAAAATAAAATACATTTGTAGTCAATATTATTGCTTGTTGTGATGATATTTAAGCCGAAAAACTATTTTTGACACTTTTCGGTAACTTTCAGTTTTAATTTTTTTATTTTTCGTAAATGATGATGAATATTATTATGGAACTTTGTTGAATGGGAGCCAAAAATTCAACGCGTGTCATCTTTTCTTTCAGTGCATAGTTTCTTTACTCGCACCAACTCAAACACAAATATCTCATAAATCGATAGGAGAATACAGAATAGAACTGAAGAAGATATAAAAGTATTGATTTTATTCTTTAACTTGCAATAAACAAAATTCTCTATGGAAGCATAAGATATTGTATATCTTTTTTTTTGTATGTTTTCTTTCTGTATTTTTCGTCCCGATGCCGACACGACAAGTGAGATATGTTTTTCTCCTTTATTTCATTCAGCCTGAAATGTGGCCAACGAGGAAGAAATAATATGAAAAAAGGATGAATGTGAAGTTCCTTTTTGAATAACAATAAAAAGATAGTAAGAAGAATAGAAACATTCATAATTTTCTTGTATCATAAATGTTTGAAGATGTAGATATAGTGGGTATTGTTATATGTTATGAAAAGAGAAAGGGAAAAATATTTTCAATGATGTGAAATGGAAAGTCGAAAACATCTAACGGAATTATTCGTATTTTGTTATACTTTCTAGCAATATTAGATTCTATTGGGTTTATTGCTTTATTTATGTAGAAATACCTAGTTGTAGATACAGCAATGAGGACGTTTTATAGAGAAAGTTGCTTATGACAGTTGTAAAAACAATTGATTTATGTAATTTTGTTTTAAACTTTGTGATATTTCATTGGAAAAACAATTAAAATGACTTTAGTTTAAAACTAAAAATTAAATATGTATTTGGAAAGTTTTCGAATTGTTTTATTTTATGGATTAAAAAAAACAATATAATTGTGCTTATAATAGTGAATCCTTTGAAGTCAAATGCAATTTAAGCGAAAAAAACTAAAAGTCAGTAGACTAAAATCATTTATAAATTGACAAAGGCAAAAAATAAAAAATCTTTTACTTGTCACTCATTCCACACCTTTGATAGAAATGAACTGGAAAATAAAAAATACGTCACTATATAAAATGCGTCATTCGTCAAGTCGAAGCGAGATAGACAAACAAACTTAAAAAAAAACCCAAAAAATGTCATGATTTCTCTTTGAACTACTTAAACACAGTGGGACAGGATGGTGTTGATTTTGATTTGAAAACATTTGAATTGTCTTACAGAAAAGTAAAGACGGATCCAGATAGATTCAGGATTGCAATCAATGGGCAAAAAGCAGATGTGAGGATATATAGACCCCCTCAGGATAAAATTGCGAATTCAACTGAAAGAAA